>CM052539.1:56872503-56907700 GCA_028533065.1 Trachops cirrhosus | reverse complement strand
TTTCTTTCTTTCTTTCTTTCTTTCTTTCTTTCTTTCTTTCTTTCTTTCTTTCTTTCTTTCTTTCTTTTTCCCTCTTTCCCACCCCACCTATATAAATTTTAGCTCATTTGTTGTTGCTAGTACTGTGGTGGATCTTTTTCTCCAATTTGATTCCTATCTTTTTATTACTTATTTACTTCCCCCCCTTTTTTCTCTATCTCACTTTATTTTTAAAATTTCTGTTTAAGCCTAGTACTATGTTTCCCTTCTCTTACTTCATTCCACCTTCTTCATTCCCTTTTTTATTTATGATGTAAATTTTACTTTCTCTCTTCACATTTCTCTGATTCCCTGCTCTTATTAGTGCTTCTCCCTCTACCCTCTCAAAATAATTTTTATGTCAGTAGGCCATCTCATATTCACTCTCCTTTCTTACAATAGTCTTAATCTCCTTACATCCTTATTAATACACATTCATTTGCTGTTGATAGTGGGATTGCTGGGGTAGAGTTATTTTTGTGGGTGTGGGCTTGCTTCCTGGGTTTTGTGGTTTTGTTCTGGCAGCACCTGAACAACAGCATACAAGAAGTGATGGATTGAGTGACCTTCAGTCAACCAACTGGAGAGAAGGACCCACCAAAGAATGACCCAACAATAATCAAAACCCGGTTACATCCAGAGAGCCAGCACAAAAAGCATAAAGGGCATCCCAAGAACATCAAGTTCAGGAGCTCAAGGAGACTGTACCACTGAATCATATGGTCTCCTACCATAGAAGTTCACACCACAAAGACAGGGAGTCAAAGCAGATCAATTTAAGAAGCAGAAATAAACAAGAATCTCCCCTAAAATGGGGAAACAAACAACCCTCAATCAAAAGGAAAGGGGGAATCCCCAGAAAGAGTGTTAAATGAAATATAGGAAAGTAAGCTATCAGATACTGAGTTCAAAACAATGGTTATAAGGAAGCTCAATGAGCTCCGCAAGAATTACAAAAAATACAGGAAGCTACAAGGAACTTACTGAGAACTACATCAGCATGAAAAAGGACATAGAAACTATCAGTAAGAGCCAGGAGGAAATGAAGAATACAATTTCTGAATTGAAGAACACAGTAGAGGGATCAAAATCAGGCTAGATGAAGTGAATAATTGAATCAGTGAGCTGGAGGACAAGGTAGAAAAAAATTCCCAGAAAGAGCAAGTAAAGGAAAAGAGACTCAGAAAGAACAAAAGGGTGTTGAGGGAACTGCAAGACAACATGAAACATAATAATATCCATATAATAGGGATACCAAAAGAGAAGAAGAGAAGCAAGGGATAGAAAACCTGTTTGAAAAAGTAATGATGAAAACTTCCCCAATTTGATGATAGAAAAAGTCACAGAAGTCCAGGAAGCACAGAGGGTCCCAGTCAAGATGAACCCAAAGAGGTCCACTCCAAGACACATCATAATTAAAACAGCAAAATTCAAAAACAAAGAAAGAATCTTAAGGGCAGCAAGGGAGAAACAAGAAGTATAAACATACAAGGGATTTCCGATAAGGCTAGCAGCTGACTTCTCAATGGAAATGCTCCAAGGCAGAAGTGAATGGCAAGAAATATTGCAAGTAATGAAACAAGGACCTGCAAAAAAGATTACTACCAGCAAGGATCTCATTTAAAATGGGAAGTGAAATAAGGATTTTCCCAGACAAAAGAAAGAATATACCTCCACCAAACCAGCACTGCAAGACATGCTAAAGAGACTGGTTTAAGAAGATGAAGAAAAAGAGTGAGAGAGAGAGTAACACAGGTACAAAGAGGAAAACTGTCAATGAATACAATCAGAAATGAAAGAAGAGAAATTAAAATGGATACCACAGAAATACAAAGGATTGTAAGAAATTACTACAAAAAACTATATGCCAAGAAATTTGAAAACCTGGGTGAAATGGACAACTTTCTAGAAACATATAATCTTCAAAACTGAATCAAAAAGAAGCAGAAAGCCTGAACAGACCAATAAAAGCTAGTGAAATTGAAGCAGCAATCAAAAAACTTCCAGCACACAAAAGCCCTGGACTGGACAGTTTCACAGGAGAATTTTACAAAACATTTAAAGAAGATCTAACCCCTATCCTTCTCAAACTGTTCCAAAAAATCCAAGAAGAGGGAAGACTCCCAAACTCTTGATGAGGCCAGCATCATCCTAATCCCAACACAAATTAAAGACACAACAAAGAAAGACATCTACAGAGCAATATCGCTGATGAACATAGACAATAAAATGCTCAACAAAATATTGGCAAACTGAATGCAGCAATACATTAATAAGATCATACACAATAATCAAGTGGGATTTGTCCCAGGGATCCACATATAGTACAATATTTGCAAACCAATAAAAGTAATACATCATATAAACACAAGGAAAGAGAAAAATCACATGATGATATCAGTAGATGCAGAAAAAGCATTTGATAAGGTACAGCATCCATTTATGATAAAAAACATTTAGCAAAGTGGGAGTAGAGGAAGCATACCTCAACATAGTAAAGGCCATGTATGAGAAACCTACAGCCAACATCATACTCAATGGGCAAAAACTGAAAGCTTTCCCACTAAGATCAGGAACAAGGCAAGGGTGTCCACTTCCACCACTTCTACTCAACATAGTACTGGAAGTTCTAGCTAGCCACAATGATCAGACAAGAAAAAGGAATAAAAGGTATCCACATTGGAAAGGAGGAACCAAAACTGTCATTGTTTGCAGATGACATGATAGTATACATAAAAAACTCTATAGACTTCACCAAAAATCTACTCAACTTAGTAAGTGAATTTGGCAAAACAGTGGGATACAAAGTCAATATTCAGACATCAAAGGCATTTTTGTACACCAACAATGAAATATCAGAAACAGAAGTCAGGAAAAAATCCCATTTGATATAGCAAAAAAAAAAAATAAAGTACTTAGAAATAAACCTAACCAAAGAGGTAAAAGACCTGTACTCGGAAAACTACACAACACTGAAGAAAGAAATTAAGGAAGACACAAACAAATGGAAACATACACCGTGTTCATGGATTGGAAGAACTAACATCATCAAAATGTCCATATTACCCAAAGCAATCTACACATTCAATGCAATACCTATTAAAGTACCAATGGCATATTTCACAGACATAGAACAAACATTTCAAAAATTTATACGGAAACTTAAATGACCCTGAATAGCTTCTGCAATTTTGAGAAAGAAAAACAAAGTAGGAGGGATCACAGTACCTGATATCAAACTATACTACAAGTCCACTGTAATCAAAAGAGTTTGGTACTGGCATAATTACAGACACATATATCAATGGAACAAAATATAGAGCCCAGAAATAAACCCAAATCTCTATGGTCAAGTAATATTTGACAAAGGGGGAAGCAACATAAAATGGAGTAAAAATAACCTCTTCAACAAATGGTGTTGGGAGAACTGGACAGCTGCATGCAAAAAAATGAAACTTGAACATCAATTTACAGCATACACAAAAATAAATTCAAGGTGGATAAAAGACTTAAATATAAACTGTGACACCATTAAAGTCCTAGAGGAAAATATAGGAAGGAAAATTTCATATATTCCATGCAGCGATATTTTCACTGATATGTCCCTTAGAGCAAAGAATAAACAAATGGGACTACACCATATTAAAAAGCTTCTGCATGGCTAAAGAAAACATCAACAAAATGAATAGGGAACAAAGCATATGGGAAAAGGTATTCATCAATGATACCTCAGACAAGGGTTTGATCTCCAAAATATATAAAGAACTCACATGGCTCTATATCAAGAAGACAAATAATCCAATGAAAAAATGAGCAAAGGACCTGAACAGACCTGAACTTCTCCAAGGAGAACATACAGAGGGCCCAGAGACATATGAAAGGATGTTCAGCATCACTAACCATCAGAGAGATGCAAATTAAAACCACAAAGAGATACCACCTCATACCCATCATAATGGTCATCATAAACAAATCAACAAACAAGTACTGACAAGATTGTGGAGAACTGGGAACTCTAGTGCACTGTTGGTGGGAATGCAGACTGGTGCAGCCACTGTGGAAAACAGTATGGAATTTCCTCAAAAAACTAAGAATGGAACTGTCTTTTGATCCAGCAATTCCACTGCTAGGATTATACCCTAAAAATCCTGAAACACCAATTCAAAAGAACCTACGCACCCCAATGTTCATAGCAGCATTATTTACAATGGCCAAGTGCTAGAAACAGCCTAAGTGCTCATCAGTAAATAAGTGGATCAAAAAATTGTGGTACATTTACACAATGGAATACTATGCATCAGAAAGAAGCACCTCCTACCCTTCTCGACAGCATGAATGGAACTAGAGAGTATTATGCAAAGTGAAATAAGCCAGATAGTGAAAGGCAAATACTGTGATCTCACCTGTAAGTGAAACCTAATCAACAAAACAAACAAGTGAGCAAAATAGAACCAGAGACATGGAAATTAAGAACAAACTGATAGTGACCAGAGAGGAGGGGGGAGGGGGGAAACAGGGAAAGAAGGGAAGGGTCAATCAAGGAACATGTATAAAGTACCATGGACAAAGACAACAGGGGGTGGGGGGAGGTTGAATATGAGAGGTAGGGGTTGGTAGGGCAGGGGAGAGTAATGGGGGAAAATTGGGGCAACTGTAATTAACAACAATAAAAAAATCAAAATTATGAAGATCTTCCCCTCTCTCCCAGATCTATCTGTGTAAGTAGAAATGAAGCCATCACTGGGCAAGAGTCTTTTAGAAAACTTCCTTGAAAGATAGAACTCTTCCCTGACTCCTCTCAAATCAGAGCAGCCTATCTTACAGGTTATTACAAGAGCCTAATAAATTGAGTTTAAGCATTTCCCCAAATCTATCCAATCGTCCACAATCCTTGCCTTTCGATGAAGATTTCTTTATAGAATGACGGAGATAATGACTTACAGAAAAGACTAAGAAGACTAGCCTTAGTCATAATGAAAATCTGTCCTTACACTTGTTTGTTCTCATCAGAACTAGTCCTTCCCCACCAGCTTGTATATTTTCTGAAGCTGAACATCCTTTAAAAAATTCCAGAAGAATCTTGCAAAATGTCAATCTATTTTGGAAGTAGCAGAGCCTGACTGCCTTATTCTGCATCACAGTTAGTTTAATGTAGACTTAACTTTAATTTGAGATTTATGAAAAATAGTAACAAAAGTCAGTAACTTTTATTTTTTTAAATCCTGAAAAGGTAAGCCATTCTTTTTATTGTTATTATTCTGTTTTCACTCTTTTATATTTGCATATTAGGACTTCATATTGAAACAGAAAATTAAAGTCATATACACAAAAGAATGGTTTCTACTGTGTAGGGTAAATAATTGTTGTAACTAGGCAGGCATTTAATGGTTCAGTTTAGTCAATAATTAAAACTATTTGTATGTAAATGGCAAAGTTGGAGGTTCAGAAGTGGGGTCCTACATACCAAAAGCAGCTTCCAGATATGTTTTGTTTGGCTTACATAGTGCTTTTTGAAAATGAGATCTAAATACCAATATTTAAAAATCAGATTTCCGATAACTATCTAGATTTTTAGTTTTTCTGGAAACAAGGCAAGATCTGGCTGTACTGTGCTCCCAGTCCTGCCTGACAAGGAAGGACCCCCACTCCCTTTGGGAGGAAACTTGTGCCCTGCCGATCACCGATCACCGATCACCACAGTCCCCGCCACTTCCTGTTATTGTGCATGTGTGAGAGAGGCTGGCTTTGCTCATTAACATTTACCTGCCTTTCTCCAGCAGGCATTTGGATTTTTACCTTCGACTTTGAGTTTTGTATTTCCTGAGATTTCCTCATGCCATTCCTATTGCTCCAAATTTATCCCTACACTTCTTCCTTTTTGTTTTCATGCTCCATTTCTTGGTGCCACTGCCATGCCTGCCAAGGTGAGTTGCAATGTTGGTATTCATGCTGAGGTCTTTCAAGCTAGTTTTGTTCAAACATATGTATCTGGTGCAAGAAACATTGTTTTGCCTTGTGCTTGAAAATGAAACCAATTTTCACTTATTACCAAAGAGTGTGAAGACCCTAAAAACCAGTGCTATTTGAGACCCAACTGCAGTTAAACTTGCACGGTTTTGCTCTTTGATGACCTGTGCAGCTGCTATAGACACAGTCAGCTCTATTTTAGGACTCTTTCTATAAGCACACAAATTCTATTTTTACTTTTATTAGTGTGCTTTCTCTAGAAGCAGTGCTAAGGTTCTGAACTTCTTATGGAAGTTCATAAACATGTTTTACACTAAGTAGCAATTCAAATGTGTCATTACTATAAAAAGCACTTAGCTGTCAGGAATGTATTCAGGACACAGAAGAATCATAAAGCAAACTGCTTATTCAACATTACTGCTTAGATATCTAAAAAATAGGTATCTCAAACTTAGCCTGTCTAATATTGCAAGTCTGAGCTCCACCTCTCCAAACCTTTACTTCTTTAAATCTCATCACATCCCCTATCTCAGCAAATGGCAACTCCAGCCTTTCAATTGTTCAGGCTAAAACCTTGGAGTCATTCTTCATTTCTATCTTGCCCTTACACCTCACATCCCATTCATCTGCAAATCCTGTTGGTTATACATTTAAAATAGCCCAGAACCTATCCACTTCTCACTACTACCACTAATATCAACATAATCAAAGGCACCATGATCTCTCACCTGAAATACACACATAGTCTCTTACCTGGTCTCCCTTGCCCCCTTTAGTCGACATAATAGTGGTACTATTCTCTTTCAAAGGGAAGTAAGATCATGTCACTCCTCAAAACTCCCCCAAGTTTCCCATTAGGCAGAGTAAAAACTAAAATCCTTAGAGTAGTGAAGAGCTTCTATATGATTTGCATACTTCCCTTCATGTCCTTGTGTCTCTAAACCAACATCCGGTCCCACCTGCCTTGCTCACTTGACTCCAGCCACACCAGCACTATTGCTGTTCCTCATCTATATCATGCATACCCTACCTCAGGCTTTTGCATCTCTTGGATCCTCTCTGCCTGAAATGCTCTTCCATAGAAAGTCTTTATCTCCTGAGGGTCTTTACTAGACCTGCTTAGTGAGGTCTGCCCTGACTATCCTATTTACAGAGTTTTCTCTTTGTCATATTATGTATTCTATTCACTTGTTATCTCTTAGTTCCCTCCACAGTGTATATGCTCCACAACATGTGCTTTATGAGGACAGGGACTTTTGTCATTCTTTTTTTCCATTGCAGTTTATTAGTACCTAGAGCAGCACCTGAGACTTAATAGTTCTGCAGTAAATATTTGATGAACGAAGTAGGTAGAAATGGCATCAGTCTAAACTTTTCTCTTTCCAGCATTAGGGTCTGCAAAGAAGAATGCATGCTTCCAATCATGAGCATATGTGTATGATCTTTAAAAGGACAAAAGTCAAAATAAAAGTTTTCTTACATTTTCGATACATGACAAGCAACTCCTGGTTTATCAAAGCAAATCCTTACTGCTGAATTCCAAACATGTGAACCTTAATCATATCTGTATAATTAATGGGGAAAAGTTACTATTTCAGGTTAAGTCCCACTAAGAGTCAATATGGTTGCTTGCTCTTGTCAACTTCAGGGAGCACTCCAATGCATCTCAAGTAAGGCCTTTGGGGAGGCTTGTTTAGAGGCCTGTTTCTGGATCTGAGTTCCACTCTGTTCATTCAGCGAAATCATTGACTTCTGCATTTGCTTTGTTAAATTACTTAAAACAAGGAGCCCATTAGACTGAGATGTCTTGAATGCCTTAGTAGCCTGCATATATAAACAAGCCAAAATCTTACCCTGTAAATCCATCAAGGTTAAGAAGTCGAACCTAAGGACACCTAACCACAAATAGCCAAATAGGCTTTCCCAAATGAAGTAAATACTTAAGCTACAGCCAGTCAGAAAATTTCCTAGCTTTGCTTCTGCATTTTTTTACTAAAAGTCTTTCCCGAGCTCCCGTCAGTGTGGGCGTGTTACTGGGCAGGGGCCTGGCCCTGCGTGGCTCTGCCTAGGGCCGGCTGTAGTGTGTGGGTTCTTAACTTCACGTAGGAAAGATTTCACAACATGAGTCCAGGTGACTATGAGGATGCATTTATTAAACCTGGGGACAATGAAACAAGGAAGGGCTTAGAATAGAGGAAGGGCCTAGGCTGGACAGCCTTAGCTCACTGGGAGGTCAGAGAAAAGAGGGCTCTGGGGACAGGTTCAGAGGATTAGCCTGGGACAAGCTGGCAACTGCCCATTGCCTTAGACTTTAGGAGATGGTGCGGGTGGGGGAAGAAGAGGGGAAAGAGAGCTGTTCCCCAGAGGGAGAGCACAGGCTGTGTCCTTTGTCTTGAGGCTTTTCTCTCTTACAGGCAGGAACCTTAGGGGAGGTCTCAAGGCGGTTTTCAGCAGAATATCTGTCAGTTCTCCAGGTGCCCTTTCAGGGTCATGGTCTCCTCTGATTGGTCAGTGGCAGGGCAGGGGTCTTTAGTCATTGCAGTTGGTTCTGCTGTCGCCCACCCACCTGGTTTTGCTGCTTTTCTGGAGCTGAAATATAACTGAGGCCCAGATGTTTTCTCCAGGGAGGAAAGTCCAGGGGAAGAGAGGTTACCCTGGGGGCGAGGTCCCTGTTTTCCCAGTTTTGTTCCTGCCAGGCCTTCCACCCTGGTGACCATCTGCTATGAATTGCTTGGTCATTTGTGCTCAGCTATCTGTCTCAGTTTCCCTCTTCCATTTGCCAAGAAATTTTTCTAGCTTCTAACTCTCCTGTCTCAAGTGAAGCATTTCCAACCATTTCCAATTTGGCCCTGCCTGATTCAACTTTTCCTCTATGCCTCAGTTTATCTTTTAGCCATTCTCACACCTTACTATGGATTAAGATGCTATAACACTTAGGCCTGTATTATTTAAATGTAGCGTAATTGTTCTGAACTTGAAAAAAATTTAACAGCAGGAAAAAGGACCAAAAAAACCCCCAGAAAAATCTGCTACTATAGTAGAAACAATTACAAAACAATACCAAATGGATACTATATTGACCATCTTAAAGTTTCTGTTAACTGTTGATTTGTTAGGGTTAATTTAGACATGAGTGTGATCATCATTCATCATATATGCCATCAAAAAAATTCATATAGGATTTGATCAATTGTCCAATGCAATGATTAATTCTGGAGTTGGTGTTCATTATTTCAGAGAATTTTTAATGCTTATTTTTCTTCAGAGCACTGAGACAAGAAAAACCAGGGGCTGGCGATTAAGCTTTTAGTCTGTGGAATCTGACACTATCTCCTGGTATATATAGGATGAGAATTACATTAAATTTGTAGGACACCCAATAATAATAGCTAATATTTACAAAGCTCTCACCCTGTACAGGCACTGTTCCAAGGGATTTGCATATACTAACTAACTATAAAGCTATGAAGTGGAGACTGTTCTACATGAAGAAAAAGTGTTTCTCTGCCCATTTAGGGCCCCTGGCTGGGTAGGAAATTTCACTTACAAAGACATTCACAGAAGAAAAGCATACAAATTGTATTAAAATTTTACATGTTCATGGGAGACATCTCAAGAAAATGAAGACCTGAAGAAGTGACCAAAACAGGAAGCTTTTATACCTTTTAGACAAAGAAACAATAAATTTGTGAAGAATTGACAAGACAAATGGGTTTTCGCTATGGGTAGTATGTGGTGAAGACGTAACTTGGAAAATAAGGGTTAGTTTAACAAGGTTTGCTTGTACAGGTTTCTTGGCCCCAAATCTCCCATCTCTGGTAATCAAGAATGTGTTCTTTCCTCCTGGTACAGGGAGGGAATCTTTCACATGGGAGTTTTAGAACCTGTTTCAGGGAAGAAGGATGAGGAGGGCGAGGTCAGAGTGAACTTCTTGCTTCTGCTATCTTTTTAACTTCTTTCATCTTAAGATATTTAATATACTAAGGTGCCATACTTTGGGATGTGGTGTCTTGAACCCCCTTACTGTTTTTATCTCCATTTTACAGAAAAGGAAACTGAGGCAAAACGGGGTAAAGTAACTGATGTATGGTCACAAATCAGGTTAGCTACAACACCTGGTTTGGACCTAGGTAGTCTGGCTCTAGAGTCCGTGCCCTCAACCATTGCTATATTTTTAAAAAAGAGAATAATTGTGTGGTGTAATAAGAAATATATTGGTCTTAGTGTCTGGTTTCTGGGAGAGCTCCTAAAATCCTTGGAAATTCTTGTGAGATAGGAGTGCCTTGTTATTCCTAAGGAGCCCCTTTGGAGCACACCTGAGCTTATGCTAATGAGGTGGTTTAGAGTGATCAGAAAGGGGAAAGACCTTCTGGAAATTAAGCTCTTCACCTCTGGGATCTGACATGACCCCAGGTAGTGTCATAATGCTACATATGAGTTAAATTTGTTCGATACCCAGTAAGTATCTGCTGAGAATTGGAAAATTTCTTGGTGGTGTTGGAAAGCACCCCAGAAATATAAAAAAGATCTCTAATTATTAAGTTATTTAGTCTTGCTGGAGATACACAATGAAATCAATCTCTTGCAGAATCAAAAGCACTGTTTTGAATTTGACAGCCTTTGAACAGATAGATTCAATCAAGAATATAAAAATCTAACTTCAAGGAACAAAACCTCTTATGGAAATGCCTTTCATCTCCTCACAATCTCTAACTCTCTGATATGAAATCCCAGAAGTGACTAAATACCACGCAACATCAGAAAGGTGGTGGAAGTGCATAGCAGAATATTCTGCCCCAGAGATTTTGTATCGAGGCCGCTGCCTGGATTCTCATGGCACCCTGGTTAGACACGTGGAGAGTACAGCTTGTGGTAGGCATCCATCCACAGCCAACCCCAGGACAGTGTAGGACACCAATGACCCACTGACGGGTGGTTATCCTTCCCAGGCAGACAGAGCCAGGAGTTTGTAAAAAACATAGTTGCCTCTTTGTACATTCCAGTCACACGTATGGAACATGCTTTCAGAACCCACACCAACTTGCTTCTGCTGCGCGTTTCTGACACAGCAACAAAGTGTCCAAACATTGAGAACCGTAAATGTATTCCCTTACCTTCTCAGCCAGCTTTTTGAACATTTTATAGTTTTCAGTTTTAGGAACTAAATAAATTGAACTTCTTTAGATTATTTGATTTAATGATTTAGAAAAAATAATTTTAAAAAGAAAAATAAATCACTAAATTTAAAAAGATTTCCATATCTTTTTCAATGTAACCATGGCAGTTGACTTTGGAAAAACCTTTTAATACCTCTTATTCTTATGCTTAAAACATAGTTCACCAATACAGTTAAACACTTTTGTTCCCAGACACACCGTTCTACTCTTCGCTAAAGCACAAAGGAAAAGCATTTTCATCATAGTATGTATTCATTAAATTCTTAACACACCTTGAGAATCAGAGGACAATAGTGAACTTTCTAGGATGTAGATCTGCGTTATACTTTACTCAGTGTTTCCACGACTCCCTACTGATCTAGGATAAAGTCCAAATTCCTTAGCATAGTATTTAGGGTAAGCAGGAGCCACAGCCTGCAGAACTTTGAACGTGCTGGAATGCCTCCTGCTGTCTCCTGTGCCCTTCTTCTGGCCGCTGCCTGCTTCTGGTCTGCGTTTGGCATTTTCAGTCTTTTCTGACTGGTAAGGAAGACCGGGTTCATTGCCCTCCTATATGCTGCTAGTTTACACATTCATTGCAGATAGAGATTATATTTTTGCTCTCATACCTCAGTGTCTAGCACAGTGCTGATACATAGTGTATGGCTGATAAGTGTTTGCCCAATCAGGGAGTAAATAGTGATCTACATTACCAAAAAGTTGCATAACGTGAAATTGGGTCATATATTTCTTCTACAGACTCAGTCAAATGCCAACCAAGGCATTCTTCATCTGTATTTTTAAGATACTTTTAATTCATCCCACAAATATTTTTTGAATGTGTACTATTTTACCAGGTACTCTTTTAGGTCTTTGGGATACTTGAAAGTGACAAACATTGCTACCCTATTGGAATATATATTCTAAGAAGGAGACTGACAATAAACATAATAAATAAATAATTATCTGTGGTATTAAGTTGTTGCAGTCCACCGGCCCACGGTGGACCGCAAACGTTGTAGATGGCTCACAAGTGACAAGAGGAACATACACACGGACTACCGAGTCCTGTGGAGGAATAGGAATGGCATGGCTACCCTCTCAAGGGGAGGGTGCCTCCGAGTGGCCTGGCCACTCTCTCAAAGGAGAGCGCCCCAAGCCGCTGCCTCAATAGGCTTTTATTAGGTAGTATTGGGTAGGTGAACAGATACAGAATGTGGATTCATTGCCTAGCAGAAAAGATCAAAACAGGTAGATAATTTACATAGGGTTCAAAAGTCTCACGCTGGGTTTTGGGGCTAGTATCACCTAACAGATACATGATTGATCTCGTTTCCTGCCAGAGCCTACACATCCAAGAGAATCCTAGCAAGCAGGTCTCACAGGATTTTACATATCTCATGCCCCAGGTCTAATTCACCCCAGGTGTCCACCGACTCTAGTCTGAGCCTCACCGCCCCTGCTATTTCTGCAGGCCCTGAGGCAAGTAGAGGAGACAAAGGCAGCCAGGAGACTTGGATTTCTCACATCCAGAACTAGGACTCAGGCTATTTGCAAAGCCAAGGGGGCAGGGGTGATATCGATCACTCCCTCACTTCCACAACCCCTTGAGTCTCTTCCCTGATGGCTTATTCCCACGTGATCGTGTCTGTCTTAGGTCCATTCTTTCCAGAGAATAGTTGCCCATCATTGACTATCCAACCAAGCTGAAGGGAATAGCAGAGCAGGCAGTGCCCATGTTCAGGGAAATAAGTTTTGTCTCCTTAGGCCTCCCAGTTCTGGGAGATTTCTCACTCAGCCTTAGCCACGGGGTGGTTACGGCTCCTGAAACCCGGCAGGGCAGACACCACATTAAGTGATCATTATTATGGGGAGAAAAAGTGGAGTTGAGTAAGAGGAATCAGAAATGTGGGAGGACGGGGTCCAGGTTGCAATTTTAAATAAGGATGTTAGGTGGGCCTCACTGAAAGGGAAACATCTGAACAAGGATTTACAAAGGTAACCAAATGTTCCTCCCTTGGATGTCTAGGGGGAGAATGCCCAGCCAGAGAACAAGTAATGCAAAGGCCAGATCCTAGGTCACAGTCTGCTCAGCTTGTTCTGGGAACAGCTCAGGGGCCAGAGTGGTGGGAGCAGCGTGAAGGAAGGGATAGAGGGAAAGGCGGAGGCAGAAAGGGGATGTCTGCTCTCAGCAGGGTGGGCTGACAGGGGCAGGGCCTACATTCTACTCCAAGTAAAGTGGAGAGCCTGGCAGAGGAGCAGCATGATTGGGCTTACATTTTGAACATACAAGCTCCATTTGGGGAAGAAGCACTGTTTTAATAAACAAGAAAATGGTCTTTCTTTGACCAATTTCTTGTACAGCCAATTCTGTGCCAAAGGAAAAGTCTTATTCTATGCATCTGAACCTTACCCAGGATTTCTAGGCCAAGTTATCTTGGCTCACAGGAACATTGTGACCTGTGGTTAGGTTTTCCCCAATATTCATGGCCAAGATGATGTTTAAGACACTATCTTAAGATAGAATATAGAAAAATGCAATTTTAATTTTGATTTTAAAATATTATTTCAAAACAAGTAGTGGTAAGAGTTCTTACAACAAGGGATGCAAGATGAATGATGCAGTGTATGAATTCAAAATTGCAGCAGCTACGCACTTGTCCTGCCGAACACTACAGTCCTGTTGAACTCAATGCTCTGTGAGGACCTTTGGGACACGAGTAACGTTAGCGAGATCATCGCTTTTGGACTCGCGTCAGTTTTTACCACATCTAAAGAGAATGTATACATTTACCCAAACTGGTCCTAGAAAGGTTTTGACATCAGCCAAAAGGAAAAGCTGCAAAAAGTCTATTTCAAAAATAAACTATTTTTGAAAATATTTTACATAAGACTAAAAATTGCTAATAAATCTGACAAAAAATGTTTAACTGCCTCAGTAACCAAAGAAATGCAAAGCAATCATGAGGTACTGAAAATGAATTTTAAGAAGGAAAGAAAGGAAAACATAAAAGAGAGACAGTATTCAAATATTTGGGTGAGAATACAAGAATTTAGTGAAACACTCTCATATTGCTTGGGAGTGAGAACAACGATATTCTCACACTGCTCATGAACAGAAAGCAAAGTGATACTGTGGATTGTGAGCCTGAAAAAAGATCACATCCTCAGGGCTTGTACTTTTACTCCTGGGAAAGTTTGTTTAGGGAATGATACCAAAAACAATTTTTTAATTGCATCATTATTTGAGAGAGAAATTATACATTTTCCAGTAAAAAGAGGGTTAAATAAAATATTTTAAATCCATACTGAGAAATGTTGTACAACTTTAAATATTTTATGAAAAATGAATGAAATGGGAAAATATAATATGTATAACAATAAGTTTGATGTAGAATGAAATGAGGTTCAGACACATGGTCTCAGCACACACAAATATGTGATGGAAATAAAAACTGGGTTGAAATCCACTAAATTGTTAACAGTAGTTATCTTTGAATGGTGATATCATAAGAGTTTTATTTTCCGTTATATTTTTGTACACAGTATTTATAATAAATAAGCCTGTGTATTTCTAATGCTTTTCCATTTAATACAAACTTTGTGTTTTATATGTAAATCTAGTTAATATTTCTCTATGTAACATGATTATATTTAAATAAAATAAAAATATATTCAGGAAATAGCTAAACAGTAAAAAAAAGTGAAATATTTTGATCTAGTCAATGGCATAAAGTGAATACTGGAAAATAGTACAGATTAGAACATCTTAATTGAAGACAATTATGAATTTTCTAGGTGCCAAACCACTGCCATTAGCTATCAATTTGAGTAAAATGAGTTAGTAACAATCTATTTGGTGCTAACTGTAGGGTGTATTAACATTGACCAAATTATTCATGAAACGGGATTTATAGAGTTCCTGAAGATGGTCCAACCCTGAAAAGTGCTATCATTAGTGTGATTGCTGGATCAAAAGGCAGTTCCATCTTTAGTTTTCTGAGGCAATTCCATACTATTGAACCTAATTAACAAAACAAACAAATGAACAAAATAGAACCAGAGACTTGGAAATACAGAACAAACTGACAGTGACCAGAAGGGACGGGGAGGGGGAGGGAGGGGAGGGGGAGGGGAAATGCGGAAAGGGGAAAGAAGGGGAAAGAGCCAGCCAAGGAACAGGATTACAATGGGCGGGGATTGACTGTGGGGGTGAGGTGGGGAATGAGAAGGGGAGAGCAATGGGGAAGGGGCGGGACAACTGTAACTGAACAACAATAAAAAAATTAAAAATGAAAAGAAAGTGCTGTCATTAAGGCATAGATACATAAGACAGATGTTTCATGTAAAAATCAATAAGGAAAAGGAATGTTTGTAAGAGAATCTAAACCCTAAATACCTACAAGTGTCCTTAACTAGGAAGTGTGGAAGAGAAATGATGCTAATTTACAACTCTTGATGAACCTGTTCAAAATCCTCCACATTGGCATTGTTGAGGAAAACATCATTGTTTTCCAGTTTGGTATTCTATTCTTCTGGTGATTTTGTTCAAAGATATGCTGCCTTATTGACAGGCTTGATACAAATAAAGAAATAACAGCTTCTCTTTTTCTGGGAGGCTTTTAGCCTTTTAAAGGCAAGCCATTTAATTTTGTTACTAGCTAAAACAGGTATTGATTCTTTAAAGAACACATGCTTTTTTTTTTCTCCCCAGTTAAGCCTTTGCTCAGGACCTTTGGAAAATCAACCTTTTCAGAGCTGCACTTCATTATGAGGCAGCTGTCTTCAATAAGTTCAAAGCATCCCCAGGAGGTCTTCCTTCTCCTGGGAGCTCTCATCCGCTAGCTGGATTATCCAGGTGTCCAACCTTTTGGTGTCTCTGGGCCACACTGGAAGCAGAAGTGTTGTCTGGGGCCACACATTAAATATATTACAACATGTAATCACAAAAAAATCTCATAATGTTTTAAATAATTTGTGATTTTGTGTTGGGCTACATTCATAGCCATCCTGGGCCACATGCAGTCCACTGGCCACAGGCTGGACACTGCTGCCACCTTGGTGGCCTAAACTGTCCCAAGGCTACTTCAAAAGCAAGCTAACTACGTGGGCATTCAAATCGCTGTTCAGAGTGTATTTTTCCCTACAGATTCAAAGCCTAGTGATTAGTATAATGGTGGAGATTCTAAGCAATCTCCTTAAACAAAGCCACATGAATATTTCCAGGACTTCTGCTTTGCTCTCTGGAAAGGTAATTTCCTAGAAGTGCTGTCCTAGTTCATCCAGATGAGCAGTTCCTTCCTGAAGAAATTCTCACTATGCATCACCCATGCTTTGATGCTTTTAAGGATTTTGTTGAAACCCACCTCTCCGAGCAGTTGGTCACACATACATTTAGGCTTCTTCCTTCAAGCAATGAAGGACAAAGTATGAACCCCATGTCAATTCCAGCAAGACATTTCACATTTTGGAGAACTCCTAAGTAATTAAGAAAAGACATAATGCTATCCCAAGTATAATACTCAAAAGTGGTGGTGTGGGGGCACCATTTTACAGTTAAATTAAATTTCTCACTTACCTTTCTACATTTCTTTTAAGTCAGTTCATACTGAACTTGCTGAAATATGAGCCAGCTTCCCTGGGAGGGAGCTTGGGGGCAAATCATTTAGCCCTAGTTAAGCCTCAGATGACTGCAGCCTTGTATGACACCAAGATTACTGCTTAGTTACACACTTACACACTACATTGTTTTTTAGAATTGCCAGGTCTAGATTCAAGGGGGCAACTTCATATCACTGTGGCTACCTTGACCTCCTACAGAGAGCAGCTTGCCTTGGGAAACCATTATGGAAATATTCCAGTAAAACTTACCTGTCCATTTAGCCACAGGGAAGAAAGAGAGGAGATTTTAGCTTTAAACCTTAAAAGTTCAAGACCAGATAACTTCAACATCACTTCTAAATGTCATCAAATGTTCAGTGTTCTGTGCCTGGAATGTTTACAATTCAGATCTTCTTGCAATGTCTCTTGATTATGTCCTCTGTTTTTGTCTATTTTTTATTTGGTGGGGAATCAAGGTATGCAGAATAATTGAGTTACTCAGTCTACCGAAATAAATGGTTTTGCTTTCTATTCATAGGTGTTCTCCTTGTGTTTACTTGATGTTCCTTCCAGCTATTCCAGAGATACTGTTCTTTTCAGATTTTTCGTATATGTGCCACAGACACTTCAGATATCTTAATAGTGTCAACAAAAACTCACTGCTATCAATCTAATGTCAGCAGAAATTCCCAATCTGGGGAGCAGGATGGGAAAAAAGAAACCTTATTCAGGTGAACAGTTTGCAAACCAGGGAAACAAAGCCCCCACTGGAAACCAAGTGTGCACTACCCTGAGACAAAGGGGAAGCTCATTTACATAGAGGAAGTGCTTGCACTGGTCCCTGATAGACCCATTTCTACGCAAATGAAGAATACAAATTTCCACAATTTGGTCCAAATAGCACTGTGGTTGGAATCACATGTCCTGATTGGTAAATATGGAGCCGCTGTGATTTGTTGATAAAGATGGAAACAAGGATATAGCTGCATAGCTATGAATGGATGAGATAGGTCTCAGCCCATTGGCTGAAATATGATCCCAGAACTCATTTATAAAGTTTGGCTCAGATGGCAGGAACACAGTGCAGGAGGCCTGACAGGTCGTTCTGTGGCTTTCCCAGGAAACAGAGTGTGTGAGAGGTGTCTGCAAACGATGGCCGCCAGACTCTGATTATGACTTTGGGCCCAGGTAACCACAAGGAGTCCTGTTTGGCAGGTATGTGTCTCCTCAGGGTCAGCAATACCAAGAATGTAAGGTATTTTTACAAATCTTTATGGCCATTTTGTAGAAATCTGATAAGAGTTGGATAAGGAACCATAATGGTGTGTACAAGATAAAGAAGATACTTGGGGGAAAGAGCTGGCCTCCAGCAAAACTGTGAGATAGGCCAAAGGTATCCTCTGAGGGTCAACAATCTGCCGTCCCCTCCTCCGCCTCTTCTCAGGGTGCCCGCGATGAATCATTACCCCAAGTTCCCTGGACTAGGAAATTCATCTGAAAGCTGTGGAATTTAGGTAAGATAAGTTACTAATATCCCTCCCTCTTATAGGTAAGCAAACTGAGACTTAAAGTAAGATGTCTAGCTTAGAGTCATGCAACATGTTTGTGGCAAACACAGGGCTTGAAAACATGTTTTTTTTTTTTTAATTTAAAATTCAGTACTTTTCCATATGCGAGTAATGCCTGAGCTAACATGGTTTTATTTTTTTGTCTGTAAATGATCTGTACGTAATGAATAATTGACTTTTGCATCTTTTTAAAACTGAAGATGTTTATGGCTACTATTAATTGTATGAGAGCCTAACGACCTGCCTTACAGGGTGGCTGTGAAGCTAGAGTGTGACGAGACCCACGAAGCCTCAGCAGGGAGTCTGGGCAGCACGGCTGCTGTGCCTGCTGTCCTGTCCCTCGGGCACTGACTGCGGGAGCTGGGACCCAGGGTCTCTCACTGGGATTTCAGGACAAAATGTTGTCACACTTTTATTTTGGTGTAATGCTAAGCAAAAACTAAGGAGTTTTTTAAAAATGTGAAGATGTTTGCCAGTGGATGTACAATTTGTGTTTTAATACCAGAACTATTTACTAACATCTTCTCTGTCACTGATCACCTGGCTGCACTATCCCTGTACCTTAATCAATCCATAACCCGAAGCTGTGGACTCTGACAGCATATCTATTCTTTTCTGTTAAGTTGGAATACTCTAGTCTCTTCTGAGAAGAGAAAGGGTATATAATTAACTGACTATTAAGACTATGGTCTTAATGATTAATATGTCGTCTTTTCCTTGGATAGATTTTCCTTTTTAAAAGAACAACCAAGCTGGACTGGTGTGGCTCAGAGGGTTGGGTGTTGTCCTACAAAGCTAAAGGTTGCCAGTTCAGTTCCCAGTCAGGGCACACACTGGGGTTGAGGGTTTGGTCCCCGGTTGGGGCGTGTACAAGAGGCAAATGATCAATGTTTCTCTCCCTCCTTTTCTCCTTCCCTTCCCCTCTCTCTAAAAATAAATACAATCTTTTTTTCAAAAGAACCAAGAAAAAGAAATACTTAAAGCAAAGGATTGAATATCTCATGGTGGAATTTCCAATAACATACATGAATAACACTTTTGTACAATAGATTGGGGGAAAGGAGAGTATTTTAGAAAAGAAGAAGGTTTCCCTCAAATTACCCTCAGAAGGGCTAACTTTTTTGCTTTGTGTATGGATGATGTTTTTAATAATCATTTGAATGGTTTCAGGGAATGAGTTAAGAACCTTATCTTTTCTCCTCTGCTTGAATGGTTGACCAGAGTCAACAAACTAAAACTATAAAAGCATCATGAGAAGCCAAGGTTTTGGGGGTCAGACAAATCTAGATTCAGATCCTTAGCCACATGCTAGCTGTGTGTCCCATGAAACATCACACATGGACCTTCAGGTTTTGTTCTGAAAACAGAGGTAACCTCTTGGTTGCAGGTAAAGCACCAACACTAGCACACTGTGTTCTGTACAGGACTTCTACTACCTCTTTGTTTTAAGTGCACTCAGCACAAACACCTTTCCTTCTCTTCTCCAGGTAAAGGTATGATTTCTTGGATTTGTATCTTAAAACCAGGAAAATGTTTAGGAATTGGCCGCAGTTTGTAACACGGAGAATGATTTAGCATCTCCCCTGGGAAGTCAGTGCAAGCAACTCCATAGTAGAGATATTCTTCTTGTGCATCCTCAAAATTTTATTTACGATTCAAAATACTGTACAAGTTAAAAAAGAGGAAGATTAACTAGATCAAAATCCCTGCTCTCCTTTTCTAAGATCTAAATTAAAAGTCATCACGAGATACCTGTGTGCTGCACAAGCTGCTAGACTTTGAAATTTACAGCCCTCTTGACTCTGTGTTTCAGGAAATTTGATTTTGGGAACTAATTTTAGAATAACAGTCCTACACGGAGTCCCAAATGTTCCTAGTTTCCAAAGACTTATAATTTCAGAGCTTCTCTGTGAAAATCCTAATATACATTTTTTTCTTTTTTTAATAAATCACTTAATATATAAATTCTGTGGAAGTCAGCATGAGAATCCTATGTAGAACCATCATTTAAGTCTCCAATAAGGCAGAATTTACAGTAAGTACCCTAGCAGATCTCAATAAATTTGCCAAAGACCAAAATGTCTATAAAATATGTATGCACAAAGACACATTTTTTTTTCATTTTAAACTGGCCTAGAACAAAATTGTTCTCCTTATCTGAACTCTTCACAGAACCCATACTGATATTCTAAGGCCAACAACCACCTGAATGATCATGCTTGGCACTACGCTCCGCTCGCAAGGCAGCCCAACGTTAGGCACGGTTAAACCCTTAAAGCATGCTCACACATTGTTTCATCTTTTCCCTTACTTTCGGTTCAAAATGAGATCTTATTAAATGGTTTTGGCATCATCCGTCCTTTACTTTGGGATTAAAAACAAAAATCCAGGTTGAACAGAATGTGACAACCTATGCCTCAAAGTCAGCCAAAGTCCATATATTTTGTCTGGTAGAACTCCTTATATTCAAATGCTTAGAAACTTTCAGATTTATTGATAGAACTTCTACTTTGTTTCCTCCTAACTTGTCATAGAACTTACATTCTGTGCCATGAAATTAAGTTCTCTACCATTTTGTTTTCTGGTGTCACTCATTTCAAAGGTAGTCTTTTTGCCTCTGCAATAAGATTTAAACTTCTTGAAGTAGGAACTCATGATGTCTTAATGTATTCTTAAACCCCTACTCTGTCTAACACTGACTTTGATGATTAATAACTCATCAATAAATGTGAAATTAATTAAAATTAATACCTGATATTTGCAGACATTGTCAAATATCTCCCTTTAACTAAGAGACTCAGTTTAAACAAACGTTTTTTAAAAATTTTGTTTTATGGGAAACTTAGAGAAAATATGTATAATGAACCACATGTACCCATCACCAGCTTCAACAATTATCAACTCATGGATGCACTTGCTTCATACAAGCAGAGTATTTCTGTAATTAATAGGTTATTTTTCAAAGCAGTTTTGGGTTTACAGGCTAGTTAAGTGGAAAGTACAATTTCCATGTACTTCTTTGTCTCTTCCTCCAGTTTTTCCTATTATTATTAATATCTTGCATTAATGTGGTACATTTGTTACAATCAATTGGCCAATATCCTTACATTATTATTAACTAAAGTCCATAGCTCATTTTAGGGTTCACTCTTTGTATATTGTAATATTGTGATTTATAATAAGATATATATACTGTATAGTATTTGGTCTTTGTCCACTATTACTGACACAAAGGTCTCAAATCCCATGGAATTTCTGAAGTGTTGAGAATGATTTCATTGTCTTTTGTTACATTAATGGAGTGACTTTTGGGAAGCACCCAAGGCTGGGAGATGGTTACCAAGGAAGTGAACCATGTGATTAGAGGTTTGAAACTTTCAGCCTCACCCCCTGACCCCTAAAGAGGGGAGGGGGTCTGAAGGTTGAATCAATGGCCAATCAGTCACTCATTCATGCCTATAAAATGAAGCTTCCAGAAAACTCCAAAAGGGCGGGGTTCAGGCAGTTTCCAGGTTGGTAAACCCATGAAAGTTTGAAGAGTGGCATTACTGGAAAGGGCATGGAAGCCTCACACTCTTGCCCCATACTTCACCCTATGCATCTCTTCCATCTGACTGTTTCTGAGTTATTTTCTTTTGTAAGGAATGAATGAGTGATTAATAAGAAAAACATTTCTCCAAGTTCTGTGTGCCACTCTAGCAAATTAATCAAATCAGAGGAGGACTTAATGACGGCCTCCCATCTATAGCCCATCAGTCAGAAGCACAGGTAAAAACCAGGGCTTGCAAGTGGTGTCTGAAGAAGAGAGGCAGTCTTATAGGACTGAACCTCTAACCTGTGGAACCTGATGCTATCTCTGGGTAGACAGTGTCGGTGTTGAGTTGAACTGTAGGACACTGAGCTGGTGTCTGGAGCATTGCTTGGATGTGTGGGGAAACCACCTTCCACATATTGGAAGTCAGGTCCAGGAACCTAACTATACAATCTGTGGCATTAACAAATATACTGTATATGTATCTACCATTACCATACCATAGAGAATAGTTTTACCAAATAGTTTTTAATATTAAGAAAATAGCTGTAACTAACTCCTAATTACCTCTGGGTAAATTATATTCACACTATTGAAGACATTTCTATTCAAATTCATATTTTATGCCTATTATGATGATTTCACACATATTGTGTTACTCAATTCACAGCAATACCCTGAAGTAGGCATTTTTATCCCCATTTTCTAAATAAAGACATTGAAGCTCTGAAAGGTTAAATTACTTTCCAAAGTTCAAATAGCTAGTAAGTGACAAAGCAAGAATTCCAATCCAGACTAAGTGAGATTAACTCATGCTGCAAAATTTATGACTTGGTAAATGAGAGAAATGCTAAAATTAGTCTTTTCTACCATTTGTGGAGCAATTAAGTATGCAATTGAAAGCAGATCCAGATGGCAGAAGCCTTCCCAGGAGCCAGGTTTCTTCCACTATGGCAGAGGAGCGACGATCTGGAAGTGGCCCTGGGGGAGTGCTTGGTGTCCTGACCCACCTCCCCTGGGTATGTGTTGTGTGTGGGAATGAACAACTGCAAGAGATGTGTCAGGTCCAGGGAGAGCTGGGTTTCAATCAGGCTCTGAAGCTGAGGTAGGAAGTATATTTGCCATGGTGTAGAGGTTCTGTATGGTACAGAGGACAAATGGATGAGGGAGAAAGGAGCAATGGAAGGTTATGCAGGGAAAAGGAAGGAAAAAGCAAGGTGAGGATGAGTACAGAAGCCAGAGAGGTTTCTGTCTCAGCTAGTAGTTAATTAAGGGTAAGAAGAATGCAAGGTTTGATGGGTTTAACTGACCACAACGTTTTCAGAAGGATCTCCCTTTTAAGCTCTCAGTAAGTGTTGGAATTGGCAATCTCCAGTCCGTATCCGGAAAATCTGCGGTCAACCATCTGTTGTCTAGTTGCTCAGCACCACACTCCGCTCTGATGCCCAGCAGCCTGACCTGAGGCACACAAGGCAGTTCTACCAAGTCCTTCTGGGTGGTGGCCTGGTTTATGGGTACTGAGCACAGCCTGGTTGATGCACAGGTAGGACATCCACTTGAGTACTGGGCTGTGGACTTTTTTTTTGATGGGGTGATCACTAGGAAAGAACATAAGGGTTTATGAGCAGGACAATGACAGTGAAAATAGCTTTTGAGAAGAGTTCTGCCTTCTCCAGCTGCAGTGTAGGGCCAGTTCTAGGAAAAATTGTGTCATAGGGGAAGTATACCCTTGAGTTTCCAAACTATGCTCTTTCTTCCACTGGTGGCTTCCTCTCCACTCTCTTGCATGACTCCACCATCCATGCTCCCATGGCCCATCACTAGAGTTTCTGAGCTGGGTGTGCAAGCATTTTGTCTCTCTGTATTCCATAAGAATGCATCCACTTTATGTCTAATCTTATACTAATAGACCCTTTTTCTATAATCATGAAATATACATGTTATAAATCACCTCAAACTAGTCATCCTATGATTGAATGCCCACATAATACCTCCACCAAATGGTTGTGACATCTATGTTTGAAGACATTCAGGGACAGAAAACTTACTATCTGAAAATGTAGCCAAGACTTCTGGTTAAGATGGAGGTGTAGATAAACACAGCTCACCTCCTTGCACAACCACAGCAAAAATTACAACTAAAATACAAAACAACTATCCCACAGAATTGTCAGAAAATCAGGCTATACGGAAGTTTGACAACCAAGGAATTGAATAAGTCACATTCATCCACATGGGTAGGAGGGGTAGAGATGCAGAGTGGCTAAACCGGTGGTCTCACACCCATGTGTGGTAGACAAAAACTGGGTGGGATACCTCAGAAGCAAGGGATCCCAGCCCTACATCAGACCACCCAGCCCAGGGTTCTAGTGCCAGGGAGATAAAGCCCTATAACTTTTGGCTATAAAAACCAGTAGGGGTTGGGACAGAGGAAGAAACTATAGGATTCTTAGTCATCTACTCTTAAAGGGCTTGTAACAGACTTAGGACTTTCACAGACTCACTCCCTCTGGGCTCTAGCACCGGGACAGCAGCTGGAAGGGCAGCAGTAGTATACAGCGAAACACTGAAGTGTCTGATATCAGAGCAAGTGCCAGGGGGCAGCTTCCTCCCAAACAAATCTCCAGAGGCCAGGCAGCAGTCGTTGTCCCTTTCTGAGTTCTCCCCACACAGAGTAACAGAGCGGTGACACCATATCTGAGATTCCATCAACCTGGTTCACACAGGTTGCCCCACCCTGGCGATTACCTAAGGCTCCACCCCATCCAACTTAGTGGTGTGCTTTTCAACAGTAGACCATGATACTAAGACAAGGAGTCAAAGCAGCCCTATCTAATACACAGAAACAAACACAGGGAGGCTGCCAAAATGAGGAGACAAAGAAATATGGCCCAAATGAAGGAATAAAATAAGACTGTCAGCTGATTTCTCAAAAGAAACTTTGCAGGCTAGAAGGGACTGGCAAAAAGTATTCAACTTGATGAAAAGCAAGGACCTACAACGTAGATCACTTTATCCATCCGAGCTATCATTTAGAATGGAAGGGCAGATAAAGTGTTTCCCAAAGTAAAGCTAAAGGAGTTCATCATCACCAAACCATTATTATATGAAATGTTAAAGGGACTTATTAAAGAAAAAGATAAAAATGATGAACATTAAAATGGCAATACATTCACAACTATCAACAATTGAATGTCAAACTAAGCAAACAAGCAGAACAGGAACAGAAGCATAGATATGATTGGAGGGTTATCAGCTGGGAGCAGGTAGGGGGAGAATGGGGGAAAGGGTTCAGGGATTAAGAAGTACAAATTGGTAGGTACAGAATAGACTGGGGGATGTTAAGAACAGTATAGAAAATTCTCCTTATTGAGCTAAAATCCTCACATGCCCCTCAGAGTATAACTTGTTTTCTGCAGGCAATTCCCTCAAATATCTAATCGTAGGTTGATCTGACTGGTGCAGGTGCTAAATCCTGTGTCCCTCTGACATTACATGCCAATGGAGAAGGTGAGATCACAGTTCCAGATAAGGAATCTGCCTCTTCACTTCTTTTTAAGCCATATTGCACACTTACTCCATGCCAGACTGTGCTAATTGTGAAGATTAGTTTAATTTGATTAATCCTCCCAGCAACCCCAGAAGGGAAGTCTTCTTTCTGCAAATGAATAAACAAGGCTTAGAGAAAAACATGATTCTCCTTTTCAGATCATGCTGTTTTTTTTTAGACAGAGCCAGATATGAAACCTGGCTCTTCTGACATTAAGGTCTGTCCTTCTGTTACAACATGACTGAGAGTAACCCTCCCCAACAATGGCTGTCCAATGGAGCAATCAAATATTGGAAGTCTAGACAGAATTGCAAGCCTGGAGGCTAAGAGATCATTTGAAGCATTTTTAAAAAACATTTCTAAAAAGCAAAATTTATAGGTAGATTATCTTTGTTACTTTCAAAGCCACGGTTAGGGTTATCAGATGGTGTCTCAGTTATGGTAAGAGACACTAGCTGCTGTGAGAGCAAACCCTAAATCTTGGTGGCATAACACAAAAGTCTTTTACACAAAGTCTAATGCTGGTGTTCCTCTTTGGCAGGTGGCATTCCATGTGACTTGTAATGGGTTGGGAAAAAATTATGTGTTGAAGTCCTAAGCCCCAGTATCTCAGAACATAACTTTATTTGGGAATAGGGCTGTTACAAATGTAATTAGATAAGATGACCAAGGTGGGCCTGTAATCCAACAGGACTGGAGTCTTTATAAAATTCGATGTAGGCACACATGCAGGGAGAACGTCACGGGAACATGAAGGCAACCATCTACAAGCCAAGAGAAAGTCATAGAATAGATCCTTCCCTCATAGCCTTCAAAAGATATTATTCCTGTCGACACCTTGATCACAGGCTCTGGCCTCTAGAGCTGAGACGGTTAATTCCTGTTGTTTAAGCCCTCAGTTTGTGGTACTTGGTTACTGCAGCCCTAGCAAACTAACATGAGGCCCCCTGGGGCCATTTTTCCATCCTGAGGCTCTACATTCCTCTAGAGCCTCACTGTTTTTTATTGGAGCCTTGGTGTTTTGCTTGTGGAAAAAGGAGTAGAGCATGTGGAGGGTCACATAGGAATTCTATGGGCAGGCATGGAAGGGGTAGGTATGGCTTCTATCTGCATTTCATTCACAATAATTCAAGCACATGGTCAAACATAACTGCAAGAGAGGTTGGGAAATGAAGGCTAGTTATGTGTCAATGAGCTGGAATAAACAGATACCAATAAGCATATAGCAATCCTTGCGGCAGATAAGGAAGAGTAGAAAGATACTGGAGGAAAGGGACCACTTCTAGGAGCCTGAACAGGAATCATCTCTCACCCACTCATTCCCTCACCCACTCACCAACTATTTTATTTTACTGAGTGCTTACTATTTTCCAGTAATGAACTTGGTACTAGGGCAAGAACAGAAAACAAAAGAGACAGATTTCCTGCCTTCCAAGAACTTGCACTGTGATAAGCTATAAATAAAAAAGTGTTAAATGTAATCCAAAGAAGGCTTCTTAGAGGAGGAGACATTTCAGTAGAAATAAGAATGAGCAATACTGATCAGCAATTCCTTCTCTGTAATTCCAAAATCCAACAAGCTCTTAAAATTAAGGCTTTAAAAAAATAATTTGGTGATAAAACCTGACCCAATCTTGACACATCTGATGGAAAAGCCTGATCTGAAT
Organism: Trachops cirrhosus; assembly: GCA_028533065.1. NCBI lineage: Eukaryota > Metazoa > Chordata > Mammalia > Chiroptera > Phyllostomidae > Trachops > Trachops cirrhosus. Next base: position 56,880,641 of record CM052539.1, on the reverse strand, counting down.
GGACCGGAGGTTACTTGTCATCATTACCTATTGTACTTGGCGTGAATACGTACAGACGTTGCTAAGGAACTATAGATATGTTCGATTGCCAAATCAGGAATAGTATTGCTAAGATGCTGTTCAGGGTTACCAGGGAACTGAAACAAAGGGGCAAATTTTGATCAGAACAAAAGATGCCACAAATAGTCCTCAGAATATATTCCAGCTATTCAGGTTCATGGGCATCTTTAATATTCATTCTTCCAGAAGTTCCAGTCACTGAGGTATTTCCATATGTCTGACATCAAAGAGGAATCATTAGTAATTCATGCAATATCTGGGACCATAGAAACAAGTGGTGAGCAATGCTGGGCGCAGCATCAAGAGTAGTACCTTCAGTGACCATCAGTCTGGACCTATCAGTCACCCTAACACAGAGTGAGTGGACTTGAGACCAGGGGTTTCTGTTGGCTGAGGATTTGCAGATAATTATTAGGGCCTTGTGACATAAAATTGTCTTCTCAATAGCTATGGCATGGGGAAAATAATGACAGCATTGGTGTTTCCAGAGATATTCTGCTTGCTTACCTTTCTGCAGACAACATCCGGGCCCCATCACACAAGGAAACATTAATCCCAATCACTCATTTACAAGACTCATACATACAAGTGAGCACTGAAGAAGTAAGAGTACCTTATGCTTCAAATCAAGAAATCTGGGCAGTGATTGATATCCAGTAGCATTGTCCAACAGATTTCTCTCTCTGTGGTCATGAAAATGTACTGTGCTCTCCAACATGGAAGTCACAAGCCCCATGTGGCTATTGAGCACTTGAAATGTGAATAGTGTGATAGAGGAACTACACTTATAATTTGTTTAAACTTAAAATTAAATGGACACGTATCAATTATCTACAATATTGGAAATCAGATATAAAGAGTTATCCCTTTTTATACAAAAATTACACCACAGTTGGAACACGGGGCTATGAATCCTGTTTCTTAGCTTTTGTTTCCTTGTCAATCAAACACACACACCAACTGTGGTACATTCTTGAAAGCACATTGACACTAAATTTTATGTCTACATCCTTTTTTTCCCCTAGGAGAAGGTTCTAACCTAGAAAACTCTCGTTGCTCTAAAGTCTCTGCTCTCAATTACTTACCTCTACACCTGTAGTCTACTACCTGGATTCCTAGATGCTATTTAAGCAACAGAAAGAGTTTTCTGTACAAATAATTCCCCATAACCATCTATCATAAACCCATATTTTACCAATTAAGAAAAATTTTAATATCCTTTAAGCTACATAATCAACCCTCTGGGGGCATATTTAGACAGTAATATTTGAAGTATTTGCAACTGGAGTGTAGACTCCTCATTAAGATCCTTCCAATTTTAACTAACTATTTCTGATTAGAGCAGCTTCAGATCTAACTTAGCTGTGAATACAGAGGTTTTCCAATACATCACAGGCAACAGAGGACAGTGGTTGAGAGAATGAAGACTGGAGCTGTGCAATCAACAGCTGTCAAAGATCTGACTCGAAGATTTGGGAATTTGCATTCTATTGTCCACCTAACTCTGTCTTTTTAGGGTCCTCTTCTCTACCATTCTCTCTCATCTACCGTCACCCCAGTTCATTGCTGAGAAAATAAGAGCGAGCTTCTGAAATCAGACTGCCTCAGTTGGATGCCTGGCTCTGCCACTTACTCTGTCACGGTCTGTCTTCACTGTGACTTCATTTCCTTACATGCAAAATAAGGACTATAATATGCCTATGCTATTAAGTCATTCTGAGGGTATGAAGTAACTAAAATAATAACTGTGACACCATGCCTCACACCTAGCGGTGTTCAATGAACATTTAAAGAAAAACAAACTATGCCTACAATGAGGGGATTGTTTTAGGCAGAACTGTATAGGATAAAGCCATGGTTCCTCATCTCTACAAGCTGAGGACCCAGTGGGAGAGACAGACAAGGAAACAGTCGGTAGCAATGTGGCTGACCAGTGGTTAGTTCTATGCAAAAGGTATGCAAAATGCAGTACCTGGAGTAAACTGCCAGCCTAATATATATATCAGAGGCCACCAGAAAATTTCAGTATCTAAGATGAATAAAGAAAAATAAATATATATATTCTATAAGTATATTAATGGTGATATACAGAGCAAATTTTGGCATAAAATATAAAACAACTGATACATTGGAAAATGTTTTATTTTAAATGTTCCACATTAAAAAAGTATCTTTGTTGGAAAACATTTTCCAGTTAGAAATGAGACTAATATAAACAGTCCAACAATTAACTACATACAGTTGGCCTTTTTGAGCTAAAATACAGTTATTGAACGCAAATCTAGAACTTCAAAAACCAGCCACAAAAACAAGTCTGAATCATATTAGGAAACATAAGGACTTCAGAAAGAGCAGGAGGTTCATCTCTTGCATTTCTTCGCCTAGTCCTTATCTTAATAAGCCTCTACCTTTTCATAGCAAAGCTCAATATTGCCATTTGCTTTGCCAAACAGAGATATGAACTGAGACTTCAATGTGTAAATGTGAACCACTTTATAAGAAAGGACAACATGGCCAGTTTAATGAATCCGAGACAATAGCTAGAGTTTGTTTTTGAATAGAAATGGCAGATTAGATATTTACCTGGTGGTCTGCAGAAGCCTTAAATGTCTCTGACTAGTCAAGCTCATGACAAGTCTTGACACATTGTTTTATATTTTGCCATGGCAAGAAAAACTATACATAGCCTTCATGTTTGTGAAACATGATGGATTGTACCAAATATTTGAGTTATGAGTACTGTATGAGATTATTTTTCTTACATGCCTTTGGCTATTCAAAGTGTGGAAAATCAAAAGCAGTAACAAAAAGTCAAATAAGTACTCACTATCATATATTAATTTTAGGGTTTTGTTTGATTTTGTTTTACATAATACATGGGTAAGTTTAAAACCTAGAGGAAGAAAATTCATTTTGAAAGCATAAGAAATGTGTGATTTTTGGATTTACAAGATTCTTCACAATGTAATAATTCAAATCTGTATACTCTTTTTAACTAGATCTTCAAAACATTACTAGCATGCTACTCAGTTCAATAGGAAAACTTAAAACACTAAGTAGTGAGGAGTGGGGTGAGATTTACACAAGGAATGAAAGAAGGTGAAGATATGCCAAGATAAAGAGCTGAATAGAAGTTGAAATTAAAAACCCAGTTATCTTTTTCATTTGAATTTGAAAGTGTTACTATGTCCATGAAGGTAAGAAAAGAAATTCAGTTCTAGTTCTAGTCATTTAAGACCAAAAAACACAATTGATTTTCATTTTTTAAAACTTCATTAGGCACATAAATATGGGTCATTAATACCCAGATTTTATACCTGCCCGACTACGGTGGCTCTCTTCAGCTATTTCATTTTCAGAGATTCACAAAGAATATAATTATAACTCTACTCTTTTGCAAAGTTAGTTCTTATGCATTTCTCCCATTTATTTTACCTGAGGAGGTAGCTTTACAGAGGAATCAAGAAAACATTACCAAAAAGATCAAACACAAAAGTGAGTTTGTAATTTTCTGTCTCATTTGGTTTTATATTCAGCAGTATATTAACCATTTTGGAAATAAATTCTTGCTCAGTTCCTTTGAAAAGTAACACACAGGCCATGATCCCTTTCTAAATCACTACCCACTTGGTCTCAGTTTCCCCCAAAGCATCTTGTTGCAACTCCTATGTACACATTTATCACAGGCACGCGTGAGAGTCAAACAATCCTGTCCACTGCAAGGATATACATTTTTATGTTATATTCTCAATTAATTTTAAAATAAACTTGAGTATCCACATGCCAAATAAGCAGGAAGCTCAGTCCCTTATTCTTGAGACTACTCCTTCTCTTTCATTATCTAAGATCTCCAAGGGCATACATAGTCTAATGGAGAAATTCAATCTGACTTCCCTATCCAAGCAGAGCTCAGCCATTTACTGCCACAATTCTTATCAACACATGGTGTCACTAAAGAAGTTGTCCCATAAAGTCCAAAGGCCAAGGAGGACTATTTCTGACCCTGGTCTCTGGGGGTGGATGGGAGCAGGAGTCATGCCTTTGAGGAAGCTGGATCTACTGTTCTGGGTCTTTAAACTAAGCTAAGTCCCTTCCTCAGGACAAAGCTTGGTCAAAGAAACCCCTCACTTGAGTTCCCAAGTTCCCAGTTTGATTTTAAACTTGTCTGTCACCAAGGCACCAGCTATCCCAGGAATGCTGTGTCACAAAAGGCCCAATAGCCCACTATTTGAGGACCCCGAACCAACACCCCATTTATTTCCTTGGGAATTTGAATACCAAGAGTGAGGCCTGGAAGGTCCTCATTTTCAGACCTTCATCCACAGGGTTTTATTGCCTCTTAAGGCCCAAGACACTCTCAGCAGCAAAGGTCTTCTGACCTTCCTCTGATATTAGGCCTTGATTACTCTGAGGGTCTATATCCTCCAACTTCTTGTGGGGGATGAAGCCATGTTTCTGCCAAAGGTGATCCGCTTTTTCAAGGATTACCCAGGAGCAAATAAAACAAAACAACACACACAAAATAAAAGCACAAGTTAAATTCCTAGCAGTAGCATCTAAGTCCATCTTCCCTGTGTATAAGTCTGCTCAGGTTGCAAAGTACCTTCTACTGGATGGCTTAAACAGCACAAACTTAATTGCTCACAGTTTTGGAACCTGGAAGTCAAGGAGCCTGAATGGTGTCAGTTCTGCTGCAGCTCTCTTCCTGGCATGTAAATGGCCATCTTCTTGCTGTTTCCTCACATGGAAGAGAGAGACAGAAAGCTCTGGTTCTCTTCTTCTTTTCTCTCTCTCAATATAGAATGTTAATTTTACAATTATTTTAATTAGTATTTTGAATATATTTCCCAATGATTCCTTGGTTCTTTTGAGATTAGTAAGAGTTTTCTGGCTCATTCTGTTGAAGATAATCTGTGTTTTTTCTGTGGTAGATTTTATTATTTTCTCTTATGTTCTGTGGTTTCACTACAATATAATTGCTTGGAGTGTGGTCATATATCTTTCTTCAATTTTGGGAAAGTTTAACTGTCATATCTGTGGGAGGATTTGCTCTACTGGGTATCAGATATTATTATAAAGTACTGACATTAGGACTTGTATAGTACTGGTACAAGAAAAGATATATATAAAGAACCCAGAATGAAGCCCATGCCTGGCATCTCAGATCAGTGGGGAAAGGATGACTCTCTCAGTAAGGAGTGCTGGAACAATTGTTTATTTACTAGGAGAGATAATAAAATTGGGCCATAGACCAAAATAAATCACCAGTGGATTAAAGACCTAATTATGAAACACGAAGCTGTAATACTCTTGGAAAATCACATGAGAATACATTTGATCTCAAGTTTAGCAGGGATTGCCTTAAAATTCAGTAAAAGTTAGAAGCCAGAAAAGAGATGTAAGTGATTCCTTTGATTACATTAAATTATCAAATTCTATTTATCTAACCTCACCATATAAGATTAAAAGATAAGACAGAGGCTGATATAGATATGAAAAAATTATTATTATTCAGAATATCTATAAATTGGTAAGAAAAAGACAGGAAAAACAATTAAAAAAAACAGTGAACTGACTTGAATGGACACGTCTGAAGGGCCACTAAACGTTAGAAAATGTGCTCTGGCCTTCCTATAGGGGCACTAATCCCTCTGGACTGGGCTCCACCCTTATGACCTCATCTAACTCTAATTAATTCCCAAAGGCGCCCCCTCCCAATACTATCACACTGGGGGTTAGGACTCCAACACATAAATTTTGTAGGACACAAACATTCCGTCCTTAACATGTAGATAAGCTTCATTATCCTTTTTTCCTGTCTTACAGTTACACATCCCTTGTTTAAGATTTATTTTATTCCTGAGATGCATCATTTTCAACCATAGTAAAACTGACAAACAATAAAATTTGTTTTGTATCAGATCATTATTATTTTGAAAACTTGAAAACAATTCATAATTTTACCCAAATTAACTCAACTGCAGCTTACATTTTTTCCAACATGGTTTTTTAGAGAAAGATCAGAAAATAACCCAACATGGAAAAAATATATAAAAATACATACATACATAGATACATACATACATATACTGTTTATCTTAGTGTAGTTAGGAACAGAATATACAGAAAAATAGAAAAAAATTCTGAAGTTTTCAGCCAATTTTATAATCAAATAAGCCTCAATATTTTTATATCTAAGAATTATGAGGTTTCCTTCATCATGACTAAAGGCACCTGCAATTTCATTTGTATATAATTTCTATTTTGTACACTTTATAGAGCACAACAACATGACCATTTCTAATATGTTAAAAAATTCATAAATGATTTCAACAGAAAATATTACTATTAAATAAGTAATAATGTTAAACCACTACTACATGAAGGCTGATAGATGACTAGAAGCAGCATAATTCACCTTTTATCTTATCTATATGCAGTTTCTTAACAACTAAATAATAATGATATCACCTTATGCATTCGATTTTCAGATAACCTCAATCAAAACTTTTTCCTTAGTCTCCCTTTCTAAAAACATATATATATATATCCATCAGAACTCATTCTTGCATATACATTGGCAGGCAAAATGAGTATGATGCCAAATGTAAAATATCTCAATAACTTTAGAACCCAGGAAAAAAAGCTGGAAGGAAGAAGACTGAATTTTTTAAGCTAGGTCCTTTTTTAGAGCTTTTATAGCCATTAAGCCATTTAGTCTTATAGCCTTTCTATAAGTGAGGAAATGCCTCAGCCTGGGCATTAAAATGGGTGTTGCCCAGTGTGCAGGGCCAGGAGATCTGAATTGCCAACCTATTTCATGTTGCTCTCAGTGTGCCCAGGTGTGCCCTTAGTTTTTTATAAAGAAAGAAAAGATCCAGGCAGCTTATTTTAAGGGGGGCTGGAGATATTTTTTTATACTCTAAGCATCCCACTTGCTCCAAAAGTTTAAGTCTGACAATTTGTGAAACAAATTTAATGGGCTAATTCTAGCCTAGGAGAGGTGGTGCTACTTAGTGAAAGGAGCTTACTCTGTGTCATCTGGGTGTGACAGGGACTCTAGTCATGGAGCCATAACTTAGAAAAACATCATAAGATTTAAAATCCTTTGAACTTTCTTGTATTCCATGTTGTGTGTGCAGTTGTGAGGGACAGCAACATAGAGGGAACTGAGCAGACTACATTTCTACATCTAGAGTTAGGGAAGAGCAACAGCAAGGGTAACAGATGGAGCAACAGCTATTGCAAGAAACAAAAGAGAGACAAAATGATACTGAATGAATGAATGCCTACTGCACACCAGGCTCTATGCTGGGCACTTCATAAACATTATCCCATTTAGGACTCCCGGCCAAGATGGAGGCATAGGTGGACGCACTCTGCCTCCTCGCACAACCAAGATAGGGACAACAACAATATTGAAACAAAATAACAACCAGAACTGACAGAAAATTGAAGTGTATGGAAGTCGGACAACCAAGGATTTAAAATTAGACACGTTCATCCAGACCAGTGGGAGGGATGCAGAGCAGACAGCTAAGCAACCGGGGTGGCGCACAAGACTGCAGCAGGCAGACCCTGGGCACACAAGCAGCGGTGGCGGGGGGACTACGGCCAGGGGTTGGAGACCAGCAGACCCAGCGAGGCAGCCATTGAGAAGCAAGGCACTGCGCCCAACTCAGGGTCCCAGCGCAGGGAAATAGAGCTTTGGGTCACTGACTGAGGAGGAAGGCCCCACCTGGTGCACAGGCCCACCCACACGGGAATTGGCACCAGAGGGGCCCAGTTGGCTTGCAGAAAGTGGTGGAGGGGTCTGGGGTCCTATGGAGAGCAGAGCAAGTGCCATTGTTCCTTCTCAGACCACACCCCCACATACAGCATCACAACCCAGTGACTGGGGGTTCCTGCCCTGGTGAACTCCTAAGGCGCCACCCCTCACTACAGGTGCTCGACAAGACCAAAAAAAAAAACAGCAAAGAGATGGCTCAAACAGAAGAATTCGAAGCTCCAGAACCCATTCTTTTAAGTGACCAAGAGATAGCCAACCTATCAGATGCACAGTTCAAAGCACTGGTGAT
>CM052539.1:56820982-56872003 GCA_028533065.1 Trachops cirrhosus | reverse complement strand
CAGATCAAGTGCTTCTCAGATAAGGTCAAGTTAAAGGAGTTCATCATCACCAAGCCCTTATTTTATGAAATGTTAAAGGGACTTATCTAAGAAAAAGAAGATCAAAAACATGTATAGTAAAATGACAGCAAACTCACAATTATTAACAACCACACCTAAAACGAAAACAAGAAGAAACTAAGCAAACAACTAGAACAGGAACAGAACCACAGAAATGGAGATCACATGGAGGGTTAGCAACAGGGGAGTGGGAAGAGGAGAGAGGGGGGAAAGGTATGAAAAATAAGTAGCAATGAAGGTAGATAGAATATAGACAGGGGAAGGGCAAGAATAGTAGGGGAAATGTAGAAGCTAAAGAACTTATGACACATGGACATGAACTAAAGGGGGGGAATGTGGGTGGGAGAGGGTGTGCAGGGTGGAGGGCAATGAAGGGGGTTTAATAGGACAACTGTAATAGCATAATCAATAAAATATATTATAAAAACATTATCCCATTTAAAGAGTACAAAAAAAATCTGTGAGGTGTATGTATAACTATCCTCATTTTACAGATGAAAATATTGTGACTTGACATTCAAGATCACCTACCCAGCACAACTGGTGTTTGAACTTGAACCTGTCTGATTGTGAAACCCAGTTCTTTTCTCCATGCCATATACACAAATTTACTATATTGCTTGTACTACATCTCAGAGACTTCTTTTTACTACCATAAAGCCACTTAATTTGTATTATAGATTGTGCTTATATTATTCTTATGTATCAAATGGGTTCTTCTGCTTTACAAGAAAGTACACCAACTTGAATTTAAATGTGAAAATCTGAGCCATTATCATAAACAAATTCTGCTTAAAGTTATGAAAATGTGTGTGGAAGTGACTGGAGAAACCATGGATCATGATTTCCCCCCAATGACAGTTATACTTCTGTGACTATCTTTGAAAAAAATATATAGAATTGGTAAGTTTTGGTTTGGTCCTACCTTCCCTAAATATATTCTAATTTTTTATTTTATTTTTCAACTACAGTTTAGATTCAATATTATTTCATATCACCATAGTGGTTAGACCACACACACTTTACACAGTGTCCCCCCAATATTTCCAGTGCCCTCCCTAATTTTAATATGTTTCCCTTCTACCTGATACCAGGTTATACACGTTGTGACCATAATTTAGATACTGTCAATGGTCTTAGAGTCAAACTTCAAATGCAACCTTAACACTCTGCTATGTTTTAAAAAAAAGAAAGTGCTGAGTCATGTTTCTCATCCTCAAGTCCTGGGTGCTTCTCCACATTTCTAGGCCTTGGGTCTGTTCACTTCGGGATCTGTCCCCTTGCTTACCTCAAGAAGCTCAGCTCTCTCAGTCTCCTGAGATTCTCCCCTCAGCATTCTCCTCTGGACCGTCACTGCCTTCAGTCCTTCCCTCCTCCCGAAAACCCTCAAAGGTCATTTGAATGTAATATTTGGCAATGGCATTTTCCGTTGCCTTCGGGTGCAGGTCACAGTTATCATTCTAGCGTCTGTGCTTTCTGTTGCATAGTGGATGGGGGAACGGTGGCCATGCATTCCCATGTAATTCTTTATTGCAAGATAAGTAAGGGGAAGAAAAGTAATTCCATTCTACATACAACTAGAGAGACAACACAGTGCTATGGAAAGAACACTGGACTTTGGTCATTTACTCACACCCACCTCATCCCAGGGAGGCAGAGATGACACCAAGTCTTTTGTTACCAAACAGTGGTGCTCATGTCATTGGGCAAGTTGCTTAATTTTTGTGGCTTAATTTTTCAGCAACTTCAAGCAATAATAATAATAATACCTCTTCTGCCTTCCTTATTTATTATAAAATTAAAATAAGATCTTTTGTGCAAAAGTGCACTGTAAAATACAAAGCACTCTACAAATCTCCAAGCTGCTGTGGTGTGACTGATTCCAATCTCCCACAGTCTTTATTGTCTCTCTTACTCATTTAGCACCTTGGCAGACACTACTGTAATTAAAGGGACCAACTCATCCCAGTTTGCCAGAAACTTTCTTGATTTTAACCATAAAAGTCTTGCCTTCCAGAAAGCTCTAAGTCCCAGACAAATCAGGGTGTGTTTTCGCCTAATACAGAAGTTACTTGAGAAGAAAGCTGACTGGTGGTAACATCCCCTTTCAACATCCCTTCCACAGGAAAGAGGTCAGCAAGGTATTCTCCTAAGTCTGGGCTGTGTTCATCTAAACCTCCTAAAGCAAAGAGGTTTTCTGAGAAGGGGTAAAGCTGGATGGTTACCACTGAGAAGGGGATATATCACCAAATAACAGTCATTATAACTGATATTTGGTGATACTAATAAGGAAATGAGTGCTGGTGGTGGACACCATCCTTAAAGCCAGACCTGACTCACTTTTCCACGTCCATCAGCAGGTCCTTATGTTCTATGTTGATGAGAAAGGAAATCTAGCTGAGCCCAGAACCAGTTACCAGGAAACTCTGCTCTCCCCGCCCCCTCCTATCTCTTCCCACTCACATCTAGGGCTCTGTCTAGCATTTCACACACTTTCACAATCAGGTGAAATTTTCAGTCTGGCTGAGATGATGTAAAATGGTCACTATTTTTTTCTTTTGAACCAGAGCCAATAAAGTAATTATTTCAGCCTAAACTGCAGGCTCCCAACCAGCCTTGGGCTAGTTAACTCAGTGGCTCAATTCTAACTCCGACGCTCCCACCCACCTCAGGAGAAGGAAGAGAGGGGACGTGGCCGGGCCCCTCCCACTGCTGCCTCCCTGACCTCCTGCACTGCTGTAGATACAGGCTAATCAAAAGCCCGTTGTTTTCTTTTGGCTCTGGAACTCACAGGCCAGGGGTATCTCTGTTAGCAAGATCACGGACACTTTTAAACAAAGGACATCCAGTTCCATTACTTTGGCTCTCTCATAGCAGCTTATGGAAAGAGAAGATATAAAATTATACCCAAAATGGTAGCAATAGAATCAAAACCTCTCTTTGAATTTCATGGAAGAAATGAAACTTAGGGTGATCAGAGGAGACTTTAGTAGCTCCAAACCTGCTGTCAGAAAAACAACCCCCAAACTGGCCAAACAAGCCCGACTGCTTTCCCATGAGTCATCAGGATTACCTCAGGCCTCCGACGGGCTGATGCCCATGTACCCGTTTCCGCTCACCTGTGGGAAAATGGTTCTGAAAATGGAGACTTGCCACCATCACCATCGAGCTGTTACCTGGTCTTTGCCAGGGCTGGGCATGAGAGTCTTTATGCTTTTTCATTTTTTATCCCTTTAAAAATATAACGATGTGTTTTATAGTGCATTTTTTGAAATGTTGTGAAATGGATTTTAGGACTTGGAAGGGGGCGTGGGAATAATACAGAGTCCCCGACAGAAATAAATTTGTGGATATTTTCACAAATCCTTCACTGGAGAGGAGGGGTCAGTGACAGGCTGACAAGTGTTTTAACAGGCATGCTGGGGGGAGGGGAGTGGGGAGAGCCAAAACCAAAACTTGATTTGTAGTGTTTGCTCATTTCCATGTTGTAAATACTCCCCTAAATTAGCTGGCCCCAGCTTAACACTGAGAGCAATCCCAGTTTTCCTTTACCACAGCTGGTCTTACCTGATGCATGTTATAAAAATATATTTATTGAGTTAATAGTCATCAAAATGATTCAAGTTATAATACTCTAACAAAAATGTCACTTACCTTTCTTAACTGCCCTTTTGCAATTTGGTACCTTATTCATAATCTCAGTCCCAACCATGTTCATTTTTTTTATCTGCAGTCTGTTTCTCTTTGTCATTTAGCTCTTATTCCCTTTTTCTTTGCTGAGAACTAGTTTGTAGCCAGAAAATTTCCCTGTTTTTATTTTTTACCTTTGTTCCTTTTTCCTTAGAGTCTCTAAAAATAATCGTGTTACTCAGCAATTTCCTTCTCACCTAAATACTTAGAACATCAGTTGGCTCTCCATGCCTTTAGGATAAAGTTCAAACTCCAGGGCGTTTGTGACATGGCTTTGACCTCAGCCTCCGCTCTAGCTTAAGGTCTCTTCAGTCCCTCCTCATGAAACTTGCACTCTGACTACTCTCAAATTCTTGCAGTAACCTGAATACACTGAGCTGCTTTAAGTCTCTAAGCCTTCCCACCTCTGGCCTTCTCTGAGCATTCCTCCTCGCTAACCCTATCATGTTAGGTTCACTCTGGGCATCTCTAATCTCTGCAGCTACAGCTCCCTTTGCTTATCTGGATCTTAGAAGTGACAGTAATTATTGGTAGTGAGCTGTCTCCTTCCTTAGGCCATGACCCATTCGATGCAGAGACAGTTATCCTACTTGATTCATGGTGCCTAACAAAATGCCTGGTTCTATGCTAGATGCTCAACAAATGCTTGTTGAATAGATGAATAAATTAGTAAGTAATCATTGAGGTGATGTCATTTTTGATCCCTATGTTGATTCTAAAGTGTTAAAAATCCCTTAATCATTTATTGAAAACAATGTCTATCAATACATTTGCCAAGGAGATTGGTTCAGTAAAATATGATATAACCATAGAGTAGAATTAAAATATTGAAGTAGAGCTCCAAAGAGTGAAAAGCCTACATGCAAGAAAAAAACTGAGTAGCATTATCTATCTTATGTAAATAAAAAGGGTACATATGCATGCACATTTATGAAAGTTTTCAGAAGCCTAGATGAGTGGACTTTTACTTTCTGTTTTCTGTGTTTCTGTTTAATTTTTGTTTTACCATGTACATTTACTAGTTTTATATAAGAAAACATTTATATGAGAAAAACATTAGCAGAGATTATATGTTAGCATTATGATCCTTCTGTTCTTATTTATACTTCCAGTAATTAACAAACATAAATTATACTTTTAAAACCAAAACTAAAGGTAGTGAGTGATGTTCTGCACACTGGCAGATTTTTCAGCATTGCATATGAACCCCACTCTGGTAAATGGGCTGTCTTTCTAATTCACAGTTTCAGTGAAACCTGTTTCCTGGCAATGGTTGCCAGGGCACACCTCCTTCTCTCTTGTTCTCCATCATTTTTACTTTTAAGGCCTAAGGACAGGGAAGATAGAGTCAGGGAAGCAATAAGTAGCAGTGGCATCACTTTACATGTGCTAGTTAAAAAGGAGCTCTCAGCACAGTCCATGGAGCACAGCACACGGCTCTGATTCTGCCAGTGTTCCTCGTAGAAGAACTGTCTCCTGTTAAGCCTTGTGAGAAAAGTCTCAAAACGCAATCAATGAAAAATAATTACTACTTCCTGCTTTGGTGCTAGTCTGCAGAACAAAGAATTTCTACAAGTGCCTTAAAAGGAATATACTCCTCTCCACACCTACCACATATTATTTATTCTCTTCACATATTGCCACCAACTAAAACAAAGAAATGCGTTGTGAAATAATACAGAAAGTTATTTTTAATTCAAAGTCCATCTATTAACATTAATTTTGTTTAAAAATTCAGATGATAAGGAGCAGCAGAGAGATCCTGAAGGAGGCCTGCCTCTCTTCCAAAGGCAGGTGGCAAACAGCACCATGTGCCACCTACGTGAAGACTGGCTACAGATTAATTGTGTTGACACAAAGTGATTGTGGTTGGTGGTTGTGAGGTTGCTGGCTCCGTTTTTCCATTTTTCTCAGAAAGAACCTTGGTGTCATCCAGAAGCGCCGAGGAGGGAGACATGGAGACTGCAGAGTCAGGAACCACAGCAGACACATAGGGCTCAGGGATGGATTAGTTCCTTGGGACTGAGACTTGGGGCAGGAGATGGCACATCACCGCATCACTCATTTTTCTCCTTCCCCTCCTTAAGCCATACTGGCAGCTACTATAAGGCTGGATCAGGGGTTGAGGGGTGAGGGAGAAAAAGATGGGGAGAGGAGATTAGGGGAAAAAGACAGGAGAAAGCATAAACCTGAGGGTTCAGAGACATTCTAACACTGGAGGTGGGTGAGGCTTCCATGTGCAACACGTTTCGAGCTTTCTGGGAACTTTATGGTTTGAAGACAGATATTACTGAATAAATCTTTGGGCCCATGGAGGTTCTGGGGTCTTTAGGGTCCAAACTTTCTCCAATTTGGGCTGCTTTGTGGGCTCCTTGATTTTGATACTTGAACTAAGAAAGAGAAAGTATTGAAGACAGAAAATAAGATGTCTTCTTAGGACTGGCCCTTGGTTTATGAGAAAGGTGGTTAAATGGAATATGTTATTGTCTGGAACATCCCAGGTACATAAGCTGCAGACATAATGTAGGAGACCCCTTGAAGTTATCTGAGGTTCCCTATTAAGTGAACTCTAGTTTAAAGCTTTCTACTAAGTGTTAATGAGACTGCACAGTAAATCAGCTTCCCAACCTCTGTTGAAAGCCATCGCTACAATATCTCAACTTTACAATTAATCTCAACTTTATAAATTGACATTTAAACCTGGTTGTGTGACCTTGGTACATTATGTGGCTTCTCTTGACCTTTATTTCTTCACCTGTAAAAGGAAGACAGACAGGAGGAGGAATTGGTCTCTTGATCAGTTAGGATGCTTTTCGCTGCAACTAGAAAACCCAATTCCAGTGGACTTGAAGAATAAGAACAAATATCAGTTTATATAGAGGAAAGTTCAGAGGTAGAATGAACTTCAGCATTGGTTGATCCAATGATCCGTGATTTTATCAAGGTCCCAGGTACTTCTGGCCCTCTAGTCTGCCTTGAATATCATCTCAGGTAGGCTCCTGTAGGACTGCGGGATGGCTGCACATACTGTTGGGCACCCTCCTTTTCTTATTCCTGTCAGGTGGAAGTGAGAAACTGGCTTCCTGTGTCTTTCTTAAGTGTGTAAAAGAGCTTTCCTGAAGCTTCCAGCAAATCTTTCCTATGTCTTATTAGCCAGAATTGGATCCCATGCCTTTTCAGAGCTAATTCTTTGGACGAGGGGTAATACTGACTTTAAACCAATTAGATTCACTTCTGGAACTCAGTTTTTCCTGAGGTTCATGGAAGTGAGTAGATACCTGAACAAATCTGGGATACTGTTAGGAAGAAAAAAGTGGAAACGGATGCTGGGCTGTCATCCAAGCACCCGTACACCTCCTACCAGATCAAAGAATCCATTCTTGTCTGGGATTCCAGTTACTGTATCTAGGTGACATTCCTATAAGTTGTGTACTGGAAGTGTTTGTGGCTAGTCGTATTTAAGGTTCTGTTGTTGTCTGACAAAAGTAGAAAAGCAGTATGCTTTTAAAGAGATTATTTGCATTTGCATTCACCATTTAGTGCCAAACACATATTTGGAGATATCAAGTCTTAGAAAATCTTTAAAAGTATTTTTAAAAAGAAAGAAGTTCCCAATTTAGGGATCTAAAGCAACAGCTTGGATGGCAATATTTTACTCTTAAAATTTTAAAAAACTACCCAAAAATACTACCTGAGGGGTGCAAGTGTTAATGTCATTTAAACTCCTCCAAGTCTTTATTTGTCCAACTAAATGTAAGGATAATAATACCTGCCCTGCTATAAAATAGTGTATGTGAAAGAGTACTGTGAAGTATAAAACAACTGAGGACACGTTCGTTCCCCTACACCCCACTCCCCGCAGCAATCACCACACGGTTGTCCGTGACCACAAGTCCTTTTCCCTTGATGTCTTTCTTTCTTGTTTTAAGTAGGCTTTTGGGGCTCCTGTGCCACAGATAGTTTTTACTGGAAAAAAAGCAGATGCTACCCAACTTTAGTGTTCTTCCTGTCACTGGTAAAAGTGTAAGTTCACTGAAAAGATGATGAGAGGAGTCCTGGTGAAGGATGGAAGAAGGTGAGTGCTTTTGAAGACAAGGACAGGGGGAAGTAGTGGGGAGGGGGAAGAGACCTGTGGCTCCCATGAGCACCTGAGATTTAGAACCACTCCTTGGCTGTGTCCCAAGGAAGGGACAGAACTATAACCTGCGTGATGTATGTCAATAGAGCAATTCTAACAGCAGCAACAACAGTAGTCAGCAAACTTTGTGGGTCCACTGCAGGCTTGAGTAAAGGCTGGAGTGATCAACCTTCTGAGTTTGCCTAGCACCGTCCCTGGGACGTGGGACTTTCAGTGCTAAACCCAGCAAAGTTCTGGGCAAATAAGGATGAGTTGGTTACCTGAGGAGGAACTAAATGCCCACCGTGATGGAAAAGAGATCAGAAGATCTCCCCCTGTTTTGTGGTCACCATGTATGTCTTCTGTCTCTGGGAGTTACCTGTGGAGAGAGAAGGTATTCCAACCATGACTGACTGCTTTGGGAGAGTCAGATTCAATTTTAAGCTGTTTTAAAGGAAACAAAAAGTAATGTTTTCTGTATACCATAGCTTGGGCACTGAAATTCATATCTTATACACAGATTAAAGGAATCAACAACAACAAAAAAATCCTTTAACAAATCTTGGTGGCCAGGTGTATTTTGGGATTCAGAACTTTTTGGATTTTAGAAACGTATTATGGTATGTGTTCTTTATAATCCATGAAAGCTCTAACACAGTTCCCTGTAATTAGGCACATTGATATTCCTATAGCAATATTAATATTTACATGAAGTGAGTTAAAGAACAATAAGTAGGCTTAGTTCAGGCCAGGTTGTGCTCCCAAACAAGTTTAGGTTAGTTTGTGTTTTGATGCCAAGTTAATTAGTTTTCAGAAATTTTAATATCTTGGAATTATGGTTAATGAATGGATTGTTGCTATATTTGTAAACATTTATAAATATAAAGACATGTCCAAATTTATTATAATGTTAGGTGAAAAGCAAAATTTATCCCATGTTTTCCAATATTGACTTAGGATTCTGGAGGATTTGTGACTATCTAGTACTACTTAGCACACTTGTAGAATTTATTAGTCCCTAATATTGAAATAGATAATGCATTCAAACAATAATATGTGATTTATGCAAGATTCATTTGTTCTATTTACATATTTTAGATTTTTATTCAGACAACCAAATTGTGAAGACCACAATTTAAAATAACTTTTCATAAAGGTAAATTGAAACATTGGAGTTGCTTGACACGATAATGAAGAAGATGTATTTCCTTGATTGATACTGAACTACAGGGTGATGACCCATAAGTTTTCTTCAGGGCTTCTGGCCAAAAAAGTTTAGTTTAATGTCTCCATGGAAGTAAAGTCAAGGACACTGGTTTACAAACCGCCATGGGGACTGTAAAGAAATGATGATGATGATGATGGTGACGATAATGATGCATTTGATTGTAAGCCTGGAAGGTGTGGTTATTGTGAGCACACTTAATAATGGGCAAGTACTGTCATTTTCTGTCTAAATAATTATTTTCTTGGTCTGGAAAGCTGTACAAAATAAGTTTACAATATCTAAAACGTCGGTGGTGTCATTATTATTCTTCACTAGATAGCCCAGATCTAATTTATTCAGAGGTTTTGAAGATAAGATTCAGCATCTTGAATCAAATTCAGTTGTAAATCAGTAATAAGTGAAAGAAGCACCACTCGTTTCTCATAATTCTTAGATTTTCCTTTCCACAAGGAAAGCCTTGGGGAAAGAGAAGTCATCTTAGACATTTTCTGTCTAATGAAACCACGTATAACATGCACCTAAATTGGACTTTATGTCCACGTTTACATCTATCTTATTTTGCCACATAGCATGCAATTTCTCTCTCTAATCACCCGTGATGGTTTGTAAAACTTGATACGTCGGGTAGGGTTTTATTTTTCTTCATTGCACATGCTTTTCAAAGGTCTCAAAATCAGTGTTCTTGTCAGAACTGTCTATTCTGACTTTCGAGATCTCCTTGTGTCAGGAATCAGTGCAGACATTCATTTCCATTCCTTCCATTTTGATATTCGTGACAAACCCATTACATGCACTGAAATCTAAAATATTTATGTGCAGACAACACTGTATCTCTAATTACTGCAAATGAGTCTCCTTGTCTCTTTCATGGTATCTCCTCAGAGAGGGAATGTGTGAAGAGCTGTGGTAATCATTTTCTTCCAGCTCCTTTAAAACCTTCTTAAAAACGCTCTTCACACCACCTACCCAATGGCAAACGCACTTAACATTCCCTATTGCGTCCACCTACTTGTGTGTCCTGTGAAGGCTGCTTGGCTTGATCCCTGGGCTTACCGCACTCATATGACGTGTGGGCCACACCTGGGGCCCTGCAGAGGCCCTCAGCTGGAGGAATGTCAGCAACTAAAAGGTAAACAGCCAAAGCTGCCATTCCCTTATGCATTTTGACCAATTTTGCTGTCTGTTATGCTATAAAGTTCAGTGGACTAAGAAGACACAGGGAAGTTTCAACTTAGTGTGGTTCTCCTGGACAAATTTCCCCCAGCTAACTCTAACCCCAAAACAAAAAACCTGAATGGAAGCACATCCCACATTTTTAGGCTATTAAATGTAATAACTGATTTCTTTAAGCCTTGGGCATATAAGCTTGTATTTCTTTTCACTGTCAATCTATAATTAATACATTATAGAATAAGAAATCATAGAGAAATGGAAATTCATGGAAATGTACTAATTAAGAGTAATTATACTTTACTATTTCATGGTGTAAGCCCCAAACCATCCACACTGCAGTTCAAGTTAAAACCTCAGTGGAAGGTTTCCGTTTTTAAAAGTCTGCTTATTGATTATAACAATGTTACTATAAGAGATATTTAGACCTCCTTAAGTAGTTTTTTTGTCAAAAAGTGACTCTGTTCCATAACAATTGGTGCCATCAACACCCAATAAAAGATGACTCTTTATTCTTTATATTTGATCATATACTCAGTACTGTGAAATAAACCCAGTAGGAATGGTGTGCGTGTAAACCATAAGAGCACTTTGAGATAGTGAAGACTTGGAATGGAGATTGGCAATACGTCCATCCATACCAGTGTCTCATCTGACCACCCTCCACAGGATCGATCTCTATGTGTCAGCCTGGAAAGAAGATGCCGCTCCTTCATCGGTGTGCCATCTACTGTCCTCCTTTCTTTCCCATCAGGAGCCCACGATTTTCTCTAGAACTTTAGAAACAATGAGAACAGCCAGCCCAGAGTCTAAACTAATAGGAATGTAACACTAAAGTCTTCTGAATAGCCACCAGTTTAAAGGAACAAAAACAAAAATCATCTAGATGAATGGCTAACACAAGGGACTAGACCTATTATGAGATTATTTGTCTTAAGTTTCCAAGTCCTCTTTGTATCTCCCACTTGTGATAAGTTCATAAACTGTATTACTTGAATTAGCTATGCTTTGAGTTTTCTCTGCAAACAAAGAACATTTGGTGTTCTTTTACTTTCTCCCACATAGAAAATTGGAAGCTTCCACCTGTTACCTTAAAAATAAAATTAGGTCATCCATCCTCTCATTAAAACCTAAATGGAACCAGGATTGTTATTTTAAGGCCAAAAATTATTGCAATAGTTACATCAATATGAAACAGGTATATTTAACCTGCAACTCCTAGAGAAATAAAGCACCTGCAAGGAACCCCTCCCCCTGCCAAGCAAACTTCAGAACAGCAACTAGCATTCAGGAAGGTGATCTTTAAGTAACGATATGAACTGCCCCTCTGGTGCCACCTTCTCAGTAGGCTGGAGCATTCCGTACTGAGCATCGCCAGACAGCGCTGGGTACTTCTATCTATTTATCCTCAACCCATTGGAAAATGCATCTGTCCCTTGCTTCCAATGTACAACATAGGAAATAATGTACTTTACAACCTGTATTTTCAGACACAGATTTATTTATGTGACAGATAGGCTAGGAAAATAAACTTTGTTCTACTTACAGGTGTAACCCAAGCACCTAGAACAGTGCCTGGAACATAGAGGATATTCAATGAGTAAATGAAAAGGAGGACCTTCAAGGTCATAGAAGACCAACCCAGTAAAGAGGGATTTCCATGAGCCCTAACCTATCATTTCTAGCTTTCCAGGCTTATTTCTGGTCTGTCCCTCTCTCCCCACAGAAGAAAAAATGGAATTTTTTGTGGGTTTAGGTCTAGTGGAATTGCTTGTTCACAGGGCATGTTCATAATTACCACACTGCACTGCGATCATTTACTTTATCTTCTCCAGGGCTGATGTATCCCCTATGCATAGCAGACACATACATGCACACACATGAAAAACAGAAACCTTTTGAGTTGAAGAAAATGTTTTAATATATAATGTTGAAATACAAAACTTTTGTCTTTATACCAACTGTTATAAAATGCCACTTTTAATATTGCCTAGAGGAGGAAGAGGCCCTTGAAGGCAAAAGTGATGAGGACCCATGCAAGCCATTCTGCTGACCCCATCTCCATTAGGTTGTGAGCTCACTGTGCTTCATGAGAATCACAATTTTTTTTGTCTTTGTTAACTTGTAACCTAGCACAAGAAATGGAAAACATTTGGTGTTTAATATATGTTTGAGGAATGACAAAAATAAATTTAATAAATATGCGTTATTAGTGGATGTCAGACAGAAGAAAGATATTAGACATCAATGTGATTTAAATGCAGTAAAAGGAAGCAGAGAGGAAAGGGCCAATAAAAGAAGTTGACTAGAGAAAATCATTTTTTTAGAAATGAGCTGGCAATAGCGGGTGAGAATGCTTTGAGGAGGCCTGGGAAGTGAGAGGCTGAAGTCATAAAGAGTACCTGGGGGAGCTTGTGTAACATGCGGGTGCTGAGTCCATATTCTGGCAGACTGATGAATAATGACAATTGAGTGTGAGAAGTGCTCTTAAGAGTTGCTCTAGTCCAACTTCTCATTTTACAGATGAGAAGAGGAAAGCCTATTAAATTATTGGGAAGTTAGAAGCTAATCCTCATGCTCTTTCCACTGCTCTCCCAGCTCTGACAATGACCAGAATTGTATTTGTAGGGCAGGCTGCTATGATGAACAACAAACATGACATTCGTGTGCTTGTTATGTGTGTGTATAATACACATAAGGTAAGCAATTCCACATGTAGCATAATAGGAGAGTCATTTTCAGAAATCTTAATAGATCTATAAGACTATTTTCAGATCACAGAATAAGACATTTTAATCCCTTATTTCTGTCAACCATACTGCAGCTCTGACTTGGAATCATTATCATCTGCCACAACACCTCCCAAGTAAGGAGACTGACTTGATGTTATGAATTTGGTCAAACGACTAAAAGTACAGGGAGCCAAATCTGCCTAAAGTGAGACCAGAATCCAGAAGCCTCTCTCTGTTTGACTGTCAACAGTACAAGAGGAAGAGGGTAAGGTTATAAACAAAGAAACTTTCCCACTATTGAGCAGAGGAACGATTTGAAGGTCATTGAAGGTGTTCTCATCTTTGTACCACAATCAGTAGGCTGAGTCCACTCTGATTATAAAAATGTCCTGGTTCTACAGGGTCCTTATGAGGCTCTCTTTCATTCCTCAGTGACAGCTGGGAAACTGCATCCAAATGTCTGACCCATTCTTGAGTCACTTGATAAACTACTGAGGAGGAATTCTGCACAAATTGCTGACTAGAGTATGGAGATGCAAGGATGACATTTGAAGCCTGTCCTCAAGGAGCTAATGGTGCAGTTAAGGGGCCACCCCAGGGGAGGGGAAGGGCCAGGAATGGTGTTCTGATCATGATCCTGGTGTTCAGGATGACCTGGCTCCATTCTGCCTCTAGAACCTTCTTTTATGAGTAAACACTTGGCAGATTTTAGAACCACATCCATTTCCCACATGTGAGCCAGAAGTGAGAGAGCTGGAGTGGAAGAGAATTAAGGCAGGGAGAGGTAGGGGTGAGGATGGGAGATGGGGAAGACATTGTAATCTGAGAAGTTCTTAAGGACATTCCAGTTCAGTAGAACCTATGAAAGGAACTAAACTTTTCTGAAATCTGAATCTGAAATTAGCTTCTTCTGAATCTAAAATTAGCTTCATTGTGCATTTTACCAGATGAGAGAGCTGTCTGATTAGTGCATTGAGCATCCGAACAGAATTAACTGACCAGTGGGCTTCTCCTTCTCATATATAGATATCACCATGTATATCGATGAGGTAGGAATGAGACCCTTGTTGTTATCTCTAGTTTGGAAACTTTAAGTCACTCTTCAATAAACTAACTCCTACTCCAGGATCTTAGAAGGCAGGTGCATTTCCATTATTAAGGTTCTAAATTTCCACAAACCCTCATCCTCATCAAATTTATGCAATATGAGATTAATTTTCCTAAAATGCCAATTTCAGTGTGTCATTTCCACAGCCCAAAATTTCAATGGCTTCCCATGGCCAAAAGAAAAAGAGAGTCAACCTACCATTTCAACCAGCCCACCCACTGCTCCACCATGCAGGCATGCTATGAGATCTACTCAGGAACTTCACAGCATGTCATGCACACTGTCATCTTCACACCTTGCTTATACTGTTATTAACCTGATGAAAACCCACCCTTTCTCTCTGCCTATTATTTATTTATTTATTTAGTTAGTTGGCAAATATTCATGGAGCATCTGTTCATTTCCAGAGTCTTTAACAGGTTTGGGGGATCCAGAGATGAGCAAGAAAAGAAGAATGAATAGTAGAAAAAGTTAGACGTTTCTGCAGCAGGGTGGTGTTCTGATCATATTCACAGTCTTCAGGGCAGTCCCTAATTCAGGAGCTTTGAACTCCAGCTTTAGTTAAGTACTGTGCAGAAGTACAAGGCATTGTGATGATGTAATAGAAGCACATTACCTCATTTGATGGGTCAAGTAAAGCTTCCCTGAGGGAGTAATTTTTAATCTGAAATGTAAGAAACTAGGAGGATTTAGCTAGGCAATGGAACATTCCATGGAGAAAGAACTGCGTATGTAGCACCCTAAGGTAAGACCAAATCCCACCCATCCTGAGAGTTGCAGCTCAATATGCCACTTCTCATGAAATTTTTCCTGACCTTTGGAATCCATGTTGAAGAGCCACTTATTCTTCTGAACTCACCAACACTAATTCCATACCACTTCCCTATGCTTTTAGTCATGGTTGGTCTTATGATGGTATCACCTTTTATGCTTTATCTTCTCACCTGTGTTATGGCAGAACCATGTTCAAATGTTTTACAATCCTTGTGAACATCTAGATCCTAGTAGGAGCTCAATAAATATTAAATAAATGTACATATGCATACATGCATGTTAAATAAATGAATGGGCTAGATCAGTTAAGACTGACTGCATGGCCATTCAGTAAGCCTTGGCAGAGGGTATTGCAGCAATATGGAAGATACTGTATTGCTGACCTTTAAAAGTAAAATATTTACTAGCTATTTACCTCATAAAATAGAGCCTCATCCCATATCCCTCAGAACCATGGAGATGGATGAGTGCTCAGAAAGAACTGGCTCTATTCATAGTGCTCTGAGAAGATCCTTCTCCTCTACCTGTTGGAAGTGAGATATTATAAATTGTTCTTAAGAAAATCTCAAAATGGAATGGGCTGAGTTCTGTTGGGTACAGTACACTCTTAGAGAAAGGGAAATCACCTTACATAAGGTCTAGGCAGAAGAACCTTCAAAAGGAATCTACTAAAGGATGTGTGAATAATAGACCCCCTGACTGTTAACCTTTTCACCAACCAAAATTTAGAATTAATACCACACCCCAGTTTGCAGCATTCTCTTTGCCCTGCTCCCACACCTGCCAACATTTTTGTCTCAATGGCTTCCTGCCTCCTCCATCTTCTTATCTCATCCTCCTTGCACCCAACCTGCCAGCTCTGTGACAAGTTACAACATTTTTTTCTCAAAAAAATTTCAAAATGGAACATACACAGTTTGGGGGAAAAACAACAAAAACCATTTCAATGAGTTTCTAGTCCATACTTATATTTGAAAGCTGGTGATAATGCGGAGACAGTGTGATCATAGGGAGGCCGCTTAGCCAGAAAAGGCACAGGGGAACCAAACTATGTATACCTCAGCCTGTATTCTCTGAATTTTCTTATTCTATGGATTTTAGATAAAATACTAGAATGAGGAGCACTGTGGATAACATAAGTAGCAATATGATCTTTGCTGTAGGTGTCAAGACAAGAGACTCACCTAGAGAAGGCATGAAGAAAGGCCCAACGAAAAACAGGAGTACAGTTCCATTCTATAAATACTTTTGAGCACTGCCAAGTTACATATTCTGCACTGGGCACTAGAAATACAAAGATAAATAAAACACTGTCCTTCATTTAAAGGAGGTTGTGATCTATGGGGAGATTCAGACAATTCAGCATGTGATCACTGCATAATACACAACCTACGTTCAGAGAGAGGGAATGAGAAGGAAGAAACCTTTACTCATTTCAGGGCAGCCTAGGAAAGTAGGGTGGTCAAAAGGGTTAAAATTGATTCTGAAATGGGCCTACCAATGTTATAAAAAGTAGATTGACTATATTGTCACATAGCTGCCTAAAAATTCCATTTAAAAGGAGGTCACTGTGCTTCTGAGAAATTACTTAATTTCTGGCCTAATGGATCAAATGAAGATTTCAAAACACAAGTGAAGCCAAAGAAATATGAGATTTAATTATTTTAATCACTCAAAATTGATGATGTACATAGATTTTGCTCAGATGCTGGAATTTGACCAAACCTTTTGTGAGTTTTCAGGGCAGCATTTCTCAGCCTCAGTACTATTGACATTTTGGACTGGACAATTCTTTGCTGTGGGAGCTGCCTGCTGTATTGCAGGACGTTAGCCTCTATGTACAATTCCAGTAGCATCTGCCCCTGTTCCTCCCTCCCAGTTTGGATGAGTCAAAATGTCTCAAATTACTAAGTGTCTCTTTGGGGACAAAATCATCCCATTAAAAACCACTAGTTTAGTATGTGTGGTATAAATTAACACAATCATGTCTATTTGTTTTTCAAGACAGTTCCCATCTAAGGCTCTGTGCAATAATACAAACCCAGGGACTTGTCATCATTATTTTAATTAAGTCTTTTCTTCAACAATTTCCACTTGCGACCCAGGGACAGCTATGGTAGATGTTCCTAACTTTTACTTTTATTTATTTATTTATTTATTTTTTTCTCATTCACCCTGGAAAACTAACCCCTGATTTCTAGGTGGGCATCCAGAATAAGACATTTCCTGATTTTGCCAATGAGCTAAGTAGAATTAGTGTGCACCATTTTCTGAAATGTTCTTCAAAAGAGGACACGTGCCCTTCTTCTATCCCTTGTTTCTGCTGCTTCATGAGAGTGCAACTGCTAGAGTTCCAGCAGCCGTATTTGATTGGGAGGAGACCTTGGGGATTGAAGCCACATGTGTTGTAGCCACAGATAGAAAAAGCTGACACTGGTGTGGCCTGACCAGCCCTGAACTGCTACTCCTGGACTACATATGAGATATGTTTTTTTTTCATTGTTGTTATGGGTCTCTATTACTTTCAGCTGAACCTGGCATTAGCCAATATAATTGCCTAAGGTGGACATTTATTATATTTGCAAAAGTCTCTGAGCTATTATCTTCCTCCCATTAGAAAGTTTGATCAGCTGTTCCACTATGGCCTTTAAAGAATATCCATTTTATCACGTCCTCCTCTTTCGCAGCATACAATACAGATTTGTTATTTCAGTTATAACCCTCCACTGTCTTTCACTCTATTATTTTAGTCAGTTGGTTACACTAGAGACACTGTTGCCACCTAGTTACCAAGTTGATATCTCCTTACATCTATCAGACACACAAGATGAAATGATAATGCCTAATAATGGCAGAACTGCAAGAAAAATTATATACTCGTAGATTTCTGGTGAAACTATGACATACTGTCATCTTTTAAAAAGCAATTTAATAATAGGTAGTAAATTTAAAAATACATACGCTCTTTCACCCAACTGTCTGCTTCTTCTAAGAAGTAAAATCAATATTAATGCAGGATATATGCACAGAGATATTTATTGCATTTTTTCCACAGTAGAAAAAAATGGAAAGAAAGAGAATACCTCTCATAAAATGAAAGGCTGAATAAATTTGAGCACCATCAACATATAATTGGTATTTAAAACCATGGAACTGGATAAAATTGCTTAGGAAATGAATGAAGAAAAAAAGAGAAAAGACTTAAGAACTGAGTCCTGGAACCCTGCAACAGGAATGGGTCAGGAAGATGAAGAGGATCCAGCCAAAGAAAAGGAGCAGTGACCAGGGAGGTAGACGGAGAATGAGGAGAGTTGTTGACCAACAGCTGAGAGAGGAAAGAGTTTCAAGAAGGATGGAGTGATCAATCAACTGTGTCAAATGCTGCCAAGAGGCTGGGTAAGGTGAGGACAAAGAAGGGAACATTTGATGAGACAACATGGAAATCGCTGGAGGCACTGGCAAAAGCAATATCCATGGATTGGGGGTAACAACGGCTTGACTGGAGAAGGTTCAAGATAGAATGGAATGTGTGGAAATGGAGATGGCGAGTATATGCAGCTCAGGATTTTGCTAAAAAGGAAGAAAGGGAATTGTGTCCATGGGTCTATAGAAAGTATTTTGTTTTACAAGCAAATCAATGCAGCATGTTTTTTAATGGTATAGCATAAAGAGGAAATAGATGATTCGAGAGAGGAGACAATTGCAGGCCCAAATTCATTGAATAGGTAACCTCCTTGAGAGGTGAGTCTCAGACAGGAGCCAGCACAGTCCACCCCCTATGACCCAAGGGAAGGCAGAATAGATGGGCACTGATGCAGGTATGATGGCACATTTGGTAGTTGAATGGGAGGAAGTTCTCTTTGATTGCCTTGGTCAACAAACAGCTAAAACCAGAAATGTCCAGCCTGTATCACCAAAGCACAGGCTCATGAGTGAGATACATGCTTATTGTGTTAAGCAACTGACAGTGAAATGATGTGTTACTTGATATTATGGTGGCAATAGATAACTGAAGCAAGAATTGTTCCATATCAGTAAATATAGAGCTGCCACATTTTATAAAATGATTACATGCAGCATTACACTGTGCATGCCTTATTTTATTTATTTTACCCTCTCCCTACTACTGTTTATCTCAGTTGTTACTATAAACAATGCTGCAAGGAGTATCTTTGTACATATATCTTTGCACACACTTGAATCTGTACAAAGAATTCTTGGGTTGGGATTTCTGTATCAAAGTGTATGCACAAGGATAATTCTAATAGATATTGGTAAAATGAACTCTGTACAAAATATCAATTTACATGATTGCCCAAAAGTTATGAGTGCCTACTCCCATGTATCTTCATGTTATAACTTTTTTCTTTTGCCAACATGGTAGGTTAAAAAAAAAGTAAATTACTGTGTCATTTTTATCCTTCTTACTGGGCAGTCCTAAAATGACCCCGCCATCTCTACTGGTTTCCACTTACTCTGAGCATCACCTACTTCACAATTATCAGCCCTGCCACCAGAGGCACAGAGACATCCTCGCCTCACACTACCTTCCCAGTGGTTCTGTTTGGTCCGTGTTCTTCTTTTGTTGGTAGGTTCTCCACTAAATGCAATGAGTTATGATGAATCTAACATAAGAAAAATGGGGAAAATATTCCACATATTTCCAGAGAAATAAGTTATGTTTAAGATTGTTCATTATAAATCAGAATGTTGAAGGATAGTGGAAGAGGCTAAAAAGGAAGAAACCAAAAAGAGAGATGATGGGATGAATAAGATTTCCTCAAGTCCCTTTGACTTTTATCATATTTCTTAATTTTGACTTCTCAAGAGATTTGTATGTTAAATGCAATGTACTTTAAAATACTTCAGCATAGACAGTGTGACAAACTTGTGAACATTTGTTAGTTTTCACCTTAGTGCTGGTCAGCTGCCCCAAGAGGATCCACAGTCTCAGAAGTCCAAAGGGTAATTACCCAAAGGCTGAATACTAAGGCAATGTGGGAAGTACTAACAAATGTAAAAGGAAATGTAGGTGCATGTACTGGGGGAATATAGTTCTCGGAGGTAGTGTTTGGGCCCTTTTATATCTGCCCAAACCCCACACTGTTGTATCAGAATACTATATATTCAGAATATTTACATAATTAGTCAATGTGCCTTATAATTTTAAACAGTGAAACAAAAAGGAAAAAGTGTATTTATGGGTAAGCAATAGTAATTTGACCTTAACCCGAGGCTAAACACATTGGAAGCATTTCTAATTTTGCTATATAGATTCTCAGCTTTATTACTTTGTACTCAAAGGGCAATTATCTTACATAGTGGTTTCTGATATTTAAGCTTTTTTCTTTTGTACATCTAACAGGATTGCATTTGGAATAATAGCTCTCTCTGAAGTCAATGGGTCTTTGGAATAAAGAGTGTGGATAACTGAAGAGAATGGATGGAGTCCCACTAAGGACAAAGTAGTGATGCCTAATGCAGCCTTTTATCTTCTCCATTAAATGGTTATGCAAATAAGTGGCTCGAGTGAGACAACCTTCTTGAAACGGACATGATTTCCTGGAGGGCTGGAGAAAGCATAATGTCTTTAAGCTCTGAGTTGAACCCTTAAATAAAGCACAAATTGAAAAGATATATTTAAATTCAGCTGTTCATTGTCTTTTCAATTCTATCACTTTCCACTTAATGTATTTTTTTTCTCTCACACATAATAAGGCTTAGTTATGAGCAAAAGAGACTGGCAGGAAAGACAACTCAGCCATTCAGGGTTTCTAATGGTCTCATCAGATAATCACAAAACATTGGTGCCATTCAGAGAGCACAGTCTGTGGGGTGGAGGGGAGTAAAAGCGTGATGACATGGCCACGGGCTCCGTGGCTGGGCCTGAGCTGGGATTCTGCCACAATCTTTTCAACCAATTCACTCAAACAATTGTTTTCTTCTTCCCCGAATCAACCAATTATTTGATTGAACTAAGAAACAAGTGGTTGTTTTGATTCCAGGCTGTAGTCTAACAATAAATTGAAGTTTGCATTTTACCATAGTTAAGTTCGATTCACTGCTAAGTTGACACTCAGTTTGAGATACAAAGCAGCTACAAATTATGTTCTGAAGCCAGTAAATCATTGTCAACATACACTGGCTTTAGAAATAAACCAGACATAAAAATAGTGTCTGCTACATCCTTTTCTTTATGAATTCCAAGCAGCCAGTGATCTTCTCCTCGTTTTACTTTGACCATAGTTTTTAAGCCTTGTTTGCTTGTTTTTTTTTTTTTTTAATTGTTATGATAACTTATCCTCAGAGTGGTTAATTCTGGTCAATTTGTTTTTGTTCACAATCACCAGGTGTGCTTCCAAGAGCACCTGTGCCATTCCGGGGCCTCTGTACCTGAGTGATCCTTCTCCTTACCTTCCCCTTTCTTGCCTCTTCATCTGTGAAGGGACTAAAGTTTTTAATGACACTGGGCCCATGGAAATATGCGGGCAAGTGTTCAGCTGGGGGACCTGAGCTTGCCCCAGTTTCCCATAATGTTGCATGCCACCTCCCACCACCCCTGACCCCCATCCTTTTTTCTATCACAAAAGAATTACAGACATGCAAAGTCACCCAAGTATCTAGGGGAGGGTTGGCAAACAGGTATCATTTCTCACATCAATGCAGACTGGTTGATTGATGACAGTGGCTTGGCTATGTCCAGGCTTAGTGGGAAGAGAGTGGCTGACGATTGAGGTTGAACATGTGTGAGGAGCACGGCTGATATTTTCCCTCCTTCCCAGTTCTAAGGTGCTGTTTGGACTCTATTCACTGGATGAATAAGTACATCCAGGGGGAGTAAAAACAGGATAGCTTTTTATGGGTTCATTGGCACTCAGCACTCACATGAGGCTCTTCCTCCCCCCATTCTCAGAGTTCAGAGGAAATCTCTTGAGATGATTTACATAGTCTCTGCGACCTGGGAAAGTGACCCTAAGCACAGCCCAAGGACAAGAGGTGGTAATGAAGTGGCTGAGTCACAGTGACAAAAGGACCAGAGAACACATTCAAGTTTCCTCCTCACTCCAGTTAACAGTTTCTGGGTTGCACTAAACACCTGGGAGACCGCAAGGCTAGGGAGTCTCTGTGATGATGAAAAGCGGAAAGCCGCATCCCAGCCTCTTGTAGCTGGTGGTCCACTGGCTCTGTCCTTTGTATTGTACTTGACTCCAGGAGTTGCCCACCCTGGAAAACACTACTGACCCCCAGAGCGGTATCCAGAGTGCTCTACAGAATGTCATTCTTTGAGATGAATGCGTCTTCCAAATAAGGACGCCTGTGAGTTCCTTCAGTGTACTTATGTTCGGGTGTTACTTTTTAGTGTCAGTATGTTGTTATGCTACATTAGGGCTGGGATCACAAGTGATCTTGTATCTCTGGGTTCTCTTCCTCTAACTATGGTTCCCTCCAAACTTTTTGGTTCATTTTTGTCAGTTTTAGTCCACGGTTCACCTTTGTGTTCATTCTCTCTCCTCAGGCCCCATCCCTACCCCCAGTCCTCACTCTTACTTTCTCTCCTTGCCATCTCTTGTAAAACAAAAAAATCATTTTTTATTGCAATAATCTCTTTAAGTAGCATAAGAACAAACACTGCCCCCTCTTGCTGTGGGTTTTGCATCCTCTTTTGTTGTGAGTCTGAAGAGCTGGGTAGCTATTCTCTCTCTGCCAGTAGAGTGAGTGGTTGTGGCAAGAGTGCCTACAGGAGACCCAGTCCTCCCACAGAGCAGCTGTGTCATTAGGGGCAAGTTAACCCATCTCTACTTCTACATCTACAGGGTCCAGCAGAAGTAAAACCATTGGGTGTGGTTGGTAGGGTACATGAATGTCTCGAAAAGATGGACAGCAATTTGAACATTTTGCCTAAAAATCATATGGTATGCTTGAGTGTGATGTTGTTATGTTATAGAATTACATGCTTGTGATTTTGTAATAAAAGATTTTGTAATAAAAAGGGGGCATTACTTGTGCTGGACCCTGTATAAAAAGAGGGTAATTCTCCCTGCCCTATCTACTTTGTGGTTTCAAATAAAGACTTTCAAATAAAAGTCTTTAAATAAAGAGACTTTCAAACTTTTATTTGAAAGTCTCTTTATTTGACTGGTGAAATCTCTTTGTAAATTATAAATTGTTATATAATTGTTGTTTTATCATGGCTATCCCTTTGCATAACTGGTCACCCCACGGTAAGGAGCTAATTATACTGCAGAAGGACCTGATTGTCCATTGTGGCACCTCACCAAAGAATGACAGATTCTAGGCAATGCCTGTCCCAAATTGTTCTCACTTATCTGGGATCCTCTTTATGCTCCCAAGAATGCTGCTGAATTTCCTGACACTAACCATAGCACAACCACATTCAAAAGGAAGAAGTGACTGGGGTACCCTCAGCAGTCAAGGAAACAACATCACCATCATTAGTATGCCTCCCAAGTTACTCAGAGATTTTTGCCATCCACAAACTTCTTTAGGTGCAGGTCAGAAATCTCCAGATCCTTCCTAGCCCGCTGTAGATAAAATTGTATAGGGAAAAAAGTGCTTCCAGTGTAGAGATTTCTGTTTTGACAGTCTTGTATTTGTATCTCAGCTCAAACTTCTTCAGTGATACATCTGTTTCCCAACTGGATCTAAAACACAATTGTGCTCTATTTTAACAAAATGATAAATTGCATCTAATCTGTGCTATGCTGCTTGGGAGCAGTTTCCTTAAAATCTTCTCCATGGTTCTATTTAAAAAATAATTTTCATTGAAAAGGCAATGAATATTAATGTGGTGTTTCAGGAGATAACACCTAACTAAAATCTCAAATATCACATGCTGTAATCAATTCGTATTTTCAATACAGCAGTTTCTCACCAACTGTGGAAATTTGGTTTTTGAAAATCCCCAAGGTAAAAGAATTCATTGTTGAGCACTATAAGACTGTACAGAGAAAAAGAAAAAAAAATAGCACTAGTAAAACTAGGATTCATTGCAAACTTTAAAAGGTTCTTACAAATACATTGTTATCAATTTCAATGAAACAATAAAGGCAGCATGCTCCATAAAGACAGAATCAATGAGATGATAAAATTTGAAATTTGTGATGCATATTAGAGTATCTGGCCTCTCTCTCCAAAGGGGACTTATCTCTGGTAAGAACAAAAATATTGCTGAACAGGAGAAGGCTCAGCATTTACCATAGGCTTGGCCATGGGAGGTGGGGATGGGATGGAAGGCAGGCTGGTTATTTTACCTCCAACCACGTTGCATGAGATCAGGGAATGATACCAAAACGGCACCCTACAGTGCTAACGGAAAACCAGGGAAGTGCATCTCAGGTAGATCAATCAGTCTCATGGGGTTGTGGGTAGGGAGCAAGGGTGTTGAGCCCAGTAAGTAGCTGAAGAGGGAGGAAAGAAGGAAGAATAGTAACAGGTCAGTGCAGAAAAGTTAGAGAGAGGCATTAACTCCTGCACCAGTTTTGCACATTCCAGGTAAACTAGTATGTGGAAATGGTCCATCTAAAGACATAAGAAAGAATGAGCAGTTATGCTTTATTATTATTCCAATTATTCCCAATAAGCAGGACTTGTAATTTAGGTATGTGTACTAGAATTTTGCATAAGAATTTGAAGTTGAGAACAATTACTAGTACATTTTCAAAATATCTATATTCACATGTGGAATTTTCCTCACATTTCATTCAATATGTCCTCCAATTTGGTAAAAGACAAAATGATTCAAAGGATCCATTCATTACAAAGAAACTAAAATTTAAAATTGATTTTTAAACCTTCCATTAAGCTGTTATTTCTAAAGGAAAAGATATTTCTCTCACCAGCCTTTGTAATTTTTATTTCAATCATTACATGAATTATCAAAATTGTTATCTAAATCTTGGTATTTGGAGAGACCCAAATTCTTGTGCTGTATTCCTGAATGTATTTGACTGGAATCCCAGCAGGTATATGACCACATCCTTGAATTTCCTGGTTGCTCTAACCACTTACCTATTCTGCTTTTGCAGAATTAGACAAAATGTGTAAATCAAGTGTATTAGTTTCCTATGGTGGCTGTAACAAATTGCCACCATTTTAGTGGCTTATGACAGCAAAATGTTAATATCTTACCTTTGCAGAAATCCTAAGGCCAACACGGGTCTAAATGAGCTGACACAAAGGTGTAGGCAGGGCTGTTCTCAATTTTGGAGGATCTAGGAATAAATCTGCTTCCTTGCCTCTTCCAGCTTCCAAAGGCTGCCAGCATTCTTTGGCTCATGGCTCCCTTCAGTCTTCAAAGTCAGCAATGGAGGGTCGAGTCCTCACCCACATCACTTGAATACTAACTCTTTGGCCTCCAACCTTTACATTTAAAAAACCTTGTGATCACACTAGGTCCATCCAGGCAACTCAGCATAATCTCCCTATTTTAAGGTTAGCTGATTGGCAAATTTAATTCTATTTGCAAATGTAATTCCCCTGTGCCATGTAATATAACATATTTATAGGTTCCAGGGACTAGGGGGTAGACATCTTTGGGGGGCATTATTTTGCCTTGCATGTCAGGTTTGTTAAAGAGAGGGGATAGTCACTAGGATCTCGTTCCATGTGCATAGTTTAATAAAGTTATTCACAGAAATTGTGGAGTAGTTCTAATAAATGTACTAATGGAAGAACCAGAAAACTTCTTTATATTATTAAAATTGCCTTACATATGAAGAGAGACCCAAATTGGTTAAAATGGTGAATATAGGGTCATTATTCCCATCATGCAAATGTTAGCATGATAGCTACACTGGTCTTAGACCGCCTGCAAAGGTATGAAAACAGCTGCAAAAAAGGTATGACTTGGGCTGTTCCATTGTGCAGAGTTAAAGTTTAAGTCCCAAGAGGGCATGACTCTTGAGGAAGGGGTACAGCCTACGGGGCAGTGAGTTTCTGACGATGGACCAAAGTGTCCCTCCAACAGTCAATTCTTCTTGCTCTGTGTCATTTAACCAGCTGTTGCTTTGTAGATAACATCAGGTACTTCATGTATTCTGCACCTCTAGCCACCCAATAATGAAACTAACACTTCTCTCTAGTCACATATTATAATTTCTTTCCAGAAATCTTTTTGTGTTCTCACTTCTCCTGCTGTTATATTATATAGCATTTCTTTATACATAGCCTCAATATTTTCTATGCCTCCAAGTTTTTATGCAGCTATGTTCATATCTGCCACTTAATAACCAATCTTCCTACTAGTCCTAATCTGTTCTAGTCTCAATTTACTATGGAATTTCATTACCTTATATTTAATATAGTGTCTTTATTTTCTTTTTCAACAAATTTGAAGCTGGAGAAATTAGTTATCAAAAGATCTGTCAGACCAACTCCCTGCCAATTCCGGATAAAAGTAGTTTCTTAATGAAACTTCTCTGAGATTTCTATCACCCAAGTTTTAACTATTTCAGATTAAGCTTTAAGAGCAGAACATCCAGTTCCAGATATGTGCCTTCCTCAGGCAACAAACTAGACCCCCATCTGTATTAGTCAGCTCAGACCGCCATACACAATACCATGGACTGGATGGCTTAAATGGAAGAAATTTATTTTCTCTCAATTATGAAGACTGGAAATCTAAGATCAGACTGCCAGCCTGGTCAGTTTCTGGTGAGAATTTTATTACTGATTTGCAGATGGCTGTCAATTTCCTTGTGTTCTCACATGACAGAGAGAGGGAGAGTGGGAAAAGGAGAGAGAGAAAGAGAACTCTCTGGTATATCTTCTTTTTTTTAATTACTTTATTTTTGTTCAATTAGTTGTCTGTATTTTCTCCCCACCACTCCCCACAACCCCAGCCAAACCCACCTCCCTTCCTTGCTTCCACCCTCCCACTTGGTTTTGTCCACATGTTCTTTATAGTAGTTCCTGAAAACCCTTCTCCCCTCTGTCCCCTCCCCGCTCCCCTCTGGCTATTGGTAGATTGTTCTTAATTTCAATGCCTCTGGTTATATTTTGTTTGCAGTTTTCTTTTGTTGATTATGTTCCAGTTAAAGGTGAGATCATATGGTATGTGTCCCTTACCACCTGGCTTATTTCACTTAGCATAATGCTCCCCAGTTCCATCTATGCTGTTGCAAAGGGTAAGAGCTCCTTCTTTCTCTCTGCTGCTTAGAATTCCATTGTGTAAATGTACCATATCTTCTTTTAAAGGCACTAATGCAGTCCTGAGGATTGCAATCTCAGGACCTTATCTAAACCCATTATCTCCAAAACCCATTTCCAAATACTGTTTCTTTCGGGCTTAAGGTTTCAACATATGAACTTTTTGGGTGTTAGGGGGCGGAGAAGAGGGACATAGCTTGGTCTTAGCACCATCCAAAGAGAATATTGGGAAATTCCAAGAGTACAGCAGAGCTTCCATAGGTTTTTCATACCAAACTGAGAGCATTATGTAGGACCTTGTAGTCATTCAATAAATGTTTATTGAATACATTGAAAACTAAATAAATATCTATCTTTACCACTAGACCGCTCCTTCCAACATCATTGTGTCACACAGTAAGAATCAGTGTGCGTTTGTTAGCAAATGACTATATTAATAAATTAATACTTATTGTCCACACACCCTAGCATTGGACACCAACACTGAACTTCAGTTTGTTAGCCGAATGGATCTCACTATCTCCTCTCGAACTTCCTTACTGCTTGCTATTTCTTCACTGGGTTCTTATTTTCACTGTATAGCTTTTGATGTTTACCTGCCCCTTCAAGAAAAGATACATGGGACGAGGTTTGAAGCAGAGCTGGGTTTTAATCCTAAAGCAGCCACTTCCTGTTTGGGTGAAATTGAGCAAATTGATGAATCTCTTTGATGATCTTAATCTCTCTGGGGATACAAACAGCTTCAAAGGAAAACAATTTGAGGATTAAACAAAATTATATTTCACAAGCTCAGAGCAGCATCTCAATAACTATCAACTGTCTTTTGAGAATGGACAATTTTCATTCTCTATAAATATCTTGTTTCTTCTGTGAAAATTTTCTCTCTAAAATTAAGTCCAGCCTCAGTTTCATGGTTATCCAGGTGTGCTCTGCCTTCTTCTTTTTTCTTTTGTAAAGTTTTTTCAACTGCAGCTGACAGTCAATATTATTTTGTATTAGTTTCAGGTGCACAACATAGTGATTAGGCAATTCTTTTATTTATGAAGTGATCCCCTGATAATTCTAGTACCCACCTGGCACCAATATGTAGTTACTACAATATTATTGACTATATCCCCTATGTGTACTTTATATTCTCATGACTATTTTGTAACTGCCAATTTGTACCTCTCAATCCTTTCATCTTTTGTGCCCAGCTCCGCCAACCCCCCTCCCATCTAGCAACCATCAGTTTGTTCTCTGTATCTATGAGTCTTTTTCTGTTTTGTTTGTTTGTTTGTTTGTTTTGTTCTTTAGATCCCACTTATGCTCTGCCCTGTTGAAGAGGTCCCTTAAAATTGTTCTGCTGGGATCTTCTTCTGGATGCCAAGGGACTGGCATGTGTCCTAAGCTCAGCCAATCAGACTTTCTCTTAGGACTTTGTCTGCTGAACAGAATGATATAAAGACAAAAGAAAGGGCTGAACGTTCAATCAAGTCATTGTTATTCTGGTTCTTGTGTTATTTCCCTACCTGGTTCTCTGGTCTTTTGTCTCACTGTGTAAACTCCCCAATACCCTTTGAATGCAGGATTAAGTTGGCCTGAGAGCACCTCTAGCTTGCCACCACAAAACACTAGCTAAAACTTACATTTAAAAAAATTTTAAATCAGAGTAAAGGGCATAAAAGTAGCCAAATAAAAACAATAGATATTTTGTTCATTGGTGGAAAGATTTGATGTTGTAATAATAATTTTTCTATAAAATCAACATGATAGTGATTAAACAATAAAAAGACTTGTTCCCATCTGGAATTAAAAACAAAAGAAGGAGACCAGCCCATTAAAGGGGTTACTATGTCCCAAATTATCAACACTGCAAACTGGATTATTTAATTGAAGATACAATGATAGCTATTTAAAAAATTACTTGACATATCAAAATAAATTCTAGAGAAGTCTAAGATACGAATGCAAAAATTAATTATAAAAATTTCATAAGAAAATGATATATTAATGTACTTATAATCTCAGAGTGGGGAAAGACTTCAACAGTAAAGTTGAAAATCCTCAGTGAAAATCATGAGGAAAAAGACTGATGAATTTGACTAAGTGCATTTTTAAAATTCTCTGTAGAATAAAAAATACAAACACATGACCCCTCAATGGAACTGATTTCCAGTTTTCTCCTAGCCTTATTATAATATCACATTTAATCTACCATTTAATCACATTAATCATTTTTGTTTGAAATCATAGTAAAGTTTCTAGTTCAGCAATCAGTTATATGATATTGAGCCTGATTCAGGTCTCTGGGGACAGTCACCTTGAACTGAAACATGTGCATTATTAAAATACTTGTGAAATGCATATTATATGTCAAGGTAAGTGCTTTGCATTTATTATCTCATTTAATTCTAACAAACCTATAAAATAAGTGCTACTGTTACATTCATTTTACAGATGAAAAAATTGAGAGTTGGAGAGGTTACATTACAGACATAGTCATTAAACTGCAGAGTGAAGACCCGAACCAAGTCTGCGTGTGAACTAAATGTGTTCCCAACAGCTTTGCTGCACTGCCATCCGTGAGGTGGAGATATAAGGTGCATTTGGAAGGCTTAGTAAGCATAATGCAAGATTCTTCCTACGTTTTTTTCCTTCTAAATAAAAAGCAAGCTTCGCTACGCACTCAAACACACATTCATCAATTTAAAAGCCTTTACTGAGACCCTACTATGTGCCAAGTGTAAGTTCTAGACATTAGTAATCCAATGGTGAATAAATTAAAGTATCAGCATGTGACCTCTAGGAGGAAACAGGCAGTACAAAAGAAATAACACATAGCATGCCAGATGGTAATATATGCTATGGGAAAATTAAAAAAAAAAAACAATAAAGGTGGATAGAGGGGACAGAGAGAAGGCAGGGTACTCTGTTTTAATGGTTGTTCAGGGAAGTCTTCTCTGTTAAGTGGGCATTTGGCAGATACCTGAGGGACTTTAGGGAGCCAAGCAGATATTTAAGAAGGGAGTTATACGCATGAGAATTGCAAGTGCAAAGCCATGAGCACACTGAGCAAGTCTGAGAAGCAATGTGGAGAGCAGTGTGGCTAGAGAGAACCAGGGTCAGAGTGGTAGGAACTGAGGTCAGACATTTAGTAGGAATTAAAACTATGTCTACCTAATATGCTCACAAAAAATCCACCCCTTAATGCGTGTGCCTCTGAGACAGTCCTGAGCTGACTTTTAAACAGAAAGACATGCTCCCATGTTCTGAGAGACACCGAACAATCTGGCTAAAGGCTCAAATCACCTAGCCATGCTCTGTTTAACCAGGAAAATACACTTGGCCCTTAGGAAACAAAAGGCCAGAAGACATGTATGATTAACTCACACATCTACTTGATAATCTCTCCCATTATTATTTTCATCAAGCAGAATAGACCAAACAGCTGAAATGATCAGCTGGCTTTAACCGGACTTGGAGCCACACTCCCTACCGTGAAATGGATTCTCCCACCCTGACTAGGTTATGCGTATGAGACTCGCTCGTGATATTGCTGCCATGATTTTGGTTTAGAATTACTCTGATTTCCCTCCTTACTGGTTCCTGTTAAAAACACAACATGTTTAACTCTTAATAGTTGGCACACACTGAGGAAAGTCAAGCTGTGGGTTCTGCAAATAATATTTTATTTTTTAATTCTGTTCAGCTGTTGTCAGATGTCTTATCAAACCTGGTGATTAGAACCTAAGTCTGGTTAAAATCAATGTCAAAAGACGCTTTTTGCAAAAAAAAAAAATGAGGGTTTATGAGATAAACTTTAAACAGGAAGATTTGTTTTTAACTGGACTTGAGTTATTGTACTAATAAATTATATCCCTAAAGAGCAGGGTTTGGCAATTTTTAAAAAATAAAGCACCAGGCAGTAAATATTCTAGGCTAGGCTTTGTTGGCTATATAAGACTCTTTGATGACTACACAACTCAGCATGGAAGGAGTATGTAAACAAATAAACATGGTTTATTCCAATAAAACTTTATTTATAAAAGCAGGAAGCAGACAGGATTTAGCTCACAGGAGAGAGCTTGTGGACTCCTGCTATAAAATCTCTGGTTATTTATTTCTGCTTAGGAAAACAGGTAGGAAAGTCACACTTTTTTTTTCTTTGACCCCCTTGCCCATGAATATCCAAATTATGTGTAATGATTAAAAAGCCCAATGAAGCTAAAATAAAGACCAAATAGAAATAATGAGTAGAGCTCAGGGTATAGATTACCTCTGCAGCCTCAGAACAATGAAGGATATACTGATGCCCCACCATGGCAGGGGCCATAGCAACTGGCTTATTAAGAGGGGCTTCTGGTCAGGCATATTCTCTTACCCTCCGTCTTTGTTCAAATGTGAGAACTCTGCTGAATATTTTGGGGGATGGTTACGACATTTGCATTAACCT
The DNA here is from genome assembly GCA_028533065.1 of Trachops cirrhosus. Lineage (NCBI taxonomy): Eukaryota > Metazoa > Chordata > Mammalia > Chiroptera > Phyllostomidae > Trachops > Trachops cirrhosus. The sequence continues at coordinate 56,840,521 of CM052539.1, read as the reverse complement.
TTTAATCGCCACAGCCTTTCCTATTTGGAACAGAAGAAACTTGCTGGTTTGCACTGGGCTCTGGCTGTTGAGCCCTTCCCAGCATCTCCCCAGCCCTGATGTGCCAGCCTCCCTCAGGTATTCCAGCACCTCTCCACACAGCACATGCAGTGCATCCCACAGTTCCGTGGCTGGGCACAGATCACTGGGCTACAGTTTGCCAATGAGAGGTGCTCATGGATGTTGGGAATGCAGAAGCAAAGCAGAAGATATTACTATTCTTCAGAGGTGGCTGCAGGTAGATGTGGCGGCAGTGGGAAGCTTCCTGGTTCCTTCCACAGAGCTCCAAAAACCACCGGCTTTGCTGCAGCAGATTGAGGTGGTTGATGGAGCTTCTCTACGATGCCTCAACTGCTGCAGCTTGTGGAAAACTTTTGAGAAACTACCCTTGATGCATAGAATACATAAAGAGGCCTCTGTTTTTTGTACAGAACCCTGTAATAATCACCATAGGTAAAGAAGAATAGGTTATTACACACTGAACATCATGAAAGCATTTACTTTCCTTTCAGAAATCAGTGGGTGTTAAGAAGGGCATCCACTGATGAGCCAAGAGCTGTACTGTATTGATTATAAAGAGCTATTGATTACAAAACATATAGGTACCATTAAGAAAATATAATAGCCCAAACAATGCAGCTTAATAGGAAATCTCTCCACAAAGCTGAGACACCAACCAGCTGTATCTCCAGTGAAAGTATAGATGAGAAATGAACAGATCTCAAGGGACAGCAAGAAAACCTACGTGTCTGAACATTCCCAATGGGGTAGGGGGGAGCTCCCTGGAGAATTTGAACTACAAGCTGCTCCGGCAGCTCTGTGGTCTGTATTTACACTTTCACTGTAGCCCCCAAATCTTGAGGCAGAAAATGCTGTCGTTTGGGGTTGGTGGTGCCCTCATGACTGTCCAAGGCAAAGGCAAATACACCCTGGAAGACCTCACAGTGCGGGTGGTTGGTGACACTGATATCAACTGGAAGATGAACCCTGATCTCACAGACTCAGAACACGGAGGGAAAAAACAACTGTGTGTCTTAGAATTGACGGAATGTGTCAGCCAGCTATAGCAAACTAGCCGTGCTCGGTGAGTTTCCCACTGAGAAAAGCTCAAGGGCATCCCGTTCGGATTTGCGGCACAGAGCCAAGCAGTTCATCAGCATGGAGTTCCACTTCTCTGCTTACAGAGACTGTGATCTGTCCCCATCTAAATCTCCAGACCTACTGGCTCAGCCTTCACACTCTTCACTCTGTGCACCAACTTCTTTCAGCTGCTTCCAGTTTTCAGAACTCATCAAGCCATCTCACATTGCTGACACTTAACCCATGTCATTCTGCCTGCTCCACTGTCCCACCTGTTTTCTGTGGCCTAACTTACTCCAAACTCAGGTAAGTTATTGCCTCCTTGGGACGCTCTCTGACCAAACTGGTTTACATGCCTCTCCTCCGTGCTGCCACAGCACCTCGTGCTCAACAACAGCCTGCAAGGGGATAGTAATTACTGTTTGCTAAGAACCAAGTTTAATAAAACAAAGTGCTTACTGCAGTGACTGGCACACAGTAGGTGCTCTGTAAATGTACTTTCTCCCTTTCGTAAGGGCCTTGAGTATCCAGTTCAATTCAGCAAAGTATGTTGTCTACAGTATCCCAGCCATAGTGTTGAGGCCACAGGATGAGTCAGACAGTCCCTGACTGCAGAATGACAACACAGTGAGAGAGAATCAAGGAGAACCTGCTGTGGTGAGGCAGTGTTACAGGGATGCATGCGATGGCCTGAGTCACGCTGCTTGTGTGGCTCAGGAAAGGGTGCCAAGAGTGAATGTCTGAAAAGCATCTCAGAGGTGCAGTTGTCATTAGTCAGGTAGGCAGGAGGACCTTTGTGAGCAAGGACATAGGAGCAAGAGAAGAGAAATATAAGAAGTGACATGATCAGAGGTTAAGCATATGCATCTTTGTATCCCGGAGCTCAGCGCAGCTCCTGGCACACAGTGGGGAGGAAAAAGGGAATAAGGAAGAAACAAGAGAGGAAAGGAGAAAGGGAGGGAAGGAGAGGCAGAAGGGAGGAAGGGGGAAAGAGAGGGAGGGAGTCTGTCCTGCATTTGTCAGCTCAGTTGGTTTATAGGCAAACAGAGCCTGGTGGTTAGTAATAAAGCATCCAAAGGCGGGGTCGACGAGGAGAGAGAGAGAAGGGAGAGAGGTGGGGAAAGAAAAAAGATGCAAGGAAAGAAGGGAGGGAAGGGGGAAGGAGATCTTTGGGGAGAATTTGTAAAATTTGTATTTGGTCGTTCTTGCCTCATACCCTTGATCCAGCTCTTATTTTAGTAACCAAAGGTCCCAATGTGCCCATCGAAACCAGGAAGACAGCCCCTTTCTCACACCAGAGCGTCAGGGAACTGTGTGCAGTTATATGCTGGTAAATGTTTAATGACCTGCTCTCTGGGAGGAAAACAAAACCCCTGCTTCATAGTGCATGCCAATTTCTGTAGTGTAAATACTCACCCAGCTGATTTCAAGCTATCACCATAATATGACTAAATGCAGAGTTGGCAAAAGATGCAGCAATTAGCTCTCAGGAAATGGTATAAATGGATCCCAGCTCTCCACCGCCTGTGTGGGCACTTCACAAAGTAGATGCCACAGAGATAAGAACCGGTAGCTAGGACATTGTGACCACCAGGTCATTGGAGCTAACTTCTAGACACCCCGGTCAGCTTTTTGCAGGAGGCTGGCCACCTCTTCGAGTACCCTGACAGATCACACAGTTTGTGACCCCAGCCCTGTGGGGGCTGGCTTAGAGAGATACTGCAGTGAAGATTTGATAAGGCCCAGATATTCAATCAGGCTGAGCTACAGTTTGGGTGCAATGTCAAGTTTGAAGCCTTGACCCCCCTCCTGATGACCTGGAAAGCTGGGAAGCAGCTGTGCTCCTCTTGCTCTGGCTGCAGAATTATGCCTGAAGCTGCACACACAGGAGACCCCCTCAGATGTGTTCTGAAGGAACTAAGGCACTCTGCTGTGACTGTCAGGTGGCCAGGTCGCCACCAGGGGATGAGAAGCAGAGAAGGCTGGTGATTATGGGCACAGTTATCTGACATACTCATAAGCATCCAGGAGGGATGGGGACATTTATATGACATGCAGGGCCTCAATGGGAATAAGTGAAAGGTTAGTGGACAGAGAAAAGTTTAAGCTTAAAAAAAACAGGAATGGTTAAATACACAGGTTCTTAAATTTTGTCCTGTCTTCCTTCTTTCTCTCACCAGCTGGGAGAAAATGGTGAGTGGACACAGAGCTAGAGAGAACAAAACAAAGAAACTCTTTACAGAGAAACAAACAAGGTACTGTGGTTCTTACACATAAAACTGAGCCCCTTCCCTTAACAGCAAATGTGGGGCTACCTCACCCCATACAACATCCTGCTGCTTATTTGGCCCTCGATGTGATCAGAGCATTTAGACAGGTTATAAAAATGCTGATGGACATGTCCACACAAAGACTTGTACATGGATGTTTATAGTAGCATTATTTATAATAACCAGAAGGTGGAAGCAAGCCAAATATCCATCAACTGAAGAATGGTTAACAAAATATGGATACACCCGGACAATGGAATGTAATTTGGCTATAAAAAGAAACAAAGTACTGATATATGCTACAATATGGATGAACCTTGTAGACATTACACTAAGTGAAAAAATCCAGTCATATGATTCTGTTCAGATGAAATGCCCTGAACAGGGAAATCTATGAGACAAAATTAGATGAGTGGTTTTGCCCAGGGCAGAGGGCAAGGGTAGAGGGGAAGAGAGGATGATCGCTACAGAATATTAGGTTTATTTTTGAGGACATAGAAATGTTCTAAAGTTGACTATGTTGATGGTTGTATCTGTGAATATACTAAAAACCATTATATGTATACTTTAAATAGGTGAATGATGTAGCATGTAAAATAATACAAACTTTCAGGGGGAAAAATGTTCCCTTCTTTTGTTCCTACTTTCCTGGGGTCCCTAGAAAGCCCTCTGGGAGGATGCGGAGCTGGTCGAGGACCCCAGAAAGGTGCTGGGAGGCTGACTCCACCTACTAGCCCTGTCCTCATTCAGGGGGAGGGGACTCATTGTCACAGAAGCTCAGCTAAGCTGTCCCCTAACCATACATTCCAGCTAGCATAGAGATTTGAAAACCACAATTCACACATTGAAACTAATATAGAGAATAGTTTACCAAACAATGGCAGACTACACATGCTCTCTAAGCTCTCACCGAGTATTTACTGACCGAAACCTCAACAGATTTCAGGAAACCAAAACAAGTCTATGAGTATGTTCTTGGCCAAAGGGGAATCAAACAAGAAATGAACAACAGAGATAAGCTAAATTCCTATATTTAGGAATTAGGAGATACACTTCTGAGTAAACAAAAGGACAAGGAAGGATTTGTAATGGAAATTAAAGATTTTTAGCTGAAAGATAACAAAAACACTATCTTGTGGGACTACACAGACCTGAGAGCAGAGCTCTAGTCACTCACTGCCTTAGGGCCGGGCTCTCCTGGAGAAGGGAGGAGGGAAGCGAAGATGTGAGCAGAGCCAATGAAACAAAGTCAGTCCTCCAGACTCATCAAGGCTGGAGGTCGATTCTTTAAAAATAGAAATAGCGAGAAAGTATAAAGGGAAGGTATGAATAACCAGTCTTTGTATTAGTCATGCTGGGTCAATGGGATGTCCACGTATTTTTTTAAAAAAAACATTAGCCCATGCCCCACAGCATACAAAGAACCATCAAGCCGGGAGGAACGTAGGTGTAGGGGTGAATGCCTCCTGGAGCGGAGCTGGCCGACTGAGCGCCAGACATGTGTGGGCTGGAGGCTCAGATATGCTGCACTGTAAAAAAATAAAGTGGCATTAATGTTTTTATGTTGATTACATGTTGACATGACATTTGGGGTTAAACAAAATATTTTATTACCCCCCAAAAATCTGTTTGTTAAAAATCTAAGGGAAGCTGATCAGAGTGGGCCCACTGTTGCCTCATCCCCTCCTCCCTGTTACCACAGACAAGGTGTGGCACTAGGAACTGTGTGCAGAGCAGCCAGACCCGATGAGTGACAGGTATGGGATCTCTTGGGATGCTGAAGGAAAACTCTTCAGGCATTAAAACAGAATGGGACAGAACATACCTCAAAAGAGAGCATAAAGGCAAACAGGCTGTGCAGCCACAGCCTAGTCAGTTGTCCAGTTCAGACACCCAGGAGTCATCCTTTACACTTCCTCATCCTCATCTCACCTGTGGGTGGTGCCTGCTAAATACATCAAATCTCCTAGTCCAAGTTATCACCTGAATACTCCAATAGGGGCCGCCTGACCATCTCCCTATGTTTACTCCTGCCCTTGGAGGCTTATTCTCCATATTGCAGCCCGAGTGAACTCCCCCAAACTGAAATGTGGTCAAATCCCCACTAAGTAGGCACCAGGGGACAGGTTGCTGCCCCAGCAGAAGACAGGGTGCAGCTGATCATGGCAGCCAAGGGGCCCATCCTGGGAGGCGAAGATAGAGGGACCGATTAAGACCTGTAGAGGCCCAAGGCATTGAGAAGAATACAGTGCTCTATTCCACATTAAATTAATTATTCAATAAAAAATGCTAAGCCATAAAATAAGTATAAGAACCCAAGAAGTTCTGATACATTTCCCTAGGACATCAAATAATTTAAAAAGAAAAAAAATACAGTGCCTCTGACTTGCTGGCATTGTAAATACACACGTTTGGCCTGTCATTGGAGCAGCATGGAAGTTCAAGGCAAAGAAGGTTTTCCTCATATAGGAACTTGCCTGAAAATAGAAGATGCTTATTCAGATTTATCTATTCCTTACTGAGTGCCAGCTATGTGCCAGATGCCACCCTCAGCAATTTTACGTACCTCATTTTCTACAGTTTTATGGTGACTTAGGGATAAAGTCTACCCATTCCATCCAAAAAAGAATAAATCAAAGGGTTTGGCAACACCATCCTAGACTGTGGACCATGTTTCACAAATGAGAAAAACAAATGTGCTGGCTGAGTCCACCAAGTAGCAGAATCCAAGACAGGTCAGACATGCCAGTGATTTACTGAGGGAAAGAAAAGGAGTGGGCAGGGAGAACCATCAGAACTGATGCACGTCTAACCCCTGTGAGGATGAGGGGGGAAGATTGGGGACCAAGTCGGAAGAGTACAGGACTACAGTGCAGTTTCAAGACAGCAAAGCCAGGTTTCGGGAAGGGGCTATTCTCAAGCCAAAGTTGCCCATTGAAGAAATCTCAAGTACAATCAGAATGGGTCCCTACTGTGCTGGGTCATTGGCTCAGAAGAGCCTGTGGAAGTCTGGAGTAGATACAGAAGGGCAGCCCCTGTGGGGAGGGGGGAGAAGGGACAGATCTGTCTATTATGCCCCTGCAACAGAAGACCTGAGTAGGCTCCCACAGTTGCCACATTGAGGCATTAGAGAATTAAAATGAATTTCCTTATTCACCCATCATGTTTGGTGGTGAAACTATAACTGAAATCCAAGATTTTTTTACTTTAATTTTTAATTTTTTTATTGTTGTTCAAGTACAATTGTCTCCATTTTCTCCTCACCACTCCCCCACACCCCAGCCATGCCCACCTCCCACCCTTGATCCTACCCCCTTTAGCTTTGTCCATGTCCTTTATACATGTTCCTTGATGACCCTTCTCCTTTTTCCCCCGTTACCCCCCTCCCCTCCCCTCTGGTTACTGTCAGTTTGTTCTTTATTTCAGTGTCTCTGGTTGTATTTTGCTTGCTTGTTAAGTCCATATTTTTTTCTCACTGTAACAAGCAAATTTCTTATTTGAAATGACATGGACTGTAGAATTCTAGGCTATTTGAATTTATCCCTTAAAGGTTTAGTTTAAAAAAAAAATGGTTTTCTTTTGATGTTCTGCAGTCATCTCACTTACAAGTTAGGAAGTTTTGCCAGCTACCAGGTTGTCCAGTGTAGAATTCTATCCAGGTTTCTGGGTATGAGCTTGAGCCAGAAGAAAACATGATACCCTTGAAAAGTAACCGGCCATCTTTGTACTACAGGCATCTCTGAACCAGGACTTGCATTCTTGTTGGAGACACAGCATACTGGCCTATAAAACATCTTTCTAGAGGCTAATGCCATAGAAACCATAGTCAGAAACACCAGCTTCTAGCTGTGGCAAAATTTCCCTTTTCTGCTGCATACCCCTCTGTCCTTTTTCCCCTCCTAAGGAGAAAGTTTTGTAGCACAATAAGCTATCAAAGTTGTGCATAGCAAAATGGAGGTTTGCTAAATAGATGTCATCCTCTGAGGAATTCATCTATTGTACAAATATTGATCAAGTACCTACTGTGTCCCAGGAACTGGAAATGCAGTGTGGAACATGGGAGGAGATAAGGCTATACAATCAACAAGTTTTCCCTCTAGTAGAGGAGAAAGACAAGAAACCACAAACAAGCAATACTGAATAGCAGCAACTGCTACAAAAAAATATAAAATATCCAAGGGGCTCAAGAAAGATAGGGGAAGGCAGTGGTGCATAAACAACTTGGTCAAGGAAGGCTTCTGAGCATGGAAAGGTATGAAAGGAGCCAGACAAGTGAGGAGCTAGAGAGCATCCAAGGCAGAGGGAACTCTGGAGAAGAAGGACAGCTCTCTGAGGCAAGGACACATGTCTTGCATTTGAAGCAATAGAATGAAGGTCTGGGTGGCTGAAGCCCAGAGAGTACACAGAGGGTGTCATGGGTCAAAGAGTTAGACAGGGGTCAGCTCACACAAGACTTTGTAAACCAAGGCAAAAGATTAGATTTAATTCTAGGGGCAACTTGATGACTGTAGAGGGTGTTAGGCAGAGTAGTGCTGGGAATTGATTTAGTGCTGTGGGAAGAATGCATTGTGGGAGGCAAGAATAGAAGTAGAGAAGCTACTTGGCAGGGATTGCAAAGGTCCAAAGGAAAGATGATGGAGGCAATGGAGAAGGAAGTGAGCTGTGATTAGATTCTAATACCATCTTTGACCTGCTCCTACAGAAGGCTATGGAAATCCAATCTCATGTATGCAGAATGGAGGCTGAAACAGTGGCCCTGACCACATGGATGTTACTTTGGGGGTGAGTAAGATGCAGCCTGGACCTGGGGAAGGGGCAGAGGATCTTAACCACAAAAAGAGAAGTCCAAAAGAATGGTCCCTCCTTGATTGTGCATGGTTAAAGGGAAATCTGATTCAAAAATCAAAAACCTACTAAACTGCATTTTTTGGACTTTGGGTATGTTCAAGACCCACCATTGGTAAGATTATATCTTTTCTGGTAATGGGCTATATGACAGCACAGCCCTGGAGACACCACAGGACACACTAGTGGGCTGTATAATACCAATAACAGTTAACAATTACACAGGGCTTCCCATGTGGCAAGCACTAAGTGCTTTACTTCTATTGTCTCTTTTAAATCTCATAACCAATCTAGTTGTAAGATTATTATCCCCATTGTGTAAATGAGGTAACTGAGGCACAGGAGGCTAAATTACTAAACCTGATTATTCTCAGTCTGAAGGCTCTCTCCTGCTAAGTTTGAGTGGGCTCCAATGACTCTGAGGACATTGAACCCTCACCCGGCAACCCCAGGCTGTCCTGCACTGAAGAGCATCTGGCCATTTTGAGTGAATCCTTCTCAGATGGACAGCCACAGTGCTGGTGCCGTCCTCATGGACATGAACTTGCCCACTATGGCCATTGCTGATATGCTGGCTGGTAGAAAGGGCCAACAAAAGACCTCAGGAGAAGGTGCCCAGGCCTCAACAATCAGAAATTGCTGGTCCCCCGATGTCACAGCCCAGCTCTAAACAAGTCACTGCTTACCTTCATGACGAGGAAACCCTTAGCAACAAATTCACTCAGCAACTATTTATTGACCTACTGCATGCTAGGCACTGCACTAGGCACTGAAGGAGACAGGGAACAAAGCCACGTCCTGCCTTTAAGATCCTTACAGGTCTGTAGGGATACAGACAGTTCGTAACAAGAGAATAACAACACAAAATTTGTGTGTAAATAGTTAATCAGAAAACTGAAGAACATGGAAGAAAGTGTGTTAGCTAAACAGAAATGAAAATCTAGACTCCGTGTGGGTTGGGCAGTCACTTCTAGAAGGATTTAGGAGAAGAAAGGGGAAAATTAGTGAGGCTACTATGGAGGAATTTGGAGTACTGCTAAGGATTCCAGACATTTCACTGAAAAGAGTAGCATCTGGCTGTATTTTTGCCTGAGGCCATTGTCCTCCTTTGAGGCTGAAAGCATCTGCAATCCGCTGGATGATGCTAATGTTAATACAGGACACTATTTTGCTTATGACTTCTATTCTGCCCAGGATAGACGGAGAGCAAATCTAATAGCATATAAAATGGAGGAAAGCATGTCCTTGGGAAGCTCCCAGTCTGAAATACAACTGCTGTTAAGAACTGTTCATGAGAGAGTGGACAAGAGTTGTTTAGGGATTATTTAGCAATAATCTTTGTATTGGGAGAAAGACAAATCTCCTTTGGCAGAAGGAGGAAAGCTAGGAATCTGAGAACTCCAGAGCCCTAATTACCCTTCTGCTTCATCCACCCTACTCTCCCAGAGTCTTCTATGGCGAGAGCCAGTTGGACAGGGAGGAGAGGAAAACAAGGAAGGTTCTGGTAAAGGTCCCACCCTTCCTTCTGACTTAGAATTCCTCATCTGGGTCATATTACAGAGGTGGAGACAATGTTTCCAGAGGGCTGCATTGAATATTTTATGGAAAGGAGGATTGGGGGCCTCAGGAGTCTCTTTCTCCATCTCATGGGCATGGATGAGTAGTTCTTTGACACTTTGGAAAGACCAGAGAGTGTGAGATGATAGCAAAGGGAGGGAAGTCCTGGGTAGGGCGTCCCCTCCTGATATCTGCCATCTAGAACAAGCAACTGCCAAGAAATAAAACTCTTCTATCAGTAATAATAGTGATTCTTTGCTGTTTAAGGTGCAAATACTTTATCCTGTTTGATGTTACCTTTTAGTTCTTTTTCTGATTGTTTTACTTACTACAGGATTTTTTTTTCATATAGTCTGCTCTACCAGTCTTGGACTTTGTAGTTTTCAAAATCTTTGAAATTAAACAAAAAGAAGCCTTCAACATCTAGTATGATAAATTATTGATGTATATTTCTTCTAATTCTTTAGCAGTAATTTATTCTACTGTTGCAAAAGAAAATCTAATTTTATTTTATTTTTCCATGTAATTAACTGATTATTCCAGCTCCGCTTACTGTTTTGTCCATTTCTTCAATAATGAAACATGCATCTTTATTTTATGTAGTTGGATGTGGCAAATGGTGTTAGCACAATCTTGCCCAATGCTCCAGAGCCCCTTTCTGTGATTCCCCTCTGGCAGGAGGATAAAACATATCCTGCTGAACTCAGGTGTAGCCATATAACCTGTGTTAGATAATGAAGTGCAAGCAGAAATGGCATGTATTACTTATGAATAGGAGCTTCAAGAGCCAATGAGTGGCTCCCTATACTTTTCTTTTCTGTAACAATACCATTAGTTTTTCTAGAAAGATACTGCTCCATCAGCCTGGGTCTCAGGATGAAAGTAACATGGAAGAAAGTTCAGTCTGCCCATGATGGATCTACAGTGTGGGCAAAAACAGACCTGTGTTGTAGTAAATACTGGGACTTGAGGGGCTTTGTTACCACAGTACTACTCAGTCTATCCTGATGTATTGGTGGCCTCTCTCTTAGACCTACTCTTTTACTGGAAAAACGGTCTTAATTTTTAATTAGCTAGACCTCACCCAACTAAGACTAAAAGTTAAGCATAGTCTCTCATCTGAAAGTCTGGGAAACAAAGCAAGAAAAAAAATAACCAAACCATTCCTTCCAAGGTTCACGTTTACAATTTTTTTCTACCTTCCATATCCCAGAATGAAAAGTGACAAGCTGTGGGAATTGAAAAGAAAGAATAAATACAGAATGTGGCAAAAGTAGGTTTACAGTTGTTCCTATGGTAAAGTAATATAGTAATTAATAAATAATAACACAAGAATAAACTTGTGTTTCACATACTCACAACTGTAAACCTACTTTTGCCTCACCCTGTCCTTGGGGAAATGCAAAAGAGTTGTGTGAAAATTGTTTTGAAAACACTCTGCTTTAGGATTTTAGTGCAATTTTTTCTCCAATAACAGAGGAGTCCTGGCCGCAGAATGGGTTCTCGTGGGGACAGCTGCTCCGGTATTTCATCCATGACATCTCTCTGAGTCAGTTAGCTCCATGTCAAGTGGCAGCACTGGGCTGCCAGAAAGTGATGTGGGAGAGTGAAGAATGGCATTGACCTAGGGAAATGCTGAAAGGTAGTGCAGTGGGAAGCCAGTAAAAACTTACCCAAATCCCACTTAGTGCAGCCTAGGAATGCTGTTTATGCCTCATGTCTGGAGAGGCTGCTGTGCCAGTGACTCCGTAAGGCACTGCACTCTCTCAAGGCGGCATTGCGACTTAAATGCTGCTGGGTCTGGGGTGATTAGATGCAAAAGCTGGAAGGGATTTTCAGGGGAAGAAATTTTTATTTTTAATGCTCTGCCTCCACCTGGAAGGGACTCATCGATCTCCAAAAGGGTAGAGTGTGTGTTAATCCTTGCACCAGAATCTGGGAGATGTCATTGAGGCCCCGGGGAATGTTCAGGTTTGCACCTTCCCAACTTAGAAACCATCCTCATAGCCTCAGGTTTAGTCAGTACTGAGAACTGATGGACTCTAGTTAAAATCACATTTGGGTATGAGAAGACCTAATCCTGCTCCTCTGCCCAAACTTTGACATTGGACAGCAGCCAAAATTTGACTCTCTTTCCAGCTTCAAAACAAGACAAATTGTACCGTTTCTAACACATTTCTACTCCAACCCCCCTTCACCACCACCTCCACAGCTCAGCAGAGATTCACAGACTTATAAATCAGAGTTGGCTCAGTTTGCAGAAGGATGGAGAACTGGACACCACCCAGACAGAGAAGTCATACCCACAACAATTACTTACCAACAACATACATTCCAAATAACACATCACAGAAATAGGAACCTCCCAAGTTCACTGCAATTCCAAACAGAAGCAGCTGGAAAAACAGAAAAGGATTGGTAAGAATTTCTAACACAAGGCAACATTTTTGGTGTAGACTGACTATTTGCATCCCTCCCCGCAAATTCATGTGTTGAAACCCATCCTTAATGTGATGGTATTTGGAAGTGGGCCTTTGGGAGGTGTCCTGATGACTGGTACTAGTACACTTACAAGAGACACCCCAGAGACCCCTCACCTCGTCCACCACATGAAGACCCAGCAAAGAGCAGCTGTCTGTGGACCAGAAAGTGGTGTCTCACCAGACGCCGAATCTGCAGACACCTAGATCTCGGGCTTCCACCCTTCAGAATTGTGAGAAGTAAATGTCTATTGTTTGTAAGCCACTCAGTGTATGGTATTTTTATTATAGCAGCCCAAACAGACTAAGACAGCTTTGAACAGTAAGGTGAAGAAACTGAGAATTCTTTGCAAATGTTATAGGAAGTTCTTTCACAAGAAAAGAACATTCAAAAACTGCATTGGGTATAGTGAATTAGATAATGAAAAGCAAAAAAAATGGTAAAAACTGGACCAAATCAAAGATGTTCTCATCTCCTCCTTAATGAGAAAGAATCAAAAGGAATATATTTTGCATTATTAGTTATCATCATTGTCATACTAAAGATACTATTTAGTAAATTCGATATGGTTTGTAGTTCATAGCTTCTGTGTAATTACTCTGAATTAATAAAAAAATTTTTTTTAAATAAACTTCCCAAGTAAACAATCCCTTGAGGCTTTTTTGAGATAGGTATCTGATAGGCCTAGATAGATCCCACTGCCAAGTGAGGTCAGCATTTCACTGCCCAGATTGCACAGCCCAAGATAACCAGCACTCCTTACAAAATTGCACCACGACAAGGCTAAGTGCTGTCCGGGTGTGCTACAAGTTACATTTCACATCTACCATCTCCTTTCATCCTCACAATGCCTTTGTAAGGCAAGCAGAGTAGGTATTTTACAGATAAGGAAACTGAGGTGCAGTAAAGGCAAGAGCACAAAGTTGGCAAATGACTATGCTTTATCATTAAAACTGACTCTTGGACACTTTCTTCCAGCCCCAGCTGTCTAATTGGCAAACTCTTGTAGAAAAAAATTGCTGTGAATACTCAGTGTTCAAGTCAACAAGGAAAGGTATGTCTTAGACATTTTTGAGAGTAGCTTCCCAGCTTCTTTGGAATCTACCCTGAGCCCAGAAGTGGACCCTCAGGAGCCATTCTGCACTGTGGCCTGGCTGATAGATCCAGGTGGATGCCAGATCCAATGCAGACCATTCAAAACATAATACACACACACACACACACACACACACACACACACACACACACTCATGAGAAATTTAGAGAGAAGGAGACTTTGGAACTACATTCTGGTAGGAGCAACTCTTTCAAGCAATTATTCTCAGATGCTAGTGAAATACTTCAATATCCATTAAATGTTTACAAAATATAACCTAATTTTTTAAAGCTTGGCCTAACTAATCACATTCTGTTATTTGCAACTGAAGAACCATAACTAACACAGTGTAATTTTCCCAGCCTTTCCCTTTCTAGGTCTTACACTTGTCTTTTCACATAACACCTCTTGCTTTTATCCAAATGGAGTTCTCTCTTCATTGATCATTTTTCTCTGAATTTTTCTAACAATGGCAAAGTTGGGGTACATTTCATCTCAGCCACATTTTCCTTGGACTCACCAACTATTGACCATCTCAGATGACCATGAAAAAATTTAGAAGCTGGAGAGTAAAACCACACTTAGTTATTTAAGAGAGATTAATGGACCAGCAAAAAGCCAATGGAATTATGAAGTCACTGTTAAATTAATAAACTCCCTGTCAAATTGCCTCAGTTGCTCTAAACACTGAGAAGATACTAAAAATCTGTCCCAGGCCCACCAGAACCAGCTAGTTGACTCATATTGCAGGGTAGGTCAGGTCAGTATCCTTACATCACCTGCCTTTTGAGTAGAGTTTGCATTTCACATAATACTAGATCAACAGGCTGGTAAGGAAAATAACACTCAGAAGAGGAGTATTATATGCTCTAAGATGGCAAATGGAATTATTAAAAAAAAAAGAGGCAGCATCAATTTAAACTTTAATCCCTGCCATTGCTTGAACTAAAGAAGACAAGGACAGAATTTTAGCTGTTCTTTGCTCTTCCATTTGATAAGACTGAGTGCAGTGACTATAAATTAGAAAATAAGAAATAGAGCCATGAGGCAATTCCTACAGTACCTCACAGCCTTCTAGCTTTATTGACCTCCCTGCAGGATTATGGGAAAAGCAGAAGTGGCCTGGATACCAGTGAAGGGGAATGACTTGTACAAACACCTGAAGGACTTCTTCACACAGAGGTCTTCTCACCATGGATGGTACCAAGCATGGAGAACTAAGGGAATATTTTATGAACATCGAGGTTCTACTTCAGTACGGTTAAAGGTGCTCTTAATTGGTTTTCTCTTCAGAGACATTAAATTAACTTTACCTAAAAATATTACTTACTTAGTTCAGTGGAGGAAAATTGGATTTAGATTTAGTGTCTCTGTACAGACGCAAAATAAGCTCTAAAACCTTCACATTTTTACCATAGCATATGGGCAAACCAAAATGCAAATGACTTTGCAATTCCTGATTTGAACATAAGTACTCTCATGTCTGACACCAACATTCTTTTTCATTCTCTTCAGGTTGATATTGGGGGGAAAGATGGAAGAATTAAAGAAATAGAGTTAGATTTGGACTCCTCCAGGTTATCATTGCAGATGAGTAAACCATTTCATTTAGAATGAACCAATATCAGAGCCCAGCAGATCAAAGCCTCGCTGTTTAAGTCAGGTACATTTATAGCAGAGAAAGAGCACTGAGCACAGAGCCCTGAGACTCGGGTCAGAAGTCAGACCTAGACAAGCTCCTTCTACCGTGGGAGCCTAGAAAATTAAGGCTATCCACATTACATTATCTCTAAATCTCCTTCCAAGTCTATGTCATGTTTGTAAGTGGCTATTTTATTATTTCTTATTATCCTAAAATGTGGAGCAAAATCTGAACATAATAAACTGTTATTTATCTAAAATATGAACACCCAGTATGCCCAAATAATCAGGATAGTTTTTACAGAATTATATAATATCCACAATAATAGTTACCCTGGTGTACAATATCCTAAATTATCTTCAGAATTATAAAGAAAAGATTAAATTTGTTCAGTTTGGTTTCATAAACTCTGTTCTAATTCTCTTCCAGGGAAGTTCTTGGGAAATGAGAGACAAATCAGAGTGCAGACATACAGATACCATGGGTTTGGTTCCAGACCACCGCAATAAAGTGAGTATCGCAATAACTCAAGATACTGAATGTTTTGGTTTTGCAATGCATATAAAAATAACCATATTTTTTGGACGATTAGACGCACCCAAACCCACAAATTTGGGAGAAATAATGGTTGTTAATGCTGCTGTTGAGTACTGTTTACATTTACATTGGTGAAGTATTATGTTATGCTATTAAATATTCTACCACATTTTTTACTTCAAAAATTTTTTTTTCTATTTTCCTCCTTTAAAACCTAGGTGCATCTTATGGTCCAAAAAATACAGTATGTTCACACTATACTGTAGTCTATTGTGTGCAATAGCTTTATGTCTAAAATATATACACATATATACCTTAATTTTTAAATAGTTTATTTCTATAGATACTAACTATTTTCTGAGCCTTCAGCAAGTTGTAATGTTTTTGCTAGTGGAGGGTCTGGCCTTCAATTTGTAAAAGATGCATATCTGTGAAGCCCAATAAAGTGAGGTGCAATAAACAAGGGATGCCTGTAGTTTAAATAAAAGACAGAAACATCATCTATTATCCCACCAGGTTCTCTAAACCTCAAGTAAGACTGTGGTTTGCATTGATTTTCTTTTTCCTTCTTGTAAGTAAATCTCTTTTCATTTGCACTTGCCTCATTTCCATTAGTTATTCTTGGCATCCAGAAAAGACATAATGTTTTTTGGTTTTTATTTTTTCACTAATATCAGAGTCATGCCAGGCCTGCAACATGAAGAAAAGAGTCACAGACAGCTTTCTTTCTTTGGGTTTTGCAAGGATTGACCCAACTTAGGTGGAAAGTTTCCTTAAATCCAAAATACTATTAAAGCAAACCTCTGTTGTTTTATAATAGAGAGCTAAGTGCAACCATTTAACATGTGCATCTCTTCCCAGAGACAGCATAGTTGTTCACTACAGACACTCGAATTGCACCATGAGCTAGGTACCCACTAGACAGTGAGTACACACGTTCTGGTGGGTAAGATGCTA
This sequence comes from Trachops cirrhosus, assembly GCA_028533065.1. Classification (NCBI taxonomy): domain Eukaryota; kingdom Metazoa; phylum Chordata; class Mammalia; order Chiroptera; family Phyllostomidae; genus Trachops; species Trachops cirrhosus. The sequence goes on along the minus strand of CM052539.1, from coordinate 56,824,017 downwards.
CCCCACCTTCGAGGCCATGCAGTCTGTCTGGGCACACAGACAAGTCTACCCTTGTATGCCCTATTTTCCCTTAGTACAGCTAGGGGAAAATGAGACACAGAGAAACTTTGGATCCAAAATAATAGAATTAGTGACAAAGTTTATAAAAAAAATCTATTCATTTTCAAGGTGGCATCCAAAACCAAATGTGTTTAGCTGTTTTTTAAGATTTTATTTATTTACTTGAGATAGAGGAAGGGAGAGAGAAAGAGAGGGAGAGAAACATCAATGTGAGAGAAGTGACACTCATAGGCACCCAGACCAGGGACTGAACCCACAACCCAGGCATGTACCCTGACCTGGAATTGCACAGGTGACCTTTCACTTTGCAGAATGATACCCAACCAACAGAGCCACACTATCCAGGGCACATCTAGCTGTTTTTTAAGTTTAACTTTTACTAAAAGGCACGTGACTAAAATGAACTTTCAAAAATCCAAATCTACAATCAGTTAAGATGATGTGATTCAAATATATAGCATTCTGGTGATCCTGTTTGTTGAAAGAACTTCCAAGTATTATATCATTTGGAACCCAGTAGGAGACAAAAACTATGTCAGTTATATTAACAGAGGAAAAGATAACATAAGAAATGTAAATTAAGTATTGAAAATTAGTGATCTGTTTCTTATAGTTTTCTTGGTTCCTATTTGCATACTTCATATTATAAATTCAAACATGTTTTTATTAGACTTTTAGACAAAAATCAGAGGGTTTTTTTTAAGCATAACACCAGATTTTTCACCTGGAAATCCTACAAAATTATGATTTATCCACTATATTTATTTTCATAAATGCTATTTATCTTCAAGAAAATACATATCTTAATACATATGAATCCATAATTATAAAAGATGATTAAAAGGTAACACTGAGAACCTAATGGATTCTATTATGTATCAGTAAATGATTATAATGAATAACTTCAGTAATGGGAATTGCTAATGGAATCCACATATCACTGGAAAATTCTCAATGTTTCCATTGTTTTACCTTTGTTTAAATTATTATTATACAAAGAATGAATTGTCAAAGACATCTAATCCCTAACCAACCTGTTAAAACTTGATTTCGATTTCACTTTGCTCAAAAGTAGGTTGTATTCAGACTCAATAGAGATCAAGTATGAGATCATTAGCCAAAGAATAGCTCTATTCATTCAGGAGTATTAGCAATGTGAAAGGCATTTTTAGGATGACTACTGCATGTTCATCACTGAACAAGACTTTGTAGTTTAAAGTTAAAACAAGGTCTGTAACTCAAGGAGCTGCTAGTTTAGTTGAAAAGATATTTCTAACATACCTAACATATCTAAAGGGGTCAGAGAGGATAGCTGATCACCTCATGGCAGTGGGGCACATGGAGGCCCAGCTGCAGTACATCTCCCAGCATCCCTTGTAGCACTCTGTGGCCCTATGATTCATTTCTCTCCAGTGGACGGTGACAGAGTTGGATGCCTGGGTCATACAACACCCCACATGTGTTCCCATGTGTTCCTCCATACATCTCCCCTTGCCTTGGATGCAATGACAAAGACAATAGATAACTGGAGTGACATTAGAGGCTACATAATGAGGATAGCAGAGCAACACCATCCTGAGTTTCTAAATGATTGTACACAGCAGAGACACCCCCCTCCCAATACCCTCTACCCACAACCTGGAACATCTTTCCCGGACTGTAATAGGAGACATAAACATCTACACACTAGGCTTCCAGCCAAGATGGAGGCATAGGTAGACACACTGTGCCTCCTCGCACAACCAAGATAGGGACAACAACAATACAGACACAAAATAACAACCAGAACTGACAGAAAATTGAAGTGTATGGAAGTCGGACACCCCAGGATTTAAAATTAGACACATTCATCCAGACTGGTAGGAGGGGCGGAGTTGGGCTGGGTGAGGGACACAGAGCGGAGAGCAGAGCAACCAGGGTGGCCTGCAAGACCGCAGCGGGCAGACCCTGGGCTCACAAGCGGTGGTGGCAGGCGGACCCCAGCCAGGGGTTGGCAACCAGCAGACCCAGCGAGGCAGCCATTGGGAAGCAAGGCACTGCGCCCAACTCAGGGTCCCAGCGCCGGGAAATAGAGCCTTGGGTCACTGACTGAGGAAGAAGGTCCCGCCTGGTACACAGGCCCACTCACATGGGAATTGGCGCCAGAGGGGCCCAGTTGGCTAGCAGAAAGTGCAGAAAGCAGTGGAGGGGTCTGGGGTCCTATGGAGAGCGAAGCAAGCGCCATTGTTCCTTCTCGGACCACGCCCCCACATACAGCACCACAACCCAGCAACTGGGGTGCCCCGCCCTGGTGAACACCTAAGGCCCCGCCCCTCACTACAGGTGCTTGACAAGACCAAGAAAAAAAAACAGCAAAGAGATGGCTCAAACAGAAGAAGAATTGGAAGCCCCAGAACCCATTCTTTTAAGTGACCAAGAGATAGCCAACCTATCAGATGCACAGTTCAAAGCACTGGTGATCAGGATACTCACAGAACTGGTACATTTTGGTCACAAACTAGATGAAAAAATGAAGGCTACAATTAGTTTAATGAAGAAAGATGCACATGGAACCAATAGTGATGGAATGAAAGATGGATTTCACATCAATGGAGTGGACCAGAAGGAAGAACAAAATATACAACCAGAAAAGAATGAAGAAATAAGAATTCAAAAAAATGAGGAGAGGCTTAGGAACCTCCAGGACATCTTTAAATGTTTCAACATCCAAATTATAGGGGTACCAGAAGGAGAAGAGGAAGAGCAACAAGTGGAAAACTTATTTGAACAAATAATAAAGGAGAACTTCCCCAATCTGGAAAAGGAAATAGAATTCCAGGAAGTCCAGGAAGCTCAGAGAATCCCAAAGAAGTTGGACCCAAAGAGAAACACACCAAGGCACATCATAATTACATTAGCCAAGGTGAAAATGAAGGAGAGAATCCTAGAAGCAGCAAGAGAGAAGGGGATAGTAACCTACAAAGGAGTTCCCATCA
>CM052539.1:56781096-56820482 GCA_028533065.1 Trachops cirrhosus | reverse complement strand
AAGAACTTATGACCCATGAACATGAACTAAAGCGGGGGAATGTGGGTGGGAGAGGGTGTTCAGGGTGAAGGGGAATGAAGGGGGGGTAATGGGACAACTGTAATAGCATAATCAATAAAATACATTAAAAAAAACCTCTACACACTACATGTAGGCTAATATGAGGGGGAACCCAAAAAACCCAGAATTATCTTCTGGAGGGCAGGCCTCTTGTAGCAGTCTTCCCCCATTAGGTGAGTGTTCTAGGAACCCATCTCTATCATTATACCAGCTGGTGTTGTGTGGGGGCTGCATTCAGCTTTAGTGAATATTTTTCAGAACTCTTTCAATGCGTTTGCCCATTTCATGATTGGTGATTTATGAATGCACTTGTCCATGCAGCACTGAGTGTTCAGCAGTTTTTGACCAAAAATGGCATGACCCCCGTGTTCCACCGTCCCTGTTAACCTGATTTCACCCTAAACAAATTTTTTTGTTTCCCCAGATGAAAAAAGTCCTCAAAGGAAAACATTTTGCCAATATGGAACAGGTGAAACAAAAAATGGCAGAAGTACTAAAAGACATTAAAACCAATGAGTTCAAAAACTGTTTTGAACAATGGAAAAAATGTCTCAATAGGTGTATTGCATCAAATGGAGAGTACTTTGAAGGTAACTGAAGTTTAAACATGTAAGAATAAATACACAGTTTTAAATAAATAAATTCTGGTTTTGGGATGTCCCCCTTCATATGTGTTATTAAACCTTACTTTTCAGATCAAGAAATTGAAATTTAGAGCAATCAGGTAATTTTCCCTGAGTCACACAGCTATAATGAATGGTAGGCTAATAATGTGAATGCAGGTATTTCTGCCTCCAAAGCCAGTGTGGGCTGGTGTAAGGAAAGGCATGGAGGTATGTATTATCATGGCAGGTGGGAGCTGGGAGTGATGATAGCTGTGAGATTTTTCTTTCCAGTAATATTCTTACACAAAGAGAGTCCAACTTGCTCTCCCTTCTTTACATCATTCTTGACTTCTGAAATCTGAACTGCATTGCTCTTTTCTCCATCAATGCTACCACAATGGAAAGCCCAGAATAAATTATCAAGGTATTTAGAGATGAAAAGGAAAGGCAGCCCTCACGCACCATCATTCCCACCCCCAAGCAGACGTCCAGTCTGTCTGAGAGAGGATTGAATAATGACCAGAGGACAATAAAATCCTGTGTATAAGGAGCCTCAGGAGGATTTGCAGGGTGAGGGGCAGGGATCTTGGCCACAGAACAGAAGGAGAAGACGCCCAATCAAAGGCAAATACACATTATTCAAAATTACCATCCATTTGCATGGATAATCAGAAGCTAACTGTAAGTCATTTGTTTTTGGCGTTTGGATGACCCTAGAGGAATTCAAGACAAATAAACAAATGTAGCCCTAGGGATGTCTAAATAAAACCACATCTAAGAGCTACTAAGCCTTGAGAAACTTTGCAGAGCTTTGAGTAGAGGATGTGGAAATCAGTGAGGGGTGTGGACAGAATTTCCAACGTTGTCTTTGAGCTGACAGTTTAAAGTGTTAGAATTGTTTTTTAAATTTTTTAATAGAGAACATTTATAAGTCATTTCTGTCCAGACGGTTCAGTTACTCAGATTGACACGGGGTAGCTAAATAGAGCCTTCAGCTCAGCCTCCTGCACTCCAAGACACTCCCACGCTCCATCCTTTTGAAGCCTTTCCCAGAAGTCTGTAGTTCTCCTCAAGCAACAGTGACAGCCAGCAGCTAAAAAGGTTAAGGCCACTCGAACTGAGAGCATCAAATGCTTTCACTGCAGAAGCATAACAACAACAGAAACTGTGGATGTCGTAAGTTCTGCTTGCCAGAAATGCTTGGCCTCTGCTTTCCAGGCACATGGCAGAATGGCACTCCCTGGCCTGCAAGTGGTGGCCATGTAACTAATTCTGGCCAATGAGGTAGGAGCAGAAGTGACAATGACACCTCCAGCATGGAGCATTTAATCACTAGTGCAAGACTTTTCAGAATTATCTTGCCTTCTACCCCAGCAATTGGCAACATTTGAGGCAATGACCCCTCCATGAGGGACTTATAGCTTGAGCAAGAAATAAATCTTTGTTATTTCAAGCCACTGAGATTTTACAGTTATTTGTCATTGCAGCGTGACCTTACCTTTCCTGACTGATAACAATAATTAACTGTCAATGAGTGCTCTATTCTAAGCATTATTTATATATTCATTTAATTCTAACAACACCCCATTGAGAGGGCTAGTGTTGTACCCTCATGGCACCGATGAAGATGCAGAGGCACAGAGAAGTTACATAAACTGCCTAAGATAGCACAACTGATGTAAATGGTGGAACTAGATGCAGGTTGAGGAAGTGTGTCTCCAGGGCCTGAGATTTAGCCACTGAGCTGTGCTGCCTCTTGACTTGTGTCATACATCTTAATATGATCACTGTAACAAGCTTTAATAGCATTTCTCATCATAAAAAACATACACATAGAAAACTGCAGTAAAAACACATCATTGTATCAAAGTCACCATATGCTACCATCAAGTTTAACACTTGTTTGCAGTTCATTGCCATGATTTTATCAGAAGAAAAAAATTGGCATTTGAAATCATTGCACCCCAGATGTCACTACTGGAGTCACCAAGTTACATCACAATCTTTTAAAAGTAATAGCATGCAGATAAAATAAATAATGTTTAATCATGTAGGCTGCTGCCCTTTCTGCAAGATCTATGCTTTTGAACTTGGCCTCCTAAGTTAGTCATAACAAAACAAACAAACAAACAAAAACCCCAGGGACTGGAAACATCATTTAGTATGTTTCATTTCAGATTAAACAGATTTTACTTCCTGTTCCCTAGTAATTATATATAATTAAAAAGCACCAAGGAATGTGCTTAAGAGCACAATGAAGTAATAATCATGTGAATAGTAGCTTATTTTAACTCACCGCTGAGAGGAAGTTGCTTTTATTCAGATTAATTTGTGAAAGGACTGATGAGAACATGACAGTTAGACAGAAGGGAACATGTTCTTTCACATTGCTCTGCTCAGAAAACATAATTAATGAAACACACCTAATTGCATAAATGCTTCAAAAGCCATTATTACTGAGTACACTTGAAAGGTCATGCTCCTTTGCAACAGCTTTCTCTTTAGGGGAAACCCATTCCAGTTTTTAGAACCTTCGCTGAGATCAGTTTGACTCAGATCGCTGTTCTAAAACAAGACAAGAAGGAAGTGAGCAGAAAGCAAATACATCTCTGGAAGGGGCGCCCTCCAGTCAGAGATAAGAGCAAATGCAAAGGGCTTGGGGCAGGAACTCGAAGGGACAGCAGAGGCGGAGTCGGTGTGCCTGGAGGGAGGGAGGAAAGCCAGGGAGCAGCAGCAGATTCAGATTCACCAGAGCTGAAGGGGCCAGGGCATTGAGGGTCTCACAGGTTATTGAAGGACTGCAGACTTTACCCTAAGTGACAGGGGAAGTCCTGGGAGCATTTTGAGCACAGGAGGGTCATGATCTGGCAGCAATAGAATCACTGTGGCTGCTGTGTTGAAAATAGACCAAAGGGCAGCAAAGAAGAAGTAAGGAGATGAGTTAAGAGACTCTTGCAATCAATCAGGCAAAAGGCGGTTGTGGTCTGACCCAGGGTGGCAACAATGAAACATTTTTTAAAGGGGCGGGCAGTTTCTGGATGCAATGTATTGCTAAAGTGAAAACAACAGAATTTGTGACAGATCAGATGGAGAGTGTAAGGGAGAGGATGGTTAGAGATGGGCCAGTGTCCTCAGCCTGGAACTAGACTCATGGGTGGTCTTTTACTGAGGTGGGGGAAGCTGAGAGGAGCAACTTTGGAAACCCAGTTTGGGGTATTTAAGTTTCAAATACCCACTAGACGACCAAATGGAGATGTCAGAGGTCAAAGAGACTAACGGTTCTGAGGTAATGAGGTAGAGCAGAGCTGCAAATATACATTTAGCATAAACATGGTATTTCAAGTCAACAGAATGAATAAAACCACCAGGGAGATGAGTGTGGAGGAAAGATGCCTGAAGGTTGAGTTCTGGGGCACACTAACACTTCAGGGTTGGATGATGAATTCCCAGCAAAGGGGACTCGAGGCAGCAGCCGCAGAGGCAGGGAGAAAATGAGAGTCCAGACCAGTGATGTGGGAGTCCACCAGCCTGGGGAAAATAAGACTATTCCAGCACGCCTACTTCAGTGCTGTTTTGAAATAAAATGAGAAGGTAAATGTGAGATCCAAGATTCTCAAGAACTTCCCAATTGTGCATCCAAACTACCTATATTGATTTTTTAAATAAATGTACAAACATTTGCTATATTGATTTAAAATGTATGAATTTAAATAAATCACTCAACCAAAATATATGTGGTAGAGCTCTGGGAATAATAACACATTTTAAAATACTCAACAAATTTTAAAAATCCACCAAGATTCTTCAACATCTTTCTGTCTCCCTGCATCTTCTAGCATTTGACCGATCTGTCTGTGGCTATGGCAACTTAAAGAGAAAAACATTTGCCTTTTATGGTACCAGCTTCACTCCAGGATTTATAATTTCCTGTTCCTCTACCAGAGGATCCAGAGCTATCTCCGGCGAGCTAGGAATGAAGAATGAGACTATGTACCCATTACCCATTAAGACAGTGGCATCCTAAACCTAGTGACTCTTAACCTTGTATGCCACCTTTCGTACAATGAAGACTTATTTTTAAGATCCTGATATTTGTGTTTATCGAACTTAGAGCGTATAAGGAACCTATGAGTCTTCAGGCAATGATGATTACAGATGCTCCTTCACTTATCAGCAAAAAGGCCGGAGAGGCAGCACGAAGCAGTCATTGAGAGCACGAGCTCTGGAGTCAAACTGCCCCGGTTCAGATCCTAACTGGGCAAGTTGCTTATAGTTTCCCCATCTATAAAACAGAGATAAGCATAGGATCTACCTACTTCACAGCTTGTCATCAGGATTCAATGAGCTAATATTTATAAGACTCAGAGTCTGGCCCAGGGTCACTGCTACATGAGGACAGATTCCATAATTCAAACTATTGCCTGTGCGGCCACTGTGTGCTCAGTGCTCTGCTAAGCACGGGGGATGCACTGAGAATGAGACCAGATTCCAGCATGGGTTGTGGGGGGCCAGAAAATAAACAAGGAAACAAATAAATGGGATAATTATAGAATGTCTTGAGTATTAAGCAAAGACATGTGACAGAGAGTGGCTGGGAGTGGCGGTAAGGAAACACTTCCCTGAGAAGGGGAAATTTGAACAGAGGCCTGAACACTGGAAAGGCACCGGGCAGGTGAGGAGCTAGAGTTTGAAGACTCCTAGCAGAGAAAAACCCCAAAAGCAAAGCGATTCAACCATGAAGACAACATAGCCAACTTGGTGTCAGAAAAGAAATCACCTAATTTAATGTGGGGAAGGCATATGAGTTAGACACGCAGGGCCAAATTAAGCCATGCAGGAATCAGGCCTGGAACAGACCTGTGGGAGAAAGTCTTAGAACGTGTCGGTGAAGGACTGACTGATGAAGCTTGAGGCTGCCGTGTAAGGATACATTTAAATTCCAATGTGACTGACCTACAAAATTTAACAACAGGATTAAGAAGTATACCTCCCCCTTTCCAACCCACCCATCTCCTCCTTAATATGTTAATATGATCTTTTTTTATGTGCTTTAAACCAAGGCAGGAGAAAGGACAAGGGAAAATAACTTTTTTCCCTTCTATGAAATGGCCTTCTTCTAAGTCTTATTTTGCCCACATAAATCTTCTGCTCCAAAGCCTTTCTGCCAACTGCTGAAGAAATGGCATGAATTCAGACAAAAAGATTACCTGGTCCAACCTCTTCTGTCTGAGACTGTCCTCAAATGCTAAGTTAATAGCCACCTAGGATCAGGCAGCAAGGGCAGGCTGTGCACCCTGGCCTCCAGAGCCTTCCTGCTTACACAGCGTGATGAATGAGACTGCGCTCTACCGTCATCCCCAGGCTTTTGTTGTGTTTCACTTTCTGACAGCTCTGGACCTTGAGGAGAAGCCAAACAGGTTTGGAAACCAGTTTGGTCCCAGCAGACCTGCACAGTGGGAACTCAACTGGATGCACTGGGATCTGGGGCGGTGCCTGCCTGGGCACTCGGAAGTCAGCCCAGGTTCCCAGGCAGCCTTAAGGCATCCAGTCGAAACAGATACATCAATCTGCTCACTGAGAGAATAAAGCTGGCTCCCCCAATATAATTACAGGGTGGCTGATTTATTAGTCTGAACTTTGGTGCTCGGCAGGGCTAATGTTATTTGTGCCAGTTTATGGTATTGGGCCAAAAGAGGAAATACCAAGCTAGCCCGATTGGTTCCAACAATCCACTTGCACAAACCGAACTCCTGCCTGTGCCAGTGTGTGTTCAGGGATTATGCCACATGGCTTAGCCTCTTTGGCAAAGCCCTTTGAAGAAGGAAATTACAAGTCTTTATATATTCAGAGCCATTTAATAGCTGGCAAGCTACTGCCAACCACCTAAGCTACTGCCAAATGTACTGAAATATCTTAAGGGGTCCATCCTTGTCAGGTTAGTTATATAACTAAATTAATACACCGCAAATGACAGATGCTACATTTTCTCTAGAGGAAAAAAAAAACAATCCTTTATCTCTAACCCTGTTCCCTGTCAATGTAAACATACTCAGCCCCAGATGCAGAAAGAACACCTTGTGCAAGATTGTTGGAGGCTGCATGACATCACGGTCCAGGGAACGGACCACGGAGTGACACAGACAGAGGTTAGAATTACGGCTCCTCCACCTGACAGCTTTGCGTCCGTCAGCAAGTTTCTTAACCTCTGCAAACCTCAATTACCTCATCCGTGAAAGGGCAATTAGATGTTGTTACGGTGAGTGCGTGGTTGTAGATAAGACACCTGCAAAGACAGCACCTGGCACAAGAGAAGCATTTGATAAACCAGTAATTCTCAAAAAGGTAGGGGTCTAACGAGGCATTCTCTAGAACTGGAAGTTCCCTATAAAACATTTTTACTTTTAGGTTTACCTTTCAATCACAATCTAAAAATCAATAGAGCCATAGTTTAGATCAGCTAACCCATTTGGGTTAGATTTTACATCTGTTTGGAGTCAGGGTTTCCAATTACGTTGGCACCAAGTGGCACTACTTGAGTTGTGGTGAGCTACGGAGATGAGAAGAAAAACGGTTGACAAAAAGGAAGCCCCTATGCCAAATGAAGGCCCGTGGTGCTTGCGGGTGGTGTGCATGCAAGTGCTAAGAGCTCAGAGCAGAGAAGAGTGGAGGGAGAGCCGAGGGATCTCACAGCATTTGTGCGGTCGGCGCCAGGCAGGCCACACGCTTGCACCATAGCAGTGAGCACCACACTCAAAGCACGCTTGTCATGTTTCATTAATGCCATTATTTTGAAATTGATTGGCTTTGTAATTTTGTTTCTAACATATAAAATCGTTTTGATTTCATGGTTGTTCCCAGGCAGCAGAGAGGTTTATAACTGGTTTTAAGTTTTATATATCTGAGTAAAAATAAAAACAATTCTTTTTCAAGAGTGGATGTTCATGCAAACATTTTCCTCATGGAATGAGTTCATAGATATTCAGCTTTCGGTAATCTAGTAATAACTGCTCACTGCGAGTATAATTATTACGAAGAAGGAAATAAAGCAATTGATACAAGAAATAAGCAGCCTTCTATAACTTTATGTGAAAAGGCAGGCTGTAATATTGAATATATAATATGCTTAACATTGCATTAAAATTAGGTTCAGGAAAAATGACAACATAAAGAAATACTCTAATTAATAATTGTTATTTTTAGGTGATAAAATTGTAAGTGATTATTTTTTCTATTTTAAAATATTTTAATTTGTCTTTAAAGGACATAAATTCCATAATTTTAAAATATAAGTCTAAAATGTAAGCTGCCCCTACAACAGGGTGAGAATGTAACTTGCAGCTAATACAGGCTTATTCCAGACCCTCCCCTGAAGGTCTCGGACACCCTCACTTCCCAGCACTTACCTCCCAAGCCCCCAGTCCCTGGCTGCAGTACATTCTTGCACTGTGCGCTTCAGATCCCTAACTACCCCCCTCATAGCTCCAACAGATGGGATTTATAGGGCAAGTTTCTCTCCTTAAACACCTTTCTGGGAACTCTAATTCTCTGTAGTCCTGGAGAGTTCCAGGAACCATCTGTGCAGCAGTGAAGGTGGTCACCCCCACCCCCACCCTGCAGTCTCTGCCCAGGGGCTGTCTCCATGCCCCCCCCACAGGCAAACAAGGAAATAGGCCTCTGCTGGTTCTCTTGTCTCTCTCGCACCCCTTTTGGCCACCTCTGCTTTCTTTCTGGCGTTCTTCCCCAAGCCTTAGTCACTGCACCACGCCTTGCCAGACTTTCCTTGGCTGGTCTTCCAATGTTGTCTGCCCATTCCTCCTCGTACTTTCCTTGGATAATGTGCTGGGAACTACTACCCGTGCCAGCTGCCCTCTTGAAGTACCTAAGGCTAATCAGGTGACCGCATATATACTTAAAGTATATATGTTATATATGCCTTTAATATATGTCTTTTTTAAGTATGTGCCTATACATGTAACTCTTTATATGTATGTTATACCAGGTTACAAAACGTATGTGTATTTAATACTGGGGCTACCCCAAAGCACATAAATCAGTGCCTTTGGAGGTGGGCCCCAGCCCCGATAGCTTTCCAAGCTACGCAGGTGACTCTCATGAACAGCCCAGACTGGGAATCATCAGATCAGCCCCACAAAGCTAAGGCAAAGTCTCGAAGGCTCGGAAACTAACCACCTGAAACTGAATGATGGCTCCCCCACAAACCTGTTATCTGCATAACCCTGGGCAATTTAACATATCCCTTTGTCCCTCCACTTCCTTATTTGTCAAGTGGAGAGGATGCTGATAGAGTTATCTTCCTCACAGGGTTGATGAGGATTAAATACCAATACACCTACAGAGTACTTAGAGCAGCACAGCATACAGTAAGTGCTCCATTCACACTGGCTCTTCTGATTGATAGTTATTATTCCTCATCACCCTATAGACGCCTGGCTCAGGGGACCCAGGGTGGCAGCCTTAGGAAAAAAGGAGCAGAAGTTTTTGTCTCTGGGCAGAGTTGGATCTGCTGTGTAGGATGGCAGGCTATAGATAGTTTGCAAGATCCTCCTTTTCCTCTGAAACAAGATCTTCTGAAAGTGCCTGTCCTGAATGTGACCTTTGCTGGTCACTAGGCCCCACCAGGTGCTGGGGCTAAGGATACCCAGGAGTCATGCAGGTCAGCCACACTTGTCTGGACCTCTCCTTACAGGCCCCGCAGAGCTTTAAGAAGTGGCTGACGGAAGCTTTTCATGTAATCACGAAAACTCATTTCTACAGCCCTGTTACAAGCAGACCTGATTTTCGAGAAGCCATGGCAGCCCACAGAAGCCTTTGGCAACCCTCCCAGTGCCCCAGGCTTGTGGGGACTGGGGGTGCCCCCATATCCGGGCGGGGTTTATTCCCCGCTCCAGTGCACTAACCTTCCCGGAGCTCAACGTGCTGCACACCTGTTAGTGTTTGTTTTCAACTGACAGTGTTGATTTAGCATTAGGCCCAGCAGGGGATGTGGTTACAGGGCTATGATACGGGCTCAGAGCTGCACTGCGTACAGGAGGAAAATGCCAAGTTGGTTCATGAAAACTGAATCGCCCCACGCTCTGGCTTAAAAATATCTTTATCAAAATTATAAAGCACCACAAAAACCAAACAAAGCACAAACCATCCTGCTCTCCAAAGGAGATTTTCCTTCCCCATCCTCCAGCACCCTGGAAAGCAGTGTGGCATATTGAAATCAGTCCTAAACCCAGGGACACAAGTCCTGTGTTCTCTTAATACTTTCAACTTTCCTCTGCATAAATTGGCAGACTTCACCTCTGTGTGCCTCAGTCTCCTTGGCTATGGAGGGAAGTTCCCGAATGCACTCATCTCTATGATCCCTTCCAGTACCCCATCTCCTTGCTAGTTATGATGATGATTCAGGGTTGCTGAATGCAATCAATTACTGAGCATACCCTATGCACTGGATGACGTGGGAAACTGGGGAGAGAAGGGAGACCAAAGCAAGCCAGGCATGTCCCAGGGAGCAAGTGTGTAAACACAGACACAAGCAACAGTTTTACAAATACATGCATTTGTTTAGGGGGAAGTCAATTTTTGCAAACAAGGATCAGTGGTATTTCATAAAGAAGGTGACTGTGAAATTGAGCATTGAGTGCTGAGTGAGTGCTGGCCAAGGTGGGGTGGGGTGGGGTGGAAAGGGTGGTGTTATAGCCAAACCTCACAGAGGCTGGGTGCAGCAAAGCAAGTTGGTGTGAGGAGCTGTAAGCACTTCAGGGAGTCAGGAACCTAGATTGTGAGGGGTGTGTGTGTGGGGCAGGGAGGTGAGGGGAGAAATGCTGTTGGATACCAGAAGAGATGAAAAATAAATAAGGGCCACGTCAAAGATGTATGCCATAGAGGAGTTTAGCCTACAAACACAGAAAAGCTAGTAACAATCAGTTTTAAGCACAACCCATCAAATTTGGGCCAATGGAAATTTCATGTAAAATAGTTGTATAAGCAAATGATTAAGATGTTAGAATAGGTGCTTTGTTTCATCTGCCACATTTTTTTTACATTGTTAGGTAATAAATGTACAATCAGTGGTATAATCTTATTTCCTTGCTTGCTTCCGAAGTGACAGTACTTGAGGCTGCAGGACGTAAGTTTACAAACTGTTGGTTTTCGTTTGCAGGCGACTTCCTAACACCCTTTCCACTTAGGCAACGCAGATGGAGAAACTATCACTTCCTAAAAGCTTTCAAGATTAATTCCATTGTACACTTACTACTTGCTTACTCTCCTCTCCCCCATTATGTATTTTTCTTCCTTTTTGTGTACCTTGATTATCATCTAGCAAGTAGAGATTCTATCATGAATATTTCATATCCCCATAGTGCCAGCATAGAAGAGGCGATTAATGGCTGAATGACTTAAAAGAAAGTTCCCACAGTTCTAGCACAAGCCTGGCACAGAGCAGGAACATCATTCTAAGAAAGCACATAGATGTGCTGTCAGAAAGGTCAGGGCTTTACCCTTAAGTCCCTTAAACATTAGTGGTCTTGAACAAGTCATTTCACTCTGAGCCACAACATTTTCAACTGTAAAATAGAGTTATATAGTGTTAAGCAATATTTTTTTAAACAACAAAATCATGACTCTCATACAGATATAAAATGAACACATGCTAAATATTTTAGCAGATAAATGTTAGATTGGTTCAAAAGAGAAAAAAAGTAACAAATTTATTTGGTATAAGGAATGTTGAAATAAGTTTACAAATAGACAAAAACTGGCTTAATCCAATGGTGGGAGAGATGAGTGGGTGGAGAAGCCAATTTAATCCCATCCAGACAGTATACAGGGTCTGGCAGAAGTAATGCCTACTTGAGTGTGGTTGGTAGGGTAATCATATGGGTGGAATAATTTATAGTTCTAATTTGAACATTTCATCTAAAATGTCATGTGATGTGCTTGAGTGTGATATTGTTATATTAGATAATTACATGCTTATTATTTTGTAATAAAAAGGGTGTTATTTGTGCCAGACCCTGCATATTTGTGTATCTACACACAAGAATCATTGGCACTGCCATCAGTTATCTATCACCTAAAGAGTTGTAAAATAGCTCAAAGCCAGTGAAAGACTCAGACTGCACCTCCCCCCACACACACACCATCGAATCAGAATCGGATAACTTCAAAGGCGTGCACAGAACAATGCATGGTTTTCTACTCGCGGTATGCTGAGCTTGCCAGGAGGATTCTCACATATGTAGACACCTTGCATAGTCCAGAGAATGTACCAGTTATCCAGCAAATGATAACTGCTTTCATTATTATTGGTATAAGTTAAAAAAATTACTTCTTGGGTAAGTTTTTGCTCATTGGACCAGACTGCATATTCTTCCATCACTATCATCTGATAGCATCCAATAGGGTACCCGGCACTGGCTTGGTACTCAGTAGATTTTTGAATGACAAATTTATATGAAGGACAACATTCTGATGAATTGCAAAACAGATTTTTTTTTAAAGAATTCGTGATTAATCTTAGAGTTAGGCGAGGTGGCGAGGGAACCCAGATGACTGCTGCCATCACGTTCTCTTTCTGACAGTCCCTGAAGCTCAGGTGCTGGGAACGTACAATGATGCTGGGCGAACGCTGCTCCGCCACAACAGCTTCCCACTTTAGGCCAGTGGAGTTCCGTCGAAAATGAGTATCTTTGCTTCACCCCGGTTCTGAGTCCTCATTCAAACACAGCTCTCGCTGATGCCAGCTGGACTTCCCTCTGGGCCTGCCATGATATCTCAGCACCATTTTCTTCAAGGAATCCTAACCAAATTATGATAGCACCATTGTCCCTGGCAGTTCAATTCTTCTGGGAAAGCAACTGGTACAAACTCTGTTTCTTGAACTCACTGCATTTAAAATGATAAGGAAGTCAAGGTAGAAGGGGGACTTGGTAAAGCAGGTGTGCATGAAGCTAAAATAATTTTCTGGTGGTAAGAAGAGGGACATGGAATTGAAATAGGGGTAAAAAATGGATGTATTTTGGAACTGTCTCTGATGTTTATTCCTTACAGAAACCCTCACTGATGCAAATTAGATCAGGCCCTTACCTGCTGGCTTGCACATATTCCTCATAGTACTTTTATCATACTGGTAAAGTGTCTGTGTCTTTATCTGTCATGTCCCCGTCTGCCTAACCTGGTAAACTCTAGAAAGGCCACATCTGCCTCAGTTACTTTTGTAACCCCAGGGCCAGGCACATGCTAGGGGACCATTCAGTGCATGTTGAATGAACATTGGGCAGTATTATACTGAAAGAGAGGAGCTATCAAGGGTGCATAGTAGAAATGAAATTACTTAAGTTTATAAATTCAGGGAACATCATACATGTCAGTGAGCATAGAGGTGAAAACATATAAAACAAGATGCTGGCGGAATTGTAGAATATCGTCCATACTTCCAACGTCAGGAATGGAGGGAGCCAAGAAAGCACATGGAATGTAGCCAGAGAGAGGGAAGGTTTTAGTTAAAGCTGAAAGCTCTTGTATCGCATTTGGTTGCCCTGGCAACAGAACCCCCATTTTACAATGATGGTGTTATAATATGATAAAGCAAACACAAATAAATGAACAACTGATGGGAAATGGAGCAACAACTGGTCCAGTTGGCCTCACCTTTACGGATAATCTAACGTGAAACCTTAAAAGAGGCTCTGTGCTTCAGAGGATGCTGTCCTAGAACCCGAGTTCTGTATACAAGGGTAACCAAGTCATGGAAATTTGACTCCCCAATTTTAAACTCTGTATAGGGAAGCACACAAGCCTATGATCATCTAAGATGGTTTTAAATAACAGAACAAGACATGAGACTTGCCCTATATGTCAGTAATCTTTTAGCACAATTATGCTGTGGAACTCACAACTACAAAACCTCAGTGGCATAACACAATAAGCCTTTACTTTGACATAACACAATAAGCATATATGTCTATCAGTTGGCTGTGCCGTTCTGGTGACTTAAGCCAAGAGTGGCAATGTTGGCTGGGTTCACTCAAATGGGCAGCTTGTAGGTTGGCTGGGCACTTGCTGGTCTAGAATGGTCTCACCTTGGACTGACCCTACCGTGCATCACCTGTCCTCTCATCCTTCAGCACACTATCCCGAGCTTATTCCCACAGGGAAGGCAGTGTTCCAGAAGAGGGAGTGGAAGCATGCAGGATCTCTTGAGGCCTAGGTCTGGAACTGCACACTGCCATTTCCACCACATTTTACTGGCCAAAGCATGTAGCAAATCCAGTTCTGATTCTAAGGATGGAGAAATAGACTCAACTTCTTGATGCGATGAGCTTCAAAGTTATATTGCTAAGGACACAGATACAAGGAAGCTATTAATTATACCCATCAATGCACTGACCTACCATACCAGAAATCAGCTTACTATAGCGCTATAGTTACTAATTCAGTATGATACTGATGTAGAAATAAATAAAATGATGTAGTATTATGATCCAAGAGAGATTTGTATAATAAAAAATCATGACAGAGGTAGCACCGAAGATTGTGTATGTGGAAAACAATAGACCATTCAATAGATGGTGCTATGACAATATGTTATTCAATGGGGAAAAGGGGGTTCTTACCTCACATTATACACAAAAATCAATCCCAAAGTTATTAAAGACCTAAATGTAAAAAGCAAAACTTTAAAACTTTTAGAAGAAAATATAGGAGAGTATTTTTAGAGATTTAGTGTTGAAACAAATCTTAAGACAGAAAAACAACAAACCATAATAAAATTGTAGACAAATTCTATTATAATTTATAACTTCTATGCAAAGAAGCCTCTAAAAAGTGACTAGAAAAACCCCAGTCTTCAGGAAAATATTTATAAAGCAAACAACCAAAATAGATTAGTACTGAGAACCAACAAAGAGCTTCCTAAAATCAATGAAAAAAATTTAAAGTTGATAGAGAAAAATAAATGAAAATAAGTGTGCAAAGAAAGAGGCAATTCACAGAAGAAGAAACCCAAATGGCCAATAAGCACATAATAAAACTATCAATTTCATTAGTAAATGGAAAAATGCAAATGAAACTCACAATGAAACATTATCTCACACCCATTAACTAGGCAAAGACAGTGTAGGACGACCATCTCAAGGGTTAAGGTGGAGCTACGGGAACCCTCAGACGCAGTGGGATAGGAGTGAGCTCCGCACAGCCACCTCGGAGAGCAGTTCAGCAATATCATTTTTCTCGATTCATTCATGAGACTATTCACTGCAGGATGATTTGTAGCAGCAACATTGGAAACATTCTAAATGCCTATAGGTAAGAGCATGCATAAATGTATATTGGTATATTTGTACAACGGAATACTACACCACAGTCAGTCAAAATGGACTAACTAAAGGTCATGTATCAACATGAAAAAGTCTCAAACACATAATGTGGAACAAAAAGCAAGTCACAGGAGGTGTGTACATTGCTATGGCTGTTATATAAAGTTTAAAAACATGTTAAACCACACCATGTTGTTTAGGAATACGTACCTGGGTAGTGAAAGCATGAAGCTACGCATACAAATGGCACATTGGACATCCAGGGCGGTGCTGGCAGTTACCTCTGAAGAGCAGGTGAGGTTGCGAGGAAGAGAATGTCTCCGGGGAAGGTACACAGGAGCTTTCACCTGCATCCAAAACATTTTTCAAGTGGTGTTTTGTTAACGTGATTCCTATTATCTCCATACCTTATTCATGTGTCTGTGTTTAGTTTGAAGAATAAGTGGATATTTAAGAGTCTCGCTATGAGAGAGAAAAAGAGGTGGTGGAGCTGGAAGGAAACCCAGGTTGCGACGCTGACCCCTATGACACTCCCCTACCGGCCACTTGCCCCGTGCCGCTGGCCCAGAGAACCAGCTCTGTGCTGTTAGAGACCAACCGGAGTAAAAAGACTCTGTGCTTAAATAACTGAAGAATGGTGGGCTAGACAAAATCAGTATGTAAAGTTCTTTTCTGCAAAACCTATCAGAGCGTCGGAAATGCTACAAGTATTGTGCATCTCTGTGCAGGAGCTGGAGTGAGCAGTGTTTCTCCCCTTCGAGTGACCCTGGGCCGTTTCTTCATCAGGGCAGCAGTTTCTGTGATATGTTTTGCGAAATGTGCCCCTAGCATTTTATTTTCCCGTCCTCTGCCTCTACGCTCATGTCTCACTCTGCCCACAAATTCCACTTCCTTATCAATACTGAGTCACTGTCATTTTATTTCCACCTCTCCACACAGCTCAGGGAAGTCCTTGTCTTCCTCTCATGGAGACAATGTAGCATCAGTAGAAGGAAAAAAACACTCAATTTGAAATCTTGGCCCTAGCACTTTGTATCTGAGGGGCGCCTCTCTGTGCTTTGGTTTCTGTGTACAAAGCAGAAGAATTAAGTCCCTCACCCCCTAGGAGGGCGGTGAGTGCAGTCATGTGCCACCTAAGGACATTTCAGTCTGGAATGGAACACATTTACAGCGGCGGGTCCATAAGATTATAGCAGAGCTGACGTCGCAGCCACATTAACACCATGGCCATGGTAACATCGTAGCACCCACCACACATTGCCTGCGTGTTCATGGTGACGCTGGAGTAAAGACACCTACTGTGCTCCCAGTCATATGCAAATGTGGCACATACAATCATGTACAGTCCGTAATACCTGGTAACGCTAATAAATGACTATATTACTTGTTTATGAGTATTGTTAGTGTACTATACTTTTCATCATTATTTTAGAGTGTACTCTTTCTTACTATAAAAAGGTTTGCTGTGAAACGTTATGCTGTTATACCCGCAGCAGCCTCATGCATCTCGTGTTTACATCGTCTCCTGATTGTGTCATTTTCCCTGGTGCTGGATTTAATCCCGCATTGTTTTTATAAATGTAGAGTAGCCCAGTGTACAGTATTTATAAGTCCACTGTGGTGCACAGCAATGTCCTCGGCCTTCACAGCCACTCACCACTCACTGACTCACCCAGAGCAACCTCTAGTCCTATAAGTCCCATTTATGTTAAGTGCCCTATACAGGTGTGTCATTTTTTTGATCTTTTATAGACTATTTTTACTGTATCTTTTCTATGATTAAATACCTTTAGATACAAAAATACTCACTGTCATGTTATAATTTTGTACAGTGCTCAGCACACTAACATGGTACACAGGTCTGCAGCACTAAGCTTACCATATAGCTTAAGAGCGTAGTAGGCTATACGACCTAGGGTTACTTAAAGTACACTCAGCGATGTTTGTACAACAAGGAAACTGCCTAATAACACATTTTGCAGAACATAATCCCAGAGTCAAGTGGCACACGATTATATTTACGTAATGGCTGAAAATAATAGTTACTTGTCTTAAGAGACTACTTTTGGAAACTATGTTAGTTTCCTCCAGCAGCTGTAATGAAGTAACACACACTGAGTAGTTTAAACAAGAGAAAGTTATTGTGTCACCTTTCTTTAGGGAGAAGTCCAAGATCAATCAAGATGTTGGCAGGGTTGATCGCTTCTGGGGGCTGTAAGGGAGAATCTGTTCCCGGCCTCCCTCCGGGCTTCTGGCGGTTGCTGGCAGTAGCTGGTGTTCCGCGGCTCGTCTTCCTTGGCTTCGGCTGCACCAGCCCAATCCTTGCCTTCATCTCCACATTGTGTTCTCCACGTGTGCCTGTCTATCTCCCAATTCCCCTTTTTGTACAGACACCAGTCATACTGGATTAGGGGTCCAACTTTCTCCAGTATGACTCCATCTTAGCTGATTACATTTGAAATGACCTTTTTTTCTAATGAGGTCCCATTCTGACATACTGGAGTTGGAATTCAACATGAATTTTCAGGGGACACAATTCAACTCCTAACAGAGATCAATTAAAACAATATCCATGGAAGTGTTGTTACATTCTTGTAAGGAGTTATGGAGTGTAAGCTTCTGTGTTTGTCCCAAATTAGCACATCTTAAAGCCCCTAGTAACTACATCGTTGCAGCAGCACCTAGCCAGAACTTGGCCTAACACGGCTGAGATGGCCAGGAAATGATGTTAACAGAGCTTGTCTAGGGACTCTTTAAAGTGGATGCTCTGTTTAGTTCTAAATCTATCCCTAGTAATTGATTGCTTTACCTCTGCTAACGGAGAAAAAAATCCATTCTGTTGAATCAGTAGCTACATTGGGTTTGTGTGTAAACAGAGCTAGAGCAGAATGAAGAGAGATTAACTAATTGCTTTGGGGGCAGGGACCTGATGAAATTTACTAAATTATCTGGGCCATTCCATGGTTAAAGAGGACAGGGGATCCATCTTCTCTTGTGTGCAGGCTGGTGCTCCACCCACTGGCCCCAAAGGCATGTGCTTTCTCAAGGGTCTACTTCTACAACACCATTTTCCCTAGAGAGGAATTCAGAATGGCACTAGGCCCCCTTGAACCGACAAGTTCATTCAGATCAAAATGACATTCTTGTTAAGATGAAGCAGCATAGCCTGGTAGACAAAGCATAAATTCTGAAGTCCAACCACCTGGGTTGATGTCCTATGAGATCCTGGGCCAGAGACTTCAGTGGCCTTCCCCAGATAACCACACTCACCTGCTAGGGCTTTGGTAAGCACTGAACGAGGTGATCCGTAACACAGGACAGTGTCTGACACACGGGCTGCGTTCAATACATGGTGGTGACTATTCCTCTCAGAGTAATGACAGAGCCTCAGAAAAATCACTTTGAGATCATCTTTCCCTTTTACACTGTGAAAAGTAAAAATAATGATGCCAACCAACACAGCCACTTCCGTTTCTGTATATTAACTTCTAGGTCCTAGGACACTTAGAGTGAGAATATAATTTTGTATGGTGCTATTTTAATGTAAGGGTTTCTGCATCCCTACCCAGTTGTTCTAAATAGCTGTGTAAAATCCCATTGAAATGATACACCAAATTTTATCCAACAATTCTCCTATGGTTAGATATTGGGAATTGTAGATGCCACTGACTAATAGCACTTTTTGCAAACCAATTAATTTTTTTCCAAGTAAGACAAATTAACTGGGACAAGCTCCCTTAAACCTCTGCCTAAGGGTCTTCACTTTAGTTGAACCCTCCTTCATATTGTTTTGACCTAAATTACCTTCCTCATAATCTACTCCCTGACTTTTCTGTTCTCCGAATTCTCTGAAAGCCAAATCTCCATTACTGTTTCTTATTCTCCCTCTACAGATTTCAGGCTCCCCACACTGTTCCTTGCTGTGTCATGTCACCCCACATCCACTCATCTTTTCCCCCTCCCTGCAGAGACCTCAAAATCTCCTCCAGGGACATCAAGGTGGGAAGCCCCATGACCAGGGCCATTTAACATACCCTATGCTCCCTTTCTTAGGCTGGGCATGTTCTGAGAATCTTAAAGGGAAACAGCATAATTCTTTCCTAAGCATCCTTCCTCCTGTTCGGTGCTTGTAAACTCCTACTCCTCCATCAACACTCAGCTCAAATGCACTAACCACCAGGCGTAACTCACTGCTCCATCCTTACTGTTGTCCCCAGGGCACTTGCTACATATTGTGGGATTCTCAACAACTAACATTGATTGCAACGTGCTCACAAATGCCCCCAAAAGAGTGATGGCACATTGTAGATGTGTAAGTCATTTATGGACAGATCTGAGTATGAGAAGTGAGTGTTTATGGCAAAGACTTTGGAGTCAGATTGACCTTGATTTGAATATTAAGTCTATAACATGCTACTTGAGAAGTGTTGGGTAATGTAACCCAACCTCTCTGAGTCTCTGTCTCCTCACCCAAAAAATGGGATCATTTCAGTCATCAACTTTCTTGGGGGGGTTCAGAGGTGGTTTAAATAGGTTAATAGATGCAAAGTAACCAACGAGCACGTGATTTAAATTGGCAGCTATTAAAATTAGCAAAAATAAATGCTAAAAAGTCAAACTGGCCAAAAGTACTGCCCACACTGGATCATGTCAACAGAGCCCAGGTTCTTGCCTCTTAACATACAATTGGGAGCAGTACGATGAGCTTCCCAGGAGGACGTAGTGACCCATATTTTCAGTGATTTTCTCAGACTAATGATGGGTGTATTCTGCTCTGGTCTCTCACTATTGCTTGCTCAGTCTTATTGGGGATGCTCATTTGACATAATGAGCTGCTAAAGGCATACCCCACCCTGTCCTGCTCTCCAGCTCTAGTCCATATACAGGCCTTTTTTACAGCTGCTTTGCTGCCTATGATCCATCTCATTTTTATCTTTTCTTTGAGTTGAGGGCTGTTTCAGCACGTCCCCCTAATAGTATGAATTCAGTGTGACCTCAAAGGATTGGTGTATCAAGTTACACATGACCATAATTTATTGCTTATGACCAAGAACTATTTATAATAAAAGGTTATTGGCCCCAAAGAAAGGGTCACCAAGTAGAATTTTTATGAATAGAGGAAGAGAAAGTATAGAAGACAAAACTGAGAGCTAGTTAGCATTCCCAAAATGTGGCCTGAGCAGCAAAAAGATGGTAGACTGTGGGCTGTCTCAGGAAAGAAGGGAACACACAAAATGAGGGGCAGAGAAGACAGAGAAGGAGGGGTAGCCCACTTCAGGTTTGCCAGGGATCAGCCTTCCTGTACCCAGTGACACACTCAACACTCATTTCTAGGTTGGCGAGTAGGCTGCATGCTCAGAAGAAAGTCAAAGCCAGTAGGGTCGAATGAAGCTCACAGGCCTGGGTAGCACTGGGCCAGTGCCAGGCATGCTCATCACAGACTGTCAGAATGTCCAGGGCAAGGAAAGATGTGCTCACTGGCTCTAGGAAAGCTCTTTACAAACCCAAAGATTTGCATTTGATTAAAGTCCGTAAGATACAAAGGATAGAATATTAAAATGTAAAATTCTGCTAAGAAATAAAACCAAAGCAATTCCAAAGAATTCAATCTAAATGCAGACACAAAATAAAACTAAAACTGTTTGCTTGGCCTAGATGCCTGAAGCATCTTGGGAAAGACATACTTCTGCACCTGAAAAATGGTAATCTCGGGTTTAGAAAGAGTTAGACTGAATATGAAGAATTTTGAGACTGCTGAAAATTGCTTCTGATTACAATTAGATATTCTAGTACATCGACCAAATATTTATTAGAAGATTGCAATGTAGAAGACCTTGCACTAGACAATAATGATGATGACAACAACTAACATTTACTATGATACTTCACAGTTGACATAAAGCTTTTCACATGGTGGAAGATGCCCACTGATCTACAAACAATGCGCACATGTGTGACTAGGTATGAGGCATGGTTTTATCTCCCTTAGGGAGCTTACAATCCAGCAACAAAAGAAAGACATGTACACAATGTAATAAAATACAAGTTGGATGATGATGAGGGCTATGAATAAGGTAATAAATTATGCTTGTCAAGGAGTAGGCAATGTAAAGGAAGTATAATTTTAAGTTGTTCTTTGAACTTTTGATAGTGGAGGTGTGAGTCAGGCATTTCAAGCAAAGAAGACATCCCATATAAGGGCAGCAAATGAAAAACTGCAGCATGTGTTCCGAGAATGATGGGTAGTGCAGGGAGACTAAGTTGTGGTGGGCACCTGTTACTTTTGCCTACCCAATACTCATTTTCTCTTCTCTTTGTGTTAGTAACTATTTTCTTTAGGGAAACCCGTCTACTCTTAGTATCTGAAGAGTGGAGTTGAACCTTCTCCTGGAGTCACGGAAGGGCCTGTGATCATCACTTGGCCAATCGCTACCTCCCATCTCCCTGCATCTAGTAATTGTTTCAGAGTTGGGTACAAGACTCCAGTTATCGAATGTCCCAAATCTAAATCCCAGGAATTCTGTTGGTATTTTAAGAGACATTCTCTTTCCATGAGATTGGTAGCTATAAGGATGATAAAATCTGTGGTTACCAAGAGTCTCTCTGAGGAGAATGCCTGCTATAGAGAAAGCCCAACACATTTGTACATCTGGATCTTGCCATGTCTAGAACAATCTGCCCCTTAACTTTTCAGATACAGGAGATAACACATCCCCCAGTTGTTTTGCCCGTTTAAATTGTTTTCCGTCAAATGTAACCACAAGAATCACAATGCATAGCTGAGGTCAGAGTGGAGAGGGTCTTGACTGCCCCATCATGAGACTTTATTCTCCAGTCAACAAAAAGTCATGGGATGTAGCTTTTAAAGGAAAGCAATAGATTTTGAAGTTCCATACCAAAAACCATGTGAAGGCAGTGTTGTAGACGGAGTAAGTATCAAGGCAAAGTCAGTGGTAAGAACGGTCGGCTCTCTGTGAGTTCCCTTTGAAAGTTCCATGGAATCATTGTCATCACTTCTGAAGCTCTGTGTGCACTAGCATTTTTATAAGCACTTGCACACACACATTAACTCATTTGACACTCATGCATACCTCATGAGAAAGGTCCAGTTATTATCATTTAACACTCACACCAATTCTATGAGAAAGGTCCAACTATCATCCCCATTTGGCAGAAGAGGAAATCGAGACATGAGGAGATTAACAGTTCCCTAATGTTCTACAACTAACCAAATGGCAAAACCGGGATCTCGACCTTGGAAGTCAGGCTCAAGAGCCTGCCCAGAGCTCTGCTTACACCATGGCATCTTGCAAGCTCCAAATGTTCCATCCTCTTCTGCCACAAGCCTGGATGTCCATATTTAGAATGATTTCTTGAGAAAAAGAAGTTGGAGGTGTTGTTTCTAGAATGATCCTGTTACGTCTTTACTTGAGTAGAAGAATAGGGTGATGGCCTTTTTCCATTAAAATAACAATAGAGCCTCAAGGGAAACAGGTAAGTTTTAAAGAGAAAAATATAGAGGAATTAGGATGTTGGGGCACCACTGGGGGAAATGCCACATTTCCTTGGTGTTGGCATCTGGTGTGCAGATGAGGAAAGAAAGGGCACAGAAAGAGGATTTGCCTCCTAACATAAACCCCGTATCTCCTTCAAAATGCAGATTTCTGTCAAAATTCCTAAAAGCACATTCTTGCAATTCTATTCTCACTTCCATAAATGGCCCTTGTCTGTGTGCTTGGATACAAGAAGATAAAATCAGGCCTCCCAAGTACTATCGTTGTCAAGTATCTTCTCCGCCAGACCTTCCCACAGCCCCAGATGGTCTCGCTTATCCTTCTCTGACATTTCCTGAGGGGGTGGGAGACAGGAGAGAGTTAGAGAAGAGGTAAGAAACTTAGAATTTGCCAGTCCCAGCCCTGGCTCTCACACAACCAACCCAGCTGGACTGGGTCCAAACAGACCATAGGGTGGCAAGTAGTTAAAGTTTGGACCCATGCCTGTGCCTTCCTGCCTGCCCTCCTCCTGCAAAAAGTACTACCCACTTCCTTCCCACCCCAGGCTACCAGTTCCCATGGGGGTTCTTACTGCACTAATATAAAGGATTAATTATCTACAGAAGTAATGCCCTCCTTCACTGGGAAGGTCACATTAACAGGAGCATTCAGGAGTGAGAACTTAAAGGAGGAGGCATCATTCTTTCTGGAATCATTCATTTATTCACACCATGTAATACACCGGGACCATTCTTGATGCTGGCAACAGAGTGGTCACCTGCTCTCTTTGTGGAATTTTATTTTTGTGAGGAAAAAAACAACAAACAAAGCAATAATATACAAGCCAGTGGCAGGTGGTAAAAAAAATGCTATGAAGAAAAAGAAATCCAGAATTTGGGTAGTTAGTACAGGATTTTAATTTAAGAAATGTTTTCAGGTAAGTCCACACTGAGGAGGAGGCACTGAATTGAGACAATGGGTCAAGTGAAGGTTGGAGGGAAGTTTATACTGGGCAGGAGGGAAGGAAAGCAGGAGAATCATTCTGGAGGATGAGAGACTCTGAGCAGTGAGCATGCAGAAGGGTTGTTGGCAATAAAGTCAAAGGAGCGAAGGTGCAAATTTTGTATTGCACTTTTGCAGTGAAAAGAAGGCATTGGAGGATATTGCATCGAAGATTTATATGATGTGCTTTAAGGGGTGCTTGAGGCAAAAAGAATATAAGAAGGCAGGAGCAAGAGGAAGAAGACTAGTTGGGAGGCTTCATAGGGGTCCAGATAAGAGAAAAAGGTGGCTGGGACCAGGGTGATCATGGTGGAGGTGAAGAGAAGTAGTCAAGTTCAAGATATATTTTGAAATTAAATCTCATTTTGTGGCTGTGTAGTGGACTCCTCTGATGACTGTGTCATGTACCTTTGGCTCACCTCTGATTTCAGCTGTGTCTGTGAAGGACAGTTCCCAAGAGCCCACCCTCACCTGTGCTACTTCTCAAGTGCCAATGGGGAGGGCATGCTGGGGACACTATTACACTGGTGCAACCCTCAACTACCAGGGCACTGGAGTCACATAAAGGCACCAGCCTTCTGTTTTTCAAGGGGAAGATTCTAGAAGGCTTACCATGTACTTCTCAGAAGTCCAAACTCCATCGGCCACCTTGAACACACCCTCTCATATTAACCTGTCCTCCTTCCCTTGCTCTCCTCACTCTCTCACTCCTGCCTTTTGGGATTATCTCCCAAATAAATTGCATCATTCAGTTCCTTGCTTCTGTCTGTGCTTTGGGAGAGCTCAAACAATGATATGAAATTTGACCACTCTTCCTATTCCTCACTTACTCCTCAGCAGCCATGGCTCTCTCTGCATGCTCAAAGCTCTTGAGGGAAACACCCAGAATATACAATCCTCATATACCCGTTTCTAATTTTCTTCCAAGTTTCTCTGAGGTTTACAACCAAAAACAGAGCTTTTCCTCAATTCCTCTGAAACATCCATCATCCGTCCCCACTTCAAAGGTTGACGTCTATAGCCAGCTTATGAAAATTCAACTGAAAACAATGGCATGTTACAGGAAAAAATAGTCGGGTACCTCTTCTAGTCATAAGATTATGGGATACTATAAAGACATAGTCTCAAAGTGCATAAATGACTTTGTAAAGGACTTGAATGGACACATGGCCAAGTACATATAAATGATAAAAGGATAGGGTATGGCTGAGTAATAATTCGGCCGAGAAATAATATGCTTAAATGAGACTTGGTAAGAATCACTTAAAGTGCTTTGGCTGGTAGGTTCTGAAAGTTCTTTATTAGAAATGACTATAGATTAAAGCAGTATGAGACAAGTAAGTAATATAAAGCAGAAGAAACCCTTAAATCAAAATAGACATTTTAATAACTATGCTTTAAATAAATCCCCCCAAAGTCTTCTAATGTTTAACAGCTGCAAATAAATATGACACCAGGAAAAGCTAATCAAAAAATTTAATAATGCAGGAAGTAAAAAAGCAAACTGAAAAAAAACCCATTTCAATCCCTTCAGGATTTCAACTTCTCTCCCTCTTTTGCCTTCACATCCAGCCAGCAGCCCAACACCCTGCAGGCTGCGCAGCTGCTGGGCTAAGAGCTATGGAGACAGCCAGACTGGTTTGGAATCTCAGCTCTGTCATGTTTCTTCAGGGTGTGCCTGGGAAAGTAGTTTAACTTTCCAAGCCTCCGTGTTTATGTCTATAAAATGGAACTAAACCACCTAATAGGCTTGTTCCAAGGCTTAATTGGCTAATACATGAAATTTACTCTTGTAAAGGCAGAAAAAACACTCAATAAATCATGAACTAGAACAGACAAAAACTAGATGATAAGAAACAGAGAAGGAAATACAGGTTGACAGAAAAAAAAATAGAGGGAAAGGGTACCCTGAAGGCAACTCAGTTTGCTGTCCTTGCAGGGCCCCTATTCAAGCAGTGTGCCCGGGCAGGTTGACCAGCTGGCCTCAGTGTAGATCAGGAAGTACCAATGCCCCAACTAGTTGAAATATGTTGAGTAGCATCCTTTCCTTGGCTTGTGCATTACTGAACCACAAAAAAATCCATGGGATGCAAAATTTTATAGTTCTTTAAGAAATCAATATGGCAACACATATCAAAGACCATGAAATTGTTAATACTTTATCCCACTCCTGGGAATTTATTCAAGTACAAAAGACGAATAAGCTATAGATCCACTGATGCTTATGAAGGTGTGTTTTCTGTTAAGACAAAACACCACAAGTAATGTCAAAGTAACAATACAGCAGTAGCTAAATTTGTTGTCATTCTTTTATTCAGTGGGAATTATGTACTACTAGAATTATAATTATGAAAAACACAATCCCATAGAAATGTGGTATAATGTTAAGCCAAAAAAAAGGAGCACAGAAATTGTGAATACATTCTGATATAATCTGTAAATTACATATGGATAGGAACAACAGAATATGCATGAATAACTGTGGCATTATCAATTTTCTTTCTTTTTTCAAAATGATTTAGTGTCTTTGTTATAGTATTTTAACAATTAAAAGGTGCTGGATGTTAGGAAGAGACATGGCTCTCCCTTCCCCAAGCACCATACTCAGAGACAAGAAATTATATATATAAATCATGGTCCAGAGTTCTCTTTCTTCCAGAGACACCATTAGCCTACTGGGGGCTTTTGTGTAAATTAGGAAAAGCAGCCCCCATTGAAGAATACCCTTCCTAGAATGCAGACATTTTCTTTTGTATTGAGCTCTTTTCAGAGCCTTACCATCCTTCCCTGGAGGCTGGTGGAATAAGATTCTTCCAAGAATATGTTGGCAGGGTTGCCAAAGGAGGTGGTTACTGTAAGACCCAAAGATTAATTATTTTAAGTAGTATGCAGATGAGAATTAGAACAATGGCAGCTGAATAAACAAATATGAGGAATGGAATAAGAGCTGAATTATATGGGATAACAGAAATTAAATCTTTTCCCCCTAACATCAGCAACTTGTATACTTTCTAAGCATTTCTCTTCTGCCTACTGAAGATTATTTTTAGACCAAACCAAGAAAGATATTGCACCTAAGATCCCACAAAAACCTTGAGGTGTGAGTCCCAGATGTAGAGAAAGTGAAGTTGCCAAACCATGCTGTCTTCGCCTTCTCCAGAGGCAACACTATTCTAGGCTTCTGATGCAGGGTGAAGACAAGTCTTCGTGGTGCTGTGGGAGGCACCAGAATCTGGAGTCCTGGGTCTATCACAGATAAGGACCTCACTAGCTCCCTTCATTTCCACATGCATGGAAGGAAAACATTACAGGGCCCAGGCACCTCGTAGGTGGATTGTGTCTTTCCAAGGAGACTGCAAATACATAAAAATATTTAGGAGTGCATAAAACATTTTCTATGAAACAGAGCTGTTTTCTATAAAACAGTTCTTAGCTCCCCGTGATCAAGAACTGAGTTTTAGGGCCATGCTCCAAAAATATTTGAACATTGTGACCCCTTCAGTGTACTGAAGAGAAACAAGAAAAGGTAGTTTATGCTCTGGGTGAGGAATAAGTGAAAGTTCTCCCCACCACCTTGGTTTCTATATGTCCTGGACCCATCATACTGTGCTGGGAACTTTACCTTAACACATATATATAAGAAACCACTCTCACTACAAATTTCAATGACACTGGTTTGGGGCTGAAGCAAACAGCTATGCAATGTCCCTGGGCTCAGCACAGATGCCTACACCACAGTTGTTCTTTTCACATCTTCTTACTGGAATTACAGAGGCAATGACCCCTACAGAACCAGAAGGTGTGATTTCTGTTGGGTGACCTGGAGTTTGTGTCTGTCAAAGCCCCATGAGCCTTCAGGCAGTGTGGTACAGCCCTAGGGAGTGGCTGCCCTCACCAGGGAGCAGTTCCTGAAACCAGCAATTCAGGATGCTGCAGACTTCCCTTTGGCCTGCTCACCATCAGCTGGCCGTTCCTGATGACACAGTACACGCTGACAGAAAGAACTTCTCATGCCAAGCCTGTCCAGTGCCCCAACCGTCAGGCAAACAGGTGATGGCACAGAGGGCTGTGTGATAGGCTGTTTTCAAGAAGCCACAGGACACATCTCCCATGTGCCCCAGTGAGTTCTTTGCCCTTAGCATACATAACTTTAAATTTTCTGGAATAATGCAACCTTTCTGTTATGGTTTGGTAAACAGAAGGCAGTCATTGGAAAAACATTAATACAAATGTTACTGTGCATGTCACCCTCCCCCAAAGCAACAACATCCTGTCCAAATGCCACAGGATATTGGGGAATTGGTGAGGAGGCACTGGAGACAGAAGCCTAGCTCTTCCTTTTCCTGGTCGTGCTGCAGACACTTACTGTCTTGGCAGCCCTCCAGCTCTGCTTCCTTTTCTGAAAAGTCGAGGTGCCCAGCTTACACGCTGCGCTGCCTACTCACTCAAAGCACGTATGCACACTGCTTTGAAGGGGACAGCCATAAACAAAGCACAGGGTGGGGAATCCCGGGCTGGCTTCAACACAGGCTTCAGCACAATTACAGTCCTTACTTTGAATGAGGAAACCATATTTCAGATATCTTAGATGTGCTTGTGGCTGGCAGTTTAACTTTAAATCTGTCACAGCTCACTGGCCAAAATGTTTTCTTCTCCCTAACCTCCATCTATAGTAGATCTACAAAAGTCTGCTTCAAAATGGAAATGTTTCCTTGATCCACTTGATATCCACTTTGGACAAGGTATGCCAACAATCCTTACAGCATACTGTAATACACTATTCCGCTTGCCTTCTACTTCCTCTGCCCTGGAGAAACCACCCATCGTCAGGGCCAAGTTCAACTCTCCCTAAGACTCAGATTATATCCCTTCTTTCAACAAATAAGACTTAAGCACCCACATTGTGTGCCCTTATTAGATTATCAGTCTATCAGGTAAGATGACAATTGAAAGGGTAATCTGTGTATACCCAGATATGTATCTGCTATGGCAGTAACCTCATTTGGGAGGTTGGGGATCATAGAAGGATCTCACCTCCTCCCCAAATCCTTCCTGACTTTCCGCAGGCACCATTTTTGCTCCATTCTCCTGTCTTCTCAAAGGCGCATATCCCATCAGCTCACTGCATGGTCTTTCTACAGGCTGCTTCTCCACCCCTGCCATCCCTGCCATTTCATTAAAAGGGTTTCAAGGTCATGGACAGTCCTATTCATCAATTACCTGGTAAATGTTCAATGATTGAAATAAATCAATTTCTACCAAAGCAACTGTGGTCTATCTAACCCCATAAATCTCTATTTGGGCAATCTCAGAAGTGACAGCATATTTTACTGTTTGGAACAGGAGCATACAGAAGACCATGGCTCAGCAGGCCAGCAAAAGCTGAATTAGGTAGCTCATTCAGGGATGAGTGAATGGAAGCAATGAGGTGAGTAAAAGAAGGCAGTGAGGGCCTGGAGCAGTGGCTGAATCAGAGGGTAAACCAGCCAGCAGCAAGGCGCGGGACACTGACTAGTACTAAGGCAAATTTCCCAAAGGTATTTCTGAATCATTGACATCCAAACTACTAAAAATATGCTGAAGTTTTTTCCATGCCAGAAAGGTATTTAAAATGCTATTAATCTCTTTGTACAGAATGCCAAATACTACATCTTGATAGTAGTTAGCCAACCCAATGCAGTAATGAAATGATCAGTTGATAATATGTTAATGTGTATACCAATAATGTGAGTATCTTGATAAAGTTCATATTCTGGTATAGCAGTGGGGTGAAGCAGAGATTCTGTATCTGAAATAGAAATAAGTTTTCAGGTTTTGTTGGTCCACAGATCTCACTTTGAGTAGCCAGTTCTGAAAGAGACCAGGAAGAATAGTTGTGACTTTGACAAAATACATTATTACTCTTCCTTTTATGTTTTACTATTTATTGAAAATTTTCTAATTATGGAATCAATGCATGTTCATCATAGTTTGGAAACTCTAAAATGTACAAGGAAAAAAATTAAATCACTTTCAATCTCACCATCCAGAGATAACCAGTGTAAACATTTCATGTGTTTCTTTCTAATCTTTTTTAAATTTTTATTTTTAAATTATATTTTATTGATTATGCTATTACAGTTGTCCCCCTTTGCAGTCCCTCACCCAACAGCCCCCCAACTCCCTCAGGCAAACCCCACACCGTTGTTCATGTCCATGGATCATGCTTATAAGTTCTTTGGCTACTCCATTTCCCATACTGTACTTTACATCCCCATGGCTATTCTGTAACTACATCTTTAATCCCCTCATCTCTTCATCTATTCCTCCAAATCCCTCCCATATAGTCTATGTACTTCTTGTTTGCTTAGTTTGTTTTTTAGATTCGATTGATAGATATGTACTTTTTGCCCTTTTATTGTTCATAGTTTTGATCTTCTCTTTCTTAAATAAGTCCCTCTAACATTTCATATAATAATGGTTTGCTGCTAATGAACTCCTTTAGTTTTTTTTTTTTCTTTCTGGGAAGTTTTTTTTTAATCTGCCCTTCGATTTTAAATGACAGCTTTGCTGGGTAGAGCAATTTTGACTCCAGGCCCCTGCTTTTCATGACTTTGAATATTTCTTGCCAATCCCTTCTAGCCTATAAAGTTTCTTTTGAGAAATCAGCTGACAATCTTATGGGAACTCCTGGGTAGATAACTAACTACTTTTTTCTTGATGGATTTAAAAATCTCTCTTTATCTTTAACCTTTAGCATTTTAATTATGATGTGTCTTGAGGTGGCCCTCTTTACATTATTCTTGTTTGGGACTCTCAGTGCTTCCTGGACTTGCATGTCTATTTCCTTCACCAAATTAGGGAAGTTTTCTTTCACTTTTTTTTTCAAATAGATTTCCAATTTCTTGCTTTTCTCTCCTCTTTCTGGCACCCTTGTGGTGCAAGTGTTGAATGCTTGAAGTTGTCTCAGAAGCTGCTTACACTATCCTTGTTTTTTTTTTTTATTCTTTTTTCTTCTTGCTGTTCTAATTAGTTGTTTTTTGCTTCCTTATGTTCCAAATCATTGATTTGATTCTCGGCTTCATCCACTCTACTGTTATTTCCCTATAAATTGTTCTTTATTTCAGTTAGTGTATCCTTCATTTCTGACTAGATCATTTTTATGGTGTTGAGGTCCTTACTAAGTTTCTTGAGCATTCTTATAACCATTGTTTTGAACTCTGCATCTGATAGATATTTCCATTCTGTTTAGTTCTTTTTCTGGAGTTTTGATCTGTTCTTTAACTTGGTCCGTATTTCTTTGTCTCCCCATTTTGGCAGCCTCTCTGTTTGTTAGTATGTGGTAGGTAGAGCTGCTTTGACTCTATGTCTTGACAGTGTGGCATAATATAGTAGGTGTCCTAAAGGGTCCAGTGGTACAGCCTCCCCTATCACCCAAGCTGGGTACTTGAGGTGAACCCTTTGTGTGGAATGAGTATACCCTCCTCTTATAGTTGAGCCTTGATTGCTGTTGGCAGATCAATGGGAGGGATTTACCCAAGCCAGTCAGCTGCAAGAACTGGCTGTGACCAATAACCATTAACTTCTGCTCTCTATGGAGGATCAGCTGTGTGGGTACAAGGTGGAGGTGCTCCAACATGGTCTGTAGCTGTCCTATGTGTGCACAGGTTCTGAGGTTTACTGGGTGGTGCTGGCCAAAGTCAGCCCCACCAGTGTTCTGCCTAGGGCCACCCTGCATGAGCTATAAAGCAATCTGAGATGGCTGCTATTCATGCTGGGCTTGGAGATTCCTAAGAGAAGCCAAGCTGTGAATCAGGGTGGCTGCTGCTAGTGCCAAGCCTGAGGCCACTTAGCAAGGGGTACAGGGGCTGGGGGATCACTGAGGCTGGCTGTTGCTTATTTGATAGAATTTAGGAAGTTATGAAGCAGGAACCAAGATCAGTCATTCATATAAAGTCACAGTAAACAGTCTGAGTGTGCCTGTAAATTGGGCAGGATGGAGCCTCAGGAGATCTCTAAGGAGGGGCAAACAGTATTAACCAGGTTGATAGAGTCTCAGATATGGCACCTGCCTGCCAGCCTGTGGCTCTGTGAGGGGAGGGCTCAGAAAAAAGACAATACTCTCTGCCCTTTTTCTGTCTGGGAGAAAACTGTCCTCCAGCTCCCGCCGTGATGTCAGACACTTCAGTTCCTCCCTGTATGCCATTGGTGCCTTTCTTTTTTCTTTTTTTAAGATTTTATTTATTTATTTTTTGAGAGAAAGGAGGGAGGGAGAAAGAGAGAGAGAGAAACATCGATGTGTGAGAGAAACATCTACTAGTTGCCTCTTGCATGCCCCCAACTGGGGACCTAGCCTGCAACCCAGGCATGTGTCTTGACTGGGAATCAAAGCAGTAACACTTCATTTGGCAGGCCGAAGTTCAATCCACACCAGCCAGGGCCCCACTGGTGCCTTTCAAGCTGCTAACCTGATGCTGAAACTCAGAGAGAGTGAACCTGAGTAAGTCTGTGTGTGGATTCTTTACAGGGAACTGCCTGGGACTTCAGAAGTTTCTTGCACTGACTCAGTCCCTGCTGGTTTTCACAGCCAGTAGTTCTGGGGACTTATCTTCCTGGCACTGGAACCCTTGGCTGGGGGACCTGGTGTGGGGCTGGAACTCCTCGCTCCTGAAATATCCCTCCCAAATTTTTATCCACCACATGTGGATTTGGGACCTGCCCATTCCACACATCTGCCCCTCCTACCAGTCTGAATTGATTACTTTTTTTAATTCCATAGTTGTCAGACTTCCATTCAGTTTGATTTCTGATTGTTCTAAGTATTGTTGTTCTATATTTTAGTTGTATTTTGATTTGGTTGTGTGAGGAGGCAAGTGTGTTTACCTATGCTATCATCTTGACCAGAAGTCCCTCCTACATTTTATTAATAGTTTATTTTTATTGTATTTTTATTACCCTTTATCCCCCTTATACCCTCTCTCATCTTCACCCACCCCTGCCCCACCCCACAGTCACCACACTGTTGTCCATGTCCATGAGTTCTTTTTCATTTTTGCTTGATCCCTCCATCCCTTGTTCTAATCTTTTTTGTTTATTTGTTTTCATATCACACTCTCCCTAAGTTTTTTATCTTGATTTGTTTGGGTTTTTTTAAAGACTTTATTTATTTATTTTTAGAGAGAGGGGAAGAGAGGGAGAAAGAGAGGGAGAGAAACATCAGTGTGAGAGAGAAACATTGCTCAGTTGCCTCTCCAATTGGGACCTGGCCTGTAACCCAGGCATGTGCTCTGACTGGGAATCGAACCAGCAACCTTTCGGTTTGCATGCCAGTGCCCAGCCCACTGAGCCACACCAGTCAGGGCTTGAATTGTTTTTTTAATTGTGTGTTTTACATGTTGTTATATTATTTTAAAACTCATTTTATAACAACAAGTCAATCATCAAACATTTATAAGAGTGCCATTCACTCTTCTAGTCACTAAGTGTACAGCAGTTAAGAAAAAGTTCTTCAGTGAGGGAAAAAAACAAACATACTAGATAATAAATAAAATTTAATTGATAAAATTTTCATTTTAAATGACTGCATTCTATTCTATTTTATAGCAGATTATAATGTAGTTAACCAAAGTTAACCAACCTTTTCTTCCAATATTTAGATTATTCCCTTTCATATTTAGATTGTATAAATATATGTATATACATACGATCAAGTAGAAAATTTTCAAAGCTCAATTTTTGCATGTACTTCTGATTTCCTTTAGATAAATCCCTTTAAGTGAAATTTCTGGGTCATTGAGTATGTACAATTTTTAAGCTTTAATACATATTGCCAGTGTAACTTTGGCAATTTTGTACCATACACACTCCTACCAGCAATCAAGAGTGTGCCCACATCTTTTCCAGAATTAGTTATTTATTTTTGTATTTGTCAAGTTACTTTAGTCTAAATTACCTTTACACCAATGAGGTTAAGCATTTTTGCATGTGTATAAATCATTTGATATCTTTTTTTGTGGAGTGTCTAATTCAGTTGCCCATTTTGCGTTTGTGGTATTTGTCTTTTCCTCTTATTAATTTGTAACTGCTCTTTACATGTTGACACTATATTAGCCCCTTGCTATACATTTTGTAAATATTTTTCTAGTTTATTGTTTGTCTTTTAATTTTGTTTTCTTTTTTCAACCCATATGTTGTTGTTTAACATCCATGTATTTGAAGATTTTACAGTTATCTTTCTGTTATTGATTTCTACTTTACTTCCATTTTGATTTGAAATTAGGCATTGCATAATTTATGTTCTTTCAGATCTGTTAAGGTGTGTTCAGTGGCCCATAATGTCATCTATCTTGGTGAATGTTCTGTGTGAACTTGAAAAATATGTGTATTCTGCTGTTGTTCCATGAAGTAGTCTATAGATGTCCATTAAATCCAGTTGATTGATGGTACTGTTGAATCCAGCTAAGTCCTTACTGATTTTCTGCCTGTTGAATCCATCCACTTCTGGTACAGGGGTGCTGAAGTCTTCAACTATGAGAATGGATTCATCTATCTCTCTTTGCAGGTCCATCAGGTTTGGCCTCACATAGTTTGACACTTTTTTATTAGGCACATACATGTTAAGAATATTGTCTTTTTAGAGAATTGACCTTGTTTCATTATGTAATGCCCTTCTTTATCACTGATAACTTTCTTTGCATTGAAATACGTTCTCTGAAATTAAAATAGCTACTCTTGTTTTCTTTTGGTTAGTGTTATCCTGGTATAGTTTTTCTCCATCCACTTACTTTCAATATATATGCGTCTTTATATTTAAAGTGGGTTTCCTATAGAAACATATAGTGGACTTGTTTTCTGATCTATTCTGACAATCTTTGCCTTTTATTTGGTGCTTTTAGACTTTGATGTTCAGAGTGATTATTGATATAGTCAGATCTACCATATTCGTTACTGTTTTCTACTTGTTCCCTTGTCCTTTTTTCTATTTTTTGTCTTTCACTCTTTCTCTGCTTTTGTGGTTTTAATTGAGCATTTTATATTATTCCATGTTCTCTCCTTAGGATATCAGTTATATTTATTTTTTGCCTTTTTTAATGGTTGGCTTAGAATTTGAAATATAACTTACAACTAATCCAAGTTCATTTTCCCATAACACTTACCACTTCACCAGTAATATGAGAACTTATAATAAAATAATCCTAATTCCTTCTTTCCATCCCTTGTATCTTTGCTGTCATTCACTTAACTTATATGTAAGTACATGTAAGTGTAGATACATAAAATATATATGCATAAATACTTGAATACACTTTTGTTATTATTTCAAACAAATTGTTACCTGTTAGAGAAATGAGGAATAAGAAAAATAAATGTTTTATTTCACCTATACTTATTCCTTTTTCGATGCTCCTCCTTTCATCTGAATTTCTGACTAGGTTATTTTCCTTCTCTCTACACAGCTTCTTGTAGCATTTACCACAGGGCAGGCTTCCTGGTAATAAATTTCCTCAGTTTTTGTCTGTCTTAGAAAGTCTTTATTTCTCCTTCACTTTTGAAAGATAATTTCACATGGTACAGAATTCTAGGTTAGTGCAAAGTTTTTTTCTCTTAACATTTTATTTCACTCTACTCTGTTCTTGCTTGTCTGGTTTCTGAGGAAAAGTTGGATTTCATTCTTACTTTTATTATAGCTAAGGTGTTTTTTTCCTCTGGCTTTTTTCAAGATTTTTTCCTTTATCTTTGATCTTCCATAATTTGAAAATGATATGCTTACAAGTCAGTTTTGGGTGTTTTGTTTTGTTTTGTTGCATCTATATTGTTTGGTGTTCTCTGAGCTTCTTGAATCTGTGGTTTTGTTTCTGATTTTAATTTGGGACAATTGTGAGTCATTGTTTTAAATATTTCTTCTTTTCTTTTCTCTTTATTTTCTTTCTGATATTCCCATTATGCATTTTACACCTTTTGTAGTTGTCCCACAATCTTGCTCTCTTGGCTCTTTCATTTTTGGAGGTTTCTATTGAGATATTCCCAAACTCAGAGATTCTCTTCTCAGCTGTGTCCAGTCTACTAATCAGCCCATGAAAAATATTCTTCATTTTTGTTGTTGTGCTTTTTTTCTTTTTAAAAAATGTTTATTGTATTTTTTCCATTACCATTTAGTCCCCTTTTACCCACCCCCTGCAATCACCACACTGTTGTCCATGGCCATGAATCCTTTTACCTTTTGCTCAATTCCTCTACCTTCTAACCTTCCCTACCACCCTTAGCTGTCATCCTGCTCTCTCTGAGTCTGTCCCCATTTTCCTTGTTAGTTCAGTTTGTTCACTAGATTCCACATAT
This sequence comes from Trachops cirrhosus, assembly GCA_028533065.1. Classification (NCBI taxonomy): domain Eukaryota; kingdom Metazoa; phylum Chordata; class Mammalia; order Chiroptera; family Phyllostomidae; genus Trachops; species Trachops cirrhosus. The sequence goes on along the minus strand of CM052539.1, from coordinate 56,784,677 downwards.
GAATGAAATCATATGGTATTTGTCTTTCTCTCACTGGCTTATTTCACTTGGCATAATGTTCTCCAGGTCAGTCCATGCTATTGCAAAGGGTAAAATTTTCTTATTTTTTATAGCCAAGTAGTATTCCATTGTGTAAATGTTCCATAGTTGTTTTAGCCACTCGTCTATTAATGAGTGTTAATATGGTAACTTGGGACTGTTCTTGATATATAACATTTCTTACTGGTTATTTCTTGGGATTTCCATCACGGCTTACGTTGCCCATCTCTTCTTAAATGCTGTCTGCTTCATCCATTCGAGTTCCTAACATATTAGTCATAGTTGTTTTAAATTTCAGCTCTGATAATTCCAACATCACTTGCCTGTCTGCTTCTGAGGCTTGCTCTGTCTTCAAGTTTTATTTGTTGCCTTTTGGTATGTCTTTGAATTTTTCTTACTAGCTGAACATGATGGATCAGGTGAATTGAATTTCTGTAAATAGCCCTTTAGTAATGTACCTGTGAGGGTGAGGGAGTGCTATAGTCCTGGGGTTAGGTCTCAGACTTTTGGGGAGCTTGTGTCTCTAAACTGTGAATTTACAAGAGTTTCTTAGGTTTTTCTCCCACTCAGGTAGGACAAGATGGCAAGACTGGGCTGAAGTTCAGTGTTTCCCCTTCCCCCAGGCCAGTTAATACCCAATAACACCCAAGGGGTGAGCCCTGGTTGATTAGGTTCCCCTGCGGGCAGGCCTATGTCAGAGAACCCCCTGCTCCGCTGCGTCGGAATGGCTCCTTTCTCCTCTTCTTGCTCCTGCTCGAGCTCCCGGAGGTAAAACTCACAAAATTACGGGGTCCCCCTTGATAACTGGGTCCTCCTAAAGTTCTTAACTCTCAGAGTTGTCCACACTGACTGAGCCTTCAGAAATTCATTGGTTACATTTTAGGCATTCCTGGCCTGACGCTCGTCCCCACAGTGTATCTGCCCCTGAGTCTCTTCTGGTAAGTCCTAACTCCCTGTGTTAGCCTGTTTGTCCAATTTGGGGAGCAGCGGTTCTCCCTATGTCCTCTCCTCTGTTAAGGATACAAGACAGATTTTTGCTTTTTCAGTTTGTTCAGGTTTATACTTATTTGGACAGAGTGGTGACTTCTTACATGTGGAACCAGAAACTGAAAGTCTCTGTTTCTGCTTTTTGAAAAACCTAAGTGGGTTTTGAGTTTTAAGTAAATCACTGCTATTAATATTGTTCACTGTGAATTTGGTGTTTGTTTTTATATTTGGAATAGCCTTGCCAAACAACAAGATGAGAAAAATAGGAACCCATGTTTCTTTCTTGTTTTGTAGAAGCCTCTTCTTATATTACATGTATATGGGAAGGTTAGAAGGCAGTGTTGCAAAGAAATTCCCCTCTCCAGAGGTACAGTTTTCCCAAAACTGAGTTCTGTGACAGGCTTCTCACCAGAGAACAAGGACAGGAAAACATTGAAGATTGACATCTTCAATTTCACGGTAGCCATACGTGTTGAGAAGCCAGCTTCTCTTTGTTTTATAAGCACAGACACTTCTGCATAGGAAGGATATGATGAGTTCTTTCACTTAATTCCATATGTATGGTAGACAGAATAATTCCCCCCAAAGATGCCCACATTCTAATCCCTGAAACTTGTGAATATGTCAAGTTCCCTGGCAAAACGGACTTTGCAGATGTGATTAAACTAAAGATCTTGAGATGGGGAGATTATTAAGTGGGCCCAAAGTAATCCAAAAGTTCTTATAAGAAAGAGACAAAAGGCCCAAAATTAGAGAGAGAAGGCCATGAACAATGTAAGCAGAAGTCAGAAAGAAAGAGAGAAGTGTGAAAATGCTATGCTACTAACTTTCAAGGTGAAGGAAAGGGTCATGAACCAAAAAATGCAGGTGTCCTCTAGGAGCTGGAAAAGTCAAGGAAATAGATTCTCCCTTCGAGTTTCCTAAAGAAATACTGTCCCGCTGACACCTTGGCTTTAGGACTTCTGGCCTCTAGAACTGTAAGATTATAAATTTGTGTTGTTTAAGCCACTGAGTTTGTGGTAACGTGTTACAGCAGCCATAGGAAACTAATACAGGATTGTGAGAGTCAAGTCAAGTACAAGTGAAATCCCTCCTAAGTACTGTTGTTCCCCAGCCCGTGTTCAATTTAATTGGCTACTGCCAGGATAGTAATATTGATTCCACCATCAATGCATGATCTCAGAACACTGATGTTACCGAGACAGAGCTGGTTGGAGTCATTTGCCTAAAAAGTAAAAGGGCAGAAAATTGAGGCTTTTGGTTCTTATCCTTTAATTAGCCCAGAACATTCCTATGAGTCCTTAGAGAATTTCATTCTGATTATTTTCTAATAGGGAGGGAAGAAATCACACTGCCTTTTAAAACTATTGAGGATGAAATGACTTCATACATGTGTGGCCCTTCCAATATTGCCTGGCACCTAGAAATCCTTCAGTAGTTCGCTGTTGTTATTTGCATTGGGGTTCTCCGGAGAAACAGAAAGAATAGAATGTGTACACATATTATAAACAGAGATTTATTTTAAGGAACTGGATGACACGGTTGTGGAGTCTGGCAAATCTGAAATCTGCAGGGCAGGCCAGCAGGCTGGACACCCAGGGAAAAATTGATGTTGTAGTCTCAAGTTCAAAGGCAGTCTGGAGGCAGAATTTTTTCTCCTTTAGGGACCATAGTCTTTTTCTCCTCAGGCCTTCCACTGATTAGAGGAGTATAGGGAGTAATCTGCTTACTTTTTAACATATATTAGTAGTTTAAATGTTAATCAGATCTAAAAAATATCTTCACAGCAACATCAAAACTGGTGTTTGACCAAACATCTCAGCACCAGCCTAACCAAGTTGACATACTAAATTAACTCTCACACTATTACTCGTTTGTTTCCTATTTTATTTCAATGTCTAAAACTTTCAGCAAAATAATAAAGATGTTACTGGACATCTTTATCCTATTTCTAGTTCTAATGGAAAAGCTCTAATGAGTCTTCTTTAAGTATCTCCACCCAGTACTACTAAGAAGATATTCTCTATTCCCACTTTGGTATATTTTAAACCATTGATGGTTACCATCTGCTAAGATGATTATATAATTTTTCTCTTTCAACTTACTGAAATATTTTATTTATAGATTTCCTATTAATAAGCCATTTCTTGCATTCCTATGCTAAACCTTACTTGGTTAGATTGTAGTTCCTTTCATCTGCTGCTGGATCTAATTTTTCAGTATTGCAGTTCATTTTAAACTTGTATTCCTAAGTCAATTTTGATTGTGTCAGAAGAGTTTTGGTTTTCATTGTGATTGTGTCAGAAGAGTTTTGGTTTTCATTGTCCTGGAGAAGGGCCTGTTTTTGTGATCTTTGTTAAAACTTGGTATTGTAGTGTTAGTTTTGCTCGCTTCATAAAGTGAATGGTAAGTACTTTGTGTTTCTCTGTGCCATGTAATAGTGCATGAAGCATGAGACTAATTGCGTTCTTTTTTTTTTTTAGGTCTTTTTTTTTTTTTAATTTTTATTTTAGTTTATTCAGTACAGTTTCTATCCTTTATTCCCTTTCCAGCCC
>CM052539.1:56630557-56780596 GCA_028533065.1 Trachops cirrhosus | reverse complement strand
CGCTCACTTCTCCTACCTGCGGGGCCTGGGCCTCACGGGTCCCGGGGAGTGCCTGGCTTTTCCAGGTCCACGGGTGCGCAGTCTCTGGGTCCCGAGGGGCGCTCACTTCTCCTACCTCCGGGGCCTGTAATTGCATTCTTAATGGCAAAAGGGACAGAGTATCTATCACAAAAGTACCATAATTTCATGTGCCCCTTGTGAATTCCCTTCCATTGGCTCAATATTAACATTAGATTAACTCAATATTATGCTAAACATCAGTGCAATAGTATATTTTAAAAATTACATTTTTTCCTTATCCACCAAAAAAAACTTGTTTTTACTCTGTCTTTGGGACCTCCTACCTACTTTCTGTAACACTCTGTAAACTTCCCCCTTAAAAAAAATGTCCCTAGCATGAATAGCATGCTGTTATTCAAGAGGGGTAGCCATTACATCTCAGGCGTCCTTATGAGTCATTCTGCTTTAGGAATCAATCACATATTCTTTGACAAGCTATAATTTTCTGTTTCGAAAGCATCACTGTGTGGAGCTTCTCCTACACTGAGACCAGCAAAGGCCAACATAGTTTATACTTCATGTGGTTTCCTACAAAACAAACTCAAATACACAAAATTATAAAATATGTGTGGCCATTCCTGGCTGAGAAAGAAAGTCCAGGTTTGGCCTGGGTGTTCTTAACGAGGGCAGCAGAGAGCTCTAGGTGGCTTCCGTTAAAGAGTGAGGCCAGCAGTCAGAACAGTAAGTTGGGATTCAGGGTTGAAAAGCCTGCCCTGCCACACCGCCCACGGCCCGTCACAGCAGATGGCTGGGATGATGGCCCGCACTGCTCCCAGCGTGGCCGAGAGCCAGCTGCAGCATCGGTCCAATGTTCACTGGGGCCAGGTTCTACACTTAAACTTCTTTATATTTAACTCTTGTTTTGCTTTCTGGTGAAAGATTTTTAACTAGTCACATAACTGAAAATTATTTCATAATCCAACATTGTCCAACTAGTGTTCTGGAGACACTAGTGATCCACAGATGTTAGTAGTATTACAACAGTAAAAAAAAAAAAAAAAAGATTGTCCATTGTCCTCAAATAAATTTGAGAAAAGCTAGGTTAAACAAAATTCAACCAATTTCTATACTTTACAGCCCCACAGAGCCTTTAGTGCATTGATGTTCTCTGTGACTCCAAAACTTTTTCACAGTATACCTATTAACGTTTTGAAGTACTTTATTATTGGGTAGAATACATTTGAGGAAAATTATCTTAAGTTGTCGTTATTTATCATTGCTCACACTTACTCTGTGCTTATAGACATTGAGCACTGTGATGGGAAATTTCCATGCTATATCTCCCCTAATCCTTGCAATATTTCTAGGAGGTGGGTGTTGTCATCATTGCACAGTGGTGTAAGGGGTTAAGTAATTGGCCTACAACGTCAGCACTAGTGAATCACAAATCTTAATTTGCGTGCAGGTCTGTCTGATTCCAAAGTCTATGTACTTAACTAGGAAGCTAAATTTGTTATAGCACTACTGCATTTTGAAATAATTACCTCATGGAATACAGTCACATGTAGTATAATGACATTTGTGTCAACAACAGACTGCATATACAATGGTGATTCCATCCATAAGATCATAATGAAGCTGAAAAGTTCCTTTTGCCTAGTGTCTTTATAGCAGTGCCATAACGTCACCGTTCGTCGCATGGCTCGCGTGTCTGTGGTGATACTGGTGTAAACAAACCTACTGCTATGCCAGTTGCATAAAAGTACAGCACATACAATCACATCCAGTATATACCCTTGATAATGGTAATAAATGACTATGTTACTGATTTATGTATTTACTATACTATGCTTTTCATCATCATTGTAGAGTATGCTCTTTCTCATTATAAAAAAAGTTTGCTGTAAAACGGTGTGCCTTTTTACACCAGCAGTGGTCTCATGTCTCGTGTTTTCTGCATCTATTGCATCATTTTCTCTTGTGCTTGATTTAATCTCATGTTGTTTTGTACAATAGTGGCTATACAGGCTTGTAGCCTAGGAGTAATAGGCTATACCATACAGTTTGGGTGTGTAGTACTCCATACCATCTGATTTGTGTAAGTGTACTGCTTGACCACATAACAGTGAAATCGCCTAACAGTACATTTCTCAGAACAATGTACCCTCCTCATTAAGCAGCACATGGCTGCATGGTTAAAATATTGTATATTGTTCAAATATACTTTTCCCTATGCTTTGATATCCACCCTGTCCTTTTACACCTGAGAGCCAGCCTGGCAGGCCCTTCTGTGAGTGAGGGCTGCAGCCACTTTCGACCAATGACAGCTGAATGGAGCGTGTGGAGATGCATGTGTTTTCTGCCTTGGGGCCTCTCTGTCTGACATCTATGTGTGTCAAAAGATGTCTCCGTGATGACACCAGACCACCTACAAAGAAACAACAATGGGCACCAAGCTGGATGTTAAAATGCAACTTTGATCAGCTATTCGGGAGCATAGTAGAAGAGGGTAAAGATTTGCAGGCAATTAGGTGTTGGTGGAAATCCTTTGGCAAGTGAAGGATATCACTGTGGCCTGGGAGGAGTGCAGCCATTGTGTGAGATTCTGGCCAGAGGCTGGCCATGACCTTAGAGGATTTGAAGAGAAGGGAAGAGCTATTGCCAAATAAATTGCTGGAAATTCATTGTCACAGGGATCTTTCCATGTACTGCAATGATTGCTCCCATTTAAGGTTCTCATCTCCTCTGCTAATGGAACAGCCTTGTGCTGCCTCTTTTAATAGTAACCAGTCCAGTAACCAGCCTCCTTCTAGCACTGCCCTGCCATCGTCTTCCATACATAGAGATGAAAAGTTTACAGTCTGACAGCTTTTCATGTCAAAGGAGGATCTATTAGCAGAGCTAAGCCAGAGGGACCATCTTACTCAGTGAGAGCCATAGCAGCATGCCTTATGGGAAGCATGCTCAGTTTAGAATTTACCCATCTCAAGAAATCCAGGACTGAAAATCGCCAGACCTGGGAGATGTAGTTTTGGGACCCCAACTTCATAGAACCACCTCTCTTCAGGTGACCTATCATCTTCTACATTTGAAAAGGTCAGGACTTTTCGAAACATATGAGTTAGCTATTGTTATATAACAAACCTTCTCTATCACTAGTGGCTTAAAATAACTAGCATTATGAGTCTACAGATTGGCTGAACAGTTCCAATGACCTGGGCTTGACATAATTGATTTTAACTGGGCATAGCATCCATGTGGCCCCTCATTCTCTAGCAGGCTAGCCTGGGTTCATTCTCAAGGTAATTGCAGGGGTTGAACAGAGTAAAGAAAGCAACCTTCAATGTATAAGCATGTTTTACAAGCCCATAGCATCCTACCTAATTGAGTATTATGTTTGAGTTACCTATCGAACAACGAAGGAGAGATATCTAGGAAACAAATGGACATGTGAATCCGCATTTTGGGGAAGAAGTCAGGTCAGGAGACAAATTTGGAGGCCACAGACATATAAATTCTATTTAAAGTCATATGACTGGATAAAATCACTGTGGAAGGGATGTAAAAAGAGTCAAGAAGAAGACCAAGGTTTGAGTCTATGGAAATTCTAATAGTTAGGCATTGAGCAGGAGGAAGAAGAGACCAAAGAGGACTCAGAGTAACCAATTAAGTAGGAGGAGAACCAAGAAAACATGGTATTATCAAAGCCTAAAGGGGAAGGAAGGGGTTTCAGGGAGAGGAATGGTTGGATTGTGTTGAATAGTTCTGAGAAGTCTTGCTCTGACACCCTTTTGGCCTTGTAGACCTTCATGTGTTCCAGAAGCAGCCCCTTGCCCTCTGTGCTCCAAGTTATTGAACTTTCTTTTCGTCTTTCTCACATCTCCAGACTATGCTCTCCTAGCCTCTGTGGCTTCACATACATTTCAGCCTCCACCAAAAACACTCTCCCTCCCTCACCCCTCTCCAACCGCTGTTCCTCCAGATGTGGCTGAGGAGCCCCTTCCATGTGCCTCCAAAGAACCCTGCACTTCCCTGTTATACCAGTGAGCTCGTGCTGCCATAACAGAATACTGCAGACTGGGAGGCTTAAACAACAGAAGTTTATTTTTCTCACAGTTCTGGAGGCTAGAAGTCCAAAATCAAAGTGCCGTCATAGAGACCTCTCCTTGGCTTATAGAGAGCTGCCTTCTTGCTGTGTCTTCACACGGCCTTTTTGCTGTACACGTGCCTAGAACACTCTGTTGTCTCTACTTATAAGGACACCATTCGTATCAGATTAGGACCCCACCCTTATCATCTCTTTTACCTTCAGTTAAAGTCTCCTTAAAGGCCCTATCTCAAATACAGTCAACTGAGGGTTACGGCTTCAGCACAAAATTTGGGGGACACAATTCAGTTCATAATATCCATCAAAGCATTTATTGGATAACTTCTCTATTCCCCATGTGACTGTAAGTTCTATGAGGCCAAGCCCAGCCATGTGTATATTTTGTGTTTTATTATCTTCAGCATGTAACACAGTGCCTAAATGTGCTAAAAATATTTACATTTCTAAATGAATTTGAACTTCAGTGCAGGTTCAATATCTGCTCTGCCCTCTGACTGACCCACAGAGTCAGCCAAGACTGTGCCCCAACAGGAAATCCTCCCGGGAGTATCCCATTTCTGCGGTCAGTAAATCGTACCCAATTGAAATAAAGGAAGCCTACTGTGAATTAGAGAGAAATTACAAAATTTTAAAAGAAGTTTTGGTGCTTTCAAGTAATCCATAAAAACTGTCATATCTGAACTACTGCTTTGTAATTTGTCCACTAATTGTTTGCCTTCAAACAAAACTGTTGAAAGAGTTTAAAATGTGATGAAAGTCCTTTCTAAAGTCAATGTTGCAATCATTCTGAAAATGAGTCTATTCTCTCTCTTGGTGAAACAAATGCTACTTGCTACACACAGATAGGGTAAAAGTAAACTTGAATCCAACCTCCAGAAAACACTAAGTCCCTGGTCAGGATTCCGGAGACCCCACACTTCGGGAAAGATCAAAAGGGGTTCAGCTGGGGCTCAGAATTGCATGATTTTAAAACTCCATGTCTTTGCTATATAATTTCAAAATAGCAAGTTTGCCTTGCAGGTATTAAAGTACTATATTTAGAAACAGAGAGTCAGCAACCACATATACATTCTTCTCCTTCCTCCCCTGAAGATTGCACACACATATTTTTTAAAGATACAAAATGATTTTGAAATATAGAAACTAGCTTTTTATAGGCATTTAATTTCTAGGTTTTCCTGAACTCTAAAATGTGTTAGGAAGAAAAAAAATCTCTTAACGTATTTCCAACTGTTCACAGGCGTTAACCCTTCAAGGATGCCTTTCTTCTTCTTTTTAAATAGAGTGTATTTAGGTAAAAGCTGACTTGGGATGTAAATGCCCAGCTCCCATTGGAGCCTCCTGGTAGAGAATAGAGGCACTCAGCTTCCAGAGGGTTCCAGCTTTCTCTGTAGCTGGGTTAGGTGGCTATTATCCCAGTGGTTGCCCCAGCAAGACTCAGTGACATGCGACAAACAAGCTGACTCGCAGCCTGTGCTGACACAGACTGTACTAACAATAACACAAGAACAGACGCACCCTGGCCTGTTCCTCTTCCATCCCCAGGCAGTGTCAAGTAGAAAAATAATTTGAAGAGGCAGCACAGACAACAGCTCTGGCTTCAAGAGTCATTGCAAGAAGCCAATTTCCTAAACAACTGTGCAGTGCAACAGGGAAGGGACAGGCGCCAGGAAAGAAATAGTAAATGTAGATAATTATTTCATTTCAGCACTGCCAAAAGTAACATTACTTACCTTTTATGGCCCTTGACATAAAAGCACATTTGTGGATGTTTTCTATTACGTCAGTGAGTTCTTGTGATATTATAGAGAGGAACAGTGTGGCCCAGCGACTCGAAGAGATCCCCTAGAACAGTACTACCCCAAAGTAAGGATGCCCAGTAGGCACTTGTGCCATGGGTTAGTTTAGGTGTGGCCTCTTCAGCTTTATTCATAATGGTCCCCAGAGAAAAGCCCCTGGCAAAAGCCCTTTTATCACAAATGTTTCTCTCTATGGCCATCAGGAAGTTCTCTAAAGTAGCTGGAACCTGCAGGTCCTGAATTATAAAGTAGATGCATCGACTTTGTCTCAATGCAGAGTCAAATGTAAGCAGGAATCATGTTTGATTTGGAAGAATATGAAGGCTTTGGGAGATATATTAGGAAGGGTTTGGTGAGTAATAACCATAAGCTAGGTAATATGAAGACTGTATCTTTTTTAATTGAATTTATTGGGGTGACACTGGTTAATAAAATTATATAGGTTTCAGGTGTACAGTTCTATACTACAACATGTGAATATTGTATTGTGTGTTTATCACCCCAAGTCAAGTCTCCTTCCATCACTGTTTGTCCACCCTTTACTTCCTCCACCTCCCTGCACTCCACTTTCGCTCTGGTAAGCACCATACAGTTCACGCCTGTGAGTTTTCTTTCTTTTCTTTTCTTTTCTTTTTTTTTTTTGCTTAATCCCTTCACCTTGTTCCTCCAAGGAGCTTGGGGGCAAGCTCCTTTCCCTCTGATGAATGCCAGTCTGTTCTCTGTATCTATGAGCCTGTTTTTATTTTGTTTATTAGTTTATTTTGTTCATTAGAGTCCACATGTAAGTGAAATTATATGGTACTATTCTTTCCTGACTGGTTTATTTCACTTAGTGTAATATTCTCCAGGTCCGTACATACTGTTACAAAGGGTAAGATTTTCTTCTTTTTTTATAGCCAAGCAGTATTCCATTGTGTAAATGTACCACAGCTTTTTTTTATCCACTCACCTACTGAGGGACACTTGGGCTGCTTCTAGATCTTGGCTATTGTAAATAATGCTGCAATGAACATAGAAGTGCATATATTCTTTCAAATTAGTGTTTTGGGTTTCTTCACATATATAAGATTTGTCTGGAAAAAGACTAATCATTAATATAACAAGAAGGGTTTGAGTGACATCGATGTAACTTAACAGCCAAGGACAGTGGACCAGAATGCACATGCATGAACAATGATGACTTCACTATACTAGTCAGTGGGTGTGGTAGACACCATTGAGTGAGCATGTGTACTGTGTGGCCATTGCATTCAAAATGAGTGAGCAAGTAGAGCAATGAATCTACATCAAATTTTGTATTAAACTTGGGCATTCCTCCATGGGAACTATAAGGATGATTCAAAAGGCTGCAGCTATGGGCAACTGGTGATTGACAGTTGCATCATGACAATGTACCTGCTCATGCATCATGTCTCGTGTAGAGTTTTTTGGCAAAACATTAAATCACCTAGGTGATTCAACCCCACTACAGCCCAGATCTGGCACCCTGTGACTTCTGGCTTTTCCCAAAACTAAAATTGTCTTTAAAAGGGAAGAGATTTCAGCCCTCGCTGGTGTAGCTCAGTGGATTGAGCATGGGCCTGTGAACCAAAGGGTCACAGTTCAATTCCCAGTCAGAGCACATGCCTGGGTTGTGGGCCAGGTCCCCAGTAGCAGACACGCAAGAGGCAACCACACATTGATGTATCTCTCCCACTCTTTCTCCTTATCTTCCCCTCTCTCTAAAAATAAATAAATAAAATCTTAAAAAATAAAACTAAAAAAAGGGAAGAGATTTCAGATCATCAATGAGATTCAGGAAAATATGATGGGGCAGCTGATGGTGACTGGGAAAACTGTGAGAGGTCCCAAGGTGCCTACTTTAAAGGAGACTGAGGCGTCATTGTCCTGCGTACAATGTTTCTTGTATCTTGTATCTTCTTCAATAAATGTCTCTATATTTTATATTACATGACTGAACACCTCCTGGACAGACCTCATACTCCCAGAAGTAGAATCACTGAGTCAAACGGCAGTTCCATTTTTTTTTTTTAGGACACACCATATTGTTTTCCACAATGGCTGCACCAGTCTGCATTCTCACCAACAGTACACTCATGTTCCCTTTTCTCCACATCCTTGTCAACACATGTTGTTGATTTATTGATGATAGCCATTCTGACCAGTGTGAAGTGGTATCTCATTGTGGTTTTAATTTGCATTTCTCTGATGATTAGTGATATTGAGCATCTTTTCATACGTCTATGGGCCCTCTGTATGTCCCCTTTGGAGAAGTGTCTATTCAGGTCCTTTTCCCATTTTTTAATTGAATTGTTTGTGCCTTGCAGTTTTTGTGGTAAGGTCCAAGCTGACCCCTTAAGAGGAGGATCCCTTTGGGCCTCACTGCAGGGTACAGTCTAAACATCAAGACCCACACTCTAGTGCTGGCTATATCCCACTGAGTAAATTGCTTTTCCTTGCCCCAATGGGATAAGGAGGATCTCGGCACTTCTTAGACACCCACAGGCTGCTAGGATAACATCCACATGCACATGTGAACATGTATCCGTGCACACACACACCAGCCTTCACTGTGCACTGATTCACGTTGGTAAAAACAGCAGTCCTTGCTGTCCTCCTTGCACCTCACTGGGGCCAGAGGTTGAGGAGATTATTAAGCTCATTTTGATTTTGTTTATATCTGATAAATCAAAATTCTCTGGGGGGTGACTCCTCATTTAACTTCCTCTTCTGAAATAGTATATTGGTCTTTAGCTAGAGACTATTCATAAATGGCCCTAGGATTGACTTGCTTTCACATCTTCACTAATTTGGCCCTCAGTTTATTCATCTGTGATCTACAATGATCTACTCACAGAACTGTGATAAGGCTTGAATGAGAAGAAACAGCGTATGTGACAGTGCTTTATAAACTGGGAAGGAAAAAGTGAGTCATTAATAAGATCCATTGATCAATAGCCAAATTGATTCATGCCCACCCATCAGTAAGAAGGGAATTCTGGGAGCATGTGTTCTTAGTCATTTTCTAGCTGTGTGAGCTTTAGCAAGTTAATTGACTTCTTAGAACCCTAATTTTCTCACCTATAAAGTTAGGAAAAGTAACTATTTTTATGGAACTCTTGTAAGAATTAAAAATACACTCTCACACTGACCAGGATGCCTAACATAGAGTGAATGCTTTTGAAATGGTATTATGGCTGTCATGTGCACCTGGGAGACCTTCGCACAAATGAAACACCTCTTTCTTCCTTACGTTTCTAAAGTGCTCTTCCCTGCTCAGCAATTGAATTCTGACCTCAGTTATTAGTATGAGCTTGCAAGGGTGTGGTTAATGAGATTGATATGTGAGGTGTGTAAATAATTCATAGACTGCACTTTGAACACGTTGCTTGAATTCACATGAGGATTAGTATTTCAATTTGCTAGACTTAAAAAGCAAAGATACCAAGAACTTAAAAAACAGACAACCAAACCAAACTGAAACAACTAATTAATCTTCCTAGTACACAGCTTGGTAAATTTGCTCTCAATTTAACCAGAGGTTGGGGTCTTTATTGACCCAGAGGAGCATGGGGAAAAAAAATTGCATACTAGGCCTACCAAAAAATAAACCTTTTCAACTTTTAAATTTATAAAGGCAAAAAATAACTCTAACACCTTTTGATAAATAAGATAGCTTTCAGAACCATAGTATAGTCTATTAAGAGAACAAAAAGAAAAAGGAAAGAGGCATCAAAAAGAAATGGACAAAATAAAAGGGAATAGTCTTACATAAGATAAAAATCCCATCTGAAAGCCTTGAGGAATACAGCCTTGTTGTCCATTTGCAACCACAAGCTTGCACGAGGGTATCTCCTATTGTCACTCTACTCACAGGAGTAACCCAAGACAAAATGTTCACAACTACACAGGTCCACAGATTTAAGGAGTTACACACATGTCTGCAGTCACTGGGAGCCCAAAAGAAGGTCTCGGTTCCTGGATCCAGAGTCAGCCGTGGCTGGGGCTGGGATCACTGGATTCAATCAATTCTATCCTCTAGAGAAAAAAGGAGTTAGTTTTGAGGTGAAATAGCAGAAACCAAGGAGGGAGAAATTAGAGTTGCAGTAGACTGAAAAAACCTCTGTGTATCTCACCCATTCCCTACAGTCAGTATCCCTTCCTCTCCCCTTCTCCTTATCTCTTTCTTTCTCTCACACACACTAAAAGGTGATATCCACTCACTCTTGCCAGAACAGTCCTATTTGGATGACATTTCTGTAAGCCTGGTAACATGGCAACACAGGGACAAAACTTGTTGGTCAGTTGGTCATCAGCTGTAACTTTATCTAGGGGTGGGGTACTGCCAGCTTTGTCCAGGAACCTAGTGACCTGACACCCAGTTCAGGAGTTTCTATTTTAACAACCCTGAATAGAGCTTTTTTATTTGTCACTCTGTGAAAAAAAAACACTCTTAGCCAAAACACCGCAGAGACTGCAAATAGATCTCCCCTCCCACGTCAGACCTGATCACTCTGAATGCCTCAGACCATTAGCCGGCATGGAAGCGGTGTGATCTAGGGGTGCTCACAGAGGGCTCTGGAAGTGGGGGCAGTGAGACAGATAATGTCCCTACCATCTTTGAGCTACAGTTGTGTTAAATGGACATGTCCTAAACAATCACAAATGTCTAACACCAGAATTGCGGTTGCCAAAGAATCATCATCTACAGCATACTGGTCTTAAGAGTCTCAGGTGCTCCTTGGGACACATACTCGCCCTGACTCCAGAATGACTGTGCCTGCAGGATTTTCTCATGCTAGTTTCTTGCAATAGTTTGAGTTTCTGTGCTACCTGGTTTGGCTGTTGTTGCTGCTGCTATAATTTCCCATCTCTTTGAGTCCTTTTATTTGCATAATCCTGCCTGAATTATACTCCTAGGTTGGAGAAACATCTTTGGCTAGTTAGGAAATCAAATAGGTTTTTTTAAAATCTCACACACTTGGTGCTTAATATCTTTCATTTAGGTTCACGTGGTTCCATTTTTCCTGTGCAACACTAATCTGTGCTTCCATCTAACTCTGATCCTTTTTGCATCCATTTCTCAAGGTAGTAATTGTTGTTTGACAGCTGCTCCCTTAAAATAAGTCTAAGGTCTTCATGTCCTTTAAGGCCACAAACTTGCTCACATGACTGTCAAGTCAGTGACCTCACTGACTACGGAGCAACATCCCCAAGCTCCAGTAACTACAGCAGCCATCCTGGCCATCCATATCCCCCTGCGTCTCATGGTTCCAGTTCTGCTTCCTGTGGTGTGGAGCAGGAAAGACTGGTCTCTAGGCAAACTGCCAATAGCAGTCCTTAGCAAACTGACCCATTTCAAAAACTTCCCCTTCTTAATTAAAATTACTGCTGCCTCTATAGAAAAAAATTCCCTTTGAGCCTTCAAGTCCTTTCTATACTCTTATCTCCCTTTAGGTAGAAAACAGGCAATAGTGTCAATCTCATTTTAGGGGACCCACAAGTGCAGGGAGGGAAAGAGGAGACCAAACAGGAATTGGGCAGATGCTGAAAATGCCTCCCCTTGTACCCAAAGTGTGCTTGCTTTCCATCAGCTCCGCCTCTGTTTGGTCTCAGGTGCCACCTCCAACACCGGCCCATGGCCTCCAACACAGGAGAACCAGAGGAGACAGCAAATCTTCATCACAACAGGGAGAAAGCAGATGGAGCTTGTTAGGTGGGAGCAAGAGAATTGAAAATACAATTGTTTTGTGACATTTACCTGTCCCTTTATATGGGTCTAGCTACGTGGGTACACTCCATCAGATTCTTTCTGGATGTCCTATTATATTTATGAAAAATGACAGCAACTATCTGATAGTTTCCCTCATTGCAACCAAACACACGTGGAAATTTATGAATGCAAAATAGATTATCAGGTAAAAATTAAGAATACAATGAACACACTTTTAGCTATTTGGCAGATATTATGGAAGGTAACTCCTGGGCTCTCAAATAAAATTTAGATTGATAAACCACTGTCAGAATGAAAGAGAGATGGACAATTAATCTGATTCAGGGAGAAAATCAGGTATGTTTCTTACATTAAATAGATTTACCTTCCAGTCTTCCATGTGGGAAAAATAATATTTTGCTTTCTTTCATTCTTCAGCCACTTATGACAAGTACATAGTCTCAAGTTCCCATGATTGGATTAAACCACTCTTTTAGACTCAGAAAATTCACTCTTTTAGACTCTGACACTCAGATTCAGGTTTCTCCTTCCTGATATTTAAAAACAAACAACAAAAAAACCTTGCTATGCTTTTTTGATCTATGAATTGGAGTTTATCTTTTACCTGATTTCCATGCCAAGTGATGAAATTCCACAGGTAGAGAAAGAATACAGAATTGTGTGTAGTTTGTTAAAGTGAACAGAAGCCCTGGGATAAATGCCTGTGTGTGACCCCAAAAGCCAATGAATAAATCCAAGCAGCAGTGGGCAGCAAAGATAAATTGATAACCTGAGAAAATTCTACTCTCACAATTGGTCTGTTTAAACCCATTTACAGCATGCTTAGTTGTACTTAAATCATATACTTTATTCAAGTCACAGATAAATACATAATGTTCACCATATCTTTAAGAGAGGGGTTTATTTAGCTCTTGTCTTCTGGGGGAGACAGATGTGTGCTTGCTGGAAAGATAACCTGCCTTAAATTATGCAGATGGCTGTGTGGACACTTTGTCCCTATGGGGAGGAATTAAATGAAAATATCAGCTCAGTGTAACCTGGTTTTAATGGACTTCAATCTGATTTTAAGGGCAGAATGGGATCCCTAAGAGACAAAACTATTAGAGCAGAATCAATACTTTTCATGAAACTTGAATTTTAATAAAAAGGGGTTATGCCATCTCTCTATATTGGTAATGAACATTATTTTTCTTTTTACAAACTAAATTTTTACAGCTTCCACTTGATAATCTTTAAGTTTGGGGGTTTATTAACTTATTTTTAATTATAATTGACTCACAGTATTAGTTTCAGGCATACAACATGATTCAACATTTATATATCTTACAAAGTGACCATCACAAAGTGATGGTTACAAAGCCTAGTAACCATCTGTCATTGTACGCAGTTTATTAGAATACTACTTATTCCCTATACTGAATGTTATTTTATAACTGAAAGTTTGTATTTCTTAATCCCGTCACATTTTTCAACCATTCCCCGAAAGCCCCCTCCCCTCTGGTAACCATCAGTTTGTTCTCTGTATCCATGAGTTTGTTTCTGTTTTGTTTGTTCATTTGTTTTGTTTTTTAGATTCCACATATAAGTGAAATCTTATGGTATCTGTCCTTCTCTGTCCTACTTATTTCACTAAACACAATACTCTCTAGGTCACAAATCGCAGGATTCCATTCATTGTATGGCCGAGTAAAATTCCATTGCTTATATGTACCACATCTTCTTTACCCATTATCAGTGGACACCTAAGTGGCTTCCATATTTTGACTATTGTAAACAATTCTACAATGAACACAGGGGTGCATATATCTTTTTTAATTATTGTTTTTTTGTTTTGAAGGGGACTACATATCCAGAAATAGAATTGTTGTTGTACTATAGTTCTGTTTTAAATTTTTTTGAGAAAACTTCATACTGTTTTCCATACTGATTGCACTCATTTACAGTCTAAACAGTGCAGAAGGGGTTCCTTTCCCCACATCCTTGCCAATAATTTGTTATTCGTTGTTTTTAATAATAGCCATTCTGACAGGTGTGAGGTGGTATCTCATTGTGGTTTTGATTGGCATCTCTGATGGTTAGTGATGTTGAACATCTTTTCAGGTATCTGTTGGCCATCTGTATGTCCTTTACAGAGAAATGTCTATTCAGGTCCTCTGCCCAATTGTTAATTGGATTGTTTATTTTGTATTATGTTGAGTTGTATGTATTTATTTTAGATATTAACACTCTATCAGATATATCATTTACAAATATCTTCCCCCATTCAGTAGGTTGCCTTTTCTTCTTACTGATGGTTTCCTTTTCTGTACAAAAGCTTTTTAGTTTGAAATAGCCTCATTTGCTTATTTTTGCTTTTTGTTGAGGACAACAAAATATAATATATCTAAAACCAAAGTCAGAGAGTTTACTGCCCATGTTTTCTTTTAGGAGTTCTATGGTTTCACGTTTTACATTTAAGTCTTTAATTCATTTTGAGTATATTTTTATATGTGACATAAGAAAATGATCTAGTTTTATTTTTTTGCATGTATCTGTCTAGTTTTCCCCACACCATTTATTGAAGAGACTATCTTTTCCCCATTGTATATTCTTGCTTCCTTTGTTGTAGATTAATTGACCATATAAGTGTGGTATTTCTGGGCTCCCTCTTCTATTCCATTGATCTATGTGTCTGTTTTTGTGCTAATACCATACTGTTTTAATTACTATAGCTTGTAGTATAGTTTGAAACTTTCAACCTTGTTCTTTTTTCTCAAGATTGCTTTGGCTATTGAAGATATTTTGTGGCTCCATATAAATTTTAGAAATATTTGTTCTAGTTCTGTGAAAAATGCCATTGGTTTTTTAGTAGGGGTTGCATTAAATCTGTAAATTGCTTTGCATAGTATGAACATTTTAACAATATTAATTCTCCTAATCCATTAGCATGGTATATCCTTCCATTCACTTGTGTCTTCAGTTTCTTTCTTCAGTGTCTTATAGTTATCAGAGTACAAATCTTTTACCTACTTGGCTAAATTTATTCCCAGGGATTTTATTCCTTTGATGTGATTGTAAATGGGATTATCTTTCTGAAAACTTGTTGTTCATGTATAGAAATATAACTGATTTATGACTATTAATTTTGTATTTTGCCACTTTGCTTAATTTATTAATTCTAATAGTTTTTGGTAGAATCTTTAGAGTTTTCTATATATAGTATCATGTCACCTGCAAATAGTAACAATTTTATTTCTTCCTTTCTAATGTGAATACCTATTATTCCTTTTTGATTGCCATGGCTAGAACTTCCAATACTATGGTAAATAAGAATGGGTTTCCTTGTCCTATTCCTGATCTTCAGTAAAAGCTTTCAGCTTTTCACCATCGTATACAATGTCAGCTATGGGTTTGTCATATGGCCTTTATTATGTTGAAGCATGTTTCATCTATGTTGAGAGTTTTTATCATAAATGGATATTGAATTTTCAAATGCTTTCTCCACATATATTTAAATGGTCCTTAGTTATTGTTTATGTGGTGTATCATGTTGATTGATTTGTGGATATTGAACATGCTTGAATTGCTACAATGAATCCAAATTGATCATGGTGTATGATTTTTTAATGTATTTCTGAATTTTGTTTCCTAATATTTTGTTGAGAATCTTTGTATCTGCATTCATCAGAGATATTGGCCCATAATTTTTCTTTTTGTAATATTTTTGTCCACTTTTGGTATCAAGGTAATACTGGCCTCAAAGGATAAGCTTTAAAGTTTCCCTTCTCTTCAATTTTTTTGAATAATTTGAGAAGGATAGGTATTAATTCCTATTTGAATGCTTCATAGAATTTACCTGTGAAGTCATCTGGACTTTTGTTTGTTGGGAGTTTTTTGATTACTGATTCAGTTTTGTTTCTAGTAATCTGTTCAGATTTTCTGTTTCTTTCTGACTCAGTCTTGGAAGATTATCTGTTTCTAGGAATGTTTCTATTTCTTCTAGGTTGTCCAATTTGTATGCATATAATTGTTCATAGTATTATCTTATAATCTTTTGTATTTCTGTGATGTTGGTTGTTACTTCTTTCATTTCTGATTTTATTTATTTGGGCCCTCTCTCTCTTTCTTCATGAGTCTGTGTAGAGGTTTATCTCTTGTTTATCTTTTAAAAGAACCAGCTCTTAGTTTCTTTGATTTTTTTTCATCTCTGTTATTTGTCTCTGCTCTAATCATTAATATTTTCTTCCATCTACTTTCTTTGGGCCTTATTAGTTCTTATTTTTCTAGTTATTTAGGTGTAAGTTTAGAAAGTCTATCAGAGATTTTTCTTGTTCCTTGAGGTAGGCCTGTATTACTATAAATTTCCCTTTTAGAACTGCGTTTGCAGTGTCCCAAAGATTTTGGATCACTCTGTTTCCATTTTCATTTATCTCAAGACATGTTTTTATTTCCTTCTTGATTTCTTTGTTAACCCATTGATTATTTAGTAGCATATCATTTGCCTTCATGTGTTTGTATTTTTCCAGTTTTCTTCCTGTAATTAATTTCTAGTTCACACTGTTGTGATCAGAGGTGATGCTTGGTGTGATTTCAGTCTTTGTAAATTTACTTAGACTTGTGTTGTGGCCTAACATGTGGTCTGTCCTGTGAAATGTTTCCCTTGCACTTGAAAGGAATGTGTATTCTGCTGATTTGGGCTGCAATGTTTTGTGATTATCTGTTAAATTAATCTGATTTAATGTGTAATTTAAGACCACCATTTCCTAATTGTTTTTCTATCTGGATTATCTATTCAACGAAATCAGTTGGGTGTTAAAGTACCCTACTATTGTATTACTATTGATTTCTACCTTTGTTTCTGCCAGTATTTACTTTATGTTTTAGGTGCTCCAACATTGGATATGTAGATGTTTACAAGTGTTATGTTGTCTTGTTTGATTGATCCCTTTATCATTATGCAATGCCCTTCACCTCATAGTCTTTGTTTTAAAGTCTATTTCATCTGATATAATTTTGCTACTACAGCTTTCTTTTCATTTTCATTTGCAAGAAACATCTTTTTTCATTCTTTCACTTTTACTCTATGTGTGCCTTTCGATCTGAAGTGGGTCTCTTACAGGAAGTGCAGGTATTGTTTTCTGTTCTTTAAGTCACCCTATGTCTTTTGATTGGAATACCTGGTCCATTTACATGTAAAGTAATTATGGGTAGGTATGTACTTGTTGCCATTTTATTGTTTTCTGGTTGTTTTTGTAGTTCTCCATTCCTCTCTTCTCTTGCTCTCTTCTTGTCTACATTGATGACTTTCTTTGGTGCTTTGCTCGGGTTCCATTTTCTGTATTTTTTGTGTATTGGTTATAGGTTTTCAGTTTGTGTTTACCATAACATTCATATATAACAAGCTGTGTGTATAGAAGTCTCTCTTAAGATGAGGGTTGATTAAGTTTGAACACATTGTTACTGCTTGGTAATTTTAATCTAAGAAACTCTGCAATTGACATCCACATGTGCAGAGATAGAATTCCATCCCATTATTCCTATACACAGGGCCTCAGTGAGAGCATTTAATTCTTATCATTGTTTGGTACTAGTTTACTTGTTTAGCTTAGCTAAATATAGTTGTCAATAGTTGTATACTAGATTGAAAACATCCTGCAAGCAAAATATAATTCACATTGTACAATCTAGAGGTGTATGTTGTTTTTGATGCTGATAATGGTGATGACTGGGATATCTTCAATAGCCTACCAATTACTCCTATCAAACCAGAGGGGAGAGGGGAAGGAATTTCAGGGGAAAAGGGGAAGGGTTTGCAGGAACAAGTGTAAAGGACACATGGATAAAAACAAAGGGGGAGGTGGAAATGGGAGGGAAGTGGGGAGGGCTGGGGGGGTGGGCTGGGATGTGGGTAAAAGGTAGAAAACTGTACTTGAACAACATTTTAAAATTAAATAAATAAATAAAACAGAAAAAAAAGCTTTAAAAGAGTTGTCATGATGTTGTATTAAATTCCCTAAAGATTGTCCTGGCTGGTGTGCCTCAGTGGATTGAGTGTCAGCCTGTGAACCAAGGGGTCACCAGTTCAATTCTCTGTCAGGGCACATGCCTGAGTTGCAGGCCACATCCCCAGTAGGGGGTGCATAAGAAGCAACCACACATTAATGTTTCTCTCCCTCTCTTTCTCCTTCCCTTCCCCTCTCTCTAAAAATAAATAAATAAAATATTTTTTAAAAATTTAAATTAATACATTTCCTAAAGACTTAGCTTTTTTTATTTTAACAAATACTAGTAGAGAAATCATCAAAGCCATAGTGGGACAGACCCTGGTTTTAGTAATAAAGACAAAAATATTTCACGGGTATAATATGAAGTGGTTCCTACAGGCCCATTATAGCAAAAAGCTGAAGATTGGCGGACTGGTGTGAAGACCACATGTGTGAAGTTTTGCACTGAAGTTCAACTACACATTTAACCCTAAGATGGGATGTAAAGCTATTTTTTTCTGTCCAAAGTAAAGGTAGGTCTGAGGTGAGAATGGGCATCAAGTTGCTCCAGGATAAGGAAAGAAATATCTGTATACAAATGTGAAAGGATGAAAGCTAACAACAGACTCCCCGGCATCCAAAAGCCTCAGAAATATTAATTGGAACAAGCCCCATCAACTTCAACACCATGGGACCCATGAGCATACTGTGCTTCCAGGGTCTACTGATGTCACTACATGTACTCTCTCGGTGCAGTCTTCCCTCTCACTGGTGTGTTCGATTAGGCCCACTGCTCTGGCAGTGGAGCAGACAGAGGAGGCTCAGAAACCTCTGCAAACTCAGATCTTCATTTTTTACCTCCAATTTGGCCTTTGAATCTGAGTGACCTGAAGAAAATAGGTAGGAGATTCTCTTGGCAATTTTTGCTAAATGAGAAGCCAAGTGAAATAAATAATGACTACCCTTTCAAAAACCTTTTTTTTTCAAGTATTTACTTCAAAGACTTCCATTTCTACTTCAGCCACAGTGATTGACTGTCCACAGAAATAACCCTGTGGGAGTGGTTGGGAAATGAATATGATGCCTGCCGTCTCAGGCTCATGCTCACTTACTCCCCATAGTTTGAAAAGTCTTTGTTATTCAAAGGTTCCCATAAATCTTGTGTATTTTGTAACTGTCTCCACACTTCTCTTTTAAGACCTTCTACTTTCTTCCTAAGTAATGAAGAGATGTTATCCTACACTTACTCCAGTCATCTTTACTAGGGTTCGGCCTTCAAGTCTCTCTCAGTATTTTGCCCTGTGGCAGCATTTGGGGAACTAACCTGTCTCAAATTTACTTGTAAATGTCAGACACACAAAAAGCTGTTCAAGTAAGTCTAACCTTAAACAAATACACTTATCATTACCTAGAAACTGAACAAGAAATACCATAACAACTAAAATTTTGTCAGCTGGAAAAATTTTGCCTATAACACCCAACATAAAGTTGGGAATACTTTAGAATACTTCTTAAAAGAATAGTGCTAATGCTAGAAAGTATATAAAAATTGTGCAACCCTTCATTTCTTAGATGGGGAAACTGAGGCATAAAGAGTATGGAGGTTCCTCGAAAAATTAAAAATGAAGCTGTCTTATGACCCAATGGTTCCACTTGTGAGTATATGTCCAAAGAAATGTAAAACACTAGTTCAAAAACTCGTATGCACCTCTATGTTCTTCGGTATTATTTACAACAGCCAAGTTAAGGAAGCAATTCAAGTGACCATCTATTGATAAAGAAGTTGTGGTATGTCTGTATATGTATACACACACATACACAATGGTATATTACTTGGTCATAAAAAACAACAAAATCTTACCATTTACAACAGCATGGGTGGACCTAGAGGGTATTATGCTAAGTGAAATAAATCAGACAGAGAAAGACAAATACCATATGGTTTCACTTATATGTGGAATCTAAACAAAATAAAGCAACAAACAAAACAGAAAGAGACACATAAGTACAGAAAACAGACTGATGGTTGCCAGAGGGGAGGGGGTTGGGAGACTGGGTGAAAGAGGTAAAGGAAGTGAGAAATACACATTCGTAGCTACAACAGTCATGGGGATGTAAAGTACAGCACAGGGAATACAATCAATAATATTGTAGTAATTATGTACAGTGGTAGGTAAGTACTGGAAATTCAGGGCAAACACTTCGTAAAGTATGTGATTGTCTAACCACTATTCTGTACACCTGAAATGAATATAAAATAATATTCTATGTAAATTGTAATTGAAAAATAAAATTTAAATGAAAACAGGAGGTTAAGTGACTTGCTCAGAAAATCATACTTCAAAATTCCTTTTATAAAAATAATATTACTATGTAATAAAAATAGAAAACTCAAGTCTGTCTGTATATACACTTTATCAATAAG
This sequence comes from Trachops cirrhosus, assembly GCA_028533065.1. Classification (NCBI taxonomy): domain Eukaryota; kingdom Metazoa; phylum Chordata; class Mammalia; order Chiroptera; family Phyllostomidae; genus Trachops; species Trachops cirrhosus. The sequence goes on along the minus strand of CM052539.1, from coordinate 56,760,567 downwards.
CCTGTGACTTGTCACAGTATGAAAACCATGTTGCAATTGGGGGCCATTTCTGCTGAGGATGCTATTACTCTCCTTAATTTAGGTCTGACGGTTGGTGAAGTGGGCAGAGACTGCCCACAAATGGTCAACAGGGTGAGATTTTCCTGCTGCATAAACAAAACTTGTAGACCCAACAGAGGGATACCTGACAGATCAAGCCTTCCTGAGAAATTCCACTTGAAGTTCCTACCTGCTCTTGAGTTGACCCACCATGCATCTATTGTAGAAGGAGATAGCCATGGAGTCAGCTAACAAACTTAGTCTCGTTTGAAACAGTTCTCCTAGGACTTGGGTGAGGAAAGGGTGCAGGTGTTGGGGGGAGCTTCAAGGAGAAGAAAGGAGGCAAATGAGCAGAGTATGAAATTACAAAGCCTGTCTGGAAAAAGTCCAGCCATTGTTAATACAATGAGACATCAGTCTGCAAGACACCAATGTAACCTGGAAGCCAAAGACAGTGGACTGGGATGAGTATGTGTGAACAATGATGACTTCACTGTACTAGTCAGTGGGGGCAGTAGACACCATTCAGTGAGAGTGAGTACTGTGTGGCCATCACATTTAAAATGACTGAGTGAGTAGAGCAATGAAGCTGCATCAAATTTTGTGTTAAGCTTGAATAGCCCTTCACAGGAACTATTCAGGTTAATCAGAAGGCTTTCAGGGACAATGCAATTAGTGCAGTGCAAATAAAAATGTGGACCAAACACTTTAAGGACAGTCAAGAATCTGTTGAAAGTGATCTACATTCTGGAAGGCCTGCAGCAAGCAGCATACCTGAGAATGTTGAACGTGTATGGGCTGCAATCAACAAACACTGGAGAACTGTGTGAGGTCCCAAGGTGCCTTCTCTGAAGGGGACTGAAGTATCATTGTCCTGTGTTCAGTGTATCTTGTATCTTCTTCAATAAATGTCTCATTTTCCATATTACGTGGATGGATACTTTCTGGACGGACCTCACGCGCTGAGGACCCTGAATACATGGAGAGAGCAAGGGTGCTGCACTGATCGCTTCTCTCCCACCCCCACCCCCACCTCCAGGACCTCACAGGAGCTCTTCACCTTCCTAATTTAATATCCTCCAGCCACAGAAATTCCTAAGGTACCACACCCCCCAATTATCTCTATTTTCTTTGCATTTCCAACAATTACACTGAAGTAAGAAAAGGCTTTCATTGCAAGTGTACAAGATATGATCTTGAAATATTCATTATGTTTCCTTGCTTTCCAGGGCTTCCTGACCTTTCCCCTAGTGGGCAGAAATGTCTACTTTGCCTGTAGGAAAATTAGAGCTTGTTATGACTGGAAGCCTGAGAGACAGGAAAGGTTATTTTTCAGAATTATTTCATCTCAAGGCAGATCAGAGAGTTTATGCTCAAAGATTTGCAGCTGGACAGTAGCAGGAGGCCTGGTGGAAGGAAGGCTGTTGGAGACCTGGTGGCTCAGGTCAAGAGCACATCTGCCCACTCCTCTCACTAGTTTTCCTCCGTTAGGGGCTGAGCAGGGCCTCCCATGTCATGTTCCCACACAGCACCCCAGATGGTCCCCCATGATATGAGAAAGTGCCGAGCCCATCTGAACTGCCACCCTGTGGACAGATCCTTTGCCAATAGTCCAACAACACTTGTAAAGCTGGACACCTGACCCTCAGAAGGTGATGATGGTGAAAGGAAAGACCCTGTGTAGTACCTGAGTGGACGGGTGGTTGATATGGGGGAATTTACCTCGTAACACAGCAAAAAAGCAGTAGCATTTCTAGAAGGATGGAATATTTTGAAACAGTTTTTTAAAAAGTTTCTGATGCCAGCCTTTGTAAATACCTAAGGATTTCGTGGTATTCAGAGATACCACAGAATGGTATCTTAGATGCTTGCTAAATGGACTGTACCCCAGGGATGCAGGCGGTGTTATTGCTGGCGTCCATTAGTTGGTCTGTGCCAAGCTAGCTCTGTGTACTTCTAAAACAGTATTTCATTTCATCTTTACAACCCAGTGGAGTACATATCATTTTATGGATGAAGAAACAGAGATTCCAGTACTTCTGATCTTAACCGTTAGAAAATATTACCTCTTAAGAAAACTGGATGATAGAGAATGAGAATAATACATTTTTCCAAATATTATACTTCCTAAAATATATGTATTTTTCATGATGGATTCTATTTGAAATAAATATAGAAAGCTACATTTTCCATTGGAACTTGAAAGTTCCTCTACTAAGTAACATAAAAATCAACCTATTAAGACCCAGCTCCTAAGTCAGCTAATATGCTAATTTAATACAAATTTATATAAGGAAGTATCTCTTTGGTCACTCAAATGAGAGATTGATTAAGAATCAAAAACAACACTTTAGCAGCATTATTTACAATAGCCAAGTGCTGGAAACAGCCTAAGTGCCCATCAGTAAATGAGTGGATCAAAAAACTATGGTACATTTACACAATGGAATTCTATGCAGCAGAAAGAAAGAAGGAACTCCTATGCTTCAGGACAGCATGGATGGAACTGGAGAGCATTATGCTAAGTGAAATAAGTCAGGTGGTGATAGACTCATACCACATGATCTCACCTATAACAGGAACCTAATGAACAAAAAACAAATGAGCAAAATAGAACCAGAAGCATGGAAACAAGGAACAGACTAACAGGGACCATAGGGGAAGACGATAAGGGAGGAAAGAAGGGAAAGGGCCTAGTTAAAAAACATGTGTAAAGGGCCCATGGACCCCTAGGGACAGCAGGGTGGGGATTGACTGTTGAAGTGGGATGGGGCAATGCAAGGGGAAGCAACCAGGAAAAATTGGGACAACTGTAATAGAACAGCAATAAAAAATATATAGCACTTTAAGGAACTAGTCAAAGACAAACAGCCTTAGGTCTTAACCGTCCCTTAAGAGCATGGTGGTCCTGCCAGCTTGTCCCCCATAGTGAGCTAGCCTCTTCTCCCTTCCACAGTCACCCTCTTCAGGATCCCAGAGGGGAAGTGAGCTTTTGGAGAGCTTTGCCAATGGCAAGAGAGTCAAAAAGGAGATAGGTTCTTTATTAGTATTCAGGTCCTATCCTTTCCAAGAGAATTGGCTGGGGAATTCCCATAACATATCATAATTGAAGAGGGCAGTTCTCCCTGTGACCCCTCCCCATCTCAACACAATTTATTACAGCAGAATGAATGGGTAAATAGACTGACAAAGTCTTAAGGCTAATTTTAGAAAGTTGATGACATATGCAAATTAGGTCCTTCAATTCATTTTTCCTTGTGTATGTAAAGCAACATATATTTGCTCCATTTAAGAGAAAAGAAAATTAGTCAGTGTGAGCTTCCAACAGCTGGCTGACAACCTTGAGCACTGGGCGTGTTGGAACTGGTCCAGCTTCTGCATAAGGAGTTCATTTTGGGTTAGTCCAAAAGGGAAGAGTTGGCCCAGATCCTGTTCCACAGATTCAGGGACAAGTTGTTGGGATTCCCTTCGGAAATGGCCGGAGGGTGGCTCCGCGGGTCCATTTGCCACGCTCTGTTTGACGTCCCCTTGGTTTTCTACCTGATACCAGAAGAACCTTTGGCTGTCCAGGTTTTTCCTCTGAAAAACCAACGATTCAATGCAGCAAGTAACCAAGTGAAGTTTAATTGCTCCTTTTATCTCTATCACCTTTTTAAAGATCTATTACTTCTGCAGAATCCAGGGTTTTTAAGCTTCTTTTTCTTCTGTCTCCTGAGTCCTACTTACCCTCTCTTTGCGTTTAGCTTATTAGGCTGAGTTTGCTAGCATAATAAAGAACTTAATATTTGTTGACTTAAATCCTCTTATTTTTCAAATCTGTGACTCACTATTTCAGAGTAATAAAAATGTCATGTTTCAAAATGGTAATAACCATTTTTATTTTCAAAGTAGCAAGTAATCAACATTAAAGGGGAATAAGGGAAAAGGTGAAAAAATTATCCCAAATCCCACTACTAGAGAAAACAAATCACCATTAACATTTTAATGTATACGATTTTAGTCTTTTTCTTTTCTTTTTTTTTTACAAAAAGTAATTACAAATTATTTAGTGGTCTGATTTTTTTCTACATATATTTTGGATATTGTTCCATGGGAATAAAATCAACATGACTTTTTTAAAGATGTGCAAATGTGCTTTAACATATTAACAAACAATTCTGCTAATATAAATGATGCTGCAGTGAACTCCCTATATTTGTGTACTTGTCCAATTACATCCTTACGATAAATTTCTATGAACATACTTTCCTAGATCAAGTCAGGTATATTTTTAAGGCCTTTGATACCCATTGTCAAATTACCCCACAATACAGAAAGCTTGTACTCATCAACAATCTCAATAATTTCCTAAGAGTGCAGTTTTTCCCTCAAACTCTCACAAATACTGAATATAAGCCTTTTTAATATTTTGTCCATTTAAGAGATAAAAATTGGTACTTACATATTGTTTTATTTTTCTTTGACTACTAACAAGCTTGAATTCGTTTTCATATGCTAATAACTATACTTTTTTTTCTCTTTTGAATTGTCTGTTTTCTCTTGTGCCCATTTTTATATTGGGGTATTTATGTTCTCCTCCCTGATTTGTAAGAGCTCATAACATACAAAGAGGACATTTTTTTGGATTGCATTTCAGAGAACTTTATTGCCTTTTGAGATTTTAATAGATGTGCTGAGGGAAGGAAAAAGCCTTCCAAGGTCAGATTTAGAACATCATTTCCTAAACTTAATTGACCATCAAAACCTTTTTTTTTTTTTTTTTTTTCAGAATACCCATTAGCATTCAGGACACTGGTGTTCTGGGCATTAACACTTGAGAAATTGTTTTGTAAAAGCTATTAATGTTTTATCTGTTACATATGCAGCATGATTTTCCCCATTATCATTTGTCTGTTACATGACTTTTTCCCATACAGTTTGACATTCATGTATTCAAATCTCTCAGTATTTCCCTTTGCAGTTTAATGGTTCAGAAATATGGACCCTGGAGTCATACTTGTTTGATTTGAATCCTGGCACTCACACTTGTTGGGAAAATTACTTAACTTCCCTGTGCCTCAATTTCATCCTCTAGAAAATGGGGAAAATTTTGTAATATTAAAACTCATAAAATTGTTGCAAGAGTTAATTGCAGTTGATACAGAGTGTCCAGTGATGATGATGTCAGGTTACTTCCTGGATGATACAGGAAGCCTTTCCCCAATCTATGTTATTAAAAAAATCACTCATATTTTCTTCTAGTATTTTTATGGAAATTAATCTTGGTTTTGGCTATAAAGATTCTACTTTTTCGCTCTGGTTAGCCAAATTTCTTCCAATACCATTTATTGATTAATATTCCCTTTCTCATATATTATTACTTTCCTTTTCTGGATTATTCCTCATCTGCTCAGGATATTCTAATAATAAAACCACTTCTTCCCTAGTCCCTTTCAGAAAAGTCATATAGATATGTTTGCCTGAATCAAAAGCACATGTTGGATTGCCTCTTAGTTTCCCCGAGGGACACTTGGTCAGGGTTAGGGGCCTTGAACGTGAGGCTTGGTTTTCTACCATGCAGGTGGAAAATAGAGATCCCACAACTCTTTATTTTGTTTTGTTTTGATGTGACCATGCCTGTCGGTAATCACATGCTGTGAGGTCTAATAGGGTATACCGCCTGGGGATTTCTTAAGGAGTATTGGAACCCTAGCGTTACTCACTGCATCACAGAAACATGAATATCCTCACCCTCTGTCCACTTCCCCTCCTTTCTGTCACATCACACAAATGACCTCTAAATAACTAGAAGAGCTATGAAGGAAAGGACACTAACCTGACCCATGCCAGGCTGTGGGAGGCGAACCAAGTGGTCACGGAAGAAAGGGAGATGTGATACCAGGGGCGTCAGAGAGGTGGGTCCACAACAGCTTTGCGGACATTTCACTCCAAGCTGAGGGCAAGTTAGGGTCCTCGGAATTGCATGTAAGACCCAACACAACATTCTCCTTCTTTGCACCCCATTGTGTCTTGTTCATCCTGTTCCCGACAGCCTCTTTGCTATTCCTCAAACGTGCCGCCACCTCAGGGCATTTGCACGTGCTGATCCCCTGGGAATGTTCCTTTCCGAACACCCACACCGCTTGTTCTTGGTCACTGTTGGCGAGGCCGTCCCTGACCTCTCTATTTAAAGCTGCGGCAGCACTCCTTACATCTTCCCCACTTTGCTGTTCTCAGAGCACTGATCCCTGTCTGACAGCCATTTTCCCTACTTTTAGTTTATTGCCTTCTCCCCACCCTAGAATATGAACTGCCTGAGAGTCTATATTCTGTTTGTTCTCTGATATATTCTCAACACTTGGAACAGTGCCTGGCATGGATAGGGCTCCACAGTTGTTTGTACACGAGCAAACAAATGAGCGTGCCAGTAGACAATGTCACTTGCGATCCTTTGGGATGAGACTGGGCCTGTTAATGATAATGTTTCCTCAGAGTGTAGCTGCCTAAAGAACTCTGGATTTTCAAGCTAGGCTCTGTAAATAAGTTGTTTCTAAAGTGGGGTAAAAAGGCTAACTCTTTTGGAAGTGACAGTAAGCATATGTCTACGGTGACTTCTGTCATTAGATGCCCTAATTTCATACCCAGGCAAAATGACATATAAGGTAAAACCACAGTGGCATACTACCACACACCCACCAGAATGGCTAAAGTGAGAATACAGAAAATGCCGAGTGTGGTAAGGTTAGGGAGGAAGGAACATACAACAAACACATACCCTATGACCCAGCATGTCCACACCCAGATAGACACAACAGAAATGCCTGCATACATCTACCCAGAAGACTGGGAACACCATGCTCACAGCTCTGCTATTTGTAATGGCCAAAATCTGGGGCAAAGAAAAACAAAATAGTAAAATGGAATTTTGAATATAGGGAATGTTCACATAGTGAAATACTACACAGTATGTGAAATGTACCCCACGGGATGATATGGATGAATTGCACAACTGCAGTGTTGAGCAAGAAGTCAGACACAACAGAGTTGTGGTGCATGCTTCCACTTATGTAAGATTATAATCAGGTAAAACCAGCCCATGCTGCTGGAAGTCCAGAGTGACGAGAAAGAAACAGGAGCGGTGCTTTGCACTTCTGAGGATATTATGCTTTTTGATCTGGGTGCTAGGCTCACAGGAATATTGACCTTTTGAAAATTCATGTCAACTTTTCTGTATGTAAAACTTTTGAAAACTAGACTCATGGATTAGACCCACCAGTGGGAGATGCAAGTCACTCATTTGCTAAAGCTACTTGTTACTGCAAGCTGAAACTATTCCAGGAAGCTCCAGCACCTGGGGGTGGGGGGTGGTGGGTAGGTACTTTCCATCAGGCCAGAGTACACCTCTGAGAGGCTGCAAGAATGAAAAATGGCAGGGGCCAGATGTGGAGGGAAGAGGCTGGCAGAAGGCCTCCGGAAGGCCTGGGGCACCTGGTGTCTGAAGTCACTTTTGGCCTCAAGGCAAACACGGCCTGCTGTTGGAATGGGATGGCAAAGCCTCTCCATCCAGCCTTCGGGAGTTCCAGCAGCCACAGGACCATGCAGGTCAAATTGCTGCCTAGGTAACAGAGGGAAGGAGAGTGACCTCTGCTTAGAAATTGAATTGAGGAACTTTGTTACAGGAAGGAGTAAGAAAAAAAGACAGCAGGGAGAAAAATTATATATAAGGCAGGTCTTAAGTAATTTCTGAGAAGCAAGCTGCAGCAGGAATGCTGGCTGACACACCAGAGGCAGCCCCCTAATTTCTTCCAATCAGTGAAACTGAACAGGGAGAGGAGGACGAGAACATACAGGAACTACAAGGCCCCACCAGGGTGCCCATGGCCAGTGCAGAGGAGGATTCACCCCACAACAGGCCTGCAGGCCTTGGAGCCCAGTGCAGATGGCTCCAGCATGTCTTTAAGGATCAAGCTGCTAACATTGGGGCTTGGGGAGTGGGGTGGGGTGGGGGTGGTGACAAAAGGAAGAAAAAGAAGGCCATCCCATAGCATTCTATTGCTGCAGAAAGAAGGGAACAGACAAAAATCTGTAGATGAAAAAAACCGTCTTCAGCACTCCATGGGTAGAAGCCACTTGGACAGGGATGGAATAATGAATCAACCAAGGAATTGCAACATCTGCAGGCTCCCAGAAGCAGGCTCATGCTAGAGAAAAACTCCAGCTCTCACCCCTCAGGATCTGAAAAGGCCCAGCAAAGAAGCCACCAGGAGCCCTGGCCAGTGTGGCTCGGTTGGAGCATCGTCCCATAAAACTGCAAGGTCATGGGTGCGAGTCCCCATCAGGGTATGTCCCCAGCAATGCAGAAGCCTCCCGTACCTGTGAGAGTCAGGGAAGAAGTGGGAGCAGGTGGTGGGAGTCAGAAAAGAGAACACAGCAAACCCAGGAGGTCTGGAAGATATGGCTGGATGCATAGAGCCCGCTCTAACATACTTACTACAGGTGTCCAGATGTGTAGGCAGCACTCTTAGCCAGTTAGGATGCTATCCTTCTAATGCATGCACTGTGTGTGGAAAGCTACAGAAACAGAAAGAGCAAACACTCAAGCACTGGCTTTTCCTATTTCCTCTCTTGAGGGTGTCCCAGACAGGTCCCCTAAAGGACAGAAAATTTCATTTTATACCTGAAGACATACAGATAAGGCTAAGAAGGACATTCCAAGCCAGAAGGCAAGTGTGTGCAAAGTGTACTCTTCATGGCCTGAGAAGATTCTAGAATAGAGATGAAAAACTCCTGACTACTTAGGGACAGTTTAGTACTTTCTGAGAATAATGAATTGAGAGGTCTTGTTTACTATCTCTGAGTCTCATAGTATATATATTATGAAGAATAAAAATTCAGATAAAATTTAGATTTAGATGGACTATTTCTTTCTCAATAGACACAAAGGAGACTTGAACCCACAACCTAGTTTCAGAATGCCAAACACTGCTTATCAGAGACAATGGTTTTCATTGCCAATTTTCAGGAGTCAGTAGTACCAAATCCAGCTGCCAGAAAATATATCCAGATTTCCAGATCCAGAAATATAATGCTGATATGAAATATCTGGAGGTATTAGTTTTTTAGAAAATAGGATTTTGTAGGACCTCAGAGGCACATGAACCTTGATCCTCGAAATTCAGAACAACCTGGGAGAACAAGGGTTAACTTTGTCGTTTTCAAACATTGGTTCTGCTGGATGGATAGCATCATAATGGGCTAAGGGAGGATCCCGAATAGACCTTTCCTAGTATCCATTAACCGTTTCTCACAAATCTTAGTCAAAGACCTAGGGCTTAGTGGATATTACAGAGGATTTGAGGATAAACACGCCATTTGGGCAAACTCCTTCTCTTACATGATCTGGGCCAGAACTACTAACAAAAAAAAACGCCAGAAAATGCATTTCATGAACAAAAAATAAGCCGTGGCCTCTCACTCTTTTGAGCCCTTTGAAAACTGGTAAGGGAAGGCCTGTAAGCAGGTGCTCAAGGCCACAGTGGCCTCTCCCAGCCAGGTTCTTGCACTAGGATCAACCGACCATAGCTGGCTTAATTTCTTTGGTTCATACACACTGACTCTTGTGTGGAGGACTCCAGAGCTGGGCTCCATCAGGAAGATGCCAGGCACAGAGGGAAATTCTGCTGGAGGACTTGAATTGTGTGAGCTCCAATATTCTGTTTACGAATCAGAACTTTGGGCTCCAAGTTAGTCGGTGAGATATAAATTCTAGGAGATGTGGATATGAGGTACAGGGAGATCAGTAAAAACCCTCTCCCCTCCGGGGTCACCAATGTCACGTCATGCACAATGTGACAGGACAGTAGCAAGTGGTGGTCTTGGTTGATTCCATTGGCAGGAGTGATGTTCTGTCTTGTAGCTTTACTCACAGGATGCCACATCTCTTGAAGGGGTCAGAGTTCCAGGATCCCACAGTCTATAGGGATACGGTATCCTGTATCCCAGAGAATTTGGGGCTTTCCAGGATGGAGCCCATCATGGTTCTCACCTCCATGGCTCAGTGAATGTAACTGCTCCAAATGAGAGGAGCCAAAGGGAAGCTCAGGATGGATGGTGGTCAAGCAAAGAAACTCAGGGCCTCCTGTTGGACTAGACCCAAGTTTCCCTAAGTGAATGTGAATTGGGCATTGAAACTGGCACAAATTAGAACTACTGAATGGCATATTATTAAAATGGTTACTGGAATGGTGTCTACAAAGACACTTTTTCCCCAAGAGCACTGTAGTAGAATTCGGAGAGCCTTAAAAAGCTTTGAACAAAATATGTGAGTGTTAGAAACCTATACCTTCTGGGAATCTCTAACTTGGGGCGGGGGTGGGCAGAACTCTAGTGGAGTGTTCCACTTACAAGTCTCACCCCGTTTTGGTGATACTTAAAGTAAGGAAATTTAAACGTTTACTTAGTTCTCTGAATGATGATCTTGAAACTTATGTTACCACCCATACCCATGAGAATTAACTCTGGAATTCTTCCTTGTTTTCTCCTGGGAGTCACTGATTGGCCTCTGTATTTTGCAGGTAAATGTTATAACAGTTAATTCCCTGGTATATAGTTTCCCAGCTCCCACCCCTTCCCCCCCACCATCGTCCTGGTATTTCCCTTCCATTCCCATCAAATTTCACTGTATAGGCCCCTTCATCTGATCACTGAGTTTCTTGCCAAACATGTTTCAAGAGCTCCTAGAAGTATCTTGCCTGAAAACCATTGCCCCATCATCATAACAACTCTTCCTTTCCTGTATTCTCCTTTTGATTCCAAGGGTAATAATACTAATGATCTATGTGCAAATGACCTATGTTTCCTAAAACCTCTCCAACCAGGGGTTTTTAAAGGATCGTACTAAACCCTTAGTTACCCCTCTTTCTTTCTCCCCATTCCATGTTCTTATCCCTGGAGAGAGACCATGGAGGGGAACAAGGAGTCACTCCCCAGCTGGCATGAGGCTCCCCTAATCTACTAGATCAATTAGTCAAAATCCTGGCTTTCAGCTAGAATCACCTTTGGCGAACTTAAAAAATTACTGATGCCTGGGTTCTGTCCCTCACCAATTAAATCAAACTCCTGGGGTGAAGCTATATTTCAAAGCTCTGCAGGTGATTCTAACATGCACCCATAGTTATGTAGAACCATGGTGAGCCATGCATGGTGAGCCATGAGCCCTTGCTGAGCATCTATTTGCAGCCAGGTGCCAGGCCACAAAAATCACACCACTGAGGCCTAATACAATGACTCTGCAACCAAGTTGTTCAAAATCTCCCACTCACCACTTCTTGCCTCCTTTTCCTTCCCAACTCGTTAAGCCGGGGCTCCTAGCACTAAAGCGATTTCTGAGAACACAGAAATGCTCTTTACTTCTTTGATGAACTCCTCTACAAATTTCTTAAGCATTAGCACTGCAATCATTATCATTCATTCAGAAAATGTAAATCACCTCATTGCTTTGAGTTAATCATTTCCCATTTTCCCAAGGTGAATCAGAAACTCAGAGCTCACTGACGAGTGGGCAGGTGCGTGGGCCTGTAGACATGTACCTAACTGTTCCATTAATGGCAGAACATACCTTGGGAGGCAACTGACAACAGCAACAACAACAAAAACCAGTATTTGTCTAGTCATGAAAAAATAAAGAGGCCTGTCTATGAAAACACATTTTGGTTTCTCTAGATTTCAAGCAGTGTTAAAATGCACTATCAGTGCTAACCTTGTTTGCATCAATCTTCTTTTCAGAAATTGCACATTTGTTTTCAAAGCATGAAGTTAGATCATTTAGCTGCTAAATGGAAACCATATCAACAATCATACTCAGGGCATGAAACACACCTACACATAGAGCCCATGAAGTTTTTTTTACTTTGTTATTACAATATTATTGAGTATATTCCTATGCTGTACTTTACCCCCCTAGACTATTTCATAACTACCAATTTGTATGTCTCAATCCCTTCACCTTTTCACCCATTCCTCAACCCATCTCCCTTCTGGCAACCATCAGTCTGTTCGCTGCATCTATGAGCCTGTTTCTGTTTCATTTGTTTGCTTATTTTATTCTTTAGATCCCACATATAAGTGCAATCATATGATCTTTCTCTGTCTTATTCCACTTAGTATAATACTGTCTTGTCCACCTATGCTGCAGCAAATGGTACAATTGAGCCCATGGAATTTTCATGCCTGCTGGCCCACTGACCAGCACACAGGAAAGAGTGAATGAGAACGAGAATAAAGAGCCACTGAGCCACAAATATTCACTTTCTAAGAATCATCACCTTCTGTGGTTATTAATTATTGCCCTTGCCAGCCATCTCAGCAGAGGTTAATGCATTCATTCATCCAATCAGTAAACATTTCCTTGGATGTCTACTGTGTGCCAGGCACTGGCTATGAGTCGGGGCTAGACTAATGAATAAAACATAATCTTAGCACCCAAATCCATGGTCTACAGCCAATTGTATAATCAGATGTCTACATGATTTGCAAATGTTTTTCTCTCCTGATATGCTCTTCTCCCATGTCTTTGGCTGAATTCTATTCAACCCTTTAGATATTTACTAGGATGTTATTTCACCTACAGAACACTTCTTGACAATTCAAGTCAGGGTTAAGTGCCTTTTTTGTGTACTTTCCTCCTCACCCAGTCAGTGCTCACCTCTATCTTTGCATTAGGACTCTGCTCTTTGCATTACAGTTACTGTTTACATATCCATAACCCCTCATAGACAGTAAGATGCTTAAGGACAACAGAGAGGCTTTCGCCCCTATCTTTGTATAGTCATCCAGTGACTAGCACATAGCAGGAACTCAGTAGGTAATTGTTGAATGAATAAATAAATGAATAATAGAGGTATTCACAGGGTATTATGAGAATACATAGGAAAGGTGCTTAAAGAGACTTTCTGTAAGAGGTGGCTGCTAGCTAAGGTCATAAATGCTAAGTTTGAGTTATCCAGACTTGGGCTGGTTGGAATCGAGAAGCAGAGGGCAGCATGGTCAATGCTAGAAAACATACAGCACAGTGATATTGATAGAGCACGAAATTTGAGGCAGGGTATTAGGAGAGGACAAGCTGGGGCAGCTAGAATGAAGTTGTGGGACAATGGCAGGAGGGTGGGGCTCAGGTCTGACCAAACCAGACTCAAACTCTTGCCCACTTCGTTTCCATCTAAATGAATGAACGCACAGATCTGAGGAGTCCTAGGAGCTGATCTCCAGGGGTTTCACATTTGTTCCCAGCATGTGCAACAGTCCCTAAAACACAAACCACACTGAAAACCCTTCTCTGATGTAAGAGCCATTTGCTACCCTACCCTGTGAGATTCAGTGCATGGCAGGGAGAGTGGAGCTCCAGAGGGGAGCTGTCAGTTCCCTGCTTGATAGTTGTGGAAGGTTTCTGTCCCTCTCTACAAACTGTGGGTAGAACACCTTGTCAAATATAATGGGCCCATCTTTCCTCTGCCCAGCCTTTTCCTAAAACTCAACTCCATGTGTTCAGTCTGAGCAGGCCTGAGAAGACTCTATTGTCTAATTTCTCCCTACTCCATCGTGTTTTTAATCATAATTTCAGTGATTTAATCATTCACATTCAATGCAATGAACATCCCACTTAAGGTAATCCCAGGCCTACAGAAAACCTACTTCTGTTTTAACATCAGCTGATAGGATTCAGTCATTAATTAATTAATTCAACAACCATTTAGTGAATTCTTTGTGTCAGGCGCTATTCTAGAGTCTGGAGATTCAAAGATGAGTGAGACACAGTCCCTCCCCTTAAACTGCTCACGGTCTAATGGAAGAAGCTCTGGGACATGGAAATTGCTTCTGTGGGGACAGTGCTGAGGTCACTGTGGACCTGCCCAAGCCAGTGTGTCTCAAAATGTGGTTACCTGGGAACTGCTTAGAAATGCACAATCCCAAGCCCCTCTTCCACATCTACTGAATCGGAACTCTGGAGGTGGAGCCCAGCAATCTGGTTTTTAACAAGCCCTGCAAGAAGTGCTGGATGAAGCTCATTTTCATTTGGGAATCTCTGGTCTAAGCTCTACACTGAGTTACCCCAGGCCTGTACAGAGGACCCATAAGCAATTCCCAGTCTTCATCTCCACAATTCTATTTCTCTTCTTAGAGAACTACCAAAAGTGGTTAGAAACACTGATCTAGAGCAACACTATCCAAAATTAAGAAAAATACTATTTTATCACATACTGGTAACACCAGACACTTTCTAGAATCACAGAGATGGGTGTCTTCATGAAGGTCACTGTGGTATGGACTAGACTGGACAGGACTGGTTCAGGATCAACATATAAGGAATCAGAAAGGGTAATATCATCCTTGCCTAGTCTCCATTCTGTTCCCTGCCACTTGGGGCATGGGAGAGGGGAGTGTGGGGTGGGGGGGGGGGGCAGGTGGCGGTTGGAGGAAGAAGAATCTTATCTGCTCAGCTGTTCAAATAAAGAAGCAGGGGCTGCAGAGTTATTTCAGTGCGTGGGAATGGAAACAGGATAAACTGAAACAATAAACAACTCGAATGGTTAAAAAAATAAAGTCAAGCAGGAGAGAGATCAGAATCTGAGCATGTGAGTTCTGCAAGCCTGTGGTGGTTGTAAACAAATTCAAACAGATTGCTTGCTTTCTGAAGTTCTAATAAAATGGATCTTGCCAGCTTGCCACCAGCGGAAGGTTCAGAGCTTCTGGCCACAGTTTTTTGGCTTGTTGCCATGTGTCGTTAGTGACCTATTTCCACTGCAGTGAGATCAACCGTGTCTGCGGGCCCCTGAATCAGCAGTTTGTCCTCCACTCACTAGCGCTGGGCTGGCAAAGCTGACACCAGTGTCATAGAAAGTGCCACCCCTGCACTCTCCCCAGGGTGGGGAGAGCACATTTTGTTGTAAAGATGTCGACTTTGACCTGAGGCTGCCCTGAGAAGCCAGCTGTCACGTCTCCTCCAAGTAAGCTGCTGAACTTGGTATTATCTTGGCATAATCATTAATCAGGACTAAAAATAGCCCCGACTGCCTGGGCTTTGCTGAAATCCTACCCAGGTGGGAGAGGTAGATTTTTGGGGTTTTTGTTTTTTTTTAATCTAATTGCAAAACCATATTTTATAAGGCTTTGTACCAAAATATAAAAATAATTACCTAACATGCCAGTTTGGGAGGCAATCACAGTTAATCTGGCTCCTGAAAATAAATTAAATGAATAAATGAACCTTTTGAATTGCACATTGATTTGAGTTTATAAATTCTTGGTGCATATTAAAAGCATCCAGGAATTGTACTTGAAATCTTCTAGGAATACCCGCAAACACAAATTTACCAGGAATAAAAATAGCCATTGGTTTAAAGATCTACAAAAGCCTGTGGTTGCCAGGCAGACTAGACAATGAGCAGAGTTCCACAAGAGGGCACCCTGCCGACTGTTCCTTCAACCAAAGCGTGTTTCCCAGACAGTTGGCTGCCCTTTGCTGTGCCCTCTACCAGGTGCTCATAAGCACTCAGTGTCTGCGGAATGCTGCTTCTGTGACAGCTCTCTGGTGGAGGTCACCAGGCAAATGTTATCTCTCTGACATCAGAGAAATGATTTCAAATGAAGGGAAATCAAGCAAAACATAGAAAACAAAAGAGAAATAAATACAACTATATTAACTCTCTCCATAGTGATCTTTGTGTGTTCATTTTCTTGATACTTTTATAATAAGAATGCAGTAAGATGATATAAAAGTACATTTATCACAATGATCTGTGTCTAGCTCAGAGACAGAGAAGGCATGCCACCAGCCAGACAATGACACCTGGCACACCAGGTGTGTTTCAGGAGGTCCTTCTTGCTCTGGATCTCATGACCTCCATTCATTCCCCCCTTTCCCCAATTCAAAACTCTTCTATCTCACCCCCTCAAAGGCATTCAGGGAGGACTAGCTGGTGAACTAAAGAATAGATTTGCTGCATCTATACACAAGCCAAGAATTGGTACAAGGGGGTTAGAACTGGTGTAAAATGAGTGATTGGGATTCAAAATCATCTCATCTGGAAAAAAAAAAAGCCAACATCAGATCTACTCTGTAGGTTATTCTTGGCCTAAAATAAAATATGTGAAACCATTTGTGGGTTATAAGTAGCTGTATGAACAGAGTGAGTACATCTCTGGAGCTATTCAAGCATTAATAGCTTGACAGGGGTAGTCAAGAGAGGAAGGAAAAGTTGGATTAGATTTTATTATTATTAATTCATATTTCAGCAGAGGATCACTGCTCCCTCTTGAAGAGACCCTGTGATTCTATGAATCCATCTCATCGTAGGTTATCCCATGTTATGGACTGAATGTTTGTATCCTCCCAAAATTCATGTCAAAACCCTGCCCTGCAATGTGATAATATTAAGGAGGCTTTGGGAGGTTTTAGGATTAGATAATATCATGAATGGGATAAGTGCTTTATAGGGTCACGAGAAAGGTTACTGCTCTCTGCTCTCCTCGATGTAAAGTGCAGTGAGAAGCTGGCAGACTGCAACCCAGAAAAAGGCTCTCAGCAGAACCCAGCCCTGCTGGCACCCCGATATCAAATTTTTGGCCTCCAGAACTGTGAGAAATACATTTCTGTTGTTTATAAGCCACCCAGTCTATAGTGTTTCTTATAGCAGCCCAAATGGACTAAGATATCCAAATTGGCCTTGACCCAGAGAAATGTTCCTAAAGATAAACATTTAGAGAGTCTTTGCAAAGATTTTTCTGTGAGAAATGTTTATCATTGACTTGTGAAAACTGGAAATTCTAAATATCTCACATAGAGAACTTTAATTAAATCTCCATACATAATGAATTACATCCATTAAAATAACATAGGGCATGTAGTAACGTAAGTCCATAATGAGGAATTAACAGAGAAAAGCAGATCCTCAGGCAGGATGCATAGTAGATGGACATTTGAACCTGTGCACATAAGCACACAGCATGCGTAGCAGGCGTCCCGAAGAGTCCAGGAAACGCGCATCAACAGCACATTCACAGCCTAAGAAGGCTGGAATTACGGCTTACTTTAATCTTATACTTTTGGCTTGTATTTATTATCTACTGCTCTATAAGGGACATATTATTTAGGTAACATGAAAAATATCCGATGATAATCTATATAAAATAAACAATTCCAAGCTCTGGAGAAGACAGTGGGAGAATTTTGAACCCAGGGATTCTTTGAGGACACTCTCGGCTGCTTGGAGGAAGAGGCACCTGGGCCAAGTCCCCGGCCCTCTGGGGCCCTTATCTGAGATGACTCAGGCCCTAGTCTGAGATTGTTGTTCAGCTAGTTCTACTGTGTTCAGTTATCAGATGAGGCCTGAGACAAAGAGGGAGAGGGAGTTTGCCTCTGGAATCTGTGTGGAAGAAGAAATAACACGAAAACCTGATAAATTTTCAGTCTGAAGCCAATGGTTGACCACTGGGCGACTCAGCAACATAATGGCTCTGTAAAAGGAAGAGTGTCCCTAGAATACAACAGCAGCGTGAACTCCTACTTCATTGCCTTTGACACAGGCTGGGTAAGAATCACAAAGAATAAGAGAAGAGCTATGGTGGCTGGCACAGAAACACACACTATTCATCTTGAAAAAATCTTAACCCTACCACAGAAATATCAAATAGATTGTATGAATGCATTTTTCGTGCTTAGGGTAGTAAGTCAATTTATAATAAGAGTGCTAAAGATCACAGTTTATATTATTAAAATTCTAGCAAGTATAACAGGTCATGGGCTTAGAAATGCATGCCAATCTCCTCATTTGAATAGCTGATTTAATATTGTTCTACCCTTTATCATCTAGTTAGAGCTCAGGTCTAATGAAGCCTCAGGAGCCGATGTTATTCCCTTGCCTATGCTTGTTAGCTGCAGAGAGAGAATTTTCCCCACAGCCACAAAACTCTTCTCCTAAGCCCTTAACCTAGATACGTCACAAGGAGCATGAAGCATCATAACTCCCGGGAGAATGAACCTAAATCCTTGTGCCCCTGAGACAGCAGCCCTGTGTTCCTATAAACAGGAAACTGCTGGTGGTATCTTGTGGGCGTGGCCAGAGGAGGCTGGGAGTGAAGCTTGGTTTGGCCAAAATGATGCAGAGAGGGACTCGCACACAGGAAAGGTAAAAAGATGATGACTTCTGACTGGCCATGGGGCTGAGATTTGACCAGATGGGCACCGACGATTTGTGGCCTGTGGCTCTCCAGAGGCAGGAAAAAGAAAAGGCAGTGGAACACCTAGAAGATGAGACCAGGAGAAGTGGAGAGATTTTTGTACCCCTCTTCAAATTAGTAGCATTCCTCCTTTCCCACCTCTGCTCCCATACATCCTGTTTTACTTCTGTCAAAGTACCTGTCACACTATGTCACTCATGCCTGTTTTCTATGTCCCTTAGCAAACTTCAAGCTTCACATGGGCCAGAGCTATATTTTGCTTGTCCATTAGGGTGAATTGACTAGTATTCTCCAAACCTAGCACACTACAGGCTTGTAATAGATGCTTAATAAATATGTCATAAGTACGAGTAAATGAATGATGTCAGATTAGCCCTGAAGAAGAAATGAGCAACAAATTGTAATAGGAATGGGCATGGCACAGACCTTACAGAAGAGCAAAGTCAGCTCATTGGGTGGTTTTAGACAAGGAGGCAGCAAGAACCGTGGCATGACTTGTCAATGAGCTGAACAAGCCTCTGGAGTGCAGTAGGCTGAGAAATCTTGTGTAATTGCAGCACCCACTTTGTTTAATATGAGTTGTATATTTTCTTCTATTCCTTATACCTTTTAATTTAATTATGTGGGGAAAAGTGATTGCTGTGTATGTCAAGTACTCCCAGGATAGATGGGCACGTAAAGGGGGAAAGGACAGAGAGGGGCCATGTCACTGGGCACTTTCCTTTAGGCGTCTGGGAGAAGTTGTACAAAATGCGCTCATGGGGTGTTACACCACGAGAAGGATTGCTCTTACCATCTCGTAAATAATTTTCCCATCTGGAGCTTACTCCTGTATCACTGATTTGTAAAGGCAGTTTCTGCCACTCTTCTTGGTTAAGTCCATCAGTACAAACCAGAAGGCTGATCTGTTCACACCTAGGCAGGTGCCCTTTGTTAAACAAACATTCCATTAGTCTCATTTTAAGTTCCCAGAATGAGTCCGTGTCTGAAGATTAAAGGTCACGATTTCTATTATTAGTAGCAGCTAAGAAGAATAGTTGTGTGCTAATGTTGGCTTCAGTAAGCATTGTAGACATAGATCTCAGCAAAGGTTTTACAGGCTTAGCTAGAAACGGTGGTTGAGGAAAGGCAGTGACTTGAAACCAGCTGTACAATCTGTTATTCTTTTTGCTGGAGAGAGTCCTGCGAGAGGGCGGGACTGAGCAGAGAAGCAGATAGCTCATGTTCTCAAACTTGTGGGCACTCACTGGGTGACAAGTTAGAGAGCAAAAAACTGGCCTGGGAATCCAGACACCCACCTGTTCTCAACATCAGCAAAGCAAACACTGGCTTCTCAGCAAGGGATCTGAACCTTTCCTCACCCTCACACTGGATGTTCCCTTAACATGGAACACTGTTTCAGATCCACTGAGGGCAGATCCCTGTCCTCTGGGGTCAGTCAGCTCCAATGCACTTCCTCAGGGAGGCCTTCCCAGACACCCCCTCCCTGGTCATTCTCTATCATGTCACTCTATGAAGCTGCCTTGTACATGTATTTGTTTTATTGACTGTACCCTCTCCATATATATGCTCCATAAAAGCATAAAAGCTCCTTGTCTCTTTTGTTCACCGCTCTATTATAAGCACTTAGAAGTTTCAGGCATGTAGTAGGCCCTCAATTACTATGTGATGAGTTTGTGAATAAATGAATGAATAGCCTGAATGTGAGGTCTAAAATGGCAGTGGGAAAAGTGCTACCCATTACTAATAGTGTAGGTTTCTTCCCTTGGAGAAGAAATGTGCATTTCCTAAAGACTGGGAAGCAGGGAGCAAAGTAGATATTTATGCCATAGGAAGCAGTAACATTTCCTCCCCAATAATGCCTGTGGGTAGACACACCAGAGAGCAGCTGTGAAGCTGAAGGTGGGGAGGGTAGGCAGTGCATAACTAATAAACTAACCAAGTTGTCACTGTGATTTAAATAAAGAAGGGTATTTACATACAGCTTCCAGAAGGCAGAGGATGGTTTTGTCTTATCACTTGGGTGCAGTAAGAAAATATAATCAACCGAAAACCTCTAGAAACTTGTTCAATTCTTTTTGAAAAACTGCTGTCCATGGGGAAGTGCTCAAGGAGAGGACACCAGCAATCTTAGCTCACATTTGCTTGTTTTCCATTTAGCCATGTGGTTCACAATCCCAGACAAAAATGGGGCTTCCACATCATGGTCCCCTCCATTTACAGAGCATGCCCTTCAGACCTGTCCTCCTGGAGGCCACAGGGGCCTGCCTCTGTCCCGAGACATCCATGCTTGACCCTGGTCCTGAGCACCTTTGTCCAGTAGAGTGGTCGAAGGAGTCCACCATGGTTTTTGACCAGTATGAAGCTAATGCCTTATTTATATAATGACTTTCATTTATAGAAGATTCAGTGTTCTTGAGAAGGGTGGGGGGAGCCATGCTAAGAACAATAACCCTCCATACATTTGTTTAGCACTTAGCTAACAAAACCCTTTTACATAGATTATCTCATTTTAATTTTAACCCTCATCACTGTACCTCATGTAAGAAAAGAGCAGATATTATTTCATCATTATTTTATTGAGGGGAAACCTAAGGTCAAAGAGGTGAATGACTTGCTCCAAATGCAGAGCTGGGAGGACTCAGGCCTCCTTGTCTCAAAATGCAGTACTGAAAGGCAAATCTCTAGGGAAAGCACCAAGGCTGACACCCTCTTTTGTCACAGCCAAATTCTCTCTATGTAAAGTCTTATACAGATATAACAAGAACCTGTTACATAACTTTGTTGTGTCTGAGTGGATGGCTAGACAGACTTAGCAGAGTGCCTGACACAGCAAGCAATTATTGAATGAGAGGGAGGACAGTGGGGAGGGAGGGAAAAGAAAAGAAAGTTTTTCTGTTTTAGTGGATGAGATTGGCTGCACAGTATACCCAAATCCTCCTTATGAGAATGGCATTATAGCAAGCAAGACCCTCTACAGTTCATTGTCCTTAGCAAACAGGAACACAGAATCCCGAAGCAAATAGTGGCCTCGGAGAGCATGGGAAGCTACACAGCTCTGTTTGCCACGTCACTTGCCCCACTGCAGCCAGTTGTCAGACCCTGACCGTCAGCTGATCTCAACTCACATTCCCGCACACAAATATTTAAAGCAAATACTTCCTGGACTAAACATAAAGTACACATAAAAGTCTGTTTAAATGAATTATTCTTTTTGAACCTAAAAAAGGGAGGGGAGTAGTTGACATGCTATGGGACGTAGCCTCTCTTTGATCTTCTGAGAAAGTCCAAGTTGAAAAGACTATGGGGAGATGACAGTCTCCCATGGGGTACAAGCTGCGTCTGCTCTTCCCCTGTGTGTGTTGTTTTGAATCTCTCTCTCCTTCCTTCCCTTCTTCCCTCCCTTCCTCCCTCTCTCCCTGCCTGTAATGACTTAGTAAGATTGTGGCTAAGGAGATAGAAGAGGCTAGAAGGTATCCCAGCCCGGAGTCAAACAAGGAACCTTATTATTTACAGTAATGCCAGGGGTTGGCCATTAGGTCAGTGGAACAACCTCCTTCCTCTTTCTCTTGCCTTCCATCATTCGTTCATTCCTTCATTTGTTTGTTCTACAAACATCCATTCATTGTCAGGCGTATAGGCACAGCTATGAATAAGAAATCATCCCTACTGCCAAGGAGCTCTAGTCCAGTGAGAAGGAGCAGGCGTAGAGGGAAGGCGCAGGAATGAAGCTGCAGGGTGGTAGAGCCCAGACTCCCAGACTCTCAGGTGCTGCTCTAAGGAGCTTTCATAAATCTTATAAGCCAGTACCTCCTGAGCCTGGGTATGGAAAACTGTATGGATCGATGTTAAAAGAAAAAAATTACTAAATAAGTATTGACAACTTACTTTTAGTATAATATTATTTAAATATATACCAACATAAACCAGGTATAACTGCCCAGTGTTTATAAACCTTATACAATAATACAGCCAAAACAAAACCACAAAGTAAAACCCAATACAATGCAAACCAACAAAATTCACTTAAAGCAATGGATGTTGTTTAACTGAAACAAAATGGCCGGTGGCATGTGGATGTGCAGTCACCAAAGGTGTGTGCCTCATTTTAAATTCAGCGTGCTTGCATGACCGTGTGCTACATAATGACTCAACTGTCCCATCCCTTCTTCCTAGTCAAACCACATGAACCTGCAATTGAAAGACACTGTGGTGATTTCACATGGCTGTCTGTCACTCACCTTGTCTACACGTCAAGTTTATCTCTGTTCTTTTCTCCACAGCCTGCTACAATAAGAACAGGGCTACTTGGCTCCAAGTTACAAGTGATCATCAAATGACCTGTAAAATGCGTCTATTTAAATGTTAAACTGTCCTGGAAATTAGAAAAGGGATTTTTTAATGTCTAAGAGATCTCCATCAAACACAAGAGTACAGTACTGGAGACCATAGCTTGAAGTTTGAGAAAATATTACGTAAGTGTTTGGGGTCTACTGCTGACAGATTTGAGTGAGGAAGTGACATGGTCAGGTTTCCACCTTGGAGCAGTTACACCAGGGGCAGCAATGATGGGACGTCAGGGAAGGGAGAAGCTAGGATTGAGAAGGTCACTTGGGGACAACTGTGATAATTTAGGTGAATGGTGATGAATGACCTAAGAAAGACAGGATGAGTGATGAGGGTTAAGAGAATAAACCAGAAGTGTCTGTAAAAGGAAGAATCTATAGAACACAAGGCCAATTAAGTGTGACAGGTGAAGGAGGAGGGGTGTTTCTAGGTTAGGTGATACTGTTCACCCTGGATGGGAATAAAGGAAGGTGAGTTCAGTTTCAGACATGGCCACTTCGGGGAGGCTGTGGATTATTGGGGTGAAGACAGTCAAGTAAGTTAGATAAAATGAAGAGAAAAAGCTTCTAGGTGAGGCTGGCATGCTAGATGGCCAAGTGGTCACCAGCCTGCATCTAAGAAAGTCTCCTGCCTCCCACATAAAATGTTTCTCCTGCCTCCTACTTGCTACCCAAAGTTCCACCCCCAAATGATCATAGCTTCAATAACCTAACTTAATACTCTAATACTATTTAAAGTAAAAAATATGAAGAGACACGTTTACCCTGTGACTGACAATCTGGACCCTGGAATGCTGTAGTGGGCAGAACATGGAATTGGCGATCGTTCAGACAATGGCTCCAATCCCTGTCCCACCACCTACTCATTATGAAGTCTTGGCAAGTCATTTGCTTTCTGTCTTCCTTACTATAAATTGGGGTTATAAAACTTTATATCAAAAGCTAGCTATGAGCATTAAATAAAATGGGTTACAGAATCTGGCACAGTACCTACAACAGCTTGGTCAGTGAATCATTCCCATTCTCCTAGTATAATGTCTACGCACATGGACAAAACCAGAGGTTCTGGGTTCAAATCCTACTCTGTCATGTTCTAATGGTATGATCTTTGGTATGTAAGCTGATCTCTCTGTAACATAGAGAAATAAAGATATTTGTTAATGCATAGACTTATGGTGGTAACTCATTGAGTCAAAGTATATAAGACTCTGAGCACCATATGTCTTGCACATAGTATACACATTTATATGTAAGCTCTTATTATCATCAACCATCATTACTCCTTTCTCTCTTCCAATGATTAAGCTTGAGATTTTCAGTCATCATTTTGTTGGAAGAGAAGAGAGAACCAGTGTAGTGCTGGGCACCTAAGACACTGGGTGTGAAGCCAGTACAGGGAAGCCTTACAGGGAGAGGAAGGAAAGGAGGATTGACAGCCCCAAAGCATTCTTTGCTTATTTCTCAGTTTTGTCCAAGACAAGCCAGGGCCAGCCATGCCCCAGGGAGGAAGACATAGAGTGACTAAAGTCCAAAGGCCTGTGATGAAATGGAAAGACTGTCACCAAATGCTTGCCAAGCAGACAGCCGTCCAGATGCTGAACCATAAATTCTTATGAGGTATGACAAGAGTTGTGGTTTTTCATAAACATTATTTTTCATTTACCGGTGGTTAAATACCACAATTATGCCAGATTTTGTCTCAGACTGGGAAGCGAGAGAATACAAACTAAAACCAAAACTTAAACAAGCTTGCATTTCGCAAGAACTAAATCCAGAGAGGTTAGAGCTGGAAAAACCAAGTCAGAAGCATGGACCAGTCAGCAAGCACAGATTTTGCTGATGTATTCAGCATTATCATGTCAAGTTCCTGACCCTAATCAACCAAGGTCACAGACAAACTAGTCCTTCTAAAAATGTTATGAAAGAAGCTGCGCATTTTTCTCTCTGGACTCTCTCACTTGGAATACAGATGCCCTCTGGCTCTTTACAAGCTTTTTTTCACAGGGACTTTTTGCCTGAGCAACTAGCCCTGTTCTTGGTGATTTGCTGCCTCCATCAGGATCGGGGAAGAATATTTTTTAATACACTTCAGTTTGTTTAATCCTGAGAGGATGCAACAACTTCTGGGTCAAAATGGAGCAGAGGAGTCTATTGGAGATGGACACATTATTTATTTGTGTACAAATTTTAGTTAAACTTTCCCAAAATAAAAAAGGGATTAAGGAATAACAAAGAAAAAGCTCCGTGTTTGGGATGAAGCAGACACTAGATCCAGTTTCAGGGCCACCGCCTGTGGGATTCGGGGCAAGTCACTTAGCCACCTGGGCTCACCGGCCCCAGCTGTACTGATGATAGGGCTACTGCATCGGGCAGCTGTAAAACCCCTCATCGTCTGCCCGGCTCCTGCTTCAGTTGCAGCCACTTCATTTTGGCACAGTCCTCTCTACTCACATCACGCCATTCTGGTCTTCCTTTGCCTCTGGCTCTTACTTAAGTTGAGGTTCATCTGCCTGAAACAGTCTCCCCACCCCATCCCCATTTTCCAGGCTGGCATTGACGCATCCCACAGGCCTCCCTATAGATGCCCCTTTCTTAAGGGTGTCTTCTCTGACACCAACTCCCCCCGTTAAAGTCTGGGTTGTGGGCCCTGCCATGAGCCCAAAGCCCCTGTGCCCACCCCATCAAAGCACTTACCACACCACTGTGTTCATTCGCCAGGTCGCCCCGCCCACCCCAGCCTGCAGCACGGCATCTCCAGGGCTCAGTGCAAAGTCAGACACATAAGAAGCATCGAATATATACAGGGTGAGGCAAAAGTAGGTTTATAGTTGTGTGAAAAATAATACAATAATTAATAAATAATGATACAAGAATAAACCCTGTGTTTGTGTCCTAACAACTGTAACTCTACTTTTGCCCCACCCTGTATTTGTAAAGTGAATGGAAACTAGTAAACGTCCTGCTGTTATTTGCATGCTCTTCAGGTAAAACTTACTGCCTGAGAAGTCAAATATATTAGAACATTCTCTGGGACATTTTTCCAAGTTGCTGTGCCTACACCTGCTCTGTGCACATGGCCACACCACCTCCTTGTGTCCTGGACTCCACCTTTCCCTTGAAGCCGAGACCACTGGCTTCCCTTCTGAGCCCCATGTGCCACTCACCTGCAGCACGGCAGACAGGATGCAAGCAAAGTTTGCTGCCGGCCCTCCGCCTGCCCTCGCTGATCCTGCAGGCCCCTCAATCCCATTCTTGCCCAATCCCATTCAGTGTGATACACAAGACTCACTCTGACTTGCTGTCTTTGAAAGCATGTGACCAATTTGTATTGGTCTTTACTGAAGAAAGCTCTTACCCAAGTATCTTCCTTTCCTCTTCCTCCCTTCAGGTGGGTCAGATTTTCTAAGAACGTGTTGGAAGGGAAGATTTATTTCATGTCACTTCTTTACTTAGAACTTGCTTCTGAGCATCTTGTTCTCCCCCCCACTCTGCCATGGGTCCCTCATCCTCACCCTTGATCACCATCGGGAACTCCCAGACAACCCCCTTCAGTGAGAACGTCACCCTTCTTGATGGGGGTCTGACCACACTTCAGTCAAGTGTCCGGACGTTTCATTTCACAATGTGTCACCACAAAGGAGTAGAGTGCGCTTGTCTTAACAACTGGGGTAATTCAAGGAAACAACAATACCTTCTCCCCTTCCAAAACTTAAATCTGGACACTGCTTATGATGCTCCCCATGGCCTAAGGAAAAAGTATCAAAAAGGTAGACTTTTCCCATGGAGTTCCCATCATGGGCACAGGACTATTCCCAAAGAGGCTTTCTCTTCTCCAAATCCCTTATTCTTCCCATGCAGCAGAGTAGTGACATCAAGCTTTGAAAATCTAACTCACTACCTGAAAGATATGGTCTTGACCTGAGAGCCATCACCTTCCCAGTGGTAAATTTCCCCAAATCTGAGTGATTCAGCAGAGGAAAAGTCAGAGAACCTTCATGAGGAAGTCCCAGTGGGAGACACCCTGATTTCCTCTGTGGAATCTGGCCCTGGAGAAGAGTGCTGTGGTTAACGAACAGGACCTCTGAAGCCAGGTGACCAGGGCTTGAACATGGCTCTGATTTTCCCAGCTGTGTGACCTCGGTAATGTTTCTTAACCTCTCTGAACCTCAGCCCCCTTATTTGTGATATGGTGGTAATAGCAGTGAGGTTTTACAAATTGTGAAGATATAAGACTTAAAACTTATATAAAACAGAGCTTAGTAAAAAAAGGGCAAAATAAATTTTAGCTACACCTATATATCCTTTCCCACCGCTGCAGACCTGTGTATTACTTTTTCTGTATATCTAGCAAGTAATTGTTGAAGCAGGCATGCTCGTATTCACAGACATTCTGAGAACAAATACTAATTCCCAGAGATAGGACAATCTGGAAATATTTTCCTAAATGACGCATGAGGGAGTCTCAAAGTAAAATCAGCACAGAGAGTTCACTCCTCATGAACTTTTAACTTAACAGATTTCCATTGGGTGCAAATGGAACTTTTCCTGTTGTCTGCATTTCAGTCAGGGATCTGCTAAGATAAAAACAATAAATGGTGAGCACCTCCCCTCTCAATCCTACAGGGGCCTGCTCAAAACTCACTGAAAGGTGCCAAACTGGTCTCTCGCCTCCAGGCTACATCAAAGGAGACTATGTCATGCTGCTGAATGTCCACAGTGACAAGAAAGGAACAAGCAGGGTGCTTTGGGGGTTCTGATAATAATCTGCTTCTTGATATGGGTGCTTGAGACTTGAAATTCCCAAAGGGAGCTTGTTGAAGGGAATTCATAGGAATAGAGATCACTTGGCTATTCTCTGTCACAGGAGAGCCTGTCGTGTGTTCTTGAAAACTTGAGGACATCGCTGGACAGATACACAGCCTGTCTCATGCACAGACACTTCCTGGACGCAGAAGCCTACCTGGAGCTGCCCCAGAGGCGTGGTGGGTGGAGCGTGAATGAGTCCTTGTGAACCTACTGGCCACCAGGGAATCTTTAAAGGACCCCACCCTCCAGGGGCCCTGCCAGAGCAATAGGACCTCAACTGGAAGAGGCTTTAGATACAACTCCTGTCAGGGACAGGAGTTCAGTGGAAGGAGGAAAAAGTAAGTGGGTCACAAGGAGTCAGCTGAAGAGCATGTCACCCATATCAGGAACCCATACAGCATGAAAGTCCCAGCGCAGAAGACCCACATATAAATGCACATCATGAAAAAACGTAACAAATGACCCAATACCTTGGCCGTACCAGCCAAGAGAGAATCACAAGGAATGCCATCTTCATGGAAAGACTCTTTGCCTCTCTCCCCCTTTGGCCCCCGCTCCTGCTCCCCATCCCTGGAGAAACTAAAGGTAGCAAAGCAAATTGAGGAGGAGTGAGTTGGCAAGAATAATGAACAAGAGCCTCCTTCCCCATTTAGGAACCCCCAACCAAGAGCCAGGCTTAGGCTGTGGGAAGAGGAAAAACTTCTGAATTAGATCTAAGATTGGTTTTGGTTTAGACTCTATTGGGTCTTTTAATACTTAATGAGCCAAATTATCAAATAAGATATTTTTTAATTTTTTTACCTGAAAATGACAAGACTACAGAAGGGAACAGGGTAAGGGTCTTGAGAGAATGTATTTTTAAGGTGGTCATGATAAGGAAAGTTCCACCATTTCCTATGGATAGCTGTGGGACTCAATACATTCACAAGACAGAAAGGAAACACATCAAAGCACAGTCTCATCGACCCAGCCCTCTACAAACTGAGGGCTTGAGCTGTTGTTTGCGTGGGCCTGGCACAAACTGATCTGATCCTTCACAGAAAGGTCTTTGTCCTTAAGATTGTTATGAAGGACCCTGGTCTTTCCTATCTTTTACCCCCTTTTCCTCTAGTATGCTGGGCAGAGGAGATCGTGTCCATCAATCACTCCTTAGGTCCATAAAGACCTACCCTGAGGATTGAGATCACTGTTCCTAATGACATCATTACACTCAAAGTCAAAGTCCTGTCACAATTTCTTTCTAGGTAGAGAAAAGTGGCACTTTTATGCTACTAGCCTCAGAGACATTGGATATTCAATGCTGGGTGGGGATGAAGTGACACATTTGTGTAGGAAAGTAATTTAAAGACCTTTCCCAAGAAATAAAAACTTTCTTCGAAAGAAGCAAATGTAGAGATTTTAAATGACTCCAACGAGGACTCAAGAATGGAATGGAATGATCTTGCCTTTCTCAAAACAATGAAAACAGCAGTAAAAAAACATACCATGCCAGTAAATTTCAGGAACTCAGCAAGGTAGTGGAGTATCCCCTTTTCTTCCCTCTTTCCTCTCCTCTCCTCTCCTCTCTTGCCGCCAGGACAAACTCAAGTCATTTCTCACCATTTATCCCACCTTGTAATTTGCCCCACCTTTGAAAGCAAGCCCTTGGGTCCACATGTCTTTCTTCCACAAAGACTCAAAGAAGCAAACACAAATTCCGTGTGGGAACCAGAAAAGCTGAGGGGAAGTGCTAGTTGTTTTCTTTTGATTTTCCATTCTCCTGAAAGCTTATGGTTTGGTAGAAATTCTGAATTGTCTCAAAGTAACTAAAGGAAGCACAGCTGGAATTGCAATATCTAAATTAAAATGCTGCTGACCTGCTAATATTAACTAGTCTAAAAATACCAGGAAGCATGTGGTTTTCATTACAGCAACAAAGCAACTACAGTATGACAAGCAGCCTGCCTTCCAAGATTACCCTCATTTACATGATATTATGTTACTCGTGGAGTTGGACTCGTGGGTTTAAAGAAAAACAAGAGTTCCACAGCAAGAGGTGAAATGAAGATGTAGGCGCTCGGCCAACAGTTTGAGACTACCCAGGAATGATTTGTGTTCACAGTCACAGGGCCTCACTCTGCTCAGTAATCCAGTCACTGGTCATTTATTCCACTCATTTGGAACTTCTCACACGTGGCTCTTATCACAGGTGACTGCATACAAGATCAGGGCGGAGACTTTTTCTTGATCAAAACCACATTCCACATAGCACCTCCCATGTGGTCTTCGGCATCGTTGGAGTTCACCGTCAGCAACACACTATAGCTGGATATGGTGTGGCTGGAAAGAGCTCAGACTTCGACATCCCAGAGCTGTGTTTCAGGCACAGCCTCTGCCTCTTCAACACTGTTTAAACTTGGGCAAGCTTTTTACTTCTCCAAGCTTCAGTTTGCTAACCAATAAAAAGGGTATTTGTATAAAAAAGGGATTACTGCTATTGTATTCAGAGCTAACATTCATTGCATGCTTACAACAGGTCAAGGACTCCATGTTGTTACATATACTGTTTTATTTAATACCTACAATAATCTAATGGGGAAAGTACTAATCTTAGCTTCATTTCAGATGAGGATATGGAGGAGTCAAAGAAGTTAAGTCACTTGTCAAAGTTACACAGAGAGTGAGTGGCTAAGCTGGGACTCAAACCCAGGTCTGACTCATGTCAAGGCCTATGTTCTCACCTATAGAGTTTAAAGTCAACTCTAACATGACTACAGCATACAAATAGCAAAGCAGTGAAAGGCAAAGACTATGGTTCCGCTAGTTTCTTGCTGGCCCTTCTCTTTCCTCATCTGGAAAATGGGGACCATAACAGGACCTACCTGATAGCATGGCTATAAGGATTAAATGACCTAATATGTATCTGGCCTATGGCATAATTTCCAGGGATCCTTCTATGTTTACTATCTTTATTATGATAGAACAGTTGACATATAGGTGATTAATAAATTGGGAGGTGGAATAAGAGAGGGGAAGAGCATGGGGGGCACCAACGACTTCTCTGTGGTTATAAAACCCTCATGGGAAACTCACACAGATGACTAGGAACAAGTTCAAGGATGCTGAGTTCCTATTTATGCAGATGAAGGCATCACAGAGACATGAAAATTTTGCCACATTTACACAACCCCATAATATTTTATGTCCATAACTGATAAAACCAGCAGATATCTGGGTAAGAAATGTAATGTTAAGCAGATGTATACCTTAGGTATGGCCCCATGGTGAAGGGCTAGAGAATCAGACTAGAGCAATCCACTGGTTACCTGGTCCAAGCCCATGCACCCCTGGAGGGGCCCCTCCCATTGATGACATCACTGCATGAAGCCATGTGGTGATCCTGAGGCTGACAGGCCAGCTGATGCATTGTGATGGAGCTGACATACCTGTGTACACCTCCATAAAATCCTTTTCTGGATCATCCCACTTTGGAAGGCCGGACATATACCTAGTTGGAGGCTTCCATGACAATAGGTCCCTACGCAGAAACTGATTGGGGTACCTCTCAGCAAACTTTGCAAACAAGAAAAAGACATTCTCTCAGACATGTGATTTGAGGCAGGATTAAATGACCAGGTAGAAAATGGAAACTACTTTTCAATAATGTGTGGAATTGCTGTCAACATGAAGGCTGTGAAGACTGATCAGCTCGCTTCCTGAGTCAGATCCAGAGGAGGAGCTTTGCAGTTTGAGGATAGAACAGGGACCCCGGGATGAACCATTGTGCTGCAGAGTCAGAGACAACTTCACCTTGGCCTGTGTTCTGACAGTTTGTTTCTAGGTGTGAATTTCTGGCTGTGACAAAAATGATAAGCAAGTAAACAAGAATTTCACCTCTTCCCAAGCTTCCTACTTTATTGCATGTATCAGATGTAACCTCAGGTTTATTATTTTAAATTTAATATGCATTGCCAGCTGAATCATGGTGTCCTGGAAATAAAGGCTTATCTTACCAAAAAAAATGTAAAGAAGAGAATGGTGAGGCTGCTTATGGGAAACGATCTCTTCCTCAAAAGGCAATATGCAGAAATTGCCAACGAAGACAGAAAAAACATGGATTTAAAATCTGGCCATATTGAGCCTTATGTCTCCTTACTTAGTGATTTTCAAAATATAGCCTTATTTTGGCAATACTATAAAAGTAATGCTGATAAGCAAGTTACTGAATCTGGATATGATATAGACTTTAATATAGCAAGAAAATAACATTTTATTTTAAAAGCTGTTGATGAAATTTTCCTTAAGAAGGAAATGTCTTTGGCTTAGCAAAATGCCTTGAAGAGCCATTTGGTTGTGAAAAAATAGGCTTTAAGATAGTACTCAAAAGGAAGACCAGTAAGGTAAAGCAAAGTACATTTTTCTGCATATTAATAAAAGAAAAACAGTAAGTTGCCAAAGGCAGTCTGAGACAGTAGGGACAGGATAAGCTGGTAGAAGGAATATGTAGGTAAAGACAGAGGCTGGAGGGAGGGGGCCCAGAAAAATTGAATCTGTAGGCCCAGGGGAAGGAGCTGAAGAGAAAGACGTTTTCACACTGGTGGAAGGAGCTGGAGGATTTCTGAACTGGGGAATTGATGGAGACATCCATATTTGGTTTTGAAGAATTGGCTATGCTCTGTAGCAATGCAATGCCCCTGTTTTCTCAAACCTTTTGTAAAAACGAGCTATATACGAATGCTTTCTCTGGCATCAAAGGAAAAGGCAACTGAGTTCAAGTTTGAGAAAAGAAACCACATGAAGCTAGACAGAAGTGAAATTGAGAATTTAATAGAAGAGTTACCTCACCCATAAATGGATAGAAAGATATGTTGAGTTTCCCTTTCTGTGTGTGATAGGGTCTAATGCTGTTTTATTGGATTTCTAATGGTTGGGGTGATGATCAATAAGACTGGCAGAACTGGGCAACACCCAGAGAGAAGACATCTGGATCACATTAAATAAGTGTCATCTCCCCTTGTGCAAAAAATCTCCCTTATTAAAGAAAGATTAGGTAGCATCACTACCTTTTCTGCAGCAAATGCCATTACCACACTATCCTAATTATCATTAGAAAAGCAGCTGGTGAAATTCAAATATAGCTTTTACAGCTGGAAAAACAGTTCTATCTCAAAAGCGATTACTCAGGATACAGCTGCCAGAGCATGATTTCTTTCTGTACAGAGAAAATTTTCCCACGAGCTTTTGGGGTGGCAGTGGAAAGAGGACTGAATCTGCAGGCCTGAAGGCTGAACGATTTTGACAAAGACGTGATTTTCAGTGGGGGAGCCAAGTTTGCCTAATGTTCACCTTTCTACTCTGAAGTGATGCCCTTTGAAGTAAGTGAATTTTAAAGATCCAAGAAGTGCTACTTGAGGTACCTGGCTGCAGAGCTTAGATTGCTGAGAGAGCGTATTCACTCCTGAGGAATTTTGCACATGTAATGGCAGAATTACTACAGAAAGTTCTGACAGTAACTGTGTGTCAGATTGCTCAACCAGTCTCTTGCGGACAGTTGTAAAGAATTGCTTTGTAATATTTACTTAGCCACCCTCCTCCTCAGTTCCTGCCAGTCTTTCCTTGTAATCTGCTTATTACTTCCTACCCTTTCCTGAAGTACTCACGCAAAGGCCAACAGGGACCAGCTAAGTGAAGACTGGGTGACCTCTCTTCATGCCCCATCCTACCTGGCATCCTTGTATGGCCTCTGTGAGATTACAGGTGAGCAGGTGAGGGAGACATTGACACCTGGCTGAACCCACCAGCAGGTGAGGCACTGGAGTCCTGGGAACTATGAGGGCTCCATGGATCTATCATAATCAGTTTCCTTTGTTGCCATGGACAAAGACTCTTTCCTTTGAACAAACTTGACTTGTCTGTCTCACTAGGCCTGTTTCTTTTTAGCGAGAATCCTGCTGCATCAGTTTAGCAAAAATCTGCCACCCTCAGCATCAATCTGATCCAATTCCTCATACCTTACCCTCAGTGGCCTGCCTTCAGCAAGAATCCTGTCACAGCTTTAGCCATGCTCCCCTAGCCTTGCTGCTTCTCCTTAGTGATTGTCCATCCACTGACCTCCGCCCTGCTCTTTGACTATATATTTCTACTTTTCCTCATTGTATTTGGAGTAGAGCTTTGTCTCTCTCCCCTACTGCAGGTGCCCCATCGCAGTAGTTTCTCTCGAATGAAGTCTTCCTTTCAGCCTTTAACAAGTGTCTGAATCATTTTCCTTTACTGCCATCCAGAGAGGCTGACTCCACAGCACACTTCTGGAAAAGCCACCTTCGCTTTCCTTCTCAGTCCTCCTGGAACTCAGAACCCCAGATCCACACTCTCTAGTTTTCCCTCTAAATCTCTCATTCTTCTTCATCACCAGTCTCTGAGATCAGGTGCTGTTGCCTGTTCTCTGACCATGGGGCCACTGTTATCTGGCCTTCTAATGGTTTTACACACATCTTCCTACACATAGTGCCATAGTAACCTTTTAAACACAGCACTGACCTTATTCCCTTGATGTAAATCCCTCAGCATTTCTTGATATACTCTAACATATAATCTTATTTCTAACTCCACAAATTTTATTATTTTTATTTATTCATTTATTCATATATTCACTCATTTATTTTTTGCTATCCCCTTGCCCAAAAAGCCCATTGCTGTTTCACACCCCTGGGCCTGACACTTCCCCTGCTGGGCTTATCCATTCTTCTTCCTCCACCTTTCTAAAGTCAGAGCAACCCTGTTTTTTCCCAGAAGGCTTCCCTAACCCTCCACAGTGTGAAATGGGGGTCCTTCCTTGTGCATGAAATAATCCTGCCAGTGACTGGATAAGCAGCGTGGTGAAATGAGCCTCTCACACATACATCTCATAGAAATTGCAGCTGAATGTGACAACCCCCATGGGTGCGCTCTGAGCAGGGCCCAGCTGGAAATAGAATACAGAGGATTTTGGTGGACATGGCTCCTTAGTGTCCCTGAAACTCATGGGAGACCCACTCACATTGGTGGCATTGGTGTTTCCTACCCACCGTGAAATCCCACAAGGTTATGATGAGTCTCAAGTGGGGCCCTGCCAAGCTTCGTATAACCCAACCACATCACTTTCAAATCCTGCATCATTCATTTGTCCAGCTTGAAAAGCAGCCTGTAATAAATCATGCCTCCTGCTTATAAATCCTGGGTCTCATGACACAGCCGCACCACCTTACTACATTTCCACAGGTCCCCCCCGTGGGCCGGTGGCATTGCCACTGTGTAACGGTGATCACTGTGTCAGTCATAGTGTCGTTTTACCTCCACTGTCCCAGGTGCTAAGAGGAACTACAGCACCGGGCTGGCCAGGGGCCATGGCAGTGATCCCATGGGGCCCTAACCAATCTGCAAGTAAGATGAACTGTTACCCATTACAGCATTTAGTCACAGTGGCCTGAGAGCTGCATTTCTCATCAGTCAAGCTGTAAATTCCTTGAGTGTTGCAGTCACCGGCCAGCAGCGACCACAAGCGTTGTAGATGCTCTCAAGAGACGAGAGAACATACACACGGACTACCGAGTCCTATGGAGGAATAGGGACGGCATGGCTACCCTCTCAAGGGGAGGGTGCCTCCGAGTGGCCTGGCCACTCTCTCAGAGGAGAGGGCCCCGAGCTGCCGCCTCAATAGGCTTTTTATTAGGCAGTATTGGGTAAGTGAACAGATACAGAATGTGGATTCATTGTCTAGCAGAAAAGATCAAAACAGGTAGATAATTTACATAGGATTCAAAAGTCTCACACTGGGTTTGGGGGCTGGTATCACCTAACAGATACAGGATTAGTCTCCTTTCCTACCAGAGCCTATACATCCAAGAGAATCCTAGTAAGCAGGTCTCACAGGATTTTACATATCTTATGCCCCAGGTCCAATTTACCCCAGGTGTCCCCCGACTCTAGTCTGAGCCTCACCACCCCTGCTATTTCCGCAGGCCCTGAGTTGGGTGAAGGAGACAAAGGCAGCGAGGAGACTTGGACTTCTCACATCCAGAACAAGGACTCGGGCTATTATCAAAGCCGAGGAGGCAGGGGTGATATGGATCATTCCCTCACTTCCACAGCCCCCTGAGTCTCTTCCCTGATGGCTTATTCCCACGTGATCGTGTCTGTCTTAGGTCCATTCTTTCCAGAGAATGGTTGCCCGTCATTGACTATCCGACCAAGCTGAAGGGAATAGCAGAGCAGGCAGTGCCCATGTTCAGGGAAATAAGTTTTGTCTCCTTAGGCCTCCTGGTTCTTGGAGGTTTCTCACTCAGGCTTAGCCATGAGTGAGGGGCGGGGGGGGCGGGTTACAGCTCCTGAAACCAGGCAGGGCAGACACCACACTTGAGAGCAGAGGTCATGTCTCCTTTATCTTTGCAACTCAAGGAATTCTGTTGATAAGCAGTCAATAAAATTTTGGTGAAGAAATGAATGAAACTGAACAATGAATTCCATGAGGACAGGGTTCATGTTTTGGCATCTTCTTAGCTCTTTACACATTAGTAGGCCAGCTGTTCTCAACTAGGAGTCTACAAAGGTAAGAGTATACCAGGTCTGTCTGGAAAAAGTCCAGCTATTGTTAACATAATGGTTTGCAACTTTGATGTTACCTGGCAGCTAATGGGAGGTGCGTTCCTGGCTGGAATGCGCATGTGTGAACGAACAATGACGACTTCAGTGTACTAGCCAGTAGGGGCAGTAGATGCTGCTGAGTGATGCACTGTGTTGCCATTGTATTCAAAATGACTGAACAAGAAGAGCAACGAATCTGCACCAAATTTTTTGCTAAGCTTGAACATTCTTCCATGGAAACTATTTGGATGATTCAGAAAGCTTTCAGGGATGATGCAATGAGTGTGGCATAAATAAAAGCAAGGCACAAACACTTCAAAGATGGTTGAGAATCTGTTGAAAGTGATCCACGTTCAGGAAGACTTGCCATGTGCAGAATACCTGAGAATGTTGAAGGTGTACAGGCTGCAATCAACAGAGATGAGCAACTGACAGCAAGAACTAGAAGCTGATCTGAGAAATTCCAAAAACTACTGTGTCTGAGATTTTGATGCAGGACTTTGGCATGAAATGTGTCGTGGCAAAATTTGTTCCATGGCTTCTGCTACCAGAGCAGAAGGAACATTGTGCTGCAGTTGCTAATGACTTGATTCATACTGCTACCAATGAACCAGATTTCCTAAAGACGGTCAGAACCAGAGATGAATCAGGGGTCTACTCATATACCTGTGATCTAAAAACAATGGCCCAATTGTCCCAGTGGAAGTTGCCTGGTTCTCCAGGTCCAAAGAAGGAATGGCAAAGTCACAGCAAGATGAAGACCATGTTAACTGTGTTTTTTGACTGGGAAGATGTTGTCCAGGACATGTCGTTCCAGGCCAAACAATGAATAAGGAGTACTACCTCATTGTTCTTCATTGGTTGAGAGATGCAATACAACAAAAATGGCCACAGCTATGGGCAACTTGTGATTAGCAGCTTCATCACGACAACACACCCACTCATGCATCACATCTTATACAGAGTGTCTTGGTGAAACATCAAATAATCCAGGTGACTCAGACCCTCTATACCCCAGATTTCACCCCCTGTGACTCTGGCTTTTCCCAAAACTAAAATCACCTTTGAAAGGGAATAGATTTCAGGTCGTCGATGAGATTCAGAAAAATACAGTGGGGCAGGCTGATGGTGATTCCAACAAAGGATTTTGCAGAGTGTTGCGAAGAGTGGAAGAGATGCAGGGAGAACTGGGTGAGGTCCCAAGATGCCTACATTGAAGGTACTGAGGCATCATTGTCCTATGTACAATGTTTCTTGTATCTTCTTCAGTAAATGTCTCTGTTTTTTATATTACATGACTGGATATTTTTAATGTGTGATATGTATTATATATTTATAATATATACAATATTGCAAAAATCCTAACAGAAACTATAAGATTATACTCAAGATTGCTGTTCATAGCAGGAATTGTATCATTTCAGTATCAAAATGACAAACTGTTCTGATTGCTTTTCATGTATTGATTTATTTCATATAGTAAAAACAGATCTATAATTATTTAGTGTGTATCTTAGTAAAAATATCATTCACATAGAAATGAAATAAAAGTGTTCTTGGTGCTAAATAGTTTGAATGTCAGTGCAGTGCAACTCAATTTTGAAGAATTAAGTATCACTAATATTTACTTTTATAAAAATTGGTCAGAATAACTATTTCCTTGGTTACACAGAGTTGACCTATACCCAGTGGATGGAAAAGAATCAGAAGACTGACTAAGAAATTTTCGGTTGCTCCATATGGATTTGGTGTTGTCAGAAAATCAGGAGAAAAGAGGAGTCTTGATTCATTCATAGTTGACACCAAGAGACCACTTACTGGCCCTCACAAGAGCCTCCCTGGAATAGTACCAACACGGAGAGTAAATGAATCCCATCTCTTCACTTCCTGTCTGTTTGACCAGAAATTTCTGCATATGTTGTTGAATTAGTCAGGATACTTTCAGTTTCAAGTGATAAATATCCAATTCAGATTAAATTGAGCCAAATGAGAATTAATTGGTTCTTATAACTGAAAAGTCAAGAAGGAGTAGTTCGGGCATGGCTGGATCAAGGACATCAGATTATGCCATTAAAATGCAATTGCTCCATCTTTGTTTTTAGGTACAGCTTCCCTTTTTCTTATGTAAGTTTTCTACACTTGGTAGCACAGGTTATCATCTTCAGACCAAAATGGCTCTTTACTCTTACAGTTGTCAGGAGGAGAGGACCCTCTTCCTGCCAGGCCCACATCAGTGACTCCAAAAAGACTAAATAGCTTGGCTTGAGGTAGATACCCACCACAGGATACATTGCTATATCGAGGAGAATGGCATGTGATTGTGCAAGCCGGCTGAAATTCCCAGTTCTCAGGGGAAATCATTATGTGAGAGACAGACCACCAGACGTGGAGAGGAATTTCCCAACAGAAAGATGCGGGGCAGACAGAAGAGTTGCAGACATACTAAGAGTCAAATCTGGGTGCGGTTATCTCCTCAACTACCCTGACGGCAACCTTCTTGACTATAGTATTTCATTTTTTTTCCTGAAAAATTTCCTCCTAGGTCTAATTCAAAAACATAACAAAAGGAAATGAAAAGGCCTCAAAGACAAAAACTCCTCGTGGTTGGATAAGCCATGAGTCCCCAGGCTTGTAATAAGATAAAAGGTTTTGAATGCTCAACTTGTAATAAATGACTGGCTCAAACTTGATGCCTTCATTTCAGCAAAAGGTACATGTCCTTTAAAACAGATTGACCTCTGCAGCCGAAGTGGAAAGTCTATGACAGGATAATTTAAGAGCTGGAAGAAGCCAAATAACAATTTTCATTAGGAGACTCAAAAAATGGCATCAGTTTTCTGGGTTGGACACTGCCCAAGAAAAGCCATTACCCAGCAGTGACATGTGAAAGATCTGCTTTGATTTCACATGGGAGACTATTTAGTGGTGTTGAGACAAAACCTGCCAATTCCCATGGTTTGTTAAAAAACGCCATTATAAGCACAACCCTGAAAAAGACAAATTCACTCCCACAAACGTCACCAAGCTTCTCATTGAAAGTGGACACATTCAGAAGAACAAAGAGAAGACTGGAAGGAGGGGAAGAAGGGAAAGGGGGAGGAAGCGAGAGAGGAGAGGAGGGAGGGACGGAGGGAGGGAAGCGTGAATGAAGGAAGGGAGAAACAGAGAGGCTGAGAGAAAAGTGACCTTTCAGACTATGTCACATTTATGCTGAAAAGTTAATGGTTAAGAATATAGACTTTGACCAGATGCAGAAAGACAAATACTGTTATATGTGAAATATAAATATTCACAGAAGCAGACAGCACAGTGGTGGTTTCCAGGGGATGGGGAGAGGGGGGCGGGTGTGGGGAGGTGATGGGCAAAGGGTACAAAGTTTCGGTTCTGCATGATGAATAAACTTTGAATGTCTACTACACGGCGTAGTGTCTATAGCCAACAATACTGCACTGTATACTTAAAAGTTGCTAAGAGGGTAAATCTTATGTTACATATAAAGGGTCAAGAGGAAAGTTCGGAAGGTGATGGATATGTTTACAGCCTTGATGGTGAGGATGGTTTTATGCATCTCTATTTACCCTCAAACTCATCAGGTTGTACAAGTTAAATATGTATAGTTTTCTACATAGCAAACATACCTCAATAAAGTGGTTTAAAGAACTGCTTGCCTTAAAAGGTGATAGCTAAGAGGCGAGGGATTTGGGGGCGTAATAAAAATGTTCCCAAAGTGATTTTATTGATGGTTGCATAACTGTAAATATAATAAAAGTCATTGAATTGTATACTTTAAATGGAGGAATTATATAGCATGTGAGTTATGTCTCAATAAAGCTGTTTCTAAAATGATTTAGATTTTTTTTTAAAAGCATCAGGTTTTAGAATCAAAACTAGAAGATCAAGGTTAGGTTCTGCTACTTAATAGTTACTTGCCTTTCTAAGTCTGAGATTCTTCATCTGAAAAACAAGGAGCAAAATAATAGCACCGTTAATGATTTTAACAAACTGACATGACCAGAGGGGAGAGGAGAGGGGATAATGGGGGAAAGAAGAGGAAGGGGCCAGCCAGGAACATGAATAGAGGACTCATGGGTATGGACAATGCAGAGATTGACAATGATGGGGCGGGGGTGGGGGGATGGGGAGGGGAGAGCAATGGGGGAAAAGGCAGGACAACTGTAACTGAACATCAATAAAAATGTTTTTAAAAGATGCTAAAAAAATAAATTAAATTAAAATAGTATAAAATAAAGTAAAATAAAATAAGATACAGTGCTTTTGTAGTGCACCAGTGCCAGTGCGGGAGGGGTGGGGGTGTAGTAAGTGCTCAGTAAATGAGGTCTGGTGTCATTATAGGCTGAGGCACGCAGCGTGTCCTGAAGCTCCATAGAAAATATTTCCTGTGCAGAAAGGTTATTTAAGTTCAGCAACTTAGAAATACCTAGATGGAAACCCTGAGTAGGCTATGCCTCTTGACTATATAGCTAGAATAGTAAACTGTGAATAGAAAATAGGAGATGGCATCTAAACATTCTTCAGCATTAATGAGTTTGAATTTCTGCAGAACACTAGAGGTCCCTCTTGGCACTGAAACTTCAGCTCTCCTGACGCAGAATCCAGACTGACAGTTTTCTGCCTCAGCCCCACTAGATGTCTCTTCAATCAAGTCCCAAACTATGAGGGCCCTGGCATCGATTCTGTGTCTGGGAATCCCTGCACAGAAAGGGCTCGGGATGAGATAACCACACAATTTGCCTGTTTGTGCACATATTCTAGAGCTCCCTCCTGCTGGCACGTGCACAACCCTAATGGAAGAAATCTTCTGTTTTCCAGAACCACTGCCTGGTATATGAGCATATGGGGGAGGCAAAGGTGACAATGATTAATTAGGAAACATAGAGGATACCTGGAAACCACAACGGAAGTACTCCCTAAGAGATTAAAAATCAGGCTGCTCTCTCAGTGTTCAACAACCAAATCACTGGAGGTGTTAGGAAATGTGCAGTCGCTTTAAGGAGATAGAGCAGCTCAAAGGTCAGAGCAAGACTTGGATTTGTGATGTTAGAAGGAATTGATGTGTCAAAAGAAAAGCAAAGTTACTTTTGCCAGCAGGCCATCCAGGGAAAGCTGGAGGGTGACAGAGGCACGCATGGCTCGTACAGCAGAGCAAAGGGTTCCCAGGCCCTGGGTCTGTAGCAGGTACATCCTGGTGAGGGACTGGACCATCTCATTAACAAACCTGAAGTGCCGAGCAGTCACCTCATCAGATGCCATCCTCACCGACAAGATTTCAGAATGTCATTCGGAATCCTGGGTCCAACTGCTGAGAGGGAGAGAAAACGCTGCCCAAGCCCCATTGGAGAGAGTTCCAGCCCCTGTAACAGGTCCTCTTCTCATTCTGAACTTCAGTCTCACATTCTAGCCCTTTCTTCAATCTCCTCTGAATTTGATGGTGTGAGTTAGCTTCCCCCAAACTCATGAACTCTAGGTCTAGGGCATTGACAAGTTTGAGGTTCCCACCCCATCTGGCTGAGGGTCATATCCTGGGTCGAGGTGCAGTCATCAGACCAATTCTATCTGTAACAATTTCCATAGGCTGTGAGCTAGCTCCTGGAAATATCTCCTGTATATATATGGCTTCCATATTTTCGTTTCCAGTCTACATAGAGTCTGAACCTTGTTTTGTTGTCAAAGCTTATTGTTTTTCAGTGTAAGTAAAACTTGTGCATTGTTGAGAGTAGGCCCTCCATGACTATGTTGAATGAAAAGCTTTCCTGGAGAAAAATATTCAAGGATTATACATTACTTGTATTCTTTGGGCCTTCTTTCTTATGAACAGAGGATAACTCTTATAACCTCTTGGCTAGCACCAGTAGTTAAATAACAAAGGCCAAAATGACCATTCATTCATTCATTTACTCACTCACTCAGAAATGTATTCATTCCTTCAGCAAGTATTCAGTGAGCACTTGCTACAGCCAGATGCTGTCCCAAACCCCAGGGACAAAGCAATTAATTAAAATTAGAGAGACCAAAACTCTGCCCTCAGGGAGCTATTAGTTATGGTTGTGTACACATAGCTAATAAGCAAACATGTAACTGAAGTACAGAACATGTCCCATCAAGGTGAATGTCAAGAAGAAAACAATGCGGGAAAGGAGCACCAGAATCACAGGTGATGGGGGTGGTCAGATTAAGCTGCACTGAGAAGGTGACAGTGGGGTTAGAGCCACGTGTTTACCTGGGAAAAGACTATTCCAGCAAAGGGAACAGCAAGTTCAAAAGCTGTGGGGTGGACGCATCTTCTAGAGAGTCCAGTGTGGCTGGACTGCAGTGGGGAAGAGGGAGAAGGCAAAGTCACAGGTGTGAGGTTGAAAGTGGGGATTTGATCAAGCCAGGCATTTTGGAAATGTAAACATAACCTGAAGTAAAGAGCATGATAATGATTTTTCCCACTGCACAATCAAGCCTAGGCTTCACCATGCACACACACACATAGAAAGTGTTTTGTTACTACTTTTAGTGTAACAAGATTATGAACAGCCCACTGAAGCAATGTCTACGTGGAGGTGTATGTCATGCCTCTGTGGTGACAATCTCTTCTGCCCTGTGGCTCCTTCCCTCTCGGCTCCTTGCTTCATATCCCTGGTGTGGCTCTTTCCACACTGTCATGTAATTACTTGTCCACTTGTCTGTTTTTCCCCCTATTACGAATGCCTTTAGAGCAAGGACTTCGCTCATTTTTGTAACTCTAGCACAAGCTAAAAGCTCATTAATGAAATGCATTAATCTTAGGAACTCAATAATTGCCTTCTCACTTGAACTCGATTATTGTATATTTGGGCAATTGCTGTTCACTTCATTAGGAGCGGAGCCCTCAATAAATCACATTTTAAAAAATTTAATACACAACTACTTTTGAGAATAAAAATATAAATAACACAATAAATCACTTCCATAAGTGCAGCACATTATCTGAATGTGGTAACAACATGTAATGCAGATAGCAGACTTTGGATCAATGAATTGACCAACATGTTGAAAATTAAAGAACACAGCAGCAATCTGATTATACTTCAGGACAGTTGATTACATTTCCAGGCATTAACTGATTCCCTAGATTAACTGCATACACAAGCACAGACAATACAAAGTGTTGCCTGCCACCTTGTCATCATGCCTAGGGACCCCGTGCTCACTGGAGTCTGACAGACACGGGTTCTACTCTCAGCTCTCTTATTTATCAGTTTGGTGACCTTGGGAAACTTACCTTCTCTGGCCCTCAGTTCCATCATCTGTATAAAAAGGGGTCATAATAATACAATCCTCATAGTGCTTTAAGTATAATAAACAGTATAAATGGTGAAAAGTGCCTAGCGTGATTCTGGACAAAGCATTCCACTTAGTGCTGTCTATTAGAATGGACAGAAGAAGCCAGTGTACATATTTGATCATACTCTCCAACTTTCAATTGGCTTTCTTAATTTTCATAATTGCAACTCTTTCTTTAAAATACTGTTATAAAGGACTATAGACCAAAATCTACAGTAACATATTTGAGCAGGTCATAATGCTTTAGCTACAATTTCAAAACACAGACAACTTACAAATTTAAAAGTTTTTTCACAGCTTTTTAAAAAGTAGAACCTGAGCTGGCCTAAATCCCTGGCTATAAATCCTCACTGGAACTCCTGCAAAAGTCTGTTTAGTCTTTATTTATCCCTCTTGCTTGTGAATACTTACGGGTTTGCTGCAGAAATACTAATGCCTTTCATTATGAGGTATGTATAGCCACAGATTCTGCTGGGGTGCTGCTTAAACACAGTGTATGGTCTGTATTTCTTCGCTAAGATCCTAAAAGTCTGGCTGCCAGGGCTTCAGATGAGACCATGTGGGCCCGCAGACTGGCAGCTCTGAGAGTACTGTGCATTGCTCCTGTGCCGGGACTGGCAAAGGTCCTCACTTAAACTGACGTGGCATTGACGGCCCAGATTCCGGCTTACTAGAAAAGTCAGGCATTTGACTTCTGGCCAGACAACTTCCTCAAAGCACATGAGAAAATGTCTTTCTGAAGAAAGGCAGTTGCTTTTAGTCACGTCAAATCAAAAACTATACTGAGTTGACACTGGCTGCTGCTCTCCCCAGGAACACTGAATACCAGGATGATACCAGATTCCCGACAGCTACAGAAACCACCCCACCTCTCTGGACATGATGACCCCTGACACAAGTCAACATCGTACCAGGTAGCTAAAAAGGCAATATTTCGTCTCATGTCTAAGGAGCTTAAATGCTCACAAGCTCACCTGGCATTTTTTAACCAGCGTTTATCCATTTGTCTGAATGGATTATGGATTACTTTGTGAGCGTAATAACTGGCTGAGGTTATGTTTCGTGTTTGGGGAAAGTGAGGGAACCGTGGA
Source organism: Trachops cirrhosus (assembly GCA_028533065.1). Taxonomy (NCBI): domain Eukaryota; kingdom Metazoa; phylum Chordata; class Mammalia; order Chiroptera; family Phyllostomidae; genus Trachops; species Trachops cirrhosus. The sequence goes on along the minus strand of CM052539.1, from coordinate 56,716,145 downwards.
CAGGGAAATTGCATGCATGCTGGGGAGGCTGAACCCGTCAAGGACGTGGTAATCGGTCTGGATGAGGCAGAGAGAAGGTGGGTGGGGTGAGAGTGGGAGTGACTACAATTTAGGCGGGCACTGCAGTTTTATTAATTTTTTTATTTTTCAATTACAGTTGACATACATTATTATATTAGTTTCAGGTGTACAGCCCAGTGATTAGACATTACCTAACTTGCTAAGTGACCACCCTGATAAATCTCACACTCATCTGACACCATACATGGTTACGACAGTATTCTGGACTATATTCCCTAGGCTGTACTTTACATCCCCGTGACTGTTCTGTAACTGCCAATGTGTACTTCTCAATCCCTCCATTTTTTTCATCCAGCCCCCCAACCTCCTCCCATTTGCAACCTCAAAACATTCTGGGTATCTGAGTCTATTTCTGTTCTGCTTATTCATTTTGTTTTTTAGATTCAGTTGTTGATAGATATGTATTTATTGCCTCTTTGTTGTTCACCTTTTCTATCTTTTATTCCTCCTTCTCCTTAAAATAGATCCTTCAACATTTTAAGGTATTTTAATTAAAATGCCTTCAGGCATAGCACTCACCCAAGGTTGCTGCTATTCCTACCATACCCTAATATTTTCCATTGTCTTACACCTCAGATTCTGAGCATGTGAAACACTTGGCCCCCTGGCCTGGGCTGGAACTTTCTTCTTTTTTTTTCTTTTTTGATGGTTGAAGGAAGAAGCTAATGTTTGTTGTGTGTTATGAAGGAATTTGTTGGGTAAATAGAAAAGTCTGAATATTATTTGTAAATTACACTATTATAACAAGGTTAATTTGCTGACTTTAATCATTATACTGTGATTTTTGAAGGGGGTAATCTTATTTTTAAGAAATACACACTGACAAGGCCATAGTAATCAAAACAGCATGGTACTGACATAAAAAAAAAGACATATAGATCAGTGTAACAGAACAGAGAGCCCAGAAATAAACCCAGGCCATATGGTGGATTAATATTTGACAAAGATGGCAAGAATATACCATGTGGTAAAGATAATCTATTCGATAAATGGTGTTGAAAAATTGGACAGATACATGCAAAGAAAATGAAACTAGACCACTTTCTTACACCACACACAAGAATAAACTCAAAATGGATTAAAGACTAAAGATTTGAGTTAGACTCAAAATAATAAAAGGCCTAGAAGAAAACATAGGCAGTAAAATCTCAAGCATTTCTTGTAGCAATATTTTTTCTGATACATCTCCTCAAAGGAAACAAAAGAAAAATAAACAAATGGGATTACAGCAAACCAAAAGATTTTGCACAGCAAAGGAAACCATCAGCAAAATGAAAAGACAACCCACTGAATGGGAGAACATGTCCACCAATGCATCTGATAATACATATGAGCTCACTCACATGTGGAATTGACTGAACAAAATAAATGAAATAAAAACAGTCTCATAGATACAGAGAACAGACTGACAGCTGTCAGAGAGGAGGGGGTTGGGGGACTGGGTGAAAAAGGTAAAGAGATTAAGCAAAAAAACAAAACAAGATACCTCAGAGACATAGACAACTGTATGGTGATTACCAGAGGGAAATGGAGGTGGGGAGGAGGTAGAAGAGGGTAAAGGGGGGATAAATGGTGATGGAAGGGGACCTGACTTTGGGTGGTGAACACACAATACAGTGTACAGATGGTGTATTATAGAATGGTATACCTGAAACCCATATAATTTTATTAACCAATGTCATCCCAATAAATTCAATTAAAATATACATGATGAAATATATGAGGGTTAAGGGTAAAGATAAAAATCCAGATCTATATAATCATAATCTCCAGAAGTAAAGCCCAGAGAGAGGCATTTATAGGGAACAGTCCAGGGCATTGCCAGGCACACTAAAATTTGAGAAGCAATGAACTTTATATATCACTGCTACTCAAAGTATACGCTGTTGACCACAGCTCTGGCCTCACCTGGGGGCTTGTAGGAAATACAGAATCTCAGGTCCCACGTGATCTGACTGCATCTGAACCTGCAAGTTTAATACGATCCCCAGGTGATTCCTGTGCCCCTTAAAGTTTGAGAGGCCCTGATCTATATGTCACCTGTTTACAGATGCAGATATTATGGGTGAATGAAACTCATTTATCAATAAAGACAACAGCTTGTTTTTTTCCTGTTCTCCCTGGTTGCCTTCAAAGGCCAGGGAGAAGGAAGGACGGATAGAAGGGCAGCTTCAGCAGACACGCCTATCATTTATAACTACTGCTGCTGTCCCTTCCGCTCAGAGGGAAAAGTTACTGCTTTTTCCAAAGTCACTTTAGTCCGTCAGGGAAGTACTTGATGTTCTCCCCACCAGACTTGTTGTCTGGGTGAGGCATGTCGCCCCCAGACAGGCGCACCCTGGATGTGTCTAGACACTTGAAATGGCATAGCAATTTTCGCCAGAGCTGGAACTGCAAGCTTAGTCTCGTACAAAAAAAAAAACCTCTTCTTGCCTCAAAATATGTGAAGTTGAACTGAACTTCCAGTGCTGAGGACAAGGCTTCTTCTCACCATTAAGCATCCTTTCCCACAGAATGTTCCAAAGAACATAGCTTCATAGATGTTCCTGGCAAAAAAGAATTCTATAACTAAATAAGTGTTGGGAACACTATATTTTCTATTTCTCCTCTTGGAAACTGAAGAGCACATTAGCATGTAAGTGCTCTGAGAAGTCCTGCATTGAAGGGGAGAAAAAAGTCTGACTCTGGTCTAGCAGAGTTTCCCAAATATATTTATGGACTCCTTTTTCATCCAATACTTAATATTTTCTAGAACAAATGTTTTAAGGAAAAATGAGAAAACACTATGGTGGAGAATTTATATATAAAGGAAGAACTCAGTTCCACAAATAGAAAGTCAAAAGGAGAAAAAATGGCAGTTTCAATACACATCTAAAAATATTGGCAGGGCCTCCGAAGGCCTTGGGATGATAGAGAGCTCCCAGTGGAGTTGTGTGTGACCTTTCCATCCCTCAACCCCATGTCCGTTCCACCACCAAATCCTACTTCGCTTCCTCCATATCCCACTTCTTACACACCCACTGCCTCCACCCTGGCTCAGGTTACCTGGACTACTGCAGCGGTCTATTGATGGGTCTCTCTGCTTCCACTCTTGTCCCCATAACGTATTGTCCACACTGTTTAAAACCTTCCAGGAGATGCCCCTTGCCAGGAAGAAAACAGAATGATAACAGGCCTGGCCTGGCCTTTCCTGGCCGGCTCGTCTTTACTGATCTCCTACTCGTCTCATGCTCCAGCCACTCTGCTCTTCTCCTGTATTCTCTCTACCTGGAAATCTGCTTCCCAGCTCCATTTTGTCTATTTATCCTCCAGATCATTATGCAAAAATCATTTCCTCCAGGAAGCCCTCCTTGATTTGACAGTCTAGGTCAGAGCTACTCAAAGTGCAATCCAGGGTCCAGTGCCAGTCCACAAGCTGTTCTCAAGGAGATAAGTGCAGAAATTTAGAAGTAAGCATTTAGAAAATGTATAGTATTTTAATATTACCATGATATCCAAGCACTTGATCAGTAGACTAATCCTGTTGAACAGAGTAAAGACCAGGCCAGGTGTTGTCAAGCTCACACAATCAGTCAAAGGTGGCACCAACTGCATACAGCACGTGACAGATGGGAGGAGAAAACTGGTCCTTCAGTGCTGCTGCGCATGCTCACAGTGCCAGGCCCCTGCCTTTCAAAGCACTTACCACAACTGGTAATTTTACACATATGTTTGTGACCTATTTTTTCCTTATCACCTGTCCCTCACACAGACTCCTAGCTCCGTGAGAGCCAGCCAGCCAGTTGCTGCTCCCTGTTGTGTCCTTCCAGCCGAGCACAGTGCCTGGCACCTAGGTGACACTCCCTCAATGTGTCTAATTAATAAGTGGAAAGAGTGAGCCTTGCTGATCTTAGCTGTGTCACTGCAATATTACTCTTAGTACTTACTGGGTCACCTGTAGCTGACCTATGAGGGAAAAGGGCAGGTGAAGGTGCAGGGAGATAAGAGAAAAATCATTCCATTTCATGAACTCAACCAGACCCTTTCAGACTGCATTTCAGTGGCACAATGGATGTAAAATGAAAAGTGGCCATTGTTGTTTGAAAGAGTACAAAGGAACATTTTGTCTTCGGTAACTCAGGTCTGTAATCTCCTACTGTCACACCTCATGGGTGTTCTGTGAGATATTTATATTTTACTCTAATTAAGCAACATCAGAAAATATGATTGCCCCTTAAGAGAGAGAGCTGGGTACATGCCCACTTTCTGCAATGCTGTATTTCCTCACATAGCTCTCCCCTGCCCGCCTTGGCTCCCAGCTGTTTTGCTGGTAGAAAGGAGAGGAGGGCTGGTGTGGCCCTGATGGCTTGGCTTCTGGCTGTGACTGCCGGCCGCTGTGGGACCTCAGAGCGTAATTTCCTCCCTGGTGGGTTATCACAGTCAAACAGCCCTGACTAATCAGAACTTCACGGGATGCAGATACCCAGTTTAATTTAAGGAGATTACTCTGAAACAGCTTTGAGTAGGACGTTTGGACTCCTGGGCCCCTAACTGTTAGCTCAAACAGGCCCCAGAGGCAGCTGGAATCTTGAACTTTTTCCAGGACGGCAAAGAAGTTTTAATATAGTGAAAAGAGCAACGGATGGCATCCAAGTCTTAGCCCAGCTGTGTGAAAGGACCTCCTGGCTCCTGGCTTTCAGTTCCTCATTTGTTAAAAAAGAGGATTAACCAGATCACTTCTGCCATGCCTTCTAGCTCTAAAGTTCTGACTGGAATTTTGGAAGCCTCTTTTAGCTCTCATATTGGGGGACGGATTCGAATTCCTCTAGGACGTGAGCTTCAAGAATGCTAAGGAACTCTGTGTCTGTTCTCTACCCTCCCTTTGGTACTGAGAGAGGCTGCAAAAGTTAAATTTAGATAAAGGACTTCACCTTTTGCTACTCACTGAGTGTAAGCTTTCTTCTGAAAAGTCCACAATAAATAATCTACCCTATGCCTAGTATTGTGAAAATGAATTTGTTTACAAAATCCCAAGACTCAGAGGTCTAACTAACTCTACTTTCATTAATGGAACATATATATAGCACTCGTTATTCCCCAAAACAGTGGGCCCAGACAAAACGTTCCAGGGCCAAGTCAATTTCTGAGCTCCTGTACGAACCCTCTCATCGGTCGGTCTATCCCCTTGCAGAGGACACATCAGAGCCCAACACATCCTGCACCGAGGAAAACCCACGGACCTGTGCTTGCTGTAGCTCAGGGCTGTCACACTCATTTCCACCGGGGGCCACATCAGCCTCGAGGTTGCCTTCAAAGGGCTGAATGTAATTTCAGGACTGTGTAAGTGTTACTGCTCCTGAACTAGGGGAGAGGAGCTCCGTGCTGCCACTGAGTAGAACCAAGGAGCCAGCCAGATAAAACCAGGTGGAGGGCCGGATTCGGCCCACGGGCCTTATGTTTGCCACCTGTGCTCTAGTCTCTCTCAACATTTAACCACTGAAGTCTTTTTTTTCCTCTGAAACATTTATTAACATTTACTAAACAAGAGCTCCGCCAAACACATTTGGGAAATGCTGCTCTAAGCATCATCCACCTGGTAGACGCAGGTTGTTTCTTAAAAAGGCAAATTCTTCAGCCCTGCCCCAGACTTCCCGCATCAGCATCTTTGGAGGTAGAGCCCAGAAATCGTTTTCACAGCTCCTTGTGTACCAGAGCTGGTGAGTAGCGACTTCCAAGAACAGAGTGTTAAAATTCCAGGAATTTCAGCAATTCATGAGCCAATGGACTTCATATTGGTAGACTGAATTTTGCCATGGTGAAAGAGCTTACACCATGAAAATCAGCAAATGCTTTTTTCAGGGCTTTTTTTCTCTCCCCCGGATTACTGGTTATTAGACATTGATCTGTAAAGCTCTGTTTCTGGTAATTATGTACAGTACAGTTTGAGAACCACTGATAATGCAAGCACGTGATGTTATCAGAAGGCCTTATGTGTTAAAACTATGTCAAAATTTTAATCACTAGTTTTCCCATAGCTTTTAGATATTGTAAGAAAATGGGGTTAAAATTCGGTATGAATTATCTAGGAGCAGAAATAATCAAGTAAGCAGACTCACATCACGATGAGGAAGTTTTTGCATTTACAAACTTTGTAAACTGCGACATGAGAAGACCTTGATAACAGCTATGGCTTTATGATGGACTGTTGTTTTAGTAATCTGGAAAATTCTGGAGGTATAAAAATATTCAGAGACAACTGTCACTTTTTCTTCTTGATTTTACAAACTCTTCACCAGCACATTTCGGATTGCAAGGAAACATACCCCATACCTGTTGAGATTCTAGCTGGGCTCCTTGGTCCCCAGGGTGCCTAAGTGGGGGTGATGTGGTGCATTATTTCTTTCTTAAAAGGGATTCCTCTGACAGATCCAATTACAGTTATGATTTGATGTGTGATAGCAAGCACAAAGCTCAGGGTGATCTTTCCTTCATTCCTCTGGCTCAGACAAGATACAAAATCCAATGACAGAACCAGACTGGATAGTGAGACTGGAAAGTTTGTGTTTCCACTTAACAGTTGTCCGTCTTTCCCTCTGAAGGTGACTGCTGGACTGGCTGCTGGACTCAGTATGGTTGCATTTGAACAGCTTACCTGGCATAAACACACTCCACTGGGTATCAGATCCCAGGCCACTAGAATCCTGACTCACCACCATCAAGTATTTAATCATTACGACTCCAGCAGTTTATTTTGACAGCCAGACACAAGGACCTTGCCTCCCTCTCCTGTAAATGCCAAGTGGTATATGCTTAAAGACAGAAACCTCTCTTTCTCCCCATGCAAGCCTAAGGCTTCTTGACAGCCTGAAATACACCTGAGGCAATGCAGCTACTAGAGGGAGAGAGGAGGGGATCCTAGGTTTATTGAACACTTTAACACTTGCCAAGCTCTGCCCAGGCATTTTGTATACTATCTTAGGCAACCTTACAACAAACCTGAGATTATTTGTGTCCATTCTTTTCCTGTCCTTTCAAACCAAGGGTCTAAAGTTAAATGACACCCTAGCTGACGTGGCTCAGTTGGCTGGGCGTCATCCTGAAGACTGAAAGGTTTCTTGTTCAGCTCCAGTCAGGACACATGCCCAGGCAGGTACAGGTTCAGTCCCCAGTCAGGGCACCTGCCAGAGGCAACCAATCGATGTTAAGTCTCCACCGCTCAAGCTGCTTTGTCTCTCTCTCGCATCGATGTTTCTCTCTCCCTTCCTTTCTCTCTAGAATCAATAAAAGAGAAAAAAAATTAATCTAGAAAAAAATTAATGCCTTTGGGACCAGCCAGTTAAGTAAGTGAAGTGAGCCAGATGAAACAGTAGCAACACAACTAAAACTGGTGAGTCCTCAGTAGGAGGGAGACAAAAGAGAATAGTGGAGACTATGACAAAATCTGATTTTCACAGCAGTACATAAAATTTTCAAATAAAGACAAATGAGTCAGTTAAAAAAAGAAACTCTGTTGGCCAAAAACAACACATATGCAGGCTGGATCTGGCCCCTGGTCTGCTATTTCGCATCATCTGCTTTTCACACAGCCCACCCAAGCACCTACAGCTTCCCAGAGGCCTAGAACAACAGATGCAGGGGGGCTGGTTCCGCAGCAGTGCCCACCCTCTCACACGTCCAGTCTGTGCTCTAGCTTTGCACATTTACTTATTTCTGGTTCTAAGCATTCAGGTCAGTGTCCTGGCCTCTGGAAGTCTCCATTTAGGTGAGTTTCTCTCTTCCCCTCTTTTATACTCTCGAACAATGTTTTCTCCGTTCTCAGCTCAGCTCAGTCTCTGACACTGTTGTCATCCTGTAGCCACGTGAAAAACTTCCTAGCTCATCCCCAGCCTTACCAACACCAGCTCTGAAACCTAAAAATGGGTGGGAAAGGAGTGGGGAGCATTTCCTGGAGGAAAATGAGCCAGTCCCCACCTCCGAGTGCGGAATCTGAGGTCTAGGTGAGCCAGGCAGTTTGGCTAGTGCAGCGAAGGGGATGCGTTTTGGGCTCATGTTGGTTCCTCCTCCCAAATCCCTTTCTCAGCGAGTCTCCCTTTTCCATTAAAGTGCTCCGAACCGGCCAGGCACCCGTAGCTTACCTGGGATGGCACATTTCTACCCTGAAATTTCATAGAAATGTTGCTTTTTATTTTACAATATATTTGTATTTCTTAGTAAAAATATTTTTCCTTCAGATAAAAAAGGTGTTTCAGAAATATTAGCTATATTGTTAAAAGTCTTCCCACTCTCCAGACCTCAGACCACACCCCTGGGGACACATACACTTGTCACACCAGTGACATCAGTACTCCCATCCCCTCCATCAGCACCTCCCAGATCACTGATGATTACCACTCCTGTCAGAAGAGGAACCCTCAAATTGGGGCTTATGATATTTTTCCCAAGATCAAACTGTCGAAGGCAGTTATGGTCTCTACATAAATTTCTATTATAAAGAAAAATTAATCAATAGAATAATTCATCGATTTTTTTAACCTAAAAAAAAAAACAATCAAAGCCTCCAAATGTGTTAAGTTCTTGTTTATTTTTCAGATCAGATAAGTGAGCTTAAGGCTCTACCACTCAAGCCGCTTCGTCAGCAGAAAGGGGAATCTTCTCCTCACCAAGCTGGACTTGCCCTCTGCACGCTATCAGTGTGCTTATTTTTTGTCACACGTTGTTTATCTTTTACCTATAATGAGTCACTGGTAAAAGATAAAAAGCATTGAAATTAAGATCATTGTGGAGCTGTAACTTTGTATTATGCTATATTAATTCAGCAAGTTCATCATAAGATTTTTTTATCAAATGTATAGGTTATATGCATCTGATCAAAATGTTATATAGTACATCAAGATGTATCTAGTACTTTAAAAAAATCAAAGCTAAAATTTAAAGCTAATTTTACACCCAATTTGGCTTTTAATTTAATGGGAATGAAAACCTTACATATGTAAAATATGTTATTTAATTGCAGAGGTGTGCTTATAAAAGCCTAAAACTTTCTGTCTTATCAGATAATTAAGGTAGGGGAAAAAACTCATTTTAAAATTAACCAGTTAATGTTTATATCTCAAATGTTGAGTCTGAGCATCACATTTTAGGAAAAAAATTTCCATTTTCATGTTGTAATTTATTTTTTTAAAAGATTTGATTTATTTATTTTAGAGAGATGGGGAAGGGAGGGAGAAAGAGAGGGAGTGAAACATCAATGTGTGTTTGCCTCTAGCACACCCCATACCGGGGTATGGCCTGCAACCCAGGCATGTGCCCTGACTGGGAATCAAACCAGCAATGCTTTGGTTCACAGGCCTGCACTCAGTCAACTGAGCTACACCAGCCAGGACCTCATGCTGTAATTTAAATTTCAGTCTACATTTTTAAAAAAATGTTTATTTCTCAAGCAAAATGTAATTGACTTTAAAATATATTTTAACATATTTTATATAATTGAAAGGAAATTAAATGACCCTGTCACTTTCACTGATTTAATATGTTAGAATTAAAACAAAATTTATCTTTAAATAGTTGAACATTATGACATTTAAAATTAAGTTCAAAATATTTAAAATAAATTTTTCAGAAAATTACTTTTTTATCATATGCAACACTGAGATATTTTTAAAAGAAGTTAAGATTATGAATTAATATGAAAATGGTTTGGAACTTAGAAACATTTTGTTAAATTTGCTTTCATGTAAGTTTATACAGAGTGGGGCAAAATAGATTTACACAAGACAGTTTATTCTTATATTGTTACTTATTAATTATTGTATTATTTTCCATATGAACAATTGTAAATCTGCCTTTGCCCCATCCTATATAACATGGAGCATATGCTCTTTAAAAGTTTTTTTACATTGAAATAAAGCCCCAAAGAAATGATTCCCAAATGATGGATTGTCCAACCCATAACAGAAAAAATATTTGTGGGCAGTTTAACCATTTTATCAAATTATTTTAATCTAACTACATGGTAAATATCTACTTTCCAAGGGATGTAGATTATTATATTTTTTGTAGCGTCTTGGCCAAAGTTTCAACTGAGGTACCCACATTATAGGTTTAAGAGGCCATATTATAATTTTGAGCATTGACAGTGTAAGTGTACAAAATTTGTAAAGGAAATACCTGAAACCAGTCCATGATACTTATATGCTCATTCAGGTTAAAGAAATACGAAGACAAGGGATTTATGAAGAGATTCGCCTGTAGAGCACGACTGTCGTGCTGGGAGTCTGGGTGCAGGTCACATGTCCTTCTGCAGTGGGAGACAAAGGATGCATGAACACTCCCCTTAGACAGATGGGGCCACGGGAGAAAGCCAGTGGAGGGTCAGCCACGGGACTTCCCAGATGGCTGGAAGGAACCTAGCAACAAGAAGTTAGAGGGAAAAGTTGGATGTCTACCGGTCCCAGGGGGAGTCAGAAATGACTATATGAATTCTGTACAAGGCAGTCAGAAAACTGTTTCTAGAAAGGGGCCGAGAGTAAATATTTCAGGCTTCAGGAGCTGCAGGCTCTGCGTCACAACTACTCAACTCACTGGGTATGGCGTGAAAGCAGCCACAAACAAGCCGTAAACAAATGGCCGTGGCAGTGTTCCACTAAAGCGTTATTAGCAAAAACAGGTAGCAGCACTGGATGTGGTCCACTTTCACATCTTGCTCAGCCTACAGAGTGCAATGCCAGCTTCTACAACTACTGCTTTTCTTGAGAACCTTTCTCACCGCTCAGTTCTCTTCTTCCCCCTACTCATGCCCTAGAAAAGTTAGAAACTAGCCAGCAAGCTAGATGGAAGAGAGAGAAGTCAGAGAAGAAATAAAGAAACAGCAACAACCCCTTTTTTCTCCCAGCAAGCTTGCAGCCTGAGGAAGACAAAACTGGGGAAAATAAGAATATTTGACTTGAAGTCCAATTCAAAATCTTGAGCCAAACACACTTTATTTCTGCACTGAGACTGTATTTCCAGCTTAAAATGACAATTGATAGACCTGGTTATTACCTATGAGTCAGCAGAAAAGTCATGGGGCCAAGGAGGAAAAAATTAAAATGATATGTCAATTAAACCACACTTGCTTTTCCAAAACACTGCCAGTGGCATACACCATTACAGAGCCCAGCATCTTCTTCCCTTAGCTGAAGACCCCCAGCTATGATGGAAAACCAATGGTGATGTCACCCATCCCAGTCCCTTTTCACAAACTCTTCACCGAGAAGGCAACTCCACAGTGTTGATGTTATTGTCATACCCAGCTTCTCCAACTGTCCATAGCAGATATATGACTATAGAAGATACATAGAGGGTTTTTTGTCCTTCAGTAAGTATCATGTCTAATTTATGTCTTCCTTTGAGTAACATGCACACATCCAGTGAGATGCACTTAGTTCTCCAGCAGGGACACGTTTCTAAAGGTCCTCCTGCCTTCTGCAGGGTTCCTGTCACATGGGAGAAAACTGAGGCGTGACACCACTGGAAAGTTTATTTGTGGCCTGTGATTCAAGCAAATGCCAGATTGTAGTGGGTGCTGATCAATCGTTTAGTGGTTCTTGAACCGCGGCCTGCCTGAAGCCAATAGCTAGCAGTTCCTCTAACTCCATGCTGCATGGGGCCTGTCCAGCATTTGCAGGGATCAGCAGGGAGCTCTTGAGCAGGAAGCTTTACTCCCAGTTTTAAGGCCAGAACAGCCAGCAGTATGAGAATATATCTGGCTTCTGCTAAAGAAATCAAAGTTTTGTTTTCTATTTTCTATGCTAAAAGGCTTTTAAAGAAACAACATGACCGTGTACTGATCTTAGTGGCTCTGTTCTGTGAGTGGTACAACATTGGGTGATCTAACTCACACTTCACCCACAGGCTCCAAAACGGCTTTCCCCTGACTTCACTCTTTCCAATGGCTATCACACAGACTCACTTTTGCTTGATAATGGTGTACAGTAGTCCCCCCTGATCCAGTTTCAATTTCCATGCTTTTTTAACAGTTACCCGAAGATAATGGAGGTGTGAAATACTGAATGGAAAATTCTAGAAATAATTTATAAGTTTGAAATTGCATGCTCTTCAGTAACATGATTGCATGCCATGCCTTCCCACTCCATCATGCCCAGGACAGGACTCACCCCTCTGTCCAGCACGTACACGCTGTGTACACTTCCCACCATTTGTCACTTAGCAACTGCTTGGGTTACCAGATCAACTGTCAAGATATCACAGTGCTTGTAAGGGTTAAATAACCCTTATTGTACTTAATAGGGGCCCCAAAGTGCAAGAGCAGTGATGCTGGCAATTCAGAGATGCCAGAGAGAAGCCATAGAGCGCTTCCTTTAAGTGAAAGGTATGTATGCATAGGAAAAACACATGTTTGGGTTCGGTACCATCCATGGTTTCAGGCACCCACTGGGGATCCTGGAACACATGCCCTGCGGATAAGGGGGACTATTTAATTCTATTTAATTATGGCATTTGTTAGGGAGTTCTTTTGTAGTCATAAACTGCTTTATGCTTCATCACAACGGAGTTTCTTCTTAGCCTGTTAGCTGCTACTAGGGAGGATGATTATGCGTCCGTAACCTACAGTAATTTATACGGTCCTTGGTATAGTGTAACATATACCATATTTAATTGGATAACTTTTCTTCTTTTAAAGTTCTATCACAAGTACCCTAAAGAAAAAAAGAGAAGTTGATGATTATATGAATGTTAACTGGCACCAACTCCAGTGATTATTTTATTTTTGAGAATTTTATATTTTTGCAATACCAATTCTTCATCCAAAGTTAGGAGTGCCCTTAGTTAGGATATAATCTCCTTTTTTTCCTTCCTTTTCCAGAAACTCATTGTCACTAAGAATAGGACACTTAAACAACGTTGGATTTTGTCTTCAAAGGGTGAATTATGTGAAAGATTGTTGGAGTTCTATTTTCAGGTTCGGGTCATTAACACCATTTTTTAATGAAAGAAAAAGTGTTCCAACTCTCACACTATTCATTCAACATTTCTTTTCTCATTTTTATTTAACAAATACTTAGGGAGAGCCCATCATGTTTGGGAAAATGTCCTAGACACTGGGATGTAACAGGGAAAATATACAAGGCCAAAAATATTATCAAAGGGTGATAAAAAGTCATGCAAAGATGATGATGTAAGAGACTGACTCAGTAGTGGATTTAGATTAGGTAGTCTAGGACAGGCTTTCTGAGAAAATGAATTAAACTTGATATGGATGATGAGAAACAGCCGTGCAAAGATCAAGGGGGAACAAACAAATTTCAGGGAGCAGAAAGAGGCTCAGTGTGGCTAAAGCCATGTAGGTGATGTGAAGATGCTAAGAGATGAACCCAGAGAAGGAAATAAGGGTCGTATGATGAAGGCTTCTTAAGAAGGCATAAGAAGTTTGATTTTATTCTAAGTATTACAGGAAGTCAGACAAGGAGGTATTTAAAGTCAGGAGAACAACATAACCATAATCTGATCTACATTCCTAATATTGCATTCTAGCTGCTATAAGAAGAATGGATTATAAGGGGACAAGAATGAAAAATCAATATAGAAAGAGTTATAGTCCTCAAGGAAAGGAACTGAGATATCTTGGATTAGGGTGGTAGAGAAGATGAAGAAAAGTGGAAGAAAAATCTATTCAGGATAGATTTTGAAGTACAGTTGGTGGGCTTTGCTGAGGGACTGATGTAAATGTAAGGAAAATAGAGGGAACAAAAATAATACTGAGATTTTTGTCTTGAGCATGGGGTGGTGTGGTCATGCCACTCACCGAAATGGGGTCTATGGGGCAGGAGCAGAGCAGGGAGGTCAGCAAAGAATAAAAGTTGTGTAGTCGGGTTAGACTTGAGATATCATTTGGGCATCCAAATGGAGATGTCAGGTGGGCAGACAGATTTGGAGAAGCCCATGCTGGAAAATAAGTACAATACTTGGCAGTTATCAACATAAAATGGTATTTGAGGCCAGGAGTATAGAGAATATCAAAAAGCGAGGGAAGAATACAGGAAAGGTAAAAAAGAGGTCCAAGATCAAACACCCTGGGATAGTCTGTCATTTAGAATAAGAAACAGGAAGATCCATCAAAGAAGCCCACAAAGGAGCAGCTGGCAAAGTAGGAGAAAAACCCAGGCAGATGTGGTGCCACAAAAGCCAGAAGAAGTGTTCTATGGAGAAAGGAGGCGACAACTGTACCTAAAGCTGTGGAAATGCCAGGAAAAGGAAAGGAAGACGTGTGACCCTTATCGTCAGCAGCACAGAGGCACTGGTGAGGATTAAAGAGCAGCCTTCATGGAGAGGCGGGGTCAGAAGCTCAGTGACCTGGAGATGAAGCCCATCACTGTAGGAAAGTCACTTAGGACATTTCACTATGACAAGAAGCAGAGTAATAAGGAAGTACTGGACAGTAATTTTTTTCCCCAACAAATGTTTATTAGCCAAGTGATAAATGTAAGGCACTATGCCAGGTACTACTGGGGAATAGAAAGATAAATACTGTATGATGTACACTTTTAAAAAGCTCACAGTGTAAATGGTAGAGCATTGGGAGAGTAATGATAGTCACCTGAATTTGTTATCTACTTCCATAACAATGCTACATAACAAACCATTTCCTAACTCAAACATGATAAGCATTTATTATTGTTTGTAAGCCCACTGGGAGGTTCTGCTGACCGAGGTCTGACTCAGCTCAGTCTGGGCTGCACTCGCTCACTGTCTATGCTCAGGAACCTTTGTGAATACAGAGGTTGTGTATCCATGAGGCTGGCCCTCTCTGCCACTTCAGAAGAAGACCATCTGCCAAAGAAGAGAATGAGGCCAGCGTGCAAAGAGGAACAGATATAATTATTAGTCAACAATACCACTGAGCCTGAATCCAAACGTGCCTTAAGTCTTTCATCCTAGATGTCCTAGTAATGTAAACTCCACACTTCCCTTTATGCTGAATAAAGTCTGAACTGGGCTCTGTCACTAGCAACCCAGAGTTCTCACTATTACATCCAAGTTAGAATTTGGGGACCTTTAAAACAAATACCATCAAAGAAATATGTTTTAAGAGTGATTTTAGGAAGATTTGTTCTCACAGACTGGTTGGAAGAGATAAGAACCTACTGAAAGGACGTCCAGCTGGCAAATAGTTTAGCTCCTGGGCATAAAAAGGATTGCATTTGCCTGTCCCCCAGCTGATGCTCATTTGGTACACACCAGTGCGGTGTGCCAGTTGTTTAGTGCTAAGGTCAGTTTTGATAAGTGACACCCACATCTTCTGATGGTTAAGGATGTTGATTATCATCCCTGCCCACACCTATGCTGCAATATATTTTCAATAAAGTGAAAGTACTTAGACATATTTCAGAATTCTGTTTTTTCTGCCTGTGATGCCTGACCTCAATTATTTCCACCTCAGATATCAAGATGCAACAAAAATAAATTTGCCAGCAGCCTTGATGAACTGTCTTCCCATGAGAGAGACTGACTCTACTCGCTCCTCTTCTTTTACCGAGTCACCCCAAAATAATCAGAGCAGGACGCAGCAGAATGCTAGTAGCTATAACATCCAGGCTATCAAAGACACCAACAGGAAGCTGACCTCTGGGCCCATGATGCCAGTCAGAGACAGGCAGGGAGGAAGGCAGTGAGATGTCATAGAGAAAGTGCAGATATGATAAACTGTAAGAATTACATTAGCAACATACAACGCACCTCTGAGTCAACTTGCTCTAGCAACTAAATCAGGGCCTGAGGAGTACACAGACCAGAAGGATGGCTGCTCCCCACCCAAAGCACATCCTCTACCCAGTGGCTACTGCTCAGACTTCTTAACCCTACAAAGTCAGTTCTTTTGTCTAAGAAAACAATCAAGCAAATGGACAGTGATTGAAGCTTTATTTATAATTGCAATAATTTGAAAACAACCTCTAAGTCCAAACTCCACTGGCTTCCTCTGACTGGCTGGATAAATTATGAAGACCCTACAGCGGGTTACTATAATTCCATTTAGTCAAAACTGTGTTGCATGCCTACCAAAAGGGGGTTCTGGGGACACTAGTTTTACTTGAAGATATTGCTATCTTGAACAAAATCAGAGTTCTTTTCATCAGAAAGAAGTGGGAACAGATACTCACAAGCAGCTTGCGGCATCTGCCATACAATTTAAATATGCTGTAACATGGGATTGTTTAAGTAATGAATGGTGCAGCCCCAGGATGGAACACTCCACAGCTGTCTGTAGCTATTAGGAAAAAGGAAGTGGGAAATTGTATGGTAAATGCCCTAGACATTTTAAATGAAAAAAGCAAGCTAAAAAAATGTAAATTATATGATCGCATGCCTCTGTGTGAGTGCATGTATGTGTATCTTCTTATTCATGCATACAAAATTTATGGAAGGATATATAAGAAAACATTAGTTATTTTTGGATGGTAAGACTCAGAAATGTGACATTTACTTTTCACTTAAATCTATAGTATTTCCTTTGTCATTGGAATCAGAATTTGTTATGAAAAAACTCAAGGAGTCCTTGCTTCCAGATAGGTCTAAACGTGACAACATTCTGGACAAATCTGCCTCAGTCATGTCCTCTGAGATCCTCACTAAGAGGTCTGTTAATCATGATTCCACTTCATTGAAGAAGGCTCATCAAAAAAGAAGAGAACACCCACCCAGACTCTATCTCAGAGGGCAGCCCACCTGAAGGTTTTGTAGGGCAACATATCAGTTCCTCTCCATGTTAATTTTTTCTGTAAGGTATACACCCACTGTTTCTAAATTCATTTTGATAATCTGATGTATTTTCAATCACGCCCCCCGCCCTCCACAATGAAAGTCTTTTGCATCTAAGTTAAAACCCTCTATGCAGCCCATACTTCTAATTCTGTCAGGCTGATAGAAAGTTGGTCACCATCCTCCATGCTGTAATTGGGACCTGGAATGCCTTCTGATGATGGAAGAAAGTAAACACATCTATCCAGAGATCAGAAAAGTACACCATATCATCTCAGAAAATAGTATAAAAATTCTTGTAACCTTATGTTTTCTAATAACAATTTGTGAGAATTTTGCACTCTACTTCCTGATATTGCTATAACTGACTCACGTAAAAATAATCTGCCTACCCCATGCTTGATTAAATTGATGCTCCAAGAAAATGTTTCATGTCATTGCACAGACCACCCTCCCCACTGTATTTCAGCAGATTATGCTGCCGTATGACCTTACCCCTTGGGCTTCCCAACTTTTAAGTCAACCATTTTCCATTTCTTAGTCCATTAGACATAGGGCCTATCTCTTCAATTCTTTGAATTCTTTCATCATTTTCCTCCAAAGCCTATTCCAACTTACCACTACCCATAAAGCATGGTGCTAAAAAATTCAGTGCAGTAGTACTCCAATGAGATACTGTTGAAACAGTTTTTATTTAGAGCCCAATTCCCTACCCCCTTATTTATTTGTGCCTCTGTACTTCCTGGAAAAGAAAGAAAACATTAAATAATCAAGTCAATTAGTATAATTGAGCCTCTCCATAAAGACTCATATACCATTGCATGGTGCACAACAGGATTGATTCACATGCCACAATAAAGATACTGAAAGAATAAACTCAAAGGGAAGTGAGTACATTATAGAATAGAAAACTGGTTCAGGATTCAGTAAGAGATGTAGAACATCAAGCAAGCATGTACATTAAGTGAGCAATCAAATGGTAAGTTTCTAACACCCAGCATCTGTCCTGCTGCTACGTCCTTAACTTTAAGTGGGCCAGCCCACCCAACACTTCACACAGCCTCAGGGAGGGTGATCCCCAAGAAATCTGCTTTGTCCCTGCCCAGTGCCAGACCATCCTGCCTGGCCACATCCCAGCCTGTTTTGATGATGGTAGCTCTCATTCTCTCTTCTCAGCTGCTACTTCTAACCTCCCTGCTCTATCCAATGCCTCTCCCATACTACATTTGGTTTCCTGAAATACATTCATCCCTCAAACCACAGTTTCTTTTAGCTGCTCCAGAGAGAACCCTAGCACAGCCTAGCAAATCCTCCAGACAAAACCCAGGCCAGAACTAGCCGGCAATATTGGGGTTAATGCTGGGATAACCCCCATCCCTGAAGAGGAGAATTGGACAGTAGTCTGGCAGAATTTCCAGCACATTTTAAAAGAAAATGTTTTTGTCCAAGTACACAGAGTTGAAGTTGAATAAGGTATCTATAATGGAACTCCAGTGATTGTTGTTTCAGAATTATAAATGTATAAATGTCCAGAAAGATTTGGATAGAAACTAGGAAAGAATAAGTATAGAATACAAACAAGGTAAAATATGCATTGTATTTTTCAGCTGTAGAGAGAAAATTTTATTTGGTTATAGAGAAAAAGTTTCTGACTCAGAAATATTCTTTCAGTCTCAAAAAATGAGATAAAAAATTCACATTATGAGTGTCTTTCCCTGAAACAACATTAAATAAGTTTTCTTTGCTATCCAGATCCTAAAGTAGACAGTAGATCAGTGGTCTCCAAGTCTGCTGGATTATCAGAATAAAATGGAAAACATTTTAATGCAGATTCTAGACTCAGTGAATCAGAATCTCATGAGAGAGAGCCAAGAAATCTATTTTTAAAACCATCTATTTCTGGTGATTGGCCAGGTTTGGAAGCCATTGTAGAGGAACCCTATGGTTCCTTCCAGAGCTAAGATTAAGCTTCTGTTCTTTGAAACTAATAAGTAGTTAGAGGTTTTTCTCCTGCTATATTGAACTGTATTATTCAATAATCTCTGTTTTGGGGCCCGGACTTGTGTGGCTCAGTGGACTGAGCATGGGCCTGCGAACCAAAGGGTTACTGGTTCGATTCCCGGTCAGGGCATATGCCTGGGTTGCAAGCCAGGTCCCCAGTAGGGGGCAGGCAAGGGGCAAACACTTATTGATGATTCTCTTCCTCTCTTTCTCCCTCCTCCTCACTATAAAAATAAATAAAATCTTTAAAAACAAATAAAAATAGACATAAAAATAATCTCTGTTTTTGATAAAAGTTAATGTCATACACTTTGATATATACCAGCCCAGCTTGTAACAATTCCTTCTTCTCTAAGAATCTCACAATCTAATAGGGAGGACACCCACAAGACATTTTTATGTGATACAACCCAATACCCTGGTCTCAATTTGGTGAAATTGGAACATTCCAAATTGAAAAATTCAGAAGCCCAACTCCTCAGAAATCTAGAATTGGGATCAAGAAAGATAGTCCTTCGATATGGCTAGACCTTGTGAGCTTGGAAGCTGTTGGCTGTCATCTTCCGCTGGACTGAGAAGCAGGAAAAGCTGTTCCCCCAGAAAGAATACAGCAAATGCACAGAACGAAGCCAAACAGGAAACCAACAGGTTTCTGCATACGTAATGTGACTTTTCCAAGGCCTAGCTGCATTCCAGCCCTTGGGTTCCTTAATTGCCTCTCTTCCTTGTAATTACTGTTGTTAACTTTAACCCAGTTCAAGATGTAACTTACACCAAGTGATCTACCTAATGTGCCTACTTACACTTAATAGTGGCATATTGAGACAAGACAGGTTCCATGGCCCCCAGTGGTGATTAAAATCATTCTTTTTCCAACTCTAACAGTTCAGGGGACACATGAAAGCTTCCTTTATAGTTAAAGATCTATATACACTATCTGTTGATAAAATAAATGAATGCATTTCTGCATTCAGTTGAAAGTATCCAAGGAGGAAAGAAAGTGACTTTTAGAAATCCATCCCAGTATTTTCCATCCCATTGGAAGTCCATTTGATATACAACAGAATTTCTTTTTTGAAAAAGAAAAGAAAAGGCTGTTGTTCTTTGTCCATGTGTCCTTTCAGTGCTAATGTTGGAAGTTCTCCTGAGACACTGCAAGTATTTTAGTTCAAACAGCGGACTTTGTCACTGATCTGAACTCAGGTTCTGGTGTCAAACAGAGGGATTAGGAATGAACTTGCTTGCTGCTAGTGGTGAGAACTCAGATTCTGGCATGGCAGTGCTCTCTCGACACATCTCAGAGTGCTCACTCCCTAGTGACATTTTCCTCTTTCCATTTATTCAGGAGAGTTATAGAACAAATGCCTAATGTAAGCAGTAAAAATATTTTTCAGTTAGATTTTGAAAATCAATTGCTCAAAAAAACACAAAATAATACTGCCAAAATACAAAACAAAAAGAAGTTTGAATAGCCTCCCTAATGACTTCCTTTCTTCCAGTAGCTCTTGGATCATCCAAAGGGCCTGGCCCTATATTTTAAAAACTGTCATTCTTAACTTCTGTCAAGTGACAAAAGCGGGGAAGGTTAAAAACAAGGGCTTCCTTGCAAATGCACAGCCATTTGAGCAATCATTCATGATTAGAGTTCAAAGCCAGAAGACTTTAATGAATTACAGGACTACAGCTCATCTGGCTGTCTAAAACAAGACTTTATTTTGCAAAGATGGGGGTGTGTCATTGGCAAAGAAAGAGGCCTAGTCTTGCCTTACACTTGGCTGTCAGAGACAAGAGGAAATCTGCTAGATGAACTGTATTTTGTCTTTGGTGTACATGGCTTTAGTCTTGACCTGAACCATGACAACCTTTCAAGTTACATCTGTACCTTTTCCTAACATATTCCTTAGGCTCTCATCATACTGAAATCTTCACATTACTCAAAAATGTCATGCTCTTTCATGTCTCTGGGTATTTGTACACAGCCTCTCATATCTACATGTTCTTCCCCTTCATTTTCTACCTGGAGGACAACTAACTACTCATTCTCCAAGAATGTGATCAGGCAGCACTTCCTTAGGGAAGCCTTCCCAAATTTCCTACATACTGGCTCCCTCCTCTGTGTTCCTCCTGTGCTTTGGGGAAACTTTGCTTATAGCACTTAGAATACTATGTGTTTAGCACTATGTATTCATGTGTTTAAGGGCCTTTTCCCCACAGCCAGGCTGTGAGTTCTTCATTCATCTTTGTATCTTTATAGCGTGGGAGCTTCATAAATGTTGACTGACTGGGTAAAGAATCAGAATTGAGACTTCAAGTGTTTGACCTCTGGACTATTAAGATAAAGAAAAATAAATGTTATGTGTTGTAATGTGTTGGAAATTTTTCCATTTATAGCATTCTAAAAGGTTTCTTGTAAACATTTCCACTGAATTTTATATACTAAAGAAAGCATCAACTACACCCCATCTCCCTTTACTACATACAGACAGGCTGTAAATAGAAATTTTCTTCCTTTCAAAAGCAGTAGAGTCTATACTTTATACATTTTTGTTTATGGTATATGAGTACAAGACCTTCTGGAGCCCAGATGTAAAAGACTTGCTTTACGGCATTTTCCGTTCTGAAAGAGACAGCTTGATTTCACACACATCTGTGTTTTAGTTCCAGGTTAGCAACTAGCTGGTGACGTCAGTTTAAGAAAGTAATTTAACTACTTCTGGGTTTCTTTTTCTCCAGTATAAAATGAGAGGTTCTTCCCAGATTAGTGGCTCTCAGACTGTCCTGAGCAAAGATTCAGCTCTTCCATACCCAACACTGATGCCCAGGAGCTCCTGAGCTGGGGGTCAGGCAAGAGCAAGGAGAGGAGGAGGCCCTAGGGAAATGGCTCTCCAGGACCTCACCAAGAGAAACTCTGCTCTTATTTATTTGTTTGGGCTTCTTTGAGGGGAAAATAAATTTCTCTGCTTCAGAAAAAGGGTTGGGAAAACTCTAAGATGATAACCAGGGCTCCTTCCACTCTTAATTCTATGATTTGAGGTAATAGAAATGACTTACAACATGAATGATAAATGAGTACCAGTATAATTTAAAGAATAAAAGCCTTTAGAGGAACATAATGCTTCTTGTCTGTGTCTTAGGGTTTTATATGTGACCACAATTGGTGCACATGGCAGATGAGGAGCTGCAGTTTGGTAGTGAAATCCACATTCTCTGGGCTGATTGCTGCATGAGATATTTATCTCTGTGAATCTAATGAAGCCAAACAGGGTATACCTGATGTGACTCATATTGAACTTGGAGCATATGAACAGTTCTCTCAATTAAAAATGTCCCTCTCTTGAATCAATTTCACTATCTAACTGGGGACACTTGCTTTTGTTACAACTGCTAATACATAGTGTTTCCTTAGCCTGAGAAATTTTTAACAGTTGGAATCTCCTTAGAGATATTTTAAGACAGTTGTTTTAAAAACAAAGTTTATAGAAATGGTGAGGGTGAAGGTGCAGATTTAGCAAAAGGCAATTTAAAATATACCTATGTCCACAGAGTGGCTTGACATTGTGAGTATAGAGATCACTGGAAATAAAGCAGGCTTGCAGAAGACCGTCTGAGGATCGTCTCAGGGTGAGAAATCTGGAGTGCTGTGACCTAGATAGGAGCAGAGTGATGCAGAGGAGGTGGGGAAGGGGGAGGGGCAGTCCTGGGTCACTAGCCTGTGGTTTCACATCCCTGCATCTGCCACCTGCCTTTTCACACTGCAGGGCTCCTGGGGCCCCAAGTCCACTTGAACTTGTCTGTCCGTGACTTCTACAGGAGGTGACAAGGCAGCCTGTGTGTTTTTGTCATTGTGCTCTCCCTTGTGCTCTCACTCTCTTCCAATAAACCTTGCCCTTTAAACCTATTAATACTTTTCCCCAAGAAACCTGCCCCTGGGTAGAGGAGGAATCTCAAAGTCAGGGTATTCTGTGCTTGAGCTTAGAAGGGCCTCTGCAGCCAATAGTCAGAAAATGCCATTGCTCTTAAAGAGGGGACAATAAATCCCCTAGCCACCCGCTAATGCAATCTCCCTCAACATAGAAAAAGGTCAAGCTTGAATGGTAAATAAATTCTTGTCACACAGCAGTATGTCTCTTCAGGTGAGACAGTAAATCTTCATGGAGATAAATAGCCACACATACCATTATTCTCTTCCTGTGGTCTTGGGCTTCCTTAGTCAATTTTTCTACAGCTGATCTTGCACAAATCTTGGTTATTAACATTCCCTTGGTGTGTAACGACCTCCCAGATGCGCAGCCTGGATGAAGGGGGGTGGGGTGAGCTCCAGAGGGTCTTATACTCTTACACCATAAACAAAATGTATAAAGTATAGACTCTATTGCTCTTGGAGGGAAGAAAATTTTTATTTACTGCATGTCTGTATTAAAGGAAGATGGGATAGAGTTGATGCTTTCTTTGGTGTATAAAACTCAGTGGAAATGTTTACAATACACCTTTTAGAGTCTGCTGCAGCCTCTGTAGCTCAAGATAGAAATAATTTTTCATTACAGAATTTGACATGGCAGTTAATGAGTATATAATTTTTACTAAACAACACAATTAGGGGGGTTCTCCTGTTAAATACAGAAATACCACGTCATTCACAATAGCCAAAATATGGAAGCAACCTAAGTGTCCATCAACAGATGAATTGTTAAAGAAGATGTGATTTTATATATATATGTACATATGTATATGTACAGACTTTATTCTTATTTATTGTGAACTACTGTAAGTGTACTTTTGCCCACCCTGTGTGTGTGTATATACATGTATGTGTGTGTATATATATGCACACACAGTAGAATATTATTCAACCATGAGAAAGAGGGAAATCCTGCCATTTGTGACCACATGGACCGAACTTGAAGATATTTTGCTAAGTGAAAGACACATACTGCGTGGTATCACCTATATGTGGAATCTTAAAAGGGAGAGAATGAGTCCAACTCGTACCGAGAGTAGAAAGTGGTTGCCAGGCGCTGGGGGGTTGGACTAGGGGAAATAGGGAGATGCTGATACAAGGGTACGGACTTTCAGGTACAACATGCATTAGGTCTGATGATCTGATGTAAAACATGGTGACTATAGTTGGTAACATGAACTGTACAACTGAAATTTGCTAAAAGAGTAGAATTTCAATGCTCTGACAAAAAAAAAAAAGAAGATAAATGTGTGAGGTAACAAATGTGTTAATTAACTAGATGGGCAGAATTCTTTCACAATGTACACATACATCAAATCACCACAATGTACACTTTAAATATCTTACAATTTTATATGTCGAATACACATCAATAAAGCTGAAATTTTACAATTAAAAAAACCTGCTATTCCACATAATAGATAGCCATGTAACTCCACCTCATACAACATTTTGGTGGTCAAATTGGTAACGTGAACAACTAATAATGATTGCAAAGCATTTTAAAAATACAAAATGCTGCATAATTTAGACTTAAGAACGTGAAGTTATTTCCTATATACAGAAACATGAATCTTGCTGCTGAAACGTGAGACAGCTCTCTCTGTGACAGTGTCCAACCTGGTACGTCATTGATGCAATGGCACAGACAGGACAGAGCGGCGAGCTCTTTCACAAGGAAGCAAACACGGTCCAAAACTGAAATGGCCTGTTTCCAAAGTGGCTGCTGGCTATAGATGCTCTTTGTTCATTTCCTACAATAAGCTTACTTTTCTTTCCATTCACATCAACCCGGATTTTAAGTTAGTTATTGCCTGTTACTATTCATTGTACTTTGTCCTGGGAATAAAAGAGAAAAGGAGACAAGGTGTTTCCAGTATATAAAAGGATATAAGGTGTTTCAGAATAAAGTGGTCCAGGCTAATTAAATGCAGTGAGAACCAAGTGACGGATGAGCCTTTCAAACCATTTACCCACATGCATAAACCAAAGTCATAAACATTTAGTGAGTTCTTTGTCATTTATTTTAATGCTTTTTAAATGTGCTAAGGAGAAAAAATTTATGATGTGTTTCTACAGCATTCTGCTTATGAAAGTTCTATTCATCAATAACTAATTTATTTCTATAGTGGAATATCAGTTTACAAAAAATGCTTCACATAATAAATGTGAGGAATTAATGTATGAATCTCTAATTATTGAATAATATAGGGGAAAATATAAGTAGTTACTGAAAAATTATATAGTACTGAATCTTCAAAAAGTAATATAAAAAGGAAAAAAGTTTTAGTTATTTTAGGGAGAAAAAAGACTTAGAAATCACACAGGTTCAAAATGTTACTGTAAAGAAAAGAGCTCCAAAGATCAGTTTCTCATCCAGTTATTAACAACCTAAAGTCTCGTCCAAAGAATTGGCACCGCCCCAGCAAGGCTACTGTGATAAGATTTAAAGGATTTCTAATCTATGGCTGTTATGTAAAAGTGACTGACTAAGCACACTTGCCTGAAGGTTTTCCTTAGTAAATCTATCTTAAATGAAATATAGTCACTTAAGTCTAACATTTATACTCCCAATAAATTTGAGTTTTCATTATCAGCAATTTGCCATAATTGATAAATTAGCCTGGCATTCAAAAACTAAACATCTTTAATATAAACAAAGATTATAAGTACTTTTAAGTAATTCACCTGTTTTCCATCATTGTTCCAGCTTTATCTCCACTGATTTTCACTGGGTCTGATGTTATACGACCTGGTTTGTATTTACGAGATGGCTAAAAGGTATGAACATTTTTCTCCGCAATCACAAATGGTGATCCTATGTCCAACCACACAGTTTCTTTGCTATAATCACCTTACTCGGTTTTTAAAAATTTATTTAAGTAGAGTTGACATGCAATGTTGTATTAGTTTCAGGTTCACAATAGAGTGATTCGATATTTATATCCCTTACCCTGTGATCACCACAGTAAGTCTAGTAACCACCTGTCACTGTGCAAACTTATCACAATAATATTGACTACATTCTCCTTCACCTTTTCACCCATCCCCCCAACCCTCCCCCTCCAGCAATCATCAGTTTAATCTCTGTTTCTATGAGTCTGTTTTTGTTCTGTTTTATTTGTTTATTTGTTTTTTTCAGTTTCCATATACAAATGAAATCATATGGTATTTGTCTTTATCTGTCTTATTTATTTCACTTAGCATAATATTTCCTAGGTTCATGCATGTCATCGCAAATAGCAAGCTCTCATTCTTTTTTATTGCCGAGTAACATTCTATTGCAAATATATACCTCATCTTCTTCATCTATTCATCAACGGACACCTAGGTTGTTTCCATATCTTAACTATTGTAAACAATTCCACAGTGAACATAAGGGTGCATATATCCTTTTGAATTAGTGTATTCATTTTCTTTAAATAAACTCAAGGAAGTTGAATTGCTGGGTCACAAGGTAGTTCTATTTTTAGTTTTTTGAGGATTCTCCATATTGTTTTCCACAGTGGCTGCACCAATGTACAATCCCACCAACAATTCATGAGGGTTCCCTCTCCTCCACATCCTCACCAACACTTGTTATTTATTCATTTTTTTCATAATAGTTCTTCTGAAATATGTGAGGTGGTATCTCATTGGGTTTTGATTTGCATTTCCCTGATGATCAGTAATTTTGAGCATCTTTTCATATGTCTGTTGTCTGTTTTGGAGAAATGTCTATTCATGTCTCTGCCCATATTTTAATTGGATTTTCTTTTTTTGTTGTTTTTAAGCTTCATGTGTTCCTTATGCATTTTGGATACTAACTCCTGATTGGATGTATCATTTGTGAATATATTCTCCCATTCAGTAGGCTACCTTTTCATTTTTTTTGATGGTTTCCTTCACTGTGCAGAAACATTTTAATTTGATATAGTCCCATTTGTTTATTTTTTCCTTCATTTCCCTTGCCCAAAGAGACATACCCCAAAAGATACTGCTAAGACCAATGTCAAAGAGTTTGTCGCCTGTTTTCTCCAGATGTTTTAAGAGAAGGGAGTAATGTTGGAAAGGTGGGAAAACTAGGAAAGGGAATTCCAGGCTAGTAGTAACCTGTAACAGCAAATCTATAAAAATAGTGGTGACCAGACCTCATTCAGGATACAACAACGTAATTTTCCTGAAGAGAGGACACCTGTCAGGTGTTGCTGTGGGAAGAGAGGACAAGCAGATAATAAAGGCTCTTCATTGCCACAGTGATGAGTTTGCATTTCATTTAGTAGAGCAGCCATTAAAATAAAAATATTAAACTATAACAATATTGTTCCATTTATGGTTGAAAAATAGACACAGGTGCATATTTGTCTACATATAGAATTACCCAGAAAACAATCTGGAATGATACACAGCAATGACTATCAGTGGTTGTTGCTGGAATAGGGAGGAGGTGGGGGTGGAATGGATTGACGTGGAGCTTCAGCTTTTTATTGTACGCATTTCTGCTTCACAGTTTTGTTTGCTGTTTTTACAATAGGCTATATTAATATATCACTATGTACATTTAAAACACAATTACTTATGAGAAAATTTTGTGCTGGCTTGTTCATTTTTTTAAACCAAAATGTAATTAAAACCCAAAACTTCACAATTTTTGTGTAAAAGAAGAAAGTAAAGTCCAGTGTTAACCTGTCCATCATATTCTTTGCTGATTAGAACCTCATCATATAACTCCTGATGTTCTGAAAGGTCAGGTATAAGTATACATTAAAACAAAAAGACCCTTAAGTTCAGAAGGCAGAATGGCACCCTACAAGACTAGAGCTGGAATTTCGAATGCAAATCTCCATCTGCACTCTCAGCACAGACTCTTGCTTCAGAGTTTGGAGTATGGTGAACTGGCCAAGAACATGGCTTTGGAATATTGATTATAATTGATACTTATTGAATAACCAACATAGCTATTGTTTTTACCCCTTTTTTGCAGATGAGGAAATATTATAGATGCTCAGAGAGATCATTTAACTGGTCCCAAATTACATAAGCAAAAGTGGTAAACCCAAGTCATCTGATCCCTGAGCCGGGGTTTTCAGATCTTAATATATAACGTCAGGCCCAGCTTCAGATCCCAGCCCCCACCAGTGTTGTGAACTTTGACACATCCTTTAAACTCTCTGAACTTCAGGTTTCTCATCTATCAAATAAGAAGGAAATGGAATAATATATTAAAGGACCTTACACACTGCCTGGTACATACTAAATCCTCAACAAATTGTAGCTGCTATTATTATTATTCTATCTAAGACTTCCTTTTTCTGATTGCACCACAAGTTTCTGGTTGAAATGACTGCCCTGAGCTTGCCTCGCACTTGCTGTGGCTCTGTGCCACTTGGGCAAGCAGTCAGCACATCATTCTGGAGAAACTGGAGGCGCACGGAGGGCAAACACTAAAACATGCAGGAGACCTCTCTGCCTGCCCTGGTTCCAACACAGGGGCCCTGCCACCTCACCACCAAGGAGAAGAGCTACGAATCGCCCATCTCCAGAACATCTACCTCCATACACATCTGTGTTCTCCTGATACTACTTCAGTCTCAAAAGGGAGTTATAGGTCAAAGGCTGCTCGCTAATCAACTCCCCCTTTTTATCAATCATTATTTTTAGAGGGTTTTTTAAAATTGACTTAACCCTTGATCATTAATATATTTTCTGTTGGGAAAATTTAAATTTAGCACCAAAAGAGTCTGTTCTGTGGGGGCGGGTTTTAAAAGCGGTTTTAACAAAAGTTTCAATTCGTCGATGGCACGCCCGGAGAGAAGGTGTGGGAGGCTGGCTGCGCGGTGCTGGTTAGCCGCTCTTACATCTGTGCTCATCAACCTCACTCTCATCTTTCATCATAATTTCCTCAGTCAACTGGCAAGCTTTAAAAAGGATTTTTTTTTAAAAAAATCTGTGGTAAAATAAAAAATAGCTGTGGCGACAAGTTGCAAACTAACCTAAAAAATTCATGTTTTTCTTTTCTCTCTAGGTGTTTCTTTCTCATGCTTTTCTGAGAGAATGTCATGAATATTTCATCAAATGTGAAAGAGAAGAATTCCATAAATATGAGCATATTTTTATTATAATCATCTTGTCATACAGCTGTCAGTTAATTCTTTTTAATGGAGCACCTATCACTAGGTCCTCTGTGGCTAGGTTTCCATAAGCTCTCCCTCCGACACCTCCCCATGGGAAGAACCTTCCATTTCCCAAAGTCCCCATGGCTGAATGCACACGGTTTGGAGGTACAGAAGTGACTCTTGCTCGCCAGCAACTGCTAGTTTCCTGGTCAGATCTTTGATGATCACCTCATTCCCATTATCTTCTATTAACATCTGGGGGCTACTTGGCATTTCTCATTCCTACAACTTACGCTGTGCCTTGGACAAATTACTTAACCTCTCTGCATCTCTTTGCTCATCCATAGTAAGGGAATAATAATACCTACTATGTGGGTCATTGTAGAGATTAAATATATGTAGAGTTCTGATCACACACAGCCAATATTCGATGCCTGCTATTATATTTGTCTTGAACTTCTCTAGCTACTCGTCTTAAGTGAATGAGGGGTGCTGTTACAATGAATGGTTAGATACCTGAATAACCCTGCTCCATGAGCCTCCAGGAGAACTTGTCATCTGGGTCAAAATAGCCAGGGGACCCCTGTGGGAGGTCTCTTCCCAGCTTCCTCAGTGCCTTCAGAAAGGACTCCCAGGCAGCGCTGGTAGGTCCGGGCCTCCGTCAGAGGTGGCATACCTTGGTGATCTAATGCTCACAGCGTGTCCTGAGACCAGGATTTGAATGCCAGCTCCACTATTTATTAGTATGTGACTATGATGATAAAAACTATTCAACCTTAGTTTCCTCATCTGTAAACTAGAGATGGATTATAATATTATCTCTACTTCCTAGAGTTATTGCAAGGACTGAATGAGGCAGTAGAGTCAAGCACACAGTAGAATTCCGTAAACTCTCAGCACCTAACAAGTGAGCCCCAGTCCAGGTGGCTACCCCGTTTTCCTTCTTGGCATCCATGTTCTTGGGGTCAAGACACCCTCACTACCCTATTCTTCTACCTTCCTTGCGGTTGATCTTCAACTTGCCAAGAGACCTTAGGTCTGAGTCATCACTCTCTGAAGCCCCCTTCGCCAGGTGAGGTCCTTAGCAAAGCCATCTCCAGGTCTGACTCTACGTCCCTGGGTTGTGCCAGATTAGGGCATCCATGCTCTGAGAACTAAGGCAATGCCAATTGTCTACTTATACCTCTGGGGTCCTGGTGTGTCTGGCAGCATTGCTAGACAGGGAAGGATTATCTCTGGGTTCTCCCTTATGTCATAAACAGATGATCCTTGGACAGCATGTGTTTTAACTATTTGGATCCACTTATGTGCAAACCTTTCTCAACTCACCCATGCAGTACAAACCCATGTCGTTTGAGGGTCATCTCCATGGTTGGGAATCCCTGCATACAGAGAGCTGACGGTGGTTATACTTGGATTTTCAAATGTGCAGGAGGTCATTGTCCCTGACCCCTGCATTGTTCAGGGGTCAACTGTATTGTTGTTTTGAAACCTCAGGAGCTTCCAGAGTGAAATCTGAAACTGGCCCCCATACACAGAGTACAAGGAGAGATTGAAAAAGAGGCAGGTTAAGAGCACTCTAGACAGGTTGGTGGCAGGTTTAATAAGCAAGGGAGCCTGTCTCAGGCTGCTTGCTGCAAGATGAGTAGATGTCCTCCCCCACCTGCCAAAATCTTAAGAGCTTATATAGAGGCCTTAACAAGGTTCAGTTACATATGGCAGGCAGGTGGCCTCAGCAACACACTGCTCTCTCAAGGCTGCATCGTGGGAAATGGCTCCCACTGTGAAAATGGTACACAGAACACAAACTGCAAGGACAGGGAAAGAGGTGAGGAGCCTCCAGTTACCTGGATTCAGCTCCATCAACAGTGGTCACACTCTCTCATGACCTTCTTCAACATATATTGAGTGACTGTGCAAACCCAAAAGTGACTCCTCATTTCAGTAAATATGTCAATTTCATTTGGTTACAAGATTAAGCTATGTGCTGGCTACATAGCTTATTGATTAAAGCTGGTCCTCAAAAAATGTCATTTCATTACAATGTTGGTGAGAAAAAAAAGAAAGTATTCTTTCCTGGCTGGAGCCACTGTGTGGAATCTGTACATTCTCCACCTGTCCGTGTGGGTCTTCTGCAGGGACTCTGGTTTCTTCCCACATCCCAAAGATGTGCACGTGGGGTCAACTGGCTTGTCCTCATTGTCCCATTCTGAGTGAGCGTGCATACAGGTGTGGGCATGCCCTGTGACTGAAGCGTGTCTTGTCCAGGATCCCACCCTGAGCCAGGGAGAGGCTCTGGCCACCCATGACCAGCAGGAATAAGCAGGTTGAAAAAGAATTATCTCACTTATTTTATTAATCTTTCTTAAATGTCTGTATAGCTCACATATATTTCAATTTTTAATATTAAAAAAGTGTTTGGGTCTTTATTTGGAAGTTTGGTGGTGTTTTTCTGCCCAGAAATATGCCATAGGAACATAACTCTTATTTATCTCAATTATCCTATGGTGAAATTGGTTTTGATATAGGTCATTTCACTTAAAGTCACAGTTTCCAAGAACCTATTGACAATGTCAAGTGAGAATTTACTGTTCATGATGGTCTTCTTCTCACAAATTAAAAATATTAGAGGCAGCAATGATGTGGAATCCTGAATCACACCTCAACTCACACCCACGTCTGGCCTAGGCATCCCTTACAGGTGGCCTCTGCTGTATGCATTTCTGTGGCAGACAGAATTCTAAATTTGTCCCCCCAGGATTATGGAATCAAGCACAAATCTAGACACTGCTGTGAAGGAAGTTTGCAGATGTAATTAGGGTTATGGATCTTAAAATAGGGCATTATCCTGGATTATCTGGATGAGCCCAATCTAATCACCCTGAAGCAGAGCTATTTCTCTGGCTGCAGTCAGAGGGAAGCAAAGAGAAGATGAAGCGGGAAGGCGGGGAGGTCTGAGAGAGGTGAAGTGTGGTAAGATATGGCCACCTTTGTTGGCTTCGAGGGTGGAGGAAGGAAGGGAGCCTTGAGCCAGGGAACGAGAGTGCCTTCTAGGAGCTGAGAACAATGTCCTGGAGGCAGCCAGGAAGAAATGAGGACCTCAATTCTTCAACAGTAAAAATTGAATTTAGCCAACAACCTGAATGAACCTGGGGATGGAAGATGGGGAAGATCCGCCCCTAAGAGCTGCCAGTAAAAAATGCACCCCTACCAACACCTCACTTTCAGCCTATGTGACCCTAAAATGAGCTTACCGGATTGCTCACCTACAAAACTGGGAGAAAATAAATGAATGCTGTTTTAAGTTACTATAATAGTGGAAATTTGCTACAGCAGCAATAGGAAAACAATGTACTAATTTCCAATGTGGAATTTCTGTTTTTAAAATCTTCTGCCCAGTTGGTTTTCTTACCAGAATTTTCTTTGATTCATTTTCTCACCTTCTCATGCTTATTCACTTGGTTGTAGAGATGGATCCAGAAATTCCATATTTACTCTAAAATTGAAATCCATATTCATTACAAGATAAGGGTCAGATTGAACACCTAATTATGTGAAGTTTTTCTGCTGTTCGTACACTGGTAGAGTTCAAGAAAGTTGCTGTGCCACAGAAACGGGTGCTCATTCAGCATAAAGCCAGTCAGTTTGGGAGGCCAAAGAAAAGTTTTAAAATTCTGTCAAATGCATCTGAATCCAAATTAAGCCTAGCTTTTATAGGAAAGAACCCCAAATTTATAAGTGACCTTTAGGTGCCTCAGTATTAGAAAGTTTCAAATGCCTTATAAAAGTCCCAGGAATGGATACAATACCATTTTTTATAAAACCTTGCAGTAGAAATTAAGGCAATTCTGGTAGAATGTCAATAAACAGTTATGACAGACCTTAAGGAAGCCATGGTTTATTTTCTTCAGCTATTTTATTTAGAGTCTGGCAACCAACCATTTATAACAAATGTAATGACCCAACACAATAGTGTTTAATGTCTCTCAACCACGGTTTCTCAATGCAATTAATAGGATTTGGCTTTTTGAAACTCATGCTACCATCGGTGCTTTTGCAAGCAGAGGCAGGCACGCAGGCCTCGAGTGGCAGTGGGAGAGGCAAGGCAAGACCAGGAAGACACACGGGTCTGCTCTGGACCTGAGCACAGCCTGACTTCCCACTGCAACTGCTCTCTGTGCTGAAACCAGTGACCTTTGGGAGACTTCTTGGCTCTGAGCTACCCTCTGTCTGTTGACATGGTGTTGACACCTGGCAAAAATGGTTCTGCAGGGGTCATGGCCCTAGGTGGTGACATTCTGCATTTCTGGGCACCAGAGTAGACTATCAAGTAACCAAATGCACAGTTTACAATTTATGTGCATTTAAAAAAAATAATTTCTAATGGTATATGTAACACTTCAAATCATACTCTGAAACAGTGAAAAACAAAAGGTATTTTGAAGAAGAAAAATTAGCCAATCAACTCTAAAATCTAGATTCCATTTCTTGTTGTGCTAATGCCCTGGAATGTGAAAGTAAACAGTTTGCAGGCTTGGGGGCCCTTGGGCTCCACTCTCCTTCTACCACTAAAGGGCCTACATATAACGTGGTGCCTGAGGGCATGGATTCCAAGTTGGACAGACTTCGCTTTCAGTCACAGCTCTGCCACTTTGTGGCTCTGTGTCTTTGCACTACTTAACTGCTCCAAATTTCAGTTTCTTCACCTTTAAATGAATGTAATAATATCTACATCATAAAGATGGCATAACAATAAAATAATATAATAAGTTTAGGGCAGTGCCTTGTATATGGTGAGCACTCACAAATTTTCTCTGTTATTATTACTATAATGACTACAGTTGACTCTTGAACAACCTAGGAGCAGGAGTTAGGGACAATGACCCCCATGCAGTCAAACATCCACATACAAATTTTGACTTCCAAAAATTTAGCTACTAATAGCTTACTGATGACTGAAAGTTTTACTGATAACATAAACAGTAGATTAACACATATTATATATATATATATATATATATAATTTACCCTATTCTTACAATAAAATTAGCTGGAGAAAAGAAGGTATTATCAAGGAAATCATAAGAAAGAGAAAATACATTTACAGTGTTTATTAAAAAACACCCATGATAAATGGCTCCACAGTTCAAACCCATGTTGTTCCAGGGTCAATTGTATTAAAATAGGACTGGCACGTGCCTTCATGTGACATGGGCAACATATCTTTATCAGAGCTTCTTTATTCCACATTTATCTACAGGTTCACATCATCAAAACCAAGTGATTACCAAATGAATTTTTTTACATAATCAGTTTCAAAAAAGTAAATCTCATGGGCCACATACATTCCACCTCTACAATTTGTGTTCCTGACATGCCCAAACCTGTAAAACTTCCTCTCACTGTATGAATTCAAATAACTCTGCTTGAAAAATAAAAGGCAGACAGTGGCAATGTGAGAAGAGAGCTGTTAGCATAGGACAAAGCCTACACACGAAAGGCAAACAACGTGCATTTGTCTTTGTCATCACCACCTGACCCCATTCCCAGAGCCTAGAGACTGTTTCTGTATGTCTGGTTTATTAATTGGGTTTCTGTCACCTACAAAACCCACCGCTGTCAATCTGGAGCCAGCGTTGAGCCCTGTAGCCTCAATGCTTGCCCTGGAAGCTTCCCACAAGCCAACAGTAGCCACAATGGAGAAGGCCGTGAGCTGTCACTACAAGGTGACAGCCCCTGCCTCTGCCAGTGAATGGAGCAATGGCACCTATTCTCAGAGGACCAAGGCATTCTGTTCAAATCAGTCAAGAAGCATTTCACGTAATTAAACTTGTCAAACAAGTGGCAATATCAAAAAAGGAAGGTTACCGTGTCTCAGTTGGTAGGTATAATCTGACACATACAGTGTGGGCAAACAGTGATGCACTACAAAGAAAAAGAAATATTTGCTTCTTTGCCCCCATTCTGTGACTATAAAAAAGGTAGACATAAGTATGGACTATAGTTACATAAACCTTTGAGTCAGGAAATCTGTATTTTGACTCTGGTTCTTTGTGACCTTGATCTAGTCAATTAAACTGCTTTCAGTCTTGGTTATCTTATCTCCAAAATAATGACAAGAATAGATAGATAGATAGATAGATAGATAGATAGATAGATAGATAGATGTAAGAAATTAAATGAGATATCAATGGGGAAGCCCTTGGTTTCAGTGGTTTCAGTATTTTCAGTATACCCTTTTTTTAAAATATTCATTGAATTTCCTGAGATGACATTGGTTAATAAAATTATATAGGTTTCAGGGGTACAATTCTATAACACATCATCTGTATATTATATTGTGTGTTCATGACCCAAAGTCAAGTCCCTTCTGTTACCACTTACCGCCCGTTAGTAGTATGTTCTTAATAAATCTTCATTGTCCTGCTTCATGTCCCACCTTGATGTCTACCAGCTCTTGGTTATTCATCAGTTGATGATATTCATCTAGAATTACACAGATCTTTACTCTCTCTTTTCAGCATTTCCATAGTGGCCAAGCTCTTTATTTAAGGTTATTCCAGACCAGAAGAGAAAATCAAAGAGGAGACATATCAAGCATTCCTGAAGAATATTACTGAGCCCTGGCTGGCAGGGCTCAGTTGGTTGGGCATCATCCTGCAAGCTGAAAGGTTGCTGGTTCAATTCCCGGTCAAGGCACATGCCAGGGTTGCAGGCTCCGTGCTCTGTCCCTGGTCGGAGCACTTGCAGAAAGGCAACCAGTTGATATTTCTCTCTCACATTGGTGTCTCTGTCTCTTTCTCCCTCTCTCTAAAGTAACATTTAAAAAATAAAATATTATAAAAGAATGTTACTAGTACTGGGCTTAAATAAAACTTGTGAATTTCATTCCTCTAGATTTTCCTTGAACCCTATTCAAAGCTCACCCATGTCTGTAGTAGCAACGTAGATATAAAACCCAATATTATTTTTTCAGGACTCACTTGACTGAAAAACAGCAAAAAGTTGGGATAGTGTTTCAGTAGCAGGATCATTTTACCTCAACTCTATTTCAGAATGATCATTATTTTTAAGAAACATTTTTATAAAACCTGAATTTCTTCTTTTACCTTTCTTAAAACATTATAATAACAAAATTTTTCATTTATTGCTATGGCCTTGATAGCTACTCAAATAATATTTCAGTTCACAGGAGAGAATTAAATGGCTTCTGTCCAAGTGAGATATTATTCTAGTTCATTATTAGCATTAAAATTCCAATTCAGTGCTCAACATACTAATAGACAGATGCTGCCACTGCTACGGGTCATTGCTTTTGCAAAAGACAATCTCATACTAGTCAGGTATGAAATTATGTTGAAGGGTTGAGTGAGCTAATGGCGCTGTGTCCTGGGAGTGTATCCTCAGAACTCAGCACAAAATAAGACCCACCAAGGTTGCCTGGGGTAAGTCTAGGACTTTGGAAATGAAGTTCATTTACATTCTGCAAATTGTGTCTATTAATAGCACTTATTGAACAAAATACAGTAAAGGGCACTCCTGTGGGTTCTAAAAGAAATAGAGTAACTCTGACTCTGAGAAGGGCAGCCAGGGCCCAGAAATATGAATCAAGTAAACAGCTTCGCAGAGCAAACATGTCAACATGCCTAAGTTAAAACAGCCTCATCTGCACTCATAAGACTTTATAGGACCCCTGGTAAAAAGAAGGGAACGGAGATCAGAGGACTCAATCAGATAAGTCTTTGATAGTAAAGTAAAACTAAAAGGGGGTATTTCAGAAGCAGTAATGGTGATTTGTATAAATTCCTGAGTCAGGAACCAGAAACTAGGCTGAGGGAGGGAGGAAATTAAGTAACGGTTGCTGTAGAAGGTCTATATAAGAATAATAACAAAAGGTGGGAATATCTGAGGAATTGTTCCATCTCCTCACTGGGAGGAGGATGGTTACGGAGATGAATACATTTGTCAAAGCTCATTGAAATAGAAGCATAAAATGGGTACAATTTTGTAAATGTAAGTTATACCTCAATAAAGTATATTTTTAAATGGTAGATAAAAAAGCTTTTAATTAAGAAATTAAATCAATACAATTTTCAGATTGATCTTTTTCTTTCTTTTTTTTTTAAATTGAACTTGAAATCTAGTAGGGAGTTACTAGAGAGTAATTTTGCTTTATTTTTTTTCCTTTCCACTCATCCTCCCCCACCCTGTTCTCTGTACCTGGGGGTCTGTTTATGTCTTGTTTTGTTTATTTATTTGTTTTATTTTTTAAGATTCCACATATAACTGAAATCATATATTTGTCTTTCTCTGTCTCATTTATTTCACTCAGTATAGTACCCTCTAGGTCAGTTCATGTTGTTGCACACAGCAAGATTTCATTCTTTTTTATGGCTGAGTGATACTCTATTCTGTATATATACAAGGTGGGGCAAAAGTACAATTTTATACAAACAGTTGTTCATATAAATAATTACAATAATTGATTAATAATACAAGAGTAAACTCTGTGTATCGCATATGACTGTAAACCTACTTTCACCCCACCCTGTATATTTACAATGCTTCTTTATCCATTCATCCATTAATGGATGCCTAGGTTGCCTCCATACCTTGGCTATTATAAATAATGGTGTAATAAATATAGGGGTGCTTATATATTTTCAAATTAGTGGAATTGCTGGGTCATATGAAAGCTGTCTTTTTTTAAAGAAATCTCCATATTGTTTTCCATAGTGGCTGTACCAACTTACAATGCACAAGGGTTCCTTTTTCTCCACATTCTTGCCAATATTCGTATTCGATGTCTTTTTCATAATAGCTATCCTGACAGATGTGAGGTGGTACATCACTGTGGTTTAGATTTGCATTTCTCTGATGACTAGTGATGCTGAGTATCTTCTTGGGTGTCTGTTGGCCCTCTGTATGTCCTCTTTGGAGAAATGTCTGTCCAGGTCCTCTGCCTGTATTTTAATTGTGTTGTTTGTTTTTTTGGTGTTATTCTTGATGAGTTCCATGTATATATGGCATCTGTGTACATAAAAGATATTGTAACTATAATGTGTTTTTATTATTTTGGTATCAGGGTAATGCTGGCTTCATAGAATGTGTTTGGAAGCATTCCTTCTTCTTGTACATTACCTGGTAACATATTTAAATCCCAAATCCTCAGTTGTAACTTAATAACAAAATTTATATATTGTAAGCAAGTATATTGCTCTGATACAAACTATGGTGAGACTGAAATTGTGTGTCTTCAATCAACAGCTTCAGCACTATGACATGTAAGGTGGATGCAGCCACTTATAGGGGCCCAATATTTCCACTGTAATAATCAAAAGAAAGACAAATTACAAAAAAAATTATGTTAAGATATTAGAGTTTTCTGCAGGCTGTGAAATTTAGATGAACTCCCAAATCCAGGGTGAGAAAAGCACTTCCTACAAGGATTGACCATAGCCACCTGTTTTCTTCCCTTGGAGCACTTGCCAAGAGGTAAACGTCACTGGTAAAAGGTCAACAATTAAGCTTGGCCCAAGGAAAATTAAACTATCAGTGCTTTTGGTGGTCACACAGATCTGGCAGATTGAAAACTTGAGGAAATCCAAATGCAAGGCTAATGTTTACCATTAATCATTTGCAGTGTTCGGGGGGAGCACGGAAGGCTGGGGGCCTGGGGATATTGGGTAAGAAACATCAAGTGACATCTCCCCAGACTTGATGCCTGGGAAAGAAAATCTCGCTGCGAAGAAGGAGCCTGCAACAATACAACTAGACTCCCCCTAAAGACAGTTCCTAGGTTTTGAATTTTCATGGTGGGGTTCAAGAGCTAAAGCCTGAAAACTTTCAAAGAGCAAAACTTTCAGACTAAAGAGCCTGAGACACCAAATCTGAATCACAAGCCTGGATGAGCCATGGATGAGAAATAACAAGATACAGAAGCGAGGTGATTTTTATTAAACCCTGCTCAGCTCAGTTTCTGGGGGCAAAAGCACACTCACACAGAAAAAGGGCAAAACTTAACTAGATTCTTAATGTGAATACAGACCAGGATGGCACATCTACAAAATTCTTTTAAATTGGGGGTTTTAAGCAATAGTCCTCAGAAAACGTACCACAGGATGACTCTCTCCGCCCGGCAGGGGAAGGGAAGCGCTCTGGGGGGGCGACCTCACAAGGAGCCTTCGCTGCCTTCTTAAACACCGTGACTGCAGACGATCAAACACACATAAACGTGCAAAACAGCAGGACAATGTGGCTGATAAACAAACGGAAAACAATAAATTACATGTTCACCAATGATACAGATGTTGGAATTAGTAGACAAAGACTATGGTAACTAAGTTTTAAGTGTTAAATAAAATATGGCAAAGCGTGGGCAAAATGGGTGAGAACATGGAAACATTCAACAGAGAAAAAGATTCTATACAAAAATGAAGTAGACGTTTTAGAGTAGGATAAACAACACCTGAAATTAAAAACAAATTGGATGAGCTTAACAGAGGCCTGGGCACAATAGAATACAAAATTAGTGGGCTTAACGAGAAGTCAATATGCTATATCCAGACAGAAGCACAGAGAGAAAAGGAAGAATGACGAAAACAGAACAGGGAGTAAAAACGGTCAAACGCTCCATGTGTGTATCCGGAGTTCTGGGGGAAAGAGAGATATATTGGGGCAGAAGAAATACTTGGTGAGATAAAACTGATCAAAAGCAGATTAAACTGCAGATTCAGGTAGTTGAATAAACACCAGGCAAGAAAGAAAAAAAAATCTTGATTAAAGTATAGAAGTCCAAATAAAAACAAGGGGAAGAAAATCTTAAAAAGCAGCCAAGGAAGCAAGCAACAATTATATTGACAGCTGAAAGCTGAATTTTCAAAGGAAATCGGAAGCCAGAAGGCAATGAAATAACATCTTTAATGTGCTGGAGTTGGGAAAGGGGGGTGCGGCAGATAAAAGAAAACCTATCCACCTAAAATACTCAGTGAATACATCTTCAAAGGTTTAAAGTAAAATAAAGATGTTTTCAGACAAGTAAAAGCTCAGAGAATTTGTCACCAGCAGCCTGACACTATAAGATCTTCTAAAGGAAATTCTTGAGGCTGGAAGGAAACAACCCCAAGTGGAAGGTAGTACTACAAAAAGAAATGGGAAGCAGTAAAAGGTAAATATAAAATCATATTTACTGCTTTAAAAGAACAATAACAATGTCTTACAAAGGTCAGGCGGTAGCAAGTGAAATTAGCTACTGTAAGCTTTTTCACTGTTGGGGTAAAACTTAAGGAAGGTGTTCTATAATTAGTCAGAAATGCATACTGAAATCTCTAGAGTAGTGACTAAAAATGAATACAAGAATATATCATTAAAAGGCTAATCGAGCAGCCCTGGCTGAGTGGCTCAGTTGGCTGGAGCATCATCATCCCATACACCAAAGGATGGAGGCTTCGATTCCCCATCAGGGCACATCCCTAGGTCCCTGGTCAGGACATGTACTGCAGGCAATTGATTGATTTTTCTCTCTCACATTGATGTCTCTCTCTCTCTCTCTCTCTCTCTCTCTCTCTCTCCCCCCTCTTCCCCCTTCCTCTCTGTCTAAAATCAATAAAAGCATATCTTCAGGTGAGGATTTTTTTAAAAAAGGCTAACCAAGCAGAAAAGCTTAATAAATATACCTGATAAATAGCCCATCCCAGACTTAGTGAACCAGAGTCTATAACAATTGGCCCTAGAATCTGAAATTCTTATCTTACTGTGTTTCCCGGTGGTTCCTATGCTCCCAAGTTTGATAGCCATTACTGTACAGCATAGATGAACACTCAACAGACTCTTTTACAAATTGCTTGTGGTTGCAATTATTAAGTGGCACAGATTATAAAAACACAAATCTATTCAGAGGACCCTGAAGAAAAATAAGCAACCATAAGCAAAAGTCATATCCAGAAATGAATGCAAGGGAAGATGATAAATTTCCGAGCACCCAATGCAGTGTTCCCAAGGGCACCTCCACCATAAACAAAGCGAGGTCCACAAAGAGAGACCGGTTTTCACTACCGCAGTCTTCCCTGAACCAAACCATTAATCTTACCAACTGCAAACACCTTTAAGAGGTGAACCACCACGGAATCAAGAACAGGAATGAGATCATCCGATTTCCTTTCTCACCTCTGTGTTCGGACAACACCCTGGGCTCAGAGATTAAGGTGGGTGATTCATTGCCATTTTGACAAGAGTCCTAATACCTGTCTCTGCTGCGGCTGCTGCGGCTGCACCTGCTGCAGATCCTCACAGCCGCTTAGCACTTTAGTTGGTAAAGTGTGTTCGAACAGGAATCCTAGGACAAAGATACAATAATGTTTCATTATTATCATATGCATGTTTACTATGTGATAAGGAAACTGAGGCTCTATATAAAGAGCCTGTGTATTTGGGAGCATTTTTATTATAGTGGCTAGCATGACCTAATACAGTAACCAAAACTAATATTCTGCTACTGCTATTATAAAATCATTCAGAGAAACTATTGGAATTCTGAATCTTATCTTCAACGGCTGTGCTTCATGTTCAATATCACAGGCCTATGTCCAACTTATATCCTCCCAAGGAAAAAATATAATACAAAACTGAAAGGTAATGTTAGTGAAAGGAATCAAAGATGTTGCATGCAATAAGCACCTCAGTTGTTTTTAAAAAGTACTTCATTCAAAAAGCTAGAAGTATCTAAAATACACATGGTTTCAGAATACAGTAAGAATTGACACTTCATTTTAGAGACACACTACCAAAAAAAAAAGTCAACGCTGAATGGTGGAACATATAGAAGTGGTTACAAGGTAACATGTAATAAGGCTTTTATGGCTGTTTCTTTTAATGCCTGTTCTCAATCCCCACTCCCGACCCCCTTTTAAACATAGTTCCCCCTTTTATTCAAAGCATACAGTACAGCATCTGATATATATCAGGTTCTCAAAAACTATTTTCTTCCCTGGCTGGTGTGGCTGAGTGGACTGAGCACCAGCCAGTGAACCCAAAGGTCACCGGTTCAATTCCCAGTCAGGGCACATGCCTGGGTTGCAGGCCAGGTTCCCAGTTAGGGGCATGTGAGAGGCAACCAATCAATGTTTCTCTCGCACAGCTTCTTTCTGTCTCTTTCTCCTTCCCTTCCCGTCTCTCTAAAAATAAATAAACAAAATCTTTAAAAAAATCTTTCAGGCTTATACTACCTGTTGGGTTTCCCACCATTCCTTCCCCCACTATCCCATGTATGTACTCACTGCTTCTCTTTAAAAAAAAGAAAAACTATTTTCTGCATAAATAACATTTGCCTAACCTTGAAGTGCTTGCTGCCTTAAGACTGTCTCACTGCTGCTTCCCATAATTTTGTCTTATCAGTTTCTTTGAGGACAAGGGCCATGCGTGATGCTATCTGTGATTCTCTGACAGCAAGTACAGCACAAGCAACATGAATATGATAGTGATTTGAGAGTCTCAAGAGTCTGGATTTGGCACTGTTTTCAGCTCCTATTATCATTGGTAGGACCAAGAAAAAGTGAATATTACCTTCAAAGAAATTTTTTCAAAGAACATTTCTAATAATAATAATCATGATGTCAGGTGTTCTACTAGGTGCAACACATAGTGTATTATTTTTCAGCCTCAAAACATCTTTTCAAAAAGGCAAGCCACTTACTGGGAAGAATATTTATAAAAACATACATCTAACAAAGGACTTGTATCTATAATATATAAAGAACTCTGATACCTGAATAATAACCAAATAACCCAATTTTTAAAATGGGCTAAAAGACTTGAACAAACAGTTCACTAAAGAAGATATACAGGTAGTAAATTAACACATGGAAAAATATTCAACATCATTAATCATCAGGGAAATGCAAATTAAAACCACAATGAGATAGCAGTGCATAATCACTACAATGATTAAAATTTTTTAAACTGATTATACTAAGTGTTGACAGGAAATGGAGAAACTGGATACACCACCAGTGGGAATACAAAATGGTGCAATCACTTTGGAAAACAGTTTAATACATTTAAATTAAACATATATACCATGACCCAGCCATTCCATTCCTAGGTACTAATCCAAAATAAAGGAAAGCTTATGTTCATACAATGACTTGTTCACAAATGTTCATTGTGGTTTTATTTGTAACACCTGAACACTAAAAACAACCCAAATGTCCATTAAAAAAAGAGTAAATAAACAGATTTTGGTATCACTATATAATGCAATATACTCAGCACAACATGGATAAATCTCAAAATTGTAATATTGAATCACAGAAGCCAGATAAAAAAAAATGCACATACTGTGTAACTGCATTTATATAAAAATTCAAAATGCAAGATGACAGCTAGTTGGGGAGAGTTTGTTAGGGAGTGGAGGGATTGAGTAAAAAGGAAAAAAGACTCATGGACATGGACAACAGTGTGGGGATTGCTGTGGGGAGAGGATGTAAGAGGACTAAACGGTAATAGAAAAAATACAATAAAGATTAAATCCAAAAGAAAAAAATTTTAAATGCAAATGTATTTATAGTGACAGCAGATTATTGGTTGTCCAGGGAAGGGTGCAGAAGAGGAAGATGGTAGAAATTACAAGAACAACAGAAAACTTTGTGGAGTAATGAAAATTAACTTTTGGTTCTATTTTCTCAAACTTTTTCACAGACTTAGGACATAGTAGTTAATGTTTTTGATGAATAAATTAGTAAATAAGCAAGTACAGGCTATTGTTTTTGTTTTTGGTTTGGCTGAGAAGATAAAGAGAGCCATAGGGCAGTAACTGAAAATAAGGACATGCATTTGTGTGTGTGTGTGTGTGTGTGTGTGTGTGTGTTTAATGGTAGTGAATACTTCAGTAGGTTTCCAAATGATGGAGAAGGCAAAAGTAAAGAAGATGAAAATTAAGAGAGAGAAGTGATAAAAGATAGAATAAAAGGGTTTTTGGTCCTGATTTGGGTACATCCCTATTAAGAATTTGTTTTAGGCAAATGGAGAGATTTGAATATGAGCTGGCTATTACATGATATCAAGGAATCAGTATTAATTTTGTTAGGGGTGGTAATGGCATTGTGGCTATACAATATGTCCACTTCTTTTAAGATATAAAAACTGAAATACAAAAGGTAAAAAGATGTGACACCTGAGATTTGCTTATAGATGCACCCAAATCTATTAAT
Organism: Trachops cirrhosus; assembly: GCA_028533065.1. Classification (NCBI taxonomy): domain Eukaryota; kingdom Metazoa; phylum Chordata; class Mammalia; order Chiroptera; family Phyllostomidae; genus Trachops; species Trachops cirrhosus. The sequence continues at coordinate 56,672,070 of CM052539.1, read as the reverse complement.
TTTTGAATGTGGATAATAGATATATGAACGTTCATTATTTATCCTCTGTACTTTCATGGATGTGTGCACAGTTTCATAATAAAAAGGCTTTAAAATACGGTCATTCACAGTTCAAACAAAGAAGTAGTTGAAAGAACAATGGATATCAAGTTACAAGCACAGGGTTCAAGATCAAGATCTAGCACCTCAGGAAAGTCACTCCGTCTGAACTTCACCTTCACATCTGCACCATACAGATAAGTCGTCCCTGGCCCATTTGAAGTCACTGAGCTTTTGTAATGTTCAAGTGAGATAATTTGTATAAGGGAACTTCAAAATAAAGCTTTAAAGGTCCACAGCACTGCAGTAATAATTTAGGTAGAGCCACCACCAGCTACATGGTGCAGAACAGGAAGGGCAGATTCCTCTGGGAGGATGAATCACATAAAGGTCCCCTCTGAGCTGGCACAGTCCCCACAGTGCCCACAGTGGAAGCAATGGTGCCTCTAAGCAATGGAAAGGGCAGCAAGGGGCGGGAGGTTAGCAAAGGGTAGAGGGGGCCAAATATATGGCAACAGAAGAAGACTTGACTTTGGCTGGTCTGTACACAGTGCAAGGTACAGATGATGGATCACAGAAGTGTACAACTGATCCCTATATAATTTTGTTAATCAATGTCACCCCAATAAATTTAATTTTTAGAAAAGGGGGCAGGGCATGGTGGGTGAAGCCCAGTTGGATCTCTGCCCACTCACACCACACTTCCCCAGGCTGGGTGCTTTGAGTCAGTCAACAAACTCCTTACCCTTCCTCTGTGGTTCTAGCTGTAGTCCAATCTTTTCCTCCTAACTGCATGGAAGTGGCACTCCTGAGTGAGATGGTCTGAGTGAAGTGGAAGAGCAGAGGACTTAGTAGTAGGTGCTTTTCTGCTTGGGGTGCCCCAAGGACAGAGATGGGCCAACTCATGGATTCCTTGAGGACTTGGACCACTTGGGAAACAAGTGAGAGAGAACACCAAGAGGTGGGAGCATAGTTTTAACAGGGAAAGGAGAAGGAATCAGCAGCATGACCACTGCCTCCTTGCTTCGTGGCCTTACCTTGGGCTGGCCCAAGCTCTTATTTACCCTCCTGCCTGCGGAGGTGCCTTGCTCTTCGAAGATGAATTAACTCTGTGGCCTAACAGACTGAGCCAGAAGCCAGCCAGGGTCAGGTTTCTGTCCCCCCTTCTAAATGATCTTATTCCAAATTATTAAACCAAAGGCCATTATCTCAACATCATAGACCTTATTTTTAATCTAGATGATCTATGCATCTTTCAGAATCACACATTCCAATTAGCAGGGAATACAGTTATTCCTATTGTGTGTACTGGCATGCTAAAAGTCTCATGGAAAAAAATAAAAAATTACTTCAATTACATGAAAGTGTTAGTCTTCTGTCAGGTTTGCTCTGAAATATTGATTCTTCATATTCCACTTAATGAAATGACAGCTTCATTAAATACATTTGCTTGTGAAAATATATTCTTCAATATTTTAACAAAATGTCCCTCAGTGTTTTTAAATCACAGCATGTACATGCATCAACTGTTTCTGCAATTTCTCATGTCCCATGTTCATGTTATTTGCATCTAAAAAGTTCTCCTGACCTTATTACAGAAAGTAATTTTACCCTAGGAAGGCACATGAGAACTGGCATCAAACTTCCTTTCATATTTCCCCACCTGTAAATTATTCAGTTTTTTTAAAAAGCTCTATGCGTTCTCTAGAAAGATGATACCAGGAAAAATTATAACTATGTATAGTCATGGATGTTAACTAGATATTATGGTGATCATTTTGTAATATATACAAATATTGAATCATTATGTTGTACACCTGAAGCAAATGTAATGCTATATGTCAATTATATCTCCACAAAAAATGAAAAGACTGGCAATACCACGTATTTGAAAGGATGTGGCGCAACTGGAACACTCATATACTTCTGGTGAGAGTGAAAATTGATTTAAGGGCTATGAAAAGCTGTTTGATAGTAAATTTAACAAAAACAGACACACATATGACGTCCTAGGACCAAGCCCGCCCCCCGCTAAAAAAACCCATTATGCCACAATGTTAATTCTCTTCTAGACACACAATTCAAATAAAACTTTAGAAACGTGGTATCTAAAAGTTCAAGTCTCAAGTAGGACATGTAGAACCAGTTTTGAATTCCAGCTCTGCCACTCTATGGCTTAACTTCTCTGGGTTCGGGTTTCATCCTCAGCAAAACGTGTTAATAAAGAGATCAAGTAAAATAACCTATGCAAAACTCACATAATTGGTGCTCATTAAATGCCAGCATTACCTTGCTCAATATTCAGCCCGTGGTGGTGATTTAATTAATATAAAATGGGAGTCTCAAAGAAGTTTTTTACTGCTTCTGCAAATCAGGGATATATCCTTTTTAGAAGTAAAGGGTGAATTGGAAACAGGCTAAGTCCTGGGCAAAATTTCCAGTGAGCCAAGAGCCCCCTTGCTATTCCGAGCCGCTTTCATATAACTTGGCCCTCTTTCCCCCACTCCACAGAGGCTCCAAAATACTGCCCTTCAAGGATGTGCATTATAATCTCCAAGCAGCCTTAGACTCTCTGGAGAACAATCTGGTTAAATTAATTCTTATTTAGCAATGACTGTCTAACACACCCAGAGATATTTGCATTTTAAAAGGAAGCCCAGGGTGTGATTCAAAAGATGAAAAAACTGTCAGAATTTCAGGCAGCAAGTCAAACAGAAAAAAATCTTTTGTGTGGGAGAGGCATCTGGGGTCCATGACAGACTTAGGACCCACACCCCTTAAATTACAAGAATGCTGCTCAGGTAGCCCTACTAGCGCAATGGGCAAAGAGGTCACTCTGCCGTGTGGCTTCCTTTGTAGGAAGATTGTTACACTCTAGGGGACTTTTCTTCAGGATGCCCGTGGGCTACACTTTTTACTCCCCCTTCACCATCACTCTGACACTCAGAAATGTCAGTCAGAAGACCCAATGTCAGAGTTTTAGCTCACAGAAAAAGTGAAATAACTTCAATAGCTTTTTCTGTGATAAAAGAATATTTTTCTTCAGGAAAGACGTGATTGGATTACAACCTGCAACAGTAATTTAGCTTATAGAACCTGAGAATTTTTTGCATTATGATCATAGATGCTTATAGAAAATGGAGATTTGGCCCAGAATGGTGAAATCCACAAATAATTCCTGGATTGTATTTTTTGCCATATTTTCCAACTGTCTTACCTCACGTATTTTATCCAAGATGCTAGAACATGATACACATCCCCCCCTTCCTGTCTCCAAGTTCATTATTATGGCTGTAACACTGGCAGAGATGGTAATGAGGAGAGGAAAAGCACAAATAGAGAAATGAGGACATGAAAAGGCCTAGATAATCTATTAACTGAATGATTTGTGAATAAGTAATTATTTACAAATTTTTCCTAAAATAAAATCCTTGACCTTAGCTCTTACAGTGCAGGAGATGGTATTTTCACATCAATTCTGTAGAAATATCTGTTACTGAGGCAGGATAGTAAGAAGCTAGGAAAATTCCTTGGCAAGTGGAATAGGGAAACTGAGACAGATAATTAAGCAGCTGAGAAATTTACAGCCAGATAATTAATCACAAGATCTCATCACACCTAACCAAGGACACTTAGGAGCAAATGGTTTACACATTCCAGACTGCTGGGACAGACCCACCACAGTCCTGGCCCCTTTTCGGTGACATTCTTTGAAGGTGAAACTGACCAAAGAGTAATTTTGACCCTACATGCTCATTTTGAAGAATCAGCATATTAAAGGACACACCTGGAGAGCTGCAGAATATTCTCTTGAGTTCCTCCCCTGAGAACCCCCCACAAAAATTCCTGCCTTCAGGAAACAGGTAAAAACCCTTAAGGCAAAGGAGCCAGTACACACTCCCCCTGGAGCATGCCTGCACCTTCCCTCCACTTCTTTCCTGGGGCACGTATCTTTGCTTTCTTCCTCCTAAGCTTTAGGTTCCCAGGAGACTTGCAACCAGGGAAGCCGTTAGCAGTGGCAGTGCATCTTGGGATAACCCCCTGAACCTGCCTCCAAGGGCCCCCCTTTTGCCTCTGTACCATAACTTGTTTCCAGAGTCCATGCAGCCCAGCGGGCTCACTTCTCTGACTCTGTGAATTTCTTTCTAAATGGCCAAGGCAGCCTTGCCTACGCTTCCTCCTGTTGCTATGACCTTGCTTCTTCTACCTAAGGATATCAAAATCACGTGGACTCCTGCTGTAAAATCTTTCCTGTATGAAGTCAAGAGCCTACACATTCCAGACCATGCCAAGGCAGGCCTATCTCAGGTCCAGTGACATTACCACTTATAAAACTGCTGCTTCCGTTTACTTCTCTTGTTAGTGATTTTTCTCTTTTAATTCTTAAAGCTCAAAGCAGAAAATGAAATGATGGTAAGTTTCTCCAAAAAGTACCAGAAGACTTCACTCAGACTCATTTTCCCTTTAGATGAAGTCAGGTGAGAGATACCAGGGGAAGCTAGAACCATGCCTCCTTGAAATGTCACTCCCAGAAAATAAGTATTAACTCCTCTGAAGTACAGTGAGAACTTTTCCTCAAAGCCTCTTCACACCTTGCTGCCATCAGGGCCTCACTGATACCCTCTGGCAGAAGGTGTTTTGGAGGAATGAGAATTGGCAGCATCAACGGCACCTCCAGAAACTCGGGTGCTGGACGGCCTAGTTGTTTGAATGGCAAGAATGGCCTCTGGGGAAGCTCGATCTCCTAGAAACTTGAATAAACACACTGGTTCCCCTTCACACTTGAGATAAGGGAGAGCTCTGAGCCCGAGTCCCCAGCTTCCTGGGGTGGAGCAGCACTTCAGGCAACCAGGACCACCCCAGGGCTAGGCAAGCTGAGGCAACTCCAAGACCACACCTGCTGGGCAGCTGCTCTCAATGCTCCCACTGGCTACGATTACCTCACCTGACTTAACAATTAGGTCCAACCTTGCTCTCTCTTTTTCTCAGGCTCTTTTATTCCTCAAATACCTCCATTCTCTTTTCCTTCCTACATGAGCCCCAGTGCTTAGAGAAATACTGAGTAGTTCGGTTGGATGCCTAGCAAAGCCTGGGGAGGTGGTAGCTTCTTGCCTTTGTAATTTCAGGGTTACCTCAACTTCCCCCTTTTTTGTACTCTTCCAACACTTTTCTAACCAGTGTCTATAATAAATACCCCCTGCTCCCTGTCATGGGTTCTGTTTTCTTGACCGAACCTTGACCAATGCGAGTGCACTTCAATAATGGTTATTTGCGTGTTCTCCAGGTTTTTACTGATGTTTGAAGAATGTGTAGTTTTGTCTGGCCCTCCACAATGCCCTCCACAATGCCCTTATGTCCCTGTGGCCTTAAGGGGCATTGAGCTAACACCTGAACTGTCTGTGATTCCAACCATTTGCCTCCAATTGAAAAGACCTCAAACTCTGTACTTATTTTTTTTTCTGATCTCAGGCCTCTGCTGGTTCTCTGGCCTCTGAGCATCTCCAAGCCTCTTTACCAGGGTTCACAGCAACTCTGAATCTCCTTCATCTTTGCACCCCACTGCACCCCACTGCACCCATTCCACTTTATTGCCCTTTCTCCTTTTTGGATATGGTGCCAACTTAAATACAGGCTGTCTAAAAGCTTTCAGGCTTCCCTAGGCTATGCTCATAGAAGGGGACCACTGATTTCATGATGGTTCTTCATGTTTACACGGATGTTTCCAGAGCTCACTCCTCCTCGTGGTTCAACCCTAAGAGAGGCGGACAAAGCAAGGGCACTGCATCTCGTCCTCCCCTTTCTCTCTCCCTCCCTCCTGTCTATTCGTCTCTTCCTCAAATCAGAAGAATCTTTCTCTCACTTCCTCGTCCTTTTTGACAAGGACTCACCCCCAATTGTTTCCTTCTCCCCAAAATAGCATTTATTCTCACAGCTTTCCTAGGAGTCACACTGACAGAAAGGCTGCAGGAAAACATAAACTTGGGGGAAAGGGGAGTGAAAGGACAATCATTCCAGATTTTCCCACATCACTCCCACTACATGCTCCCTCAAGCACATCTTTGTGCCCCTCAGAGGACTCTTATTTTCACCTGGTCTCCTTCTAGAAGGTGAGAGCCAGACCTCTGCTCTCCACTCACCCTCCAGGCCTGGGCGGTTCCGTCCGGCAGCCACCACCACATGTGGCTGCAAGCCCCTGAAGTCAGGCTAGTCAGAATTAAGATGTTCTGTAAGTGTATTAAATCACTTTTACCAGATTTTGAAAGCCGAGTATTTAAAAATAATGTGATATATTGCATTAGTAATGTTTATATTGCTTATATGTTGAAATAACAGTTTGGATGCACTATGGGAAATAAAATATTCCATTAAGATTCATGTCAGCACTTTCTCCTGACTCTTGAATGTGGCCATTAGGAAATTTTAAATTACATGTGGGCACGCACCGTGTTCCTTTTCACCGGCTGCCAGCCTCGTGAGGTCTCAGGCAGTTGCCGACTATCGCACTCCTGGCTGGTATCCAGCGCGTTTGTACCAGGGCGGCTGCACCAGCTGTTTATAGATGTTGTCGGTTTGGGTCAGTGCCCTGCCATCACAGGTGGTTAAATATTTTTCATATCACCTGACTGTGTGGCCATTGCCTAACACAGTGCAGGCAGACAGCACTGGTTAAACAAATGAATGAAAACAAAGATGATAATTTCTTCAGTTTCTAAAATTACCATGCAGCTCTGACATGACAGATGATCATATAAATCTGTCACACTAACCAGACTTCCATTCTCTGCCCTGTTATTGGGAAGATGAAGCTACAGCAAGTGTTACATTAATGTCAAAGCCCAAACAATAAAAAGGGCCTTATCCCCAGTGTGGGAGATTTAATTTCCGCTTTTAAACATGGTATCAGATGAGTGATGAGACACACAAGCACAGCCCTCATGGGTTTCCTGACTCTACTCCCAGCTCAAGCTTCAGGGAGTGACCCACGCAGCTCCCCTAGGGCTGGGCCGCAGCTGTTCACACGGCAGGACTGGAAAGTCTCAGAAGCAGGTTCTCCCCCCAAAATGTCTCCATTCTTTCCTTCCTCTGAGAGCTCTTCCCTGATGGCTCCCTGACCTGGGTTGAATTCTGTGTCATTCCCCCACCCCTCCACTCTACCAAATTCATGTGTAGAGGTTCTAACCTCTAGTACCTCTGAATGTGACCTTATTTGGAAATAGGAGTGTCACAGGTATAATGAGTTGAGATAGTGATACTGGAGCAAGGTGGGCCCTTCATCCAAAATGACTGGTGTCCTTGTAAAAAAAGGGACATTTGGACACAGACCCGCACACAGGGAGAACACCATGAGAAGATGAAAGCAGAGATCAGGGTGAGGCTGCTACAAGCCAAGGAACCCCAAAGAGTGCCTGCCAACCACCAGGAGCCACGAGGGAGGCCTGGGAGAGATTCTTCCTCACGGGCTTCCGAAGGAGCCAAGCCTGCCGACAGCTGGGTCTCAAACTGCGAGCTTCCAGTCAATTTGTGGTATTTTGTTACAGCAGCCCTAAAAAATTAATACACTCCCTCAAGCTAAATTGGATTCCCAGTTCTTTCTCACAGCACTTCTATGGTAATATTTATTAAATTTGTAACTTTCTCTGGCCTGTCTGCATCTGATTTTTCTCCAAGCTCAGTGAGACACTGGTGTCTGTTTTGTCCACCCAACATCCAGAAATGGAGAGTTGCTTCATAAGCAGGTTTTAATGAATTCATGGACTGTCCCACCATTGGAGCCAGAAGTGCCACTGTTGACCACACACACCACCCCTCAGCAGGTCAGAGTGTGCAAGGACACGTGCTAACAGGCTCCCTCAGCGGCCCTCCGTAATCAAGGTAAAGATGACCTTTGCGGTGGCCTCTGGTGCAGGCCTGTCTACCAGATCAGCTGGATGCAATCTCATGGGGAGGCCAAGAGAAGTTCTACAAATGGAGCCCTCTGCCCCTGGAGAGAAAGCTGAGAGGAAGCACGCCATGAAAGTGCATTTTTGGAGTCCGGGGAGGACATTCCCCTAGGATGGCAGCAGGAGGAACCCAGGGGCACTGAGTCCTGGGCAGTAGGAGGGGGGCCCACCAGAGGGAGACCAACAGAAACCATCCCAGGAGCTGCCATTTTCAGGACCTGGACTGTGGGTCAGGCGAATGCTTGACTTTTGTTTTTTCGCTGGGTCCCCACAGCAGAGAGCTCACCAGTTGGTGCAAGTAGTCCCATCTTCAATGAGAACGCTGAAGTTTCAGGAGTTTAAACAGTTTGCCCAAGGTCACACAGTGAGTGAGAAGCCAGATTTTAAAACCAGGGATTTGTTGCTATGACACTTTCCCCGCCTCCCAGTCTTGCGTACAGCTGGCCCTGAGGACTTTCTTTCAGGTGATCACTGCAAAGCTGAAAAACTCCTGTGTTTTATAGAGCATCATTTACCATCATTTATTTACTACTTATCTTCCTCTGCTAGATAGCAAACATCTTGAGACAGCAGGACTATGCCTCCTTGGTATTTGCATATCCAAACTTAGCTAGATTCACATTCCTACCACCACACAGGTCCCAGCATATAGTAGAAGCTCAAAAATGTTTGTATTAGGAGTGAATTAAATAAGCACTGGTTGACCAGCTATACGTACTCTAAAAGAAATTGATTAATGTTAAAGCTACCTTTGGTGTAAAACGTGAAGTACTGACCCGGAATTAAGCATTTCTCTTTTGTACTCGTCAGTTGTGGCATACTTCAGCAGAGTGTTATTTTTTGTGAATGAAAAAGCATTCAAGGCCAGGCTGTGGGAAGTTCCCACCCTTGGTTGCCAGGCTGCCCTTCTCTAAGTACCCATTCCCTCTCTTCTAGTTTCTCACACTCAACTCTCATCGAGTTCCCTTTTGCATACCTGTTCCAGTTTTGCTTGGAATTGTTTTTGCTAAATCATGAACTTTCTATCTTAATAAATTCTCCAAGGTAATCACAGAATGGATACTTTCAAATTAGATCACTCTGAAAGGTAGCTAATTTTATTTAGGCAGCTATTGATGATAGGCCTGGGGATAACTGCTTCTCTCTCATACTAAGGAAACCAGAAGTCACCTGGTAGATGGCCAGGCTGGGTAAGAAATTCCCTCTCTCCAACGCAGATTGTCTGAAATCATTCTTTGGCAAATACCTTTTTGTTCCTTTTACTTGCCCTTATCCTAAGCAGGCAAGGGTGGACTGCCAAATACCCACTTAAAGAGTGCCAATCAAAATGCTGAACATAAAGAGTGAAGGATACTGGGAGTGTTTTAAAAATTTGTTTCTAATAGAGTCTGAGGTACCTTTATATTTCTAGAAAACAGCACTGATGCCAGATTGGTTTGCAGCCAAAGCACTCCGTCTAGGTTCAAAAGTCCCCCTGGCAACAGAGCTAGTAAAACCCGGCACATTTTACCTGGAAGCCATCCAATTTGTGTCCTCACTTAAAGACACAGATTCAGAAAAGGAGACGTGGAAAAAAAAAGAAGTAAGCACTGACCTGAAAGTAATTCTGTCCTATCTTTACATATGACATTAAAGTTCAGTTTTGCAATGGTACAGCTCCACACGGCTCAAATCCCACTTTGGTCACAGGCTCTAAAATGGGAGGCCTCCAGGGGTAAAATCTCTTGCCAAACCAGTGTAATTTGATATTTACGATGTTCTATCGCCATCTCCTGGAAGAAAAGACCAAGAACACACACACACAAAAAAAAAAGCTGTTAGGATTTTAGACTTCAGTGAAGATCGTTGTCTTCAATTCACGGGAAAGGTAAAGACTGCAGTCACTGCAGATACATACTTGCATCCCATTCCAGATGAATTAACATAATGTTGGGCAACCAAGAAAGCTAAAAGGCAAATGTTCAGAGCTCCAGCGTCAGTTATTTGAGAGCGAGAGATAACATCGAATTTATGAGTAATGAGCCTCTGGAGTTGCCAGTCCCCAGAGGAGGTCTGAGTTCTCATTAGTAAAGAGAGATGAGATCTCATTTGGCAAGAGTCAGTACGTAGTACTGCAACAGTACAGATACGCTAAAAGAATCTTTTCCACACTCAGCTTTGAACTAGTCATCCTTGTCTTTGCTTATTTTTTAGTCTCAGAACTTGACAAGAGTTCTAAGGATTTTAAAACATTATTAACAGGACTAAGACGTTTTCAAGAGTTACTCTTATTTTCAGGCCCTCTTGTGTTGGGGTTACTCACACACACGGCACAAACGCAGACAAATGAATTAAAATGTTCGACATTCTCTACACAAGGTCCCATCAGTCTTCATTTCTCAAGGTTTGGTTTCACCTTAAAATATGACTTTAAAACACACTTTAATTTTGATCATTATATCATTTCTACCAATATCTTCATGCAAGGCGTGAAAAAAATCATAAAACTTTAGAAAGTATTTTAGTACAACCACTTCACAGCCCCAAATCACAGACTGTGTTTCCACTATTGGCGTTGGGTGTTGGGAGGTGACCTCCAAGGTCAACTTCCACCAGTCATCACCAGGGACAGTTTAACCATCTGTTCTCTCTCAACCTTAGGCCCCATCATTTGGCCCCATCATGCCCCAGGCTCCTGGCTCTTGAGGAGCTTCATAGCTTCTACAAGTCACCAACATTCTAAAGTAGCCAGGGGTGGCTGTTTCCTCTCTGAATACCCACTATGCTTATTCATAAAACACAGAACACGGCACTCGGGTTTAGGATTTTAGAGCTGGATGCAACCTTTCTTTTACAACTGATAAAGTGACTTGCTGGTGATACCTGGTGACCTGTTTTGGAAGATGCCAGGTTTGAGCACAGGATTGAATATATCAGGCTTTGTTTTCTTTCTTTCTTTCCTTATTTATTTATTCATTCATTTCTCTCTCTCTCTCCCTCTCTCAAATTCAGCTTTTCTGAAGGGCCTACCCTGTGAACAGCAGTATGAGAAACTACAGTCGTTTTTAAAAAGATACAATCCTATTCCCAAACAATTGATTCTGGTGTCTGAATTTGGCTTTCCCAAATACCCATAAACTGAAAGGAAAAGCATGGTGGCCCAAGGGAAAAATTGATACAATGAAGCCTCATTTTTCCCTGTGCTCTGCCCATCGAGGGAGTAGCTCATGCAACATGATACTTGGTAGGCTTACTAGCTCAAAAATCACATGGGAACTCTTTCCCAAGGTTATGGCCAGGAAGAGAAATAACATTTGTCACTGCCAACTTCTTGAGGCAGGAACTCTGCCCACACAACAACAGAATTGCAGCATCCCAACCTCCCATTGAACCCACGTTTGGGGTCAGAAGTTCAGTTTTCATAAATATCTACAAAACTGAAGTGTTTCACTGGCCCACAACCAAATTCTTGGAACTTTTATGTCCATCCTTTCCTCCCCTTCATTCTTCTTCCTCCCTCACCATGCAATCTTGGTTGCTTTGATGTTTGAGCAGTTTGGATACCCTCCTGTTTATATTCCAGCTATTTTCCACTGAACACTTGCATTGTTTATGTTTAATGATAAATCCATATAACTTGACCCTTGACTGAGATATACAAAGTTTTGAGGCTATCCTTCAGCAATTACCTTTCAACGTCCTGCATACTCCCATCAAAATCAGAGAGCTGTGCTCTAACCTGACAGCAAGACTGCACCAAAGTAAACTAAGGGGCTGGCTACCTTCACAGAATTCATTTCAAAAGTTTCAAAAAATATATCTACATTGACACTTATCCTTTTCCTATAGATTTCACCAGTCTCTAATGAGTTGGTTTTAGGCAATTTCTCATCTCCCACTCTCCCACCACAAACTCAACTTCCAGCACTACTGGCAAGTTTTCCTAGATGTGCCAAAGCTCTCTCAGGTCTTTGCGCTTCATAAAAGCTTTTGCTTCTACTTCAGATGGCTTCCCTTTGACCTACTTGTCCTTTAAACTTCAGCCCAGGAGTTGCCTTCTCTTGTCACGCCCAGGCTGTCTGCAGTCCCTCACCTCTGTGCTCACGCAGAGCCTAGATGTACCTCCATCACAGAGCCATCACAAATGATACTCAGGCAGATCCCCTAACTCCTAAAGACAGTGTAACAGAGGGAAGCTCCATCTTCCAAATAATGTGCTCTGGTTCAATGTCAGGGATAATACCAGGCTGGCTAGAATAAGGATGTGATACGTAGTGTCCAATATTACCTATGATCTCAGTATTCTAGATTATGAAGTACTAGCTTACTCTTTTTACCAGTTTTGATGATCCGTAGAGACTTGAAATTTATAAAGAGCAGTTTCTGTCCATTCATCATTAACACTTTGTTTAAACATCTCTTCGTTCAGGAAATCCTTCTTTTTAAGTCTCCCAGTAATTATTTTACTTTCTATGGTCTTAGCCTGATACTTTTGCCATATTATAATAAGAGTAATACTGTATTATCGAACTACATATTTTCCATTTCCTTTCTTCACCGCGACTGCTCCCATGTGCTGCCGCTCAAGCAGTAACGAGTTTTCTGTATGTACTGCCCTTAGTTGCAAAAGGCATGGCTTTCAATTATAAAAGCCAAGAAATTGAAAAAGGATGGCTCTTTGTTTGTTTTTTTAGGAGAGAAGTTGATTTTTTGTTTTATTTTGTTTTTATTTCTGAAAATATAATCTTAAGTATCTTAAGCCAAATCCTGGTGGACCTGGAGCACAGACTTTATACAATAAACTCTTCAGTGTGATGATATGAGTTGCTACATTAATCCTCAAATAAAATAACAGCTTCACTGGAAAGTAGAAAGGGAGAATCAGAGAGTCTGTGACAAGCATATGTGAACAGGAAGGTCCCTGTTGTGAGCATGTGATTCACAATATAGTCCTTCCTGTAAGTCAGCTGGACAACTGCTTGGCTAGCTGCTCACAGAGCAACCCGACACCAAGGAATAGACAAGAGTCACCCAAGGTAACTATGTTATTCACTCAGCTTTTATTGAATGCAGTTCACTCAAAGTAGAACATCAGCATACATTAATATCCTACTCATACTGTAACAACCTAAGAAAAATATAACACATACACAGCAATGAATGTGGGGTAACGAACCTGAGTCCCAAGGTCTCAGCAAACAGGTCTAGTAAACATCAGTGTGTGATTGCCTCTCGTGTGCCCCCTACTGGAGACCTGTCCCCACAACCCAGGCATGTGCCCTAATGGGGAATAGAACTGGCGACCCTTGGGTTTGCAGGTCAGCACTCAGTCCACAGAGCCATACCAGCCAGGGGGGTCCTTGCTTTTCATCACTTTGAATATTTCTTGCCAGTCCCTTCTTGCCTGCAAAGTTTCTTTTGAGAAATCAGCTGATAGTCTTACAGGAACTCCTTTGTAGGTAATTTTGCTTTTCTCCTGCTGCTTTTAAGATTCTCTTTATCTTTAACCTTTGGTATTTTAATTATGGTGTGTCTTGGTGTGGTCCTCCTTGGGTCCAACTTGTTTGGGACTCTCTGTGCTTTCTAGACTTGTATGTATATTTCCTTCACCAAATTAGGAATGTTTTCTTTCATTATTTTTTCAAATAAGTTTTCAAATTCTTTGCTCTTCCTCTTCTCCTTCTGGCATCCGTATGATTCAGATGTTGGTATGTTTGCAGATGTTCCAGAGTTGTACTATAGTTGTACATATAGAGTTCCAGATAGTTGTACTATATTCATTTTTTTAAAATTCTTTTTTCTTCTTGTTGTTCTGGTTGAATGCTTATTTCTTCCTTATGTTCCAAATTGTTGATTTGAATCCAGGCTTCGTACCCTCCACTGATGGCTCCCTGTAGATTTTTCTTTATTTCACTTAGTGTGACCTTCATTTCTTCCTTTACGTTATTGCCATACTCTATGAGTTCTTTGAACAGCCTGATCACCAATGTTTTGAACTCTACATCTGGTAGGTAGGTTATTTCCATTTTGTGTAGTTGTTTTTCTGGTGTTTTGCTCTGTTCTTTCATTTGGGCCATGCTTCTTTGTCCCCTCAATTTGGCAGCCTCCCTGTGTTTGTTTCTGTGTATTAAGTGGAGATTCTTTGACTCCCTGTTTTAGTCCATGGCCTATTGTGGAAAATGCAGCTGTAACCTGTGTGGGGTGGAGCCTTAGGTAATCACCAGGGTGGGGCAACCTACTTCACCGCTTTGTGTCTGTGTGGAACAAGGGCTTGGAGAGGGGACAATGTCGCTGCCTGGCTTCTGGCAGTTTGCCCGGAATTCATACTGTTTCCAGTCACTTCACTTACTCTCCGTATGCGACTGGCACCCTTCCAGCTGTTGCCCTGGTGCTGAATCCCAGAGGGTGTGGGTCTGCATAATGTTCTAAGTCCGTGAGGGCTCTTTAAATTTTCTTTTGAAAATTTGGCAGTTTCTTCCACTGCCCCAGCCCCCGCTGGGTTTTACAGCCAGAACTTAGGGAGATTTATCTTCCTGGCACTGGAACCCTGGGCTGTTCAGTCTGGCCTGGGGCTGGGATCACTGACTTCCAAGGTATCCCTCCCAATTTTTATCTACCATATGTGAATATGGGACCATCCTATAAAGAAACTTTTGAAAACAATTTTAATGGGATCATTTTATATGTCCAAGGATACCATAAAACCAGTTTGCTGATCAATATGTAAATATAATTTTTTTTAAATCAGATGATTTTAATTCTTTTTCACAAATCTCCATATTTTCAGAAATAATTTGGTTGATAAATTCGGTTCGTATTTAAGCTCAGCCACAGTGTGGACTGTGTGGCAACACGTGAAGGTGGAAAGGAGTTCCGACTACCTCCGAACCATCCAGAGGATGGGACGGGGTACAAGAGGAGAGAACAGGTGGAGCCGAACAGGCGGGGTCTCAGGCCCCCATCCCCGCTCATCTGGAGCAACTTGGCTTCCAGCTGTTTGCCCGTTGGATTTCCATGTAAGCTCTAATTTGAAGAAATGGTCCTCTCACTAAAAATAAGCTTGAGAACACTGCTGTGGGCAGTGTCAGGGATGAATTTTAAGCAGGGGAGTAACATTTTTAAAAGTGACTTTGGCAACAAGGGAGGACGGGCATGTGAAAAGTAAGCACTGGGTTAGCACGTGCATAGAGCACTTCTCATGACTTAGGTTTAAGGTCAAACCCTTGGCCTTTACAAGAGACCAAAAAAAAAAAAATCGTGTTTCAAAGCCCCACATGTGAACATCTGCACAGGGAATTATGATTAGAATTCCATGAAAGGAAAAGTTCTGTTTCTTTGGACAACCTAATTCAATTTCAATTACAAATCAACAAGAACGCCTTTACATAATGTGTTCCTTTTTTTGATGTAGCTCCCTAGATGCTCAGAACTAAATTAAATGTTTGTCTGTAGCAACTAATTTTTTCTACCTACTTGCAAAACAAAATTTTCTTCTACTTTATTTCTTTTCTATCGTTTTGTCTTTTTTTCTAAATTTTCATTTTGAATATTTTTGGAAGTACTGAATCTCATCATAATCATATAATTATTGCTAACATTACATAGGGCTTACATGTGCCAGACAGTGGTCTAGACTTTTTTTTTTGTGTGTGTGTGTGTGTGTGTGTATATATATATTAATCACATATATATATATATATGTCACTCATTAATCCTCACCCAAACTAAATATGGAACTCTCCCTGGCTTTGGGATTAATGAATTTATTTATAAAACACTAGTGACATCAAAGAACATCTGTTTTCATTTATCACCAGTATAAGTTTAACTAATTATTTCTGTGCTTAAAATCCACCAAAACTTTGGCCCTGGCTGATGTAGCTCAGTGGATTGAGTGCAGGCTTGTGAACCAAAGGGTTGCTGGTTCAATTCCCAGTCAGGGAACATGCCTGGATTGCCGGCCACATTCCCAGTAGGGGGCACGTGAGAGGCAACCACACATTGATCTTTCTCTCCCTTTCTTTCCCTTTCCCTTCCCTTCTCTCTGAACATAAATAAATAAAATCTTTTTTTAAAATCCACCAAAACATTGAAATAGCCATTTCAGGAAACAACCCAATGAACTAAAAATCAAATCACTCTTAAGTCACCTCTCTAATCCTCAACTCTGTTTTATACAAAATAAGTATAAAAATAATAATATAGAACAAGGTTGTAGGGAGTTCTAATGAGAAAATTAATGAAAAGTCATGTTGAAACTTCTAAATTGGCAAACAAATGTTAATTATATTGAACAGCTTATTTGAAAAAGTAAGTTATCCTGAAAAAGAGACAGGAGTTCTTTGTTGCTATTTCACACCTCTCATATGTTTCATTGGCAAGTGACTCTTCACAGGAAGTCCCGAATTTGATCATTTCCCAGTACCTCCGCCCTGGGCCAGGGGACCATCATCTCACACCAGGACCGTTGCCACCGTCCTCCAGTGGGCATCCTGCTTCACATTTCCTCCTCTCCACACAGCGGACAGTGGTTCTTTTAAAATGCAGTGCAGATCACACCAGTCCTCTGCTTAAATCTCTCTAAGATAAGCAGAATATTGACCCCTCAAAGATGTCCTCAACCCTAGCACCTGTGAATAAATTCCCTTTCACGGCAAAAGAGACTTTGCAGATGTAGTTAAATTAAGGATTTTAAGATTATCCTTGGGGAGATTATCCTTGATTTATCCAAGAGGAGATTACCTTTGACTTTCAAGATGTAATCACAAGGGTCCTTAGAACAGGGGTTCAGGAGACTAAAAGTCAGAAGGGACAGGACAATGGCAGGACGGAGTGGGCTGGTGCCCTTGCTGGAAGGGTCAAAGGGCCAAAGAACGCAGGCAGCCTCCAGAAGGCGGAAAGGTCTGGGAGCAGATTCCCCCCTCAAGTCCTCAGAAGGGAAAGAGCCCTGCCACCACTTTGATTTTAGTCCCATGTTACAGATTGAACTGGGTCTCTTCCCTAAAAATACGTTGGAGTCCTAACCCCCAGTACTTCAGAATATGACCATAATTGGAGATAGAGTACAATTGAGATGAAGGCAGAGATCAGGGTGATGCTTCAACAAACCAAGGAACGCCAAAGACTGCCAGTCAGCCACGAGGAGCTAGGGGAGAGGCATGGAATACATTCTTCCTCCCAGACCTCAGGAGGAACCAAGCCTGCCAACACCTTGATCCCAGACCGTTAGTCTCCAGACATGTGAGACAATAAATTTCTGTTGTTCAAGCTCCCCAGTTATGGTACTTTGTTATGGCAATCAATCCTAGCCAACTAGTATATTTAAGACCCATTTTGAATGTCTGACCTCCAGAACTGTAAGCCTTGCATTGCTCTCAGCCACTAAGAATGTGGCAGCTTGTGACAGCAACAAATGGAAACTCACATAGTCTCCAAAGACTCCCGTCTGAAACCCTTAATTCTGAACTTCTAACCATAGCTCATGATCTTCCAACCAGACATTTGGTCTCTCACCTAATCTCCCACTACTCTTTCTGTCGTTCCCTGGGTCTCAGCCCCACTGGCCTCCTTGCTGCTCTGTGAACACCCTTACGCATCCATCCCAGGGCCTTTGCATTTGTTGCTTCCTCTGACTGAAGTGCTCTTTCTCCCCGCGTGCCCCCTAACTTCCTTCGGGTCCCCAGTCTATGCATATGTCACCTAATCAGAGGAGACTTCCCTCATCATTCATTTATATATATATATGTGGCATATCTCCTTTTTCTACTGCGTTTCTTTTGGTGCATACCACCATTTCACAGGTTACATACACTTGGTAATTTGTGGTCATCATCTCCCCTTGCCCCTATTAGCACATAAGCACCTTGAGTGCTGGGAGTTGTTTGGTTCATTCCTGTGTCCGAATGGCCCACAGCAGAGTCAGACACACAGGAAGCACTCAATACATCTCTGTGGACCGAATGAATTCAAAATTGGTGCTATATTCTGCCTCCAAACTGCTTTCCACTTAAACGATTTCACTAGCTTTGTCTTTGAGCACATAAACAATGAAACCATAGGCTCTGGGGCCATAAATCCAGCATACACACTTCACGTGACCCTCATCAAAATAAATTGGAAAGAGATGAGCTCGTCAGGGAGGCAGTAGTACAGATTTCTTGCAGAATTTCCAAACCTTTCAAACCAGATAGTCAAGATCACAACAAGGCAGGCCTCTCCTGACCAGAGAAACCAGTCAAGACATAATGGCAGTTCTGGACTTATAATTTACCTTAAAAGCCTAGCTGGGCAATTAAGCCTAGGTCTAGAACAAGATAGTAAAATATTTTTAATGCACTAAAATATTTTTCATGCAGTAATAAAAGGAGATGGGCTTTAGTATTTTTTAAGGAATTCAAAGTTAATTATAGTTTTCAAAAAGCTCTCCTGTTTCCAACTTTAAGTTTTAACTAGTAGGATGTGACTGTGATTGAAAAAAAGGTACCCTCACTATAAAAGTTACAATGTGGGTAGACAGGCTGGGGAATGCAGCGTGAAATAAAACTGCTTCTCAATTCCATGTGCTTATGACTTTTTTCCTTCATTTTAGAAGTCAGATCATGTTCCACATTTGAATATGGGTGAGATTATAAACGCTTTTGTTTTTTATCTTTGCTTTAACCATAAAACCCTTTGTTTATTTGCATCGCCGTGCCTACAGGCTTAGGAATTATAAAGCCAAATATAAGCAAAGGAAGGAATGGATGTGTCGGTTCTTGAATAAGCTTAAAGTGCCTTCAGCTACTTTTCACGGCTGGACATGTATCAGTCCAATCAATACTACAGAACAGATTCGCCTTCATGTTGGGAGATGCTTCTAGACTCCTCACATCCCCTAACCTGTAATTGCCACTGTAAGAGGAGGAATGTGCATGTGCCATCCCGGACACTCTCAAGGAAGGAAGAGGAGTTAATCTGGTCAGGCGGACATGCTTACTAACATGTTTTCAGTAGCCATTTGCCCTGTAGGAATCTTTAGCTCCTGTCCATTCTCTACAGCAGGGATCGTCTCTGCGTCAGGGCTGCCCCTCGGGCCCAGCAGTCGCACTCTCTTCTATCACGTGCCTGGACCTGTTAGTCACAATAAACATTTCTCTACCAGGAAGCCAAACAGAGGTGGTAGAAGATTCCAGACTTTGGATATAGGCCGGAAGATGAGCTAAGAAGTCCCATTTAAGCTTCAAATGGGAAGCTAAAGCTTCAAATGGTAAGCCAAGAGCTCTCTCCATGCACGCCATGGGGTACTGGCTAAGTCTCCTCTCTCCCCAACTGCGCCACCCCTTTGTTTTCCATCTGCCGTTGGTCCTCCAGTCTACCTCCCACAGGTTTTCTAAGACCCTCTTGCCTAATACTGTTAACATCTGCCATTTATTTCACTATACCATATAATCTCCCTACAGTGTAAAAGAAAACATATGAACTCTGAAACGATCCCCTGGGTTTCTTAATGGGTGTCAGAGCACACAACACCATTGGCTGAGAACCACCTGGCCATCAGCTGGGCTCCCTCACCCGTTAACCCACTCTCCCCAATTTAAAGTCATGAAGCTACATGAGCCTGCAGGCTGCTTGTGAGCAGTCAAAACTGTGGGTGTGAAATGCAAGAATGTCAGTGTCCACTGTTTATTTTCAGTAATGTGACTTGCTCCCAGTTACCTGAGGCCACTAAGGTTCACTGCCATGTAGCCCCCTCCAGAAACAGTTTACCTGAATGTTTGTTTCTGCAAATCCAGCAGGAGAGCCTCTCTGCCGCAGGGCATCCCTCTGACCTCTAAATCCTCTTTCAAAGGGCTCATCTGATTAGGTCAGCCCCACCCAGGATAACCTCTCTTTTGATGAACTCAAAGTCAACTGATTAGGAACCTTAATTACATCTGCAAAAGTCCCCTCACCTTTGTCATGTAATGTAACTAATCACAGACAACCACGACATCTCCAGCTCCAGCCCCCAGTCAACGGGAGGGGTCTGTGTGGGCTGTGTTCACAGGGAACGGGAATCCTGGGGCCATCTTAGAATTCTGCAAACCACACTCTGAAATCAGACATGAAAACTATAGAACAGAGTTCACAGATTTACTTATTCTATAATGGTCTGAAAATTACATAATTTTTAAATGAAGATGGAAACTGAGAGATAATAGACTTTGGGGTAAACAGTGGGTTGAACACATTCATTTACCTCTTCTGTCTCCCCCAAATGCACTCCAATAACAGTGAAAGAATAAAACAGTGTAAAGCTTCCAGGACAAGGAGAATAGGAGAGCATGGACAGGAGGTGCTGACAAGCATTTGGAAGATGGGAAATAGATAAAGACATGGTGAATGGCCTGGTAGGAGAGAGAAGGCTGAACCCAAGTGCTTACAGAGGCAGAGGCCAGCAAAGAGCAGAACCCCAGAGAGGCCAGGATTAGAGGGCCCCTAAGGTGGGGGGCAGGTTGAGGAATGAAGAAGTGGCTGCCAGTCTGTACGCAGAACAGTTACACTCCTGGATCTGCTCATCCACCACACATAGCAGGACAACCTTACAGTGCCAGCAGGAGTTTGTATTGATTCTCTGGACAGAATGAACCACCAAAGAGATTCTGGACTGAGGGACAGCAGGAAATTAAGTGCACATTTACACCTTGTTTTAACTGAGCTGTCTCACCTCAACCATCTACTTCAATATTTCCAAAATTCTAAGAGAAAAACATTTTATCCTTACATTTTTACTTAAACTGTCAGCTATAAGGGTAGTGTATGACTTTTCTAGGGATGCCATAACAAAATATGACAGACTGGGAGGTTTAAACAAAAAAATTATTTTCTTACTCTTTGGAGTCTAGAAGTCCATGCTCAAGGTCACCAAATCTGGTTTCTTCTGAGTCTCTCTCATTGGCCTGCAGATGGCCACCTTTTCGCTGTGTCCTCACGGAGCCTTACCTCTGTGTGTGGGGCTGAAGTCTCTTTGTGTGTCCAGATTTCCTTCTCTTATAAGCACACCAGTTGATTGGATTAGGGCCACTCAATCTGACTCATTTTAGCTTAATTACTGCTTTGCAGACCCTCTCTCCAAATACAGTCACATGGTACTGGCAGCTGTGACGTCAACATAGGAATTTTGGCTGTCACAATTCAGCCCATAACAGGTAGAATAAAGGAATTTCATAGCAAGTCTTAAAAAAAAAAAGAAGGATAGGATCCACCAAAATGAAGGTATAAGCCATCTAAGGGGATGAACCCAGCCCATAAATTAGGAAATCAAACAGGAAAGAGGTCAAGGAATTTTCCTAAAATGACATTGAGGGAAGTCCCAGGATAACAACTGTCCAACCCTGAGGTAGTTCAGGAAGACAAGGAAGTTCAGACAGAAAGAGAGGGAGAGACAGAGAAACAGAGATGGGTGGTGGGTGGGGGTGTGGACAGGACAAGTAGAGGACCTGATGCTTTCAACTATAATGAAAGTGGTCCTACAGTTCTAACCATGAGAGATACAAAGAAATCTAAACAAAGGGACCAAGAGATTATTAAACCCAAGGAAAACCAAAGTTGGTCCAGAAACAAGTGTAATCACAGAGCACGGAGGGGTTCAGAGGAGAACAATATTTACGTATCCTAATAATTTAAACACAGAATATTAATTTAACCCCAAGTCGTGATGTAACTTTTTGGTGGAAGACATAATGGATAGAAAAGTAGAGGAAAGGGGTGGCCTAAAAAGGCTAAATCCACATCTTTACTAATAAGTAGTTGATAAAGAATGACTAAAATCATTTTAGATGATTTAGAAATCAGAAGATTGCAGTTTAATCACACAAATGAGAAATCTGGAAGAAAATATTAGAAGAAAGAGGTGAGCATGGTGAAAATTATTGCCTCTAGAGACTCAGGGGGCAACACAGTTGTGGCCAAGGGCTGACAACTTTATTAGAAGTTCTAAGTACTCTTTGCCTTTGTAAAACTATTTACATGTATTACCTTAATAAAATAATTTTAAAATATCTGAGACAAAATAAGGAAAGCATTAAACAAAGAAAATATGAGAGCACCAACTCAGGTAAAAATATATGAAGATAACCACCTCTTGCATTATATCATATTTGAGCCTCTCAAAGAATATAACAGAGCAAGTTGGGGTCTCTTTATTACTAATGTAATAGACATGTTATTCTGTACTTACCTGCCATGTGCCAGGCAAGAAAATGAATGGAGAAAATAGAAACAAAAAAAAATGTGGTTTAGTAGGATAGGCATAACATTTTACATACTCATATATATTTTAAATTCCTAAGATATTCTTGCTAACCACTCCCTGGCATCTAATCTCTCCTCTGTTTTTAAGCCTAGTTTTGACCAGTTTTTTAGGGTAGTGTACATTTCCTATTTCTATTTTTGCTCTTATTACATTTAGCTTTTATATCCATAAATAAAACTATTCACCACATTGCCAATTTTTTTTACCTCTTTTCAGACCTCTTTTTTTCTTTTTCATTGACAGCCTTGCTACCATTTGACAAAATTGAACAGTCTATTTATTCTTGAAACTCATTTCCCTTGTAAGCTTCGATGACCACTCTTCCCAAAAGTTAGCCTTTGAAATCTCTGGCCACGAAATTTTCTTCCACCAGCTCCTGAAACGTTGGGGTTCTCTAAGGCCTCATTCCCCACTCACGTTATACCTCTCTCAGATATCTCCAGTGCAACTCAGCAACCCCAGATAACAACTCCAGGGTGACTTCTAATGTGTTCTCTTCCAGTCCCTACCTTCCTACTGACATTATGTACCACAGACAACATCAAGTGCAATGTGTGCTTACTTGCAAAACCTGTTTCTTCCCCTGCATTCTTCTCCAAGACACTACCATTCATCTATTTATTCATGCTTGAAACCTGAGATGCAAGCTGTAAAACACCGGTGGCAAACACAAGCCCGCAGGCTGAATCTGGCCCTCCGCCTTGTTTTATCCGGCCAGGCACCTTGTTTCTACCTGTGGTGGCATGAGTTGCTTGTCCCTAGTTAAGGAGTAGTTACATTTATACAGTCCTAAAACTACACTCAGCCCTTTGAAGGCTGATGTGGGCCCCGGTGACAATGTGTTCGACACCCCTGCTCTAAAATGATTCTCACCTATTTCCCTATAGGACACTAGGTCCCATGGAGGCCACCTAAATAGTTCTCACATTTATCCTCCCATCTCCAGCTCTACTGAATATACCGTATTTTACAGACTATAAGACACACTCCCCCCGCAAAAAAATTTGGGAGGAATAATAGTTGTTAATGCTGCTGTTGAGTTCTGTTTACATTTACATTGGTGAAATATTATATTATTTATGTTATTAAATATTTTACCACATTTTTTTGCTTCAAAATTTTTCCCCCTATTCTCCTCCTCTAAAACCTGGGTGTGTCTTATGGTCCGAAAACTACAGTAATTCTAGTTCAGGCTCTTGTCATTTTGTAAGACTATTTTTTTAAGCAGTTTTAGGTTCACAGCAATAGTGAGGGCAGGGTACAGACATTGCCTTATATACTTCCCACCCCCACACAGGCATAGCCTCCCTCATTATCAATAGCCCTCACTAAAGTGCTACATTTTTCACTGAACCTACACTGACACATAGTTTACATTGGGGTTCACTCGGTGTTGTGCTTTCTAACTTTCTAGAGGGTTAGACAAACATACAATGACACCTCTTCATCAACATGGTATTGTAAAGAGTATCTTCATTGCCCTGAAAATCCTCTGTGCTCTGCTTATTCATCACTTCTCATGCCACACCACCCCTGGCGAACACTGATATTCTTCCTGTCTAAATAATTGTGCCTTGTCCAGAGTATCAGAGTTGGAACCATAGAGTAAATACACTTTCCAGATTGGCTCCTTTCACTTAGTGATATACATTGAAGGTTCCTCTTTGTCTTTTTATGATTGATAGCTGGCTTACTTTTAACAATGAATAATATATTCCATTGCCTGGATGTACCAGTTTATTTATCCACTCACCTACCTACTGAAGGACATCTTGGTTGCTCCCAAGTTTTGGCATCTATGAATAAAGCTGCAATAAATATCCACATACAGAGTTTTTGTGTGGTCGCAAATTTTCAGCTCTTTTGGGTGAATACCAAGGAGTATGACTGCTAGATCTGACATTAAGGCTTGTTCCTTCTGTAACAAAACCACCAAACTATCTTTCTGAGCATCTGTGTCATTTGACATTCCCAACAGCAACACGTGTGAGTTCCTGTTGTCCACGCCCTCACCAGCCTTCAGTGATGTCAGTGTTCTGGATTTTTGCCAGACAGTTGCACAGTGGTATCTCACTGTCGTTTTAATTTGCATCATCCTGATGACATTTGATGCGGAGCATCTTTTCACATGCTTATTTTCTGTCCGCACATCTTCTTTGGCGAGATGCTTATCGTGGTCATAGGCTTTTTTGTTTTTGGCCAGCAATAATAATTTTAGTTGTTTTTTTAAAAAATCCAAATGCTGCCATTGTCCGGAAAAGTTTAATGGGTTTATTTATATTGTTATAAAGTTGAACTGCTGAAACTTGTTCACTGAAACATTTTGACTTGCATTAATGCTCTATGTCCCCACATTTATATTTTAAAAAATTCACACACAAATGAAAATGGAAAAACAGCCAATACCTGATTTCTTTCCCCTATTTTGCACTTGCAAACACATACTTAGGTACCTTTTGACGCCATGGAAAAAGAAATGTAATGTTCAGAACTACCAATAACAGGAAGAAGATAATTTTTTTAAAGAATGACATGTTGCCTGTCATTGTAGATTCTTAAGCACGTTGCCCGCTCATGTGGCATGCTGGCGGGACGTCTTCCGGCATAATTGTTACACGTTTGGCATGGAGAGCACACAGATTGGTGTCTTCAAAGAAGCCAAACGATCGGCCTCACTAGCCTCCTGCAGACACCTGTAGCTGCACTCTGAAACAGCAGACCAGGTTTGAAGTCCTGAGCAATTCCTCACACCAAACACTGGAAGGGAAGTTTGCGAATCTGAACTTCAGTGGAATTCTGATAATGTCTAATTTCATGCAGTGCCACAGTACCAGGCCTGTCAGGATGAGGGCTCACTCTTTGCGAGTGTCTTTGGTAGCAAATTTCTTCCCCGGTGCTTTATCACTAGTCGAACTGCAGGCAGTCTGCTTTGTAGCAGCCATGGTAGAGAGACCTCTTCACCTACCCGCTTCTCCTTGGGCTGCAGCTCCTGGAGCTCAGCAAGCTAGAGCAGGCACTGGCCTTAGAGCAGCAGTGGCTGCAAACGCCCTTTGGCCAATTTTCAAAATCAAGTTGTTTAATTTCCCAAGATACAGAATTGCAGGATAGTGGGTTTTTTTCTCTAAACACTTAAAATATTTTATTCCACTTTCTTCTCGCTTGCATGGTCTCTGAGTGGAACTGAGATATTATTCTTACCTTTATTTCTCTATAGGTAAAGTGTTTTTTCCTTCAGTTTTCTTTAGAAGTTTTTCTTTATTTTTTATTTTATTTAATTTGAAAACGACATGCCTATTTAGTTTGAAAATGATATGCCTAGGTATAGTTTTTTTACTGCTGTTTTGGTTTTTGTTTTGGCATTTACCCTGCTTAGTGTTCTTGGACTTCCAGGAGCCATGGTTTGGGGTCTGATGTTAATTTGGGGAAAATTCTGTCATTATTGTTCAAATATTTCTTCTGTTACACCTTTTGTGGTTGTACATATGCGACACCTTTTGTTTTTATCTCACAGACCCTGGATGTTCTACTCTGTTCTTGTCAGTCTTTGCCTTCTGGGCTTTTCCGACTTGGGGGTGTCCAATGAGATATTCTCAAGCTTTGAGATTCTTTCCTCGGCTATGTCCAGGCTACCAATAAGCCCATCAGAGACATTCTTCCTTTTTGTTACTGTGGTTTTGATCTCTAGCAATTGTTTTATTCTTTCTTAGGATTTTTATATCTGCTCCCATTGCCCATCTCTTCTTGCGTGCTGTCTGCTTGATCCATTAGAGCTCCTATTCATAGTTGTTTTGAGTATCAGCTCTGTCCATTTCAACATCCCTGCCTTGTCTGGTTCTGATGCTTGCTCTGTCTTTTCACATTGTATATGGGTTATTTTGTTTTGTTTGCCTTTTGGTATGCCTTGTAATTTTTTCTTACTAGCGGTACATAATGGATCAGGTGAATTGAATGGCCATAAACAGACCTTTAATAATGGAGCTGTGAAGGGGGAGTGAGTGCTCTACAACCCTGGGATGGGGGCCTGTGCCTCTGGACTATGAACTTCACACATGTTTTTTAGTTTTCTCCCCCAGGGGTAGGACAGGATGGCTAGATTGGGCTGAAGTTCCCTGTTTCCTTTTCCCCAGATCAGTTTGGCTCTGATAATGCCCAACAGGTGAGCCCTGGTTGATTAGTTCCCCCTGAGGGCAGGCCTTATTAAGAGAGCCCAGAGCTCTGGCGTATTTCAAAACAGCTCCCTCCTCTTCACCCTGCTGGAAGCACCTGGAGATTCTTCTCCCACATTTCCTCTGAGAACCTGTTCAAGCTCCTGGAGGTAAAACACACAAAATTGGAAGGTCCCTCTTTATACCTGGGTCCTCCTGAAGTTTTTAACTCTCAGGGCTGTTCACACCGAGGAGGTGCATCAGTTACAGCTCAGGTTCCCCAGCCCTGCGCTGGTTCCCCTGCGGTTTCCTCTGGGCTCCAATCCGGTAAGTGGTGACTCCGGCCTCTGCTGTCTTAGGGGAGGGGTTTGCCTGTGCTCTTCCCTCTCTTCCAGTTCCCAGAAGAGCAGTTGGTTCTTCAGCGTATTTGGCTTTTTATTTCAGGCCCTTGTTGGTTTTCATCTGGTCTACTAAAACTCATCCTGACTGGTTTCCCTTTCTCCCATATTGTCTCTTTCCTATCTACCTGTCCACATTCTGCAATTTAGCTTTTTTTTTTATTCCTCCATGCCCCTGTATATGCTATTTTCATTCTCCATCACTGCCATTTCCCACCTGACAAAATCTTATTGTATGAGTTAAGAGTCTAGTGGTTACAAATGGGAGAAAAGACAACTCACTCTGGCTTAAGTGGATAAAGGAAATGAATTGACTCTTGAGGCTGAATTTCCAAGCTAAGCTGGCTTCGGGACTAACTGGATTCATGTATCCAAATTTGTCATTGGGTCTGTTTTTCTCCATCTCTCTGCTTATTCCTGATGCTTGACAGGTGTTGATTAAATTCACAGTGTCATTGCAGTGGCAAGTGACTGTGCCAGTTCCCACTCATATTCTTGAGGTTCATGTCCAGCTAGGATGAGAGAATACAGGCAGGCACACTTCAGAGATATGTTCAGTGGGTTCAGTTCCAGACCACCACAAGAAAGCGAGTATCACAGTAAAGGGAGTCATGAATCTTTTTCCTGGTGGAGAGTCTTGCCTTTAATTTGTATAAAAAATGCAACATCTGTGTAGTGCAATTAAATGAGGCAAGGCTGTATCTCTTTCTAGGCTTCTAAGCATCTCTGATTAAGTCATATAGCCACCTCTGACCCAATCACTGTGCCTAGAGAAATAAAAAGCATTTATTGGCTTAGATCTGGGTTACACACTACCTGTGGCCACACACTACCTGTAGCCTAACCCGTTGTTCCAGCAGACCACAGAACTAAGAATGGCAGAGAGATAGATCCCCTGAAGAAAATCAGGGAGTGTTACCCTAAATACGGTACCGTGTTTTTTGGACCATAAGATGAACCTAGGTTTTAGAGGAGAAAAATAGGAAAAAAAATTTTGAAGCAAAAAATGTGGTAAAATATTTAGTAACACAAATAACATAGTATTTCACCAATGTAAATATAAACAGAACTCAATAGCAGCATTAACAACCTTTATTCCTCCCAAATTTGGTAGGGGGGAGTGTGTCTTATAGTCCTAAAAATATGGTAAATGGCTGCTTAAAAGACTAAAGCACAATGATTCACTGTATTGTTTTAAGGCTCAGGTTAAGTGCCCCACTAGACTGAGATCTTTGAGGGCAGGGACTATATCTTTCCTATCTTGGTACCTTAATACTTTAAACATATTAAGCACTCAGGAAGTATGTACTGAATGAGAAACCTGCCTACAGGAAACCAACAGAGGCAGCGAGGAACTGCTAGGGAAGTTGGGAGAAGTTCTAGAGAAGCTGCGGCACTTCAGAGAAGTGGGTCGGTGAGCGCGGGTGCACCAGGAGCGACAGAAGTAGCAAGAAGGGCATCCAAAAGAAGTGACAGCTTAAGAAAATGCTTAGGCCAGCAGGGAATGCTTAAACCTCAATTATCTAGATTAGGAGGAGTAGGAGGTAACGTGGCAGGACAGGGAGATTGGGGGGAAGTTTGTAAAAGACAAAAAACAAGGAAAACTTAAAGATTTGTGTTTCTCACTAGGCAATGGAGAACCACTACTAGATTTTAAGTGAGGGATTAATATAATGGAGTATTTTACTTTAGAAAGACCATGTTGATTTCTTCTGCCAAACTATCCTCTCTCTCTGCTGGGAGAGTGAAGAAACCCCTTAGGACCCCTTCGATACTTCAAGCACCCACCTTGAAATTTCAGGGGGAACCTCATTGTAAAGCATGTGATTGTCTAACCACTAGGCTGTACACTGGAAATGGAAACTGTAATATTGAATGTAAACTGTAATAGAAAAGAATGCATTAAAAAGAAAGAAAGAAACCAGTTAGAACAGTGTTACCTAATCAGACCAGAGAATGTAAGGGAAATCAAGAGGGATATTTTTAGGAGGTAAAATTAAGAACTGATAGTGCTCATAGGCATTCAGAGGTGGACACAGGAGAGAATGCAGGACATTATCAGATTGTCTGACCGAGTAGATGGCAGCACCAGGAACAGAGAGATAAGGAACAGAGAAAAAATGGAGGCATTGTGAAATAGGCCTCTTCTTCCTCCTATGTCCTGCTATTCTGTGCTGGGTATTCAAAAACCAAAAACATTTACCTCCTATTATGTGGAACACAGTCAGATAAGATCTCCTGCTAAATCAGTAACTATCTTGCCAAGGCTCTAAGGACAAGGGTGATGTTTCTAGAAGCCTGTAAAGAGGGTTTCTGGCATAAATTCACCTGTGTAGAGTTATAATTTTCTCCAGGAGGGCATGATGGGAAGCAGGGAGTGTGAGAAAAGTAGTCATAAGACCAGCTGAAGCAATGAAGAAGGTGCTAGATAGTTTATTGACATGATATGATTTAATCTTTAATTTCATGATTCCATCATTTTTAAATTTATTTTTAATTGTAGTTGACATACAATATTTTATTAGTTTCAGGTGTACAACAGAGTGATTCAACATTTACATAGCTTTCAAAGTGATCACCACAATAAGTCTAGTAACCATCTATCGCAATAGACAGTGAAATGATATTGACTACATTTATGCTGTACATTACACACTCATGACTTATTTTATAACTGAAAGTTTGCACTTCTCAATCCCCTTTTCCTTTTCTGCCTGTCCCCCCACCCTCCTTCCCTCTGGCAACCATCAGTTTATTTTCTATATCTATGAGTTTGTTTCTGTTTTGTTTTTTAGATTTCACATATAAGTGAAATCATATGGTATCTGTCTTTTTGCCTGACTTATTTCACTTGATATAATACTCTCTAGGTCCATCCATGTTGTTGCAAATGACAAAATTTTATTCTGTTTCATGGATGAGTAATATTCCCTTGTACACATAAACCACATCTTCTGTATTCATTCATCCATTAATGGGCACCTTCCATATCTTGACTGTTGTAAATAATGCTGCAATGAGCATAGGCATATTTATAGCTCTTCAAATTAATGCTTTGGATTTCTTCAGATAAAAACCCAGAAGTGAATTGCTGGTAGTTCTACTTTTAAATTTTTTTGAGGATTTCCATACTGTTTTTCATAGCAGCTGCACCGATTTACAATCTCACCAACTGTGTACAAGTATTCCTTTACTCCACGTCCTTGCCAACACTTGTTGGTTGATTTATTAATGATAGCCATTCGGCCAGGTGTGTGGTAATATCTCATTTTGGTTTTGATTTGCATTCCTCTGATGATTAGTGATGTTGGCCATCTGTATGTCCTCTCTGGAGAAATGTCTATTTAGGTCCTCTACCCATTTTTTATTGGATGTTTTTGACATTGAGTTGTATGAGTTCATTATATATTTGGATATTAACCTCTTATCAGATATAGTATTAACAAATATCTTCTCCCCTTTTGTAGGTTGCTTTTTCTTTTTTTTTGTTGATAGTTTTTTTCACTGTGCAAAAGCTTTTTAATTTGATGCAGTCTCATTTGTTTATTTTTGTTTTTATTGCCTTTGCCCTAGGACACAGCTCCAAAAAATACTGCTAAGACCCATGCCAAAGAGTTTACTGCCTCTCTTGGCAGTAAAGGCAGAAAACTCCTAGTTTTCTTCTAGGAATATTACAGTCTTACATTTAAGTCTTTAATCCACTTTGAGATAATTTTTTATATGGCATAAGAAAGTGGTCTAGTTTCTTTTTTTCTTTCTTCTTTTTTTTTTTGCATCTGTCTAGTTTTCCCAACATCATTTGTTCAAGAAACTGTCCTTTCCCTATTGTATATTTTTGCCTCTTTTGCCACATATTAATTAATCATATAAGCATGGGTTTATTTCTGAGCTCTTTATTTTGTTCTTTTAGGATTTTTTTGTCTGTTTCTATGCCACTACCATAATGTTTTGGTTACTATAGCTTCATAGTATAATTTGAATCAGGAAGTTTGATTTCTTCTGCTGGGTTCTCCTTTCTCAGGATTTTGTTGTCTACGTGGGCTCTTTTGTGCTACCATATAAGTTTTAGGAATATTCTTTCTATTTCTGTAAAAAATGCCATTGGAATCTTAATAGAGGTGGCATTAACTATATAAGTGGCTTTTGATACATAGGGGGTACAAATATCTTTGACAGTATTGATATGTAACAATATTTTTATAATCCATTAATATTGGATACCTTTCTATTGTGTCTATTTCAGTTTCTTTCATGAATGTCTTGTAGTTTTCAGAGTAGAGATCTTTTATTTCCTTGGGTAAATTTATTCCTAAGTATTTTATTGTTTTGATGCTATTGTAAATAGGATTAATTTATTTCTTAGAAAATTTGTTAGTGTCTAGAAGTGCTACTGATTGTGTATGTTAATTTTGTATTTTGCAACTTTACTGAATTTATTTATTAATATTAACAATTTTTTGGATGAGTCTTTAGGAATTTCTATATGCAAGATCATGTAATCTGCAAATGGAAACAATGTTCCTACTTCTTTCCAATTCTGATGCCTTTTGTCTCTTCTTCTTGCTTGATTGCTCTAGCTAGGACTTCCAGTGCTATGTTGAATAGGAGCAGTGAGAGTGGGCAACCCTGGCTTTTTATGTTAGAGGAAAACTTTCAACCCTTCACTGAGAATAATGTTAGTTGTGGATTTGTCATATAGTCTTATGCTGAGATATGCTTTTTCTGTGCCTAATTTGTTAAGTGTTTTTACATGAACAGGTGTTGAATTTTGTCAATTTTCTTCCTGTATCTATTGAGAGGATCAAAAAGATGATTCTTTCCTTTAATTCTATTAATGTGATATGGCGCATTGACTGACTTGCAGATGTTACCCCATCCTTGCGTTCCCAGGGATTAGTCCTACTTGATCGTGGTGAATGATCTTTGTAATGTGCTGCTGATTTCGATTTGCTAGTATTTTGTTGAGAATTTCTGCATCTGTATTTATCAGAAATGTGAGCCTGTAGTTTTCTTTGCTAGCAGTGTCCTTCCCCAACATTATCAGGATAATGCTGGCCTCATAAAGTTAATCTGAGTATTCCTTCTCCTTCAAATGTTTTAGAAAAGTTTGGGTACGAATGGTGTTAATTCTTTAAATGTCTCGTAAAATACCCAGATGAAGCCTCTGGTCCTAGGCTTTTCCTCACTGGGAGGTTTTTGATTTCTAGTTCAATGTCCTTAATAGTAATTGGTCTGTTTAGATTTTCTATTTCTCCCTGATTCAGTCTTGATTCAGTCTAAGTTATATGTTTCTAAGAACTTTTCCATTTTTCCCTGAGTTGTCGGTTTTTCAAAGTATAATGACTGCCTTTTATTATTGGTAGAGTGTTGCGTTTCAGGATTCTCATCTGACAGGGTGCTCTGGGTGCTATATTGATGGGAGGGATTTTAAAGCACTTTGAGTAGAAAGATTAACTTCCTTTTTGGAGTCAGTGAAAACCAATCTTCTGTATATGCAGAGGGGAATAACACTGGTATAACACTGTTAAATGTTCTCCTAGCAGCAGGACTGCCTTGTTAATAGATTTATACCTAATAACATCGTATTATTTAGGAGTTATTCATAATACCCAGTGCTAGAGGGAGTGGCGGGAAGTGGATGCTCACCAGACTGCAGATTCAGTTGTGAATTTGTAGATCCTTCCTGGCCATTTCGACCATATGCATAAAGAAGCCCTCATGTGCATAAGCTCTTCTCTGGCAATTCCATTCTCAGGGACTACGAGTGTGCAAATGTGCAAAGATTTGCTTCAGTATGTTCTGGGTATTATTTATCATAAAGAAATACTGGAAGTAACCTAAATGTCCTTGTTGGATAGTTAGGGTATTTTCAATGTAGTGGACTTCACTCAGTGAATTTCAGTGAAGATATTAAAGTGAAAATACAGGTGTATATGTATTATATGATAAGAAATTCTTGCCATTTTAGGAGATAAAACACATTACAGAACAGCAGCTATAGGCTAGTGCTATTTTTTGGAAAGAAAGTGGAAAACTGAAAGTATTCATGAGTTACAGGGTAGGGGTGAAGAACACTCTGTCTCCCACTCATTCTTTGAAATAGAGTCACCGGTACACTAGCAGGAGTTTTAAAAAATAGACCAAGAAACAAACTTAAAGAGAAATTCTTTTCTCTTAAGTTTAAGAGCAAAAAGTTTAGGGATGAGAAAATGAAGATTTGAAAATACATGTGAGGTGGCCAAGCCAGTATTTTCCTGCTTGTTCAAGAAAAGCTCTCAAGCTGAGAGTGAGGAGAGAGGCTTCCAATAAAACTGGAAAGTGGACTGGACTGCCCACTGGCCCTCCCTGTGGGCCGAATCTTGCAGGTGAACTCCCTTTTACATTTAGGGATCTGAGAACAGGGCTGACCTCATCTTCCCATAAGAATTTTGGAAGTCCTCAGTGTTTCAGTTGAGATGAGTTCTGCCCACAAAGGCAAAGGGAGGACAGTAATATGACACTAGTCACAAGAGGGACAAGACTCCCCTCCCAAGTGAAGGACTCATTACACGAGTGTCCCAGGAGGCATTTAAGGACTAATGTGAGAGCCTGGACTGGTATGGCTCAGGTGGTTGGGTATCTACCCACAAAGCAAAAGGTCACCACTGCATGTGCTTGGGTTGTGGGTTTAGTCCCTGGTTGGGATGAGTATAAGTGGTAGCCGATCCCTGTTTCTCTCACATCACTGTTTCTCACCCTCTTTTCCTCCCTCCCTTTCCCTCTCGCTAAAAATATATAAAATCTTCAAAAAAAGAAAAAGAAAAATGTAAAAGGACTGATGTAAGAATGTCTTTGTCGGCTCCAGAAGAGATGAAAAAAGCTTCCATGGGCCTGCCCAGGGTCTTGCTGCCAGGAGGAGGGGACATGTAGCAGAGAGGCTGAGGGTGACCTGTCCACCCTGGGGGTTAGGTGGACACCCAGCTGCAGCTCCTCAGATTTCTCAGAGGATGGAGAAAGATATGAAGAGAAGGCATCCCTGCTTCTTGTAAATCCAAAAAGGTACAAAGCGACATATCTCCCTTCTGTTCACCTTCTCCTGGCAGGAACTAATCCACAGCCACACCTGGACGCAGAGGGGCCTGAAAATGTACCAGGGCTGGGCAACGCCAAGTCCACACTGCGGAACGAGGACTGTGTTCTTTGGTCTCTGCTACAGGGTTAGCTCTGGGCATCTTGAAAAATTTTCAAGATGTAGAAAGGAAGCATAAAAATTTCTAGAAACAGTGAAAGTGATTTAGTGGGTAAAATATGGAAACCTTACATACGCATATGCGTAAGAAAGCAATAATGGAAAAGGAGTACCAGGTTTTTTTTTTTTTTGTAGGGTGGTAATAAAATCTTCATTCTTTGCACTGAAAGGAACATATATTTGAATTTGATATATGTATTGTAAAACTGAAGATTTAATCTTTACTTGTGAGTTGCACTCTCTACAAGCCAAATTTAGCAGCGTTTTTGAACTATAATTGGTATCATCTTATGTTGTTGATAGTATAAACTATTAAACCATTTTGATCCAGTAATTTTACTCCTAGAAGTTTATCCTAACAGCAAACCCCAAAACACACATTAAACTGTAACTAGATAAATAGATGATAGATATTTTATTTAAACAAGAGGAAACTGAAACTATACAATTAACCAAAAATAAGAGAATCAATGAGTAAACAATGGCACATACATTTGAGGAAATAGGAAAATTAAATTATTTTTTTGATCAATGGAAAAATGACTAATATATAATGGTAAATGCAAAACATGGTTTATTTTTAACTATTTGTTTATTTTTTTAATATTTCATTTATTTATTTTTAGAGAGATGAGAAGGGGAAAGAAAGAGAGGGAGAGAAACATCGATGTGTGAGAGATACATCAATGTGTGGTTGCCTCTTTCTTACATGCCCCCAAGTGGAGACCTGGCCTGCAACCCAGGCATGTGTCCTGACTGGGAATTGAACCAATGACCCTTTGGTTCACCGGCCAGTGCTTAATCCACTGAGCCACACCAGCCAGGCTGCAAAAAGCATAATTTAAAATTGCATACATTACTTGTTGACAAGTGTGTAAGAAAATCTATGCACAGAAAATTCTGGAAAGAAATTCACCACAGTAACTTTATTTTAGGTATCAAATTATTTATTATTTTTCTTCCTATTTGTATTTTTTTACATTTTAATGACATCACTATATTTAGAATAAAAAGATTATTTTAGACATCATTTTGTGTGTTTGCCCTTGTTAGAAGATGCTTCCGAACACTGTGATAATGATATTTTATTGTATTTTAGTATTTAATTTGATAGTGTTATCAAATGAAAACAATGGACTTTTAGGGCAACTTCTAATCAAAACTTGATAATAAGAAATAATTTTCAATTGACATTAAACTTTTTTTTTTAAAGATTTTATTTATTTTTAGAGAGGGGAAGGGAGGGAGAAAGAAAGGGAAACGTCAATGTGTGGTTGCCTCCTGCACACTGCATACTGGGGACCTGGCCTGCAACCCAGGCATGCGCCCCGACCGGGAACTGAACCAGCAACCCCTTGGTTCCCAGGTTGGGATTCAATCCACTGAACCACACCAGCCAGGGTGACATTAAACTTTTAAATGAAACAAGTAACAGGATATTATCCTCTTTTACAAAGTTTCATTTCAGTGGAGCTTTTTAAAACTATATTTCTTGGAACTATAGAATTATAAATATAAACACCATGGTAAATCATTTCCTGTAAGTATGTAAAAGCCTAATATTAAATATACACCTTCACTATTCTTTCCTTGAAGAAAAAACTAACCTTAATAAGCAAAAACTGTATAGGATCTATAAAATCACTTTAAGAAGCCTCTAAGCATTTTGAAGTAGCCTTTATAATTTTCTAGGTTTTGAAACATTATACCAATATCATATAATTATCATATTCTAGAATTCCTTTGTCTAGAAAGTATTTTATTTTGACCTTATTTATTCATTTATTTTAGAGAGAGAGGAAAAGAGAGTGAGAAAGCAAGAGCAAGAGAAAAAGAAAGATCAATTTGTTGTTCCAGTTACTTATGCATTCATCGGATGATTCTCGAAAGTGCTGACCAGGGATTGAACCTTCAACCTTGGCCTATTGGGATGATATTCTAACCGAATGAGCTATCCTGCCAGGGCTAAGAAGATTTTAATCATATATATAAAATAGGTTTTTACCTTAGAGAAACAAAATATCTGTTAGAAATCTGATTAAAGATTGCCTGTGCCATTACAACTAGAGAATTAAGAAACATACTGTATACCAGATATCCAGCCCCAACATCTCACCCTTAGGGTATAGGAAAGTTAATGGTATTATAATCCTGACTCCTAGGACTTAGAGTCCATCCTCAGGATTATCCGATTGAAAATAGAATGTTTCATTAAGCAGTGCCTTATTAGTAAAAATGCACATTAATAATTTTATAAGAGCAATAAGGTAATCTGCAAAAAGAATTCAAGATAAGGAAAATGCTAAGACAGTTTGACTAGAATAGTGGCTGACAGTGCAGTCACCTGGTTATACAGCTTGCTGCAGGATGGTTCCCTGTGAGTCACGGCGTACAGTTTGAGCAGTGGGAGGCAGAGGAAGCATGGGAAGGAAGGAGTTTCACTGGTAACAGGAAAGCTGCAGAGACCTTCTCACCCACCCTGGTCCTGATTCACACACTAGGGATGGTAGCTGATGATGCAGCAAGACTGACTACCTACTACTTATTAAGAGGACATTTCAGTATCTTATTGTGAATATCTTACTGTGGTTCTGCTTTGCATTTCCATGATGACTAGTGATGTGAGCATCTTTTCATATGTCTGTTGGCCCTGTGTATGTTTTGGAGAAATGTCCATTCAGATCCTCTGCCCATTTTTTCAGTTGGATTGTTTGGTTTGGGAGGATTTGGTTTCAATTTATGAATTCTTTATCTATTTTGAGTATTAACCCCCTATCAGACATATCATTTACAAATATCTTCTGCCATTCAGTAGGTTGTCTTTTCACTTGTTGATGATTTTCACTGTGCACAAACTTTTTAGTTTGATGTAGTCCCATTTGTATATTTTTGATTTGGGTTTGGGGTTGTCTGGTTCAAAAATTCATCAAGACCCATGTCACGGAGCTTAACACCTATATTTTATATGAGGAGTTTTATGGTTTTAGGTCATACATTTAAGTCTTTAATCCACTTTGAGTTACTTTTTGTGTATAGTGTAAAATAGTAGTTCATATTTATTCTTTTGGATTTGGCTGTCTAATTTTCCCAGTACCATTTATTGAAAAGATTGTCCTATCACCATTGTATATTATTGGTTCCATTGTCATAAATTAATTGACCATATATTTGTGGGTTTGTTTCTGGGCACTCTATCCTGTTCCATTGATCTATGTCTTTTCTTATGGCAATACCATACTGTTTTGATTACTATAGTTTGTAATAGAGTTTGAAATCAGGGAGCATGACCCCTCCATCTTTGTTTTTCTTTCTCAAGATTTTCTTGGTTATTCAGGGTTTTTATGGTTCTATACAATTATTACAATTATTTCTTCTATTTCTGTAGAAAATGCCATTGGAATTTTGATAGGGATTGCATTGAACCTGTAGATTGCTTTGAGTAGTGTGACATTTTAACAATATTCTTTCAATTCATAAATACAAAATACCTTTCCATTTATTTGTATCTTCTTCAATTTCTTTTATTGATATCTTATAGTTTTCAATATACAGGGCCCTCACCTCCTTAGTTAAATTTATTCCTAGATATTTAATTCTTTTTGATACTGTAAATGGGAAGAAGGGGGGAGAAATGTAAATGGGATTGTATTTTCAATTTCTGTTTCTGATAGTTCATTTGTATATAAAAATGCAGGAAATTTTGTGTATTGATTTTTTATCCTGTAATTACCTGAATTTATTTAGTTATAACTCTTCTTGATGGAGTCTTTAGGGTTCTCTCTATATAATGTCATGTCATTTGCAAATAGTCACAGTTTTACTTTCTTCTTCATAATTTGGATACCTTTTATTTCTTGCCTAATTGCTCTAGCTATGATTTCCAGTACTATGTTAAATAAAAGTGGTGAGAGTGGGCATCCTTGTCTTGTTCCTGATTTTAGAGAAAAAGCTTTCAGCTTTTTACTGTTGAATGTGATGTTAAGTGCTGAAGTACGTTCCCTCTATACTAACTTTGTGAGGGTTTTTTTTTTTTAATCATAAATGGGTGTTGAGTTTTGTCAAATGCTTTTCTGCATCTGTTGAGAGACTCCTATGATTTTTTATTCTTCATTTCATTCATGTGGTATATCACATTGACTGACGTGTTAGTGTTGAACCATTTGTACAACCCTGGAATAAGTCCCACTTGATCATTAATGTATTGCTGCATTTCATTTATTAATGAAATGTTCATTCATCAGGGATATTGGCCTGTGATTTTCTTTTCTTGTGGCATCGCTGTCAGTTTTGGTATTAGGGTAATTCTGACCTCATAAAATAAGTTTGGAAGAGTTCCGTTCTCTTCCATTTTTTGGAAAAGTGTGAGAAGGATTGACATTAATTCTTCTCTGATTGTGTGGTAGAATTGACCAGTGAAGCCATCTGGTCCCAGACATTTGATTGTTGGAGGGTTTTTGATTACTGGTTCTATCTCCGAACTTTTGTTTTGTTTTTTGGATTACACAGATAAGTTAAACTATATGATATTTGCCTTTCTCTGTCTGACTTATTACACTTAGCATAATACCCTCTAGGGAGTATGATCATCATGATTCACTCTTGGTAGGTTGTATTTCTAAGTTGTGTTTCAAGGAATTTTTCCATTTATTCTTGGTTGTCCAATTTGTTGCCATATAATTGTTCATAGCAATCTCTATTTTTTAAAAAATTTCTATGTTATCAGTTGTAACATCTCCTTTCTTTCTGGTTTTATTTATTTGAATGCTCCCACTATTCTTCTTAGTCAGTCTTACTAAGAGTTTGTCAGTTTTGTTTTTTCAAAGAACCAGGCCTTAGTTTCACTGATCTTTTTTTAATCTTTATATCTTATTTTTAATTTTTTAATTTTATTTTAATTGCTGTTCAAGTACAGTTTTCTGTCTTTTACTCCCATCTCAGCCCACCCACCCAGCCCTCCCCACTTCCCTCCCATTTCCACCCCCACTAGTTTTTGTCCATGTGTCCTTTATACTTGTTCCTGTAAACCCTTCCCCTTTTCCTCTGAAATTCCCTCCCCTCACCCTCTGAACACTGTCAGCCTGTTCTCTATTTCAGTGTCTTTGGTTATATCACTGATCTTTTATATTGTCTTTTAAGTCTCAATTTTATGATTTTCTGCTTTGATCTTTATTACTTCTTTCCTTCTACTAACTCTGTTTCATTTGGTCTTCTCTTTCTATTTCCTTGATATGTAAAGTTAGGTTGTTTATTTGAGACCTTTCTGTTTTCTTTTT
The DNA here is from genome assembly GCA_028533065.1 of Trachops cirrhosus. Classification (NCBI taxonomy): domain Eukaryota; kingdom Metazoa; phylum Chordata; class Mammalia; order Chiroptera; family Phyllostomidae; genus Trachops; species Trachops cirrhosus. Next base: position 56,632,796 of record CM052539.1, on the reverse strand, counting down.
ATTTCTCAATTCATCTTTTACTGAGGTAACTTGGTTTACGACATTATATAAATTTCAGGTGTGCAACTTAATTTTTATTATTTTTAAGTAGAGGTGGTATTCAATATTATATTAGTTTCAGCTGTAAAATATAGTGACTCAATATATATATACCTCACAATGTGATTATGTCACTGCAATTTATCACAACATTATCGACTATATTCCCCTTCACTTTTTTCACTCATCGCCCTACTCCATCCCTTCTGGTAAACATCAGTTTGATTTCTGTTTCTATGAATCTGTTGTTTTGTTTTGTTTTTTGGATTACACGGATAAGTTAAACTATATATTTGTCTTTCTCTGACTTATTACACTTAGCATAATACCCTCTAGGGAGTGTGATGCCTCCAACTTTTTTTTTTCTTTTCAAGATTGTCTTAGTGTTTGAGGTCTTTTATGATTCCATATAAATCAGAATTATTTGTTCTAATTTTTAGAAGAATGCCATTGGTATTTTGATAGGGATTTCACTGAATATGTAGATTACTTTGGATAGTATTATCATTTTAACAATATTAATCCTTCCAATCCATGAGTACCATATATCCTTCCATTTATTTGTACCTTCAATTTTTTTTCAGTGTTTTATAGTTTTCAGACTACATGTATTTCACCTCCTTGATTAAAGTTATTCCTAGGTATTTTATTCTTTTTGATGTAATTGTAAATGAGATTGTTTTCTTAATTTCTCCTGTTCATTTGTTATTAGTGTATTGAAACACAACAGATTCTTGTGTATTGATTTTACATCCTGCAACTCTACTGAATTCTTCTATTAATTGTATTAGTTTTTTCATGGATTCTTCAGGGTTTTCTACATATAGTATCATGTTATCTGCAAATAGTGACAATTTTACTTCTTCCTTTCTAATTTGAGGGCCTTTTATTTCTTTTTCTCATCTAATTCCTATGCCTAGGACTTCCAATACTATATTGAATAATAGTGGTGAGACTGCACATTTTTGTCTTGTTCCTGATGTTGGAGGAAAAGCTTTCATCTTTTTACCATTGAGTATAATATTAGCTGTGGGCTTGTTATATATGGCCTTTGTCAAGAGTTTTCATATAAATGGATGTTGAATTTTGTCAAATGCCTTTCTGCATCTATTGAGATGATCATATAATTTTTATCCTTGGTTTTGTTGATGTAATGAATCACAATTGTTTTGTGGATATTGAACTACCCTTGCAAACCTGGTAAAAGTCCCACTTGATTATGGCATATAATTTTTTTTACACTTTTAGCAGTTTATTAAAGGATGTATAAAGGATACAGATGAACAGCTAGATGAAGAGCTATATAGAGCAAGATCGGGAAAGGTCACAAGCTCAGGAGCTTCTGTCCCCATGCAGTTGGGGTGCACCACTCTCTTGGTGAAGATGGGTTCGCCCACCTGGAAGCTCCCTGAACCCCATACTATTGGGATTGTATGGAGGCTCCCTCACATAGGCATTATCGGTTATTAACTCTTTAGCCCCCTCCCTTCTTTGGGAGATGGGTTTAGGGAAGCTGAAAATTATAAGCTTTCTAATCATGACTTGGTTTTTATGTTGACAAGTTCCCACACAAGAGCCAACCAGGAGCCTACCTAGAGTCACCGGCATCAGAGCAAAAGATGTTCCTAGTGTTCTTTTATTTTTTAATTTTTTAATTTTATTTTTTTAATATACTTTATTGATTATGCTATTACAGTTGTCCCATTTCCCCCTTCATTCCCCTCCACCCTGCACACCCTCTCCCACCCACATTCCCCCCTTTAGTTCATGTCCATGTGTTATAAGTTCTTTGGCTTCTACATTTCCCATAATATTCTTGCCCTTCCCCTGTCTATTTTCTACCTACCATCTATGCTACTTACTGTCTGTACCTTTCCCCCTCTCTCCTCCTCCCACTCGCCTGTTGCTAACCCTCCATGGGATCTCCATTTCTGTGGTCCTGTTCCTGTTCTAGTTGTTTGCTGAGTTTTTGTTTTAGGCGTGGTTGTTCATAACTGTGAGTGTGCTGTCTTTTTACTGTTCACATTTTTTATCTTCTTTTTCTTAGACAAGTCTCTTTAACATTTCATACAATAAGGGCTTGGTGATGATGAACTCCTTTAACTTGACCTTATCTGGGAAGCACTTTATCTGCCCTTCCATTCTAAATGAAAGCTTTGCTGGATAGAGCAATCTCGGATGTAGGTCCTTGCCTTTCATG
>CM052539.1:56512138-56630457 GCA_028533065.1 Trachops cirrhosus | reverse complement strand
TCATTTTTACCTTGGCTAATGTAATTCTGATGTGCCTTGGTGTGTTCCTCCTTGGGTCCAACTTCTTTGGGACTCTCTGAGCTTCCTGGACTTCCTGGAGGTCTATTTCCTTTACCAGATTGGGGAAGGTCTCCTTTATTATTTGTTCAAATAAGTTTTCCACTTGTTGCTCTTCCTCTTCTCCTTCTAGTATCCCTACAATTCAGATGTTGGAATGTTTCAAGATGTCCTAGAGGTTCCTAAGCCTCTCCTCATTTTTTCGAATTCTTATTTCTGCATTCTTTTCTGGTTGTATGTTTTTTTCTTCCTTCTGGTCCACTCCATTGATTTGAGACCCAGTTTTCTTTCCATCACTATTGGTTCCCTGTGCATTTTTCTTCATTTCACTTAGTATAGCCTTCATTTTTTCATCTAGTTTGCGACCAAAATCAGCCAATTCTGTGAGCATCCTGATCAGCAGTGTTTTGAACTGTGCATCTGATAGGTTGGCTATCTCTTAGTTACTTAAAAGTATTGGCTCTGGAGCTTTGATTTGTTCTTCTGTTTGAGCCATTTTGGCGGAGGGGGTCTGGTTGTGCTGGTTGTGTATGAGGGACAGAGCCTTAGGTGTTCACCAGGGCGGGGCAACCGAGTCACTGGGTTGTGATGCTGTCTGTGGTGGTGGGGTCAGAGAGGGAACAATGGTGCTTGCTCCACTCTCTGTCAGATTTCAGTCCCCTCTGCCGCTTCCCACAAATTGGGCCCTTGGGGTGCTGGTTCCTGGGTGGGTGGTTTGTGTACATTCTAGGACCCTGTGGGTCTCTCCAAGAGCTCTCCTGTGAGGCTGGGAGTCTCTCCTGGAACCTCAACCCCCACAGGTGTTTTCAATCAGTGCTTTTAGGCTTTATTTCCCGGCGCTGGGGCCCTGGGTTGCACGGTCTGTCTCACTGCCTGTTTTCACCTGGTTTATCTGCACGTGAATGTGTGACTGCGGACAGCCAGCTGCCTTGCGCGCCTCACTGGGTCTGCTTGTTGCCACCCCACACCTGGGGTCTGCCACCAGGGTCTGCTAGCCGCCACCTGCGCCCTGCGCTGCCAGCCACCGCTTTTTCCTGCCATGACCCCTCTCCTCTGGCCTCTGACTCCTCCCCTCTTACCGGTCTGGATGAATGTCGGGACTTCTATACAGTTCAATTTTCTGTCTGTTCTGGTTGTTTTTTTTGTTTCTAAATTTTTGTTGTCCTTAATTTGGTTGTGCAAGGAGGTACCATGTGTCCACCTATGCCTCCATCTTGGCCAGAAGTCCTAATTTTTTTAATGTATTGTTAAAATTGGCTATTTTTGTTTCTTCAAGTACCTATTTATTGCTATGAACTTCCCTCTTAGAATTGTTTCTGATACATCCCATAAATATTGGTATTTTATATATTATTTTGATTTTTTTTGTTGACCCATTGGTTGTTCAGTAACATTTTGCTTAATCTTTATATATTTGTGAATTTTCCTGTTTTCTTCATGTAATTAGTTTCTATTTTCATATCATTTTTGTATGAAAAAACGTTGATACTATTTTAATCTTCTTAAATTTATTAAGACTTCTTTTGTGGCCTCACATATGGCCTCTATTTGGTAGTTCCATGTGCATTTGAGAAGAATGGGTATTGTGTTCCTTTTGGATGAAATGTTCTGTAGGTATCTATTAATTTCATCTGGTCTAACGTGTCATTTAAGTCAAATGTTTTCTTATTAATTTTCTATCTGGGTCTATCCATTGGTGTAAGTCATGTATTAAAGTCCTTTACTATTATTGTAATGCTACCTACTTTTTCCTTTAGTACTGTTAATATTTGTTTTATATATTTAAGTGGTCCTAGTTTGGATGAATAAATATATATGTATGTTATATTCTCTTGTTCAATTGACCATTCTTGATCATTTTATAATGGCTTTCTTTGTCTCTTATTACAGTCGTTGTTTTAAAGTCTATTTTCTGATATACATATAGCTAGTACATGTTTCTTTTGGTTTTCCTTTGCGTAGAACATCTTCTTCCATCTCTTCATTTTCAGCCTGTGTGTGTTCTTACATCTAAAGTGAGTCTCTTATAGGCAGCATATAGATGTATCTTGGGTTTTCAAAAATCTATTCATTCCATGTCTTTATTGGAGAATTTAGTCCATTACATGAAAGTAATTATTTTTTTAAATTTTTAAAGTATATTTTATTGATTATACTATTACAGTTGTCCCAATTTTTTCTCCCCTTAATACCCCTCTGCCCTGCATCCCCCCACCAGCATTCCCCCACCTTATTTCATGCCCATGAGTCATACATATAAGTTCTTTGGCTTCTACATTTCCCATACTATTCTTAAGCTCCCCCTGTCTATTTTGTCCCTACCAATTATGCTTCTCATTTCTGTACCTTATCCCCACCAATCTCCTCCTCTCTGTGCCCACTGATAACCCTCCAAGTGACCTCCATTTCTTTGATTCTGTTCTTATTCTAGTTGTTTGCTGAGTTTTTGTTTTTGTTTTTTTTTAGGTTCAGTCGTTGATAGTTGTGTTTGTTGTCATTTTACTGTTCATATTTTTGATCTTCTTTTTCTTAGATAAGCACCTTTACCATTTCATACAATAAGGGCTTGGTGATGATGAAGTCCTTTAACTTGACCTTATCTGGGAAGAACTTTATCTGCCCTTCCATTTTAAATGAAAGTTTTGCTGGATAGAGCAATCTTGGATGTAGGTCCTTGCCTTTCATGACTTGGAATACTTCTTTCCAGCCCCTTCTTGCCTGCAGGGTTTCTTTTGAGAAATTAGCTGCTAGTCTTATGGGCACTCCTTTGTAGGTAACTGTCTCCTTTTCTCTTGCTGCTTTTAAGATTCCCTCCTTATCTCATCTTTAATCTTAGGTAACTTAATTATGATGTATCTTGGTGTGTTCCTCCTTGGGTACAGTTTCTTTGGGACTCTCTGAGCTTCCTGGGCTTCCTAGAAGTCTATTTCTTTCACCACATTGGGGAAGTTTTCCTTTGTTATTTTTTCAAATAAGATTTCAATTTATTGCTCTTCCTTTTCACCTTCTGGCACCCGTATGATTCGGATGTTGGAGCATTTAAAGTTGCCCCAGAGGTTCTTCAGTCTCTCATTTTTTTTGAATTCTTGTTTCTTCATTCTGTTCCTGTTGGATGTTTATTTCTTCCTTTTGATTCAAATTGTTGATTTGAGTTCCAGCTTCCTTCCATTCACTTTTTGTTCTCTGTATATTTTCCTTTATTTCACATTATATATCCTTCATTTCTTCATTTATTTTGTGACCAAACTCAATCATTTCTGTGAGCATCCTGATTACCAGTTTTTTGAACTCTGCACCTGATAGGTTGTCCATCTTCTCTTTGCTTAGTTCTTTTTCTGGAATTTTGATCTTTTCTTTCATTTGGGCCATATTTCTTTATCTCAGAGCACCTCTTACATTGTAAGGGGTGGAGCCTTAGGTATTCACCAGGGCAGGGCAACCCTCTTTGCTATGCTATGGCTCTATCTGTGGGGGTGGGGTCAGAGAGGGAACATTGCCTCTTGCTTGATTCCCACCCCACTTTCCTTTTCAGGTGCTGAAAGGGAAGCATGCCCTTTCAATGCTGATTTCCAGGTAGGTGGGTTTGTGTATGTTCTGGAACTCTGTGGGTCTCTCCAACAGACTCTCCTATAAGACTGGGAGGTTCTCCCACCGCCACAACCCCCACAGGTTCTTACAGCCTGAGGTTTTGAGTCTTTAGTATCCCCATGCTGGAACCTGGGGTTGTGCAGCCTGTCTCACTCACCAGTTGTTCCTCCCTGTTTATTCATGCATGAATGTGAGATATACTGGTCTCCCAGCCCCTGCCTCACCCAGGTGGTCTGCCCCGGCTGCTCCTCCTACCAGTCTGGATGAATGTTGCTTCATCTCCTTGGCCATTGGACTTCCATGCAGTTTGATTTTCTGGCAGTTCTAGTTGGTTGCTTCTTGTTTGTTTTTAAATTGATTGTTATCCTTCTTTTGGTTGTGCAAGGAAGCAAAGTGTTTCTACCTATGCCTCCATCCTGGCCAGACTCAGATGACTCTCACATGAAAGTAATTATTGATATATACTTATGGCCATTTTAAGTGTGTTCTAGCTGTTTGTGGTTCTTCTCTTTCTTCCTTTGTGGTTTAATGATTTTCCATAGTGGTGTATTTATATAACTTTGCCTTTAGCTTTTGCATATTTACTATAGATTTTTGCTTTATGGTTACCTTCAAGCTTACATATAACAACCTATATTTATAAAAGCCTATTTTAAGCTGGTAAGTTTGTCCCCCCCCAATTTTTTTTATGGTTTTAATGTTACATTTTATTTTTTATCTTGTGTATATCTGATTATTGTAGTTACTTTTACATTTGTTTTTTAATATTCATACTAGCTTTCTAAGTGAAAAATCTACTACCTTTACTACACATTTAGCTTTACCAGTGAGATGTATACTTTCACATGTGTTCCTGTTACTAATTAGCACCCTTTATTTTCAGCTGAAGGAAGTCCCTTTAATATTCTTGTAAGGCCAGTATAGTTGTGATGAACTCTTGCTATTTGCTTGTGTAGAAAGCTCTTATCTCTCCTTTGAGTGATAACTTTGCTGGGGATATATTATTGGTTGGAATTTCTTTTCTTTTAGCACTTTCAATATATCGCTTCACTCCTTTTTGGCCTATAAAGTTCTTCTGAAAAACCAGTTTTATGGGGGTTCCCTTGTATATAACAAGTTGTTTTTCTTTTGCTACTTTAAAGATGATCTCCTTGTCTTTAACTTTTGTCATTTATGTATAATGTGTCTTATTGTAGATTTCTTGAGTTTATCTTATTTGGAACTATCTGAGCTTCCTGGATCTGGATGTCACTCATCCTTGCCCTAACTCTTGGTTGTCTCTCCAACCTTTGTGATTTTCCAAGCAGTCTATTTTATTTTTAATCACTCCCCATTTTGGAGAGTGTGGCAAGACCTGTGTGTGCCAATGGGAGGGAGATTCTCAGTCAGCACCTAGATTCAGGCTGATAGGAAGCAAGCCTCTCAGGCAGAAGCTTTTAAAGTAGACAAATATATACCATCCTGCGGGTCAACAAACACAAGCCCTCCTGGCCACAAGACCAGACACATGGAGGTGTCCCCTGGGTGACAATTGTATAAATCATGGTTCTGGGTGTGGATAAGCTCCTTTCTGGGAGATACCAGCAAGTTGTAATGAGGCAGAGGGACAGAGCAAAGATGGAGTTCTCCTTCCTACGTTCCCTGAGGACAGAGGTAGGCCTCTCTAGATGTGTGTCAACTCGATGCCTGCTACTGAGGCTAACGCTTCAGCACAAGAAAGTAGGCATCTTCCAGAGAAATAAACACTGAGGGTGTATTTCAATCTACTGTGTATGCAGTAGATTGAAATGTGGTAGCCTGCCTAGAACTGTCTCTCCAATTGTAACAGTCCACTGGGACCCAGGAAGTCAAGCCCCCTTGCCACCAGAAATAGGTGTTCATGGAGTGTCCTTGGGAAGCAGCCACAAAAATCAGGGTACCAGACATAACAATTGGGGCACCAGACACACAGAAGAGCTCCCCTCCAAGAGACATTTGTGCTCTGATATGCAATGTGGGAAAGCACAAAGATAGGACTTGACTTCTGAGGTCTCCAGAAAGATTTGCAGCCAGCCTTAATATGTGCGTTTTTACTAGGAAGCTTGGCCCTCAGGCTGCAGATATGAAAATAATCTTATAGGTTTCCTTCCCAGAAAGTCTGAGCTCCTAGGTCTGTTTCCTCCTACTATATCCTGAGGGTGGTAGTTGTTTAAAAATTCTCCATTGATTACAGTTTTTATGGACCCACAAGCATAAGCCCAATGAGCCACCAGAGGTCGCCTGGCAGCAACTGTAAAGCCAGGGTCCCGCACAAGGGTGTAAGCTCCTTTCTGGGAGATAGCAGGGAAGTATAGCAAGGCAACGGGGGGACTGCAAAGATTGTGTCCACTGACTTCTGTTCTCTGAGTGCACCTCCATGCACCTCCAAATGTGTGCCAGACCAGAAGTCTGCCCTGCAAGCCACAGCTCGTGGACAAATAGGCCCCTTTCTCAGGACTGGGAGTATGTTTCACTCTGCTGTCTATGCAGTGCCCTGGGGGTGGTAGTCTCCCATGAACCGTCTCTCACTTTGTTATCATTGCATAGGGCCTAGGAATACAAGCACCCCTGGCCTTCAGAGCCCAGAGATAATGAGGCATCCTTTGGACTGAAGCTGCAAAAACCAGGACACCAAAGAGGTATAAAAGTTCCCCTTCAAGAAACAGTGGGACTGTGGACCACAGCAGATACAGAGTACAAAGATGGCATCTACTGAGGAAAAAGAAAGAAAAAGTGCCACCCACCAGTTTTAACAAAGTGCCAAAGAATGTACAAGGAGCACCCGCCAGTGCCTCCATCCAGAGAGTACCCCAACAGGCCCCATGCCTCCAGTCAGTGCTTTCAGATTAGCAAATGAATCTCACATGAAGTCTGGGTGTTTTTCAAAGGGCCCTTCTGCACTGGACCCTGCGGCTGGTGATGGTGCTTGAGCACTTTAAGAGGCATCTCTCAATTTGCTACAGCCCTATGGGTCTCATGGACATGAGTTCTGTTGGTTTTCAAAGCCAGATGCTTTGAGGGCTGATCTCTCAGGTGCAGGTCTTAAAAGTTGGGGTGCCTGATATGGGGTATCAATGCTTCGCTCCTCAGGGAGAACTTTTTTCCCTCCAATGTATTTTTTAATTTTTGTTCCAAGTAGTTTTCTGCCTTTTCCCCCCACCCCAGCCCAGCACCCCAGTCCTCCTCACCTCCCTCCCATTTCCACCATCCCCCCTTTGTCCATGTGTCCTTTATAATTGTTCCTGCAAACCTTTCACCCTTTTCCCCTGAAATTCCCTCCCCTGTCCTCTCTGGTCACTGTCAGCCTGTTGTCAGTTTCAGTGTCTTTGGTTATATTTTGCTTGTTTGTTTTGTTGATTAGGTTCCTGTTAAAGGTGAGATCATATGGTAGCATCTTTCACTGCCTGGCTTTTTCGATTAGCATAATGCTTTCCAGTTCCATCCATGCTGTCGCAAAGGGTAGGAGCTCCTTCTTTCTGCTCCATAGAATTCATTGTGTAAATGTACCATAGCTTTTTGATCCATTCATTTACTGATGGGCTCTTAGGCTGCTTCCAGCACTTGGCTATTGTAAATTGTGCTGCAATGAACATTGGGGTGCATAGGTTCTTTTGGATTGGCATTTCAGGGTTCTTAGTATATAATCCTAGCAGTGGAATTGCCGGGTGAAAAGGCAGATCCATTCTTAGTTTTCTGAGGAAATTCCATACTGTTTTCCATAGTGGTTGCACCAGTCTGCAATCCCACCAACAGTGCACTAGGGTTCCCTTTTCTCCACAACCTCTCCAACACCTGTTGTTTGTTGCTTTGTTTACGATGGCCATTCTGACCTGTGCGAGGTGGTGTCTCATTGTGGTTTTAATTTGTATCAGGGAGAACTTCTTGCTGATTGTGGGGTGCTGCACCTGGGGTGGGGTTTATGGTGAGACCACATCTCAGTCTCTCTGTGACCCACTTTGATGTGGCCTTTTTCTTGTTTGCTGATATGAAATATTGCTCAGCTAGTTTTTAGGTTTTTTAAAGAGAAAATTGTTCCACATGTGTCCACGGAAGGAGGTGAGTTCAGGATCCTCAGTTATCTTGGGCTGTCTTCCTTTCTCTTTTCTAATTTATATCATTTATTATCTTTTCTTATTCAGTTTCACTTTTTTTCTGAAAACCCCCAAGATAATGCTGTATAATAATGCTTGTAGTCTAGCACCTGACTTTAAATCAAATTATTTTCATGTTTCACCATTAAGGATATTATTTGTCGTTGAATTCTGATAACTAGTCTTTATTGTTTTACTGTTGTACTTTACTGATATAATTATGCTGATAATAGTTGTAGTATTGAGCCATCCTAGCATTCTCAAAATATGGGGTAAAATTCTTTCTCAAAGTACATTTCACAACTTGCCTATTGCTCCTCTTTGAAAAGCCCAATTAATCAGATGAAAGTAACATAAAAATCGGAGTTGACTGTGAAGCTCCTGTAGTCAGTCATGTATGAATAAATGTATGTTTCAAACATACTTACTGAGTGCTTACTACATACCACGCACTATTTCCGTATGTGTATATATGCATGTGTTAACCTTCTTAACAATTCTTTTGAGGGTGCTACACATAACTCAATTTTACTAATGAGGAAACAGACCTAAAGATATTAGTAATTTTCCCCAAATCCCACAGCTAATTAGTGGTAGAATCAGATTTGAGCCGAGTTCTTAACAACTACGTAATACTGTTTCTCATGAGAGCATTAGAGAAGGCCAAGAAATAAAAGAAGTTTCGAGATGGCAGACAAATCTCATGTGCTATTTATTCAGCCTCAAAATTCTACTTAAATGACATAAACATTTGTAAAAGGGAATAAATCCAAAACAATATATAGAGTAGACGAAAAGACCCACGTATCTCAGAAATTCTGACAGATTACTAGAAGACAGAAAGCAGGGGCATCAGAGTAGAGGAAGTCGCAAACCCTTTTGAGGGTTTAGTCCAGCCAAACCCCTAAGGGACTCTAAGCTGTGAGACATTCGATGCAGAGTGAGACTGGGTAGCTGGCAGTGTTCACTTTTACATAAAGGGCTGTCTGAGAACAGCTAGTCCAGTTGGCTTGTTCCATTACCCTTCCCCACTCATCAACCGTTGACAATGGCATGGGGAATGGTAGTATCTGTACAATGTTATCGGTGGGGTGTTTTTTAAAGATGTTGGTCTATGTTACATGTGTGGCTATGAGATCAGGCTCCAAACATGGGAGTTGGCCTCTAGATGATGCCCTCTTTCACTTGGCAGCAGGGAAAACTTCCTGGAGTCCTTGACTTGGACTACACACAAAGGGAGGAGAAGGCAAGGTATTCTGGGCAAAGGCACAACTTTACTCCAGCAAAGTCATGAAGGCAAGGAAGAGCATGGTGCCTGAGGGAAATTTGTTCCCTCAGAGAATAAAGACCACAGGTCAGTCCTAGGTGTGATAGATGTTGAAGCTAGAGGTGCAGAGAGTGGCCACATCTTGAGCTTGTCCTTTCCCTACAGGCAAAGGGAACCATGGAAGGATGTAGTACAAGGATGTGAAATGGCTAAGACCATTGTTTTGGAAGTTATGTAGACAGTTGGCAATGGGTGCTCTTTGGGTATCCTAGTGCTGCAATCCCCAAAGTGTGGTCTGAAGAGGCAACATCAAGACTGGAGAATTTATGAGGAGTGCAAACTATTTGGCCCCACTCCAACCTACTGAATCAGAACCTCTGGAGGTGGGCCAGGAAACTGTTTTAACAAGCCATCCTGGTGACTATGATGCACATTCATTTGAAAACCATTCTTTTGAGGAATACCTCTTATCTCAAGACATTTCATCTCGTCTATAAACCTCTCCTGCCCCATCCATGTAGAATGGATCATAACCTCTGTTTTCACCCCTCTGTCCCTTGTATATATTTCTCATATGGTAGAATTTTTTAGTACTTCCTTATGTCAGTATTCTCATTGGAACCAGCATGCTTCTGTACAGCAGGTACTCTCACCTGCCTTTGCAGCCTTGCAGGACCTAGCAAAATGCTTAATGAAGTTAACTTGTAAATGAACGAACACAAAATACCAATTACGAGGCATATGCAGTGGTCCAGTCATAGGTAGGAGGAAATAACATCTTTAACCGAAATAGTGGCAAGGAACCTGAGTGATATTTAGGAAATAAAGTGGGCAGAATGCTAGTAAGAGCTAACAATTATATGGCACTTAGCGCGTACCAGGCAGTTTTAAGTGTTTTACAAATATCCCTATTTAATCCACACAATAACCTTCTGAGGTAGTTACTATTTTCATTCCCATGTTGTAGAGGAGGACAGAGTTCAGTAATTTACCCAAATCAAGCAGTGAATATTCAGGCAAGGTTCAAACACAGGTGAGCTCTGGCAGCAGAGTCCTTATTTATGTCACTGTGCCCCCCCAAACTTGTGCTGAGCTTTCCAGCTTCAGTGGTTGGGTAAAGAGGGTGCCATCAGCAGACGTAAAGACAGGAAAAACCAGTGGAAGATGCTGAGTTCGGCATTAGATATGCTGTTAGAGATGCCTTTACAAGGTGTCTGGCTAGTGGCTTGATGTAATAGCCTGAAATACAGGGTGATAGAATAGGCTACGTGTACAGACTTAGAGAGCAACAACATGTAAACTATGAGAATGGGTGAGGTGACCCTGGGAGGATTATATACTCGTATGAGAAGACATACGGAGTAAAGGCCCTAGTGAGCAATATTTAAGGGAAACTAAGATACAGTGGCCTCACAAGTATAAGGAAACCCCAAGTAGACAGTGGTATCTGAGAAGTTAAGACAACAGCTAGTCTCATGAAGGGAGCAGTCAACAGTATTAGTGTTAATGAGTTAAAGTAAGAAAGACAGAAGGTCATTTTCCCACCTAAGACTTCGCTGAAATTGTTCTGCTATGATCACCAATAGAGGGGTGAAAGCCAGACTGGAATAGGTTAAGAAGTGAAAAGCAAGAAACTGGGAAAGCAAATTTAATTCTCTGCACATAGATGGCAACTTGTGAAAGATTCAAAAAAAATGTTAATGTTTTAGATGAGACCTCAGCATATTTTGACAGTCTTAGTAGATGGAAGCAGTGGAAGATGGAACAGGGAAGAGATGGAGAAATAATTCAACAGAAGCCTGGGTGACAGGTTGGTCTTGGGCTCAAGGATAACTCAGGTCTCTGGGATGGGTATACAAGGGTGGGAACAGGTATGAGGGAAGGACAGGAATAATCACCTTAACCATACTGATGAAATGAGTCTGCTGGGTATGTAGGCAAGGGTTAAATGTTACACTTAAATGAAGATTTGGGGGATGAGAGGGAGCATCCCTAAATGCAATAAAAGAATAAGTTTATGAATAAGCCACTCATAAAATCAATCAGGAAATCACAATTGGGTAAAGATAGAAGGCTAGGAGAGACTGTGAGAAAATGGTGGGAAATACAGACTCCAGGACTAAGATCAGTTCACACTGAGGATGGAACTTGACGGACAGGTCGTAGTGAGAGTGGGGTATTAGGGTTTGAGGTCTAACAGCTCTGGAGGAAAATGTCCAAGCTGCAGCCTTCCAAGTGGCTGGTTGAAATGGTAGACATGAAGTCTGATAAAAGCAAGAATCACAGGGTTGGGATATTAAATAAGAGTATCTACATTAAGTACATGTCAGAAAACATTTAAACTATTGGTACTCTTAGACCGCTGTTTTTGTTTGGAAAAATACACCTGAAATGTGAAAGGGGGGAAAAATGCTTGAGGTAGATGACCCATGGCTCTACTCTGGATGTCACAGCTTAACAAGCATTTAACACAATCTGTGACTCTGGAAGGGCTGAGGGTGGCCACAGAAGAGGGAGAGGAGTCACACACTGGCACTGACTAGAGGAAGAGCTTAAGAGAAACTCAGTGGCAGGGTAACTGAAAGCAATTGTACAATGGGTAACAGCAGCTGATTTTGAATTGTTTACGGTGAAGTGTGCAATGTGACGTTAAGTTCTCTGCTCTCCTACCACTAAAAAAGGTCACTCTGATCGCTCCACAGCTCATCTGAGCTTACCATTCTCACCTGTGCCTTGTGAATGGTGTTCAGCTGTTAGGTATTGTCGCTATGATTTTGTTGCCCACCAAAATGTGATCTAAGTGGTGAAGGTTAGTGTCAGGATAAAGCACAAGCGGACAGCTGATTCCCTACTCCCTTCCCCCTCACAGCAACCGATAGCGTTCCCAGTGGTAGCTTGGTCCAAAAGATAGTAAGCAGACCTCCTCGCTTCGCACAATGTACAAGTTGTTCTATATTACCTATTTGGGGGACTGTATTACATAATAGTATATAACTCCTATAGTCAATCAACTGCTGTCCTGTCGATTTTATCTCAAATATCCCAATCTTCATTCTAAAAATATACTTGTTCAGCATAAGATTCCCTCATACCTGTTACCCCAATAATGTCCTAACTCACCAGCAAATGTCTTACCTTCCATCCTTCCTACCTAAACTGCAGATACTCTTTCAAAAATACAAATCTGACCACATGGCTGCCTGGCTCTTAAGTCTTTCCATGGCTTGCCATCATCCCTGAAATCTGAGCTGTTTACAAGGTCCCCTATCATCAACCCTTCCTAGCCTCTCACTACTTATATTCCAAACTACAGCCCATACTCAGCTTCTGAATACACCATGACCTTGTCTCTAAGCAAATTTTGCCAATTCTGTTCCCACTCCAGGGTACATAACTTCCTTGGCTCCGGCTTGTCCTTATTCCCAGACCAGGAACCTCTGTGCCACAAGTCATATAGAATCATGTATTTCCCCCTGTCGCAGCACTATTTAATAGCACTTAACCAGTGTTCTTCCCAGACATTGTCCCGGGTGTCAAGCACATACTGCTACAGAATAGGAGGCACCAAGCAAAGGGGGGAAAGTAATTAGCTTTGCCTTTGATGATCCATTTACAGGAACTGAGGCATGACAATAAACTTTGTATCATCAGGACACATAGAGCACTGTGAGCAAAGCGGGCCTCACCTGAGCAGCCACACATGGCCACCTGATAATAGCTGATTGCACTCAAGAGCACAGTTGATGCTAACACAAACTTCTAAATCTTTTAAAAGTAGATTTTAAAGACCGATTTTCAAGGTTTCCAAGCTCAGCATTCTGAACTTAAACTGCTGACTGATCAGCACAGTTAATATTTCAGTAATACCATGTAAAAGGAAAATAACATTTTTGCTTATGCTGATTTTCTCAAATGGGACTGAAATGGTTCAGATGCTTGAAGGACTACTCACTCACTCAGTGGTCCTGTTTCAAATAGGCAGTTTGTGGTGGCTTTTCTGCCACATGCTCTCTCCATCAGTCTTTAAAATCCCATGTGTGGGTATCAAGAGTCATAAAGAAGTGTTTTATTGTCTCCAAACATCAACCAATCCTAGGAAAATAGCAAAAATTTGCTACAGTCAGCTTAATTTTAATAGTTGCCTTAAGAGTTCAAATATATGTTTAGTAACTACACAAAATATCACTCTTTGGCATGCCTTTATAGCTAAATAGGAAATTACCCGTACTAGTTCAAGAAATTACTGAACAAACTTTTCTGAAGAGAATGTAAATGAGTAATTTTGAAAATCCATTTACTCTGTAAGAATTCAAGTAAAGTAACACTAGTTGTTTATGGCTACTGATCCTAAACTTTTTATGTAGTGTTTTGATTCCGAAGCACTCCAAATGCTTCATATTCCCCTCCACAGTAGGAGCCCCTTTATATTTGTATTCTCTTAAGTATACAGAAAGCATTTTACACCCATAAAAAACAGCATGTTAAAGGATTTTATAAGGACCATCCATTTAAGTAAGAGGAGGTAATAGTATATAGAGTAGAAGCCTATTTTCACTGAATTACGACAGTTCTAAATAAATGGTGGAAAAGAGGTTGGTTAGATGCAGTACTCAAATTTGGTTAGAAAGCTAAAGAACTGACACTCAAAACTGTCTGAAAACTTCTACATGCATACAATCATCAGCTGGCTGTAGAAGCCAGCAAGAAAAAGCTTCCTCTAAAAACAGTGCTTCTCAACCGAGACCATTCTGGCCCCACCCCACCCTCCTCTGGAGACATTTGGCAATAACTGGAGACAATTTTTATTGTCCCAGGGTGGAGTGGGGGGGGGAGATGGTATGAATGGTATCTAAGTGGGTAGGGGCCAGGGAAGCTAATACCTTACCCTGCATAGGGCAGCATCCCATGACACAGAATTACGCAGTCCAAAATGTCAACAGTTCCAAGGTTGAGAAATCCTGATCTAAAAAGAACGTGCATTTTTCTATTGAAGTATACTTTCTGGAGGAAAGCATGGATTTTTACTTCTAGAATAAGGAACCGAGAATTTATTTCCAGACCTTTTAGAAGGCCTTAGTTCATGGATGGTTAATGATTTCAAGCAAGATAAACATTTGTCTTTTAAAAATGCCGGTATTACAGTAAGCTACTACCACACACATTTAAGTTGACCTTACCTAAGTAAGCAGTGGATTTGTATTAAAAGTGAAACGTATGTGAAACAAGTGAAACAGCTCTGCAGAGGAACAGGATTATTACAGACTATTAAAACATGAGGATATCATAGTGTCATACATTACCAGTTCCAGAGTACAATTCTTTAGACTCGTGTGTGAAAAGAGCATTCTAGAATAAAATCAGTGTGCAGACCATTAGTTATTGATAGTGGCTGTATACACCAATAACAGTACTCCCTAATCCAGAAAGAATTTCAGTTCACAAAATAAAACTTTTTCTTTCTATAACCTAAAAGAAACAATTCACCAGAATCACCACTGATAATCATTTAGATCAGAATAAAAAGGTGTGAAGACGTCAGGGTAATACGAGTCCCTCTACAAAAACTTCTTCTGAAACCGGACACACACTGATGGGATCTAACAAAGTAAAATTATCTGCAATACTCTCCTTAGTCTTCATTGAAGTTTTGTTTTTCTTTTTTCACTCTCCACCGGGGAATGTTTTGATTTTTAGAGAGGACGGGAGAGAAACATCGATCGGCTACTTCCCGCATACACACTGATGGGGGACCAAACCTGCTCCCTAGGTATGTGCCCTGACCAGGAATCAAACCCACAGCCTTTTGGTGTATGGGACGATGCTCCAGTCAACTGTACCATCTAGCCAGGGTTTTTTATGATGTCATAAAAAACAAATCCCAGTTTGAATGTAAAGCTAACTTTTGAAGTTACAAAGAGCAAAATCATGCTGATAGATCTTGCCCTAAATTACAAGTGTTCACAAATCTTACTTTTCTAGTATTGATAGGAAAATAAAGCAAGTTACTGTATTGCAAAGGGAAAATATGTAATTTCAGTATACATATTCCTTAGTGGACTTATCTGGTGATTACGGCAGCTTGCCACCAAATACTTCTGCAACTAAAGGTAACAAAGGAGTTTTATTTAACTGGAAAAGTCAGTTAAATCCACAATATCCTTTTTCCAAACAGTAAAATGAATGCTGTATTGTCCATTTTCCATTCCACACAGGAGTAAGATTTCAAAAACATAGGAATCTGGGGTAGCAGTTGTTTAAAAGCTAGAATTCAATTTGAGATAGAGCTAGAACCCAAAATTTGCTGAATTTTAAAGCTCTTTAATATCAAAACAGTTATTAAGCATATTATATCTAGAAATTGGCAGTTAATTTTAATGATTTAAATTTTGTGTAAAACTTAAAAGTGGGCAGAAATGTTCAACTGCTTAAATTATGAGATATTACTGTATACTCTGTCATGTGGTTAATTACAGCCAATAAGGCCTCTTAATCAGTTAACTAAATTTTTTAATTGGTTACATAAAGATTATATAAATATTCAACATTTGATTTAGTCACTGTACTCCAACCTTTTAAGAATTCTAATCCCCAGTGGTTAGGAAGATTTAGATATCATTAATGAATATATGACCATTATTTTAAAACTTATTCAGTGCTATTGATTTTATAAATATTTAGCTTAGGTCTTGTCATTGCCTAAGTTTCATAAAATAATCTAACTGCAAAACGCAACCCCATATTGAGCTTTCTTTAAAAAGAAATCAGGTAAATCTAAACAATTTAAACATCTTCAAGAAAATCAGCTAACAGCCATTTCCTTAACGTTTAGATCTCCTGAAGAAACTATGTATGTAGAGATGCTAAGCAGAACTTGTTAATAAATCTTAAAAGACCAGGAAGCAGTGTGAGAGGCAGACGATGACTGCACCTCACACCCTGCACCCGCTGTACTAGTATTAGGACATCAGCACTAGAAGTATGGAGTTAACCAGTACGACTTGGCATTCAAATCTGAGTATTATTCTGTTACTAATTACATGGTAGTAAACCATATCTACTACTTGAAATAACAGAATCTATTTTTGTATGAAGACAAATTTTAGCTATATTAAAAAAATTAGCCATCTTGCAAACTTTAAAAAAAAGTGTATCTTGGAAGGTTAAAAAAAATCCAATACATGAAAAGTATTTGCATTTAACTTTAGATAATTAAGATATTCACACAACATATGCATGTCAGTCTCCTATTTGGTCCTAGAGCCTGCGGTATTGTAATTTATTGTGAAACCATGTAACCGAATATTTAGATATATCCACAACATCTATACCACGGTAATGTATAGTACATAATATACTAACATCTCAAAATAAATTTCTATTACAATTTTATGCAAATTATGGTATAAGACTACCACCTGCCACATTCCGAAATGGCACCAACTTCATATAATGTTCCATGTCAATGTACTACTCAATATCCTTACGGTAATGATATTTTATGCATTATCATCTGAAAATTCATATTTAAGCTGTTAATCTAATAACCACAGTATATTACCAATTCAAATCACTGCATATTTGGATGTTAAAGCAGGTAATACAGCAGAAAAAGTATTTCTAATTCACAGTTTCAAAAATAAAGGGTGCAGTTTTCAAATATTTGATTGCTTAAAATTGTTCACTAAATTTAACAACTGCCTCCTTCAATACATGTAAACTATGTTTGCACAGCATCAGGAGATGTCTTTATTTCAGAAGTCAGTTCTTACTGTTACAGAAGCACCACAAATTTGAAGAGGCTACAGTGTGCAATGAGTTCACTGAAGGACATGTCAACTAAAATTTTAAATGATACGGTACTGCAAAGCCTTGTTTCCCCCAGCAGAGACCCTCTTAATCAGGAAAAGTAGTCAATGTTTACCAAGTACAATATGTAAATTAGCTCTACAAGAGCAGGGGAAAAAATCTGACTAAATGAAAAGACTATTTATGAGCTAACAAACCCGTGATAGCCGGCTTCAGAATTTTCCTAAAACTAAATTTGAAAAGCATACACAGTATTTGTATCCTTCAATAAGGGATGTAGAGATCCAAAGGGAATGAAGAAAAAACTGGCCTTCAGAATATAATTTCTAAGTGGCAACACACACACACAAATGGGTAACTGAGAAAAACTGTGTACTTAAATATTCAAATTTTAAATGTGTAAGAAAATGTATAATAGAAAAAAGTGGCAAATTGTTATTGTGACTTGATTTGCTGAAAACGTCTGCAAATTCACACTGGCATTAAGAAAACCAAAGTTTCAAAAATTTACTCCTCACTCTCTCCAAATATGTGTTTTCTGTGCAAAAATAAAATATCTGCAAATTGCACTAATACAATACTTATTTTAACTTTTGTATAATGAATAATCTGCACATGCTGCTTTACAGACAATACATTATTTGTAAACTTGCTCATGCAAAATTAGTGTGCGCAACAGGGATATGTTGATCCCTGCACTTTAAAAAAATGATATCTTACTCTTTTTTAAATTGCTAAACCCTCTGAAATGGAACAAATCTTACACAGATCTTATGTGCCAGCTAAAAATCAATTTATATTGCTGAAACAAAGTTATACAAGAGAAAGAAACATGGTTTTGTCTTGCAGAATTTTTGATTTTTAAATGAGAAATTTTATAAAAGAAAAATTCATGGTCACAAAATTTTAACATTTTAATCCTAAACATTACAGGGCAAATGATCCTGGACCCTATCTCCATATTCCATAAATCCTAACTTTTAGTTTCCATTTTAAATGTTGTCCTAACCACTAAAACATTAGTGGTTTTACAACCTCTGGATTATGGAAATACATATTTCTGAAACAAATGTTACAAAAACAAAAGTGGAAGAAAGCCAAACTGTCTTCATGAAGGAAAACCAAAGTGGAACATTTTGAAGCTTTTAGACACTTCCCTTTCCACGTCTTATGAGTAATAACCTGTCGATTCAGTGCATCATATGGTCAATGTCATGGTCCCCGTGTTGAACAAACATCTAACTAGTGTCCATTGACTCCAAGTTAGTGGATGATGAATCTTTTTGGATACTTTCAAAGATGGCTGCCAGCTCAGGGTTAGAACTGATCTGTGACTGGAATTCACTCATCAGTGGACTCTTCTCTGCTTCTGGAATGGTTAGTAGTGCTGCTACTGCTCTCATGGCAGATCGCTTTAGTTCATCTTGCTTTTCAAACTCCTGCTTTACTGAGTTTGCCTTTACCTGTAACATTGAGTAAATTTGTATTATATGCTATAAAAGACATGCTTTTATATGAACAACACTTAAGCACCTAGAAATTTCTGGTAAATAAAGCTGCTCTTTCATAGGTCCCAAAGTCACACTATATTCGAAGCATAGTTGTTTCTAAGCTTCTTTTTAGCAGCAGTTTGTCTCCATTCCCTTTAAGGGAATATCTTATTCAAAGCCCATTAGGCAAACAGAAAATCTAGAGCCATCATGGTTGAAAGAGCGAGAACCTCGGCTTTACCTGCTCAGCAAGTCCTACTTCAGCTTCCACCAAGAAACTGCTCCTCTGTGCATTCATTATTCCTCAAACACACCACATACTGACATCTCTGTGCCTTAATTCATATAATTATTTTTATATGAAAAGTCCTGTTTCACCTTCTGAATTTAAAAGTATTTGACTTTTTAACATCCATTTACATGTTACCACTTTCATATAAAGTCTTCTATTATTACCACATCCCACCTCCTCCTCTCCAAAATTAGTTTTTTTGTGCACCAATCTCCCTTTATCCCATATCAGTACTTCAAAATATATATCATATAGTTATTTATATACATAAAAACTTTAAAGAATGGCATTAAACAGTGTTAATTTTTCAAAAACACCCACATTCAATAGGTTAACTTTTAAAACCTACTGGTACATATGGTTCAATTAGGAAAACTACAGTATAAAATCAACTAGGAACCCTGAATACACCAAGTCTGGCCTAACTTGATGTCTATCAATGATTACCTTAGTTGTACATGTGGCACGTAATGGCTCAACAAGCCGGTCCAACCTCTGCAGTACTGCGCTTGGACAAAGCGTGGAGAGTCTCACCAACATTAAAAATGTTAGCATCTATTGCAAATTAAAAAAGACAACTTAGGTATTGCATTATTTTCTAAGGATAATTCCAAATTCTAACAAACGACTAGCATGCACCATAAAGTTTCGTTTTAATGTAATCTACTTCAAAGAATTGTCACAAACCTTATCTGAGGAATTTTAGTTACAAGTACTACAGAGACCTCACCTATAATGTGGTCCTAATGTAGTACAGAACTAGAAAATCGGTTCTCAATCTCAACCACACATTAGTATTGAGGAACTTTACCCTGTTCCCAGAGACTTTTACGTAACCTGTTAGGAGAGGGCCATAGATTTAGGATTTTTAAAAAAGCTCATGTAGCCCTGGCTGGTGTAGCTTAGTGGATTAAGCGCGGGCCTGTGAACCAAGAGATCACGGTTCGATTCCCAGTTAGGGCACATGCCTGGGTTGCAGGCCAGTTCCCAGCAGGGAATGCACAGGAAGCAACCATACATTGATATTTCTCTCCCTCTCTCCTTCCTTCCCCTCTGAAGATAAATAAAATCTTTAAAAAAAAAAAAAAAAGAAAGCTCATGTATGTCCTACAAGGTAGCTTGGTGGACATCATTTCTGCAAAGCGAAAAGCCACTGGTTCAATTCCTGTTCAGGGCACATGCCTAGGTTGTGGGTTCAGTGCCTGGTTGGGGTATGTATAAGAGGCAACTAATGTTTCTCTCCCACTCTTGCTCCCTCCCTCCCCCACCCTATCTGTAACTTTAAACAAGAAAAAAATAAAAATAAAAAGCTCATATACACCAAAATGGAAAACCATTAAATAAGAAAATAAGTGAACCAGGATAAAAGCATTTTTAAGTTTCTCAGCAAATTTTCCTTTAAAAAGAAAAAACGGGTTATTCAGATTATTTATATAAAGCCTGGTAATCCATGATCATTTCCTCTTGGACTATAAATTACAGAATTAAACAAGAAGATGCTATCACTCCCCTGGGGGCTCTTTTTAATGTATTCTGGGAGGGGCCAAGTTACTACCACATGGAAACAAGCAAGTTGGAGTTCTGAGTCTGGATGAATTAACTAACTGCTCAACTATCACTTTTGCCTATTTGATCAAAGGCCATGGATGGAAAAGAAAAAGAGAAATGCATTTATTAGTTTTCAATTCACCATTTAATAGTTCACATTTAAAATGGACATGGGCAAATCAGAAAACCAAGAGCAGTTATGAGAAATGTTCATGCTCTATACCTAGAGAGTGGTATGGTTTCTTTTCTACCTGCTTCTACACAGATTGCTTTAGGTATCTGAAAACAGTTCTTCCATGTCATCCTTTAACAAAACACTAGATATTAAACCCAGTATATAGACTAGAAAACAAAAATCCCTCATTTAGGTAAATAACATGGTTATCATGTAGAATGATCCCAAAGACAGCCAAAGAGAATTTAGTCAAGGCAGTGATGGGAAACTAAGAAAATCCTCCGTGGGTAGCAACTGCAATACACTTTTAAGAAAAGCCAAACTGATCACAGATTGTACTCTGAATAGCAAAACCAGTCTACTCTCTTCTTTGGAGGTAAAGTATCTAGGCACCACACACTAAGCAAGATGGCACAGAATTTCTTAGAATTTTCCATTCACTTAGACTTGACTACCTCCTCCAAGAAAATGGTTTCTGGACTTTTTCTGTGTATGGTAACTGATGTTACAATTGCACCACTATTACTTTTGCATATTATAGTTCATGACTAGCAAACCAATTTTTTCTCAATAAACAAAAGTAAATTACAAAGGTAAAAGTCACTGTAGCTACTAAGTTTTCTAAAACATTCTATAAACAAGCATAAACATCTTACCTTAATATCATAATGGTCCTTCAAACCATCTTCAACATGATTTAGGAATTCAAAGATATCTAGTCTATCAAGACAACTGTCTAGAAGTGTGTACATACACTCGAAAGCTGCCTTTCTAATATCCAAGCCGTCATCAACTGTATGCTTAAACGGCCCCATCTCTACCTGTTGAAACACAAAAGAATGTGTGCATATACTTAAAAGTAAAAGATAATCTTTAAAAAAGTGTAATTTAAGTAGCTTACCTCTCTTATAAGCTCCTTTCTAACTTTTGTTTCATTGTAAAGATGTGGAAGAACAGTATCTAGAAGATCCCTTATTAAAGATGGCTTATTATGTGCTGCTGAATTGAATGTGACCAAGGCTACTCTTCTTACATTCAAATCTGGGTCTTCCAATGTTTTTAGGAAATCACCTAAAAAATTATAAGAGCAACATACAATTATGGTAAGCTTAAAATAAAACATACATTATATTCTTTCTAAATTGATAGTTTATTGTTGTTGCTATTATTGCTATGTCTGCAGTGTGGGTCAGAGAACATGATAAAATACTAAGTGAAGTGTATAGTTTCTTTCAGCAGCAAGTAACCTATCGTGTCTCAATGTGAGTGTATTTAATTGATAACCAACTCTCAAGCACCTATAATGCAGAGGGTACATACTGACAGTCCAAAAGGTACCCTAAATACTTTCACAGATATTTTATAAGAATGTGGGTTGCAAAGAGAAGTGAGACAGCCAGCAGGCACAGGAACTAATAATTTGAATGACTGTCCTAGATCAAAAAAGAAGATAAACAAGGTGAAGACAGATCCACTGCTTGATAAAGATGGAATACTGTTAACAAATACACAATTTATCAGATGACAAAGAGAAATGTACCTCCCAAAGCCCTATTATTTATTATTATCCTTAATGAACTGGTAAAAGGGTAAGAATGCAAAAGGAGGAAAATGAAACCTGACATAGAACAAAAAGTTAAAGCAAGCACCTAGGCACTTGAAAACAGATACAAGTCTGGTTTTCTAACAAACGTGGAGAAGAGATTACTACAGACAAATGGTGACATAGACTAGGATCAGCGGTGCCCAAGTCCTTGGTCTAGGAATTCCAGTGTTTAAAAAAGCTACCTAAATGGTTCTAAGATGTTCTTATAATCACAAATAATACTAAAACTAAACCATATTCTGAGGGCTCTTAGCTACTACTCCCAACTCTAGGAAAATGGATGGTGAAAACAACACAGAGAAGTTATGACATCATGGAGAAACAACCCTAAACACTAATTCTTGTCCTCACAGAAACAGAGAGCCGTACTGTTTCTGGGGTATCTCCTCTTAGGTTCTCTGGTAATTATCTTTTTTATTCCAGGCTGTTCCCACCTTACATATGGAAGTCTCAACAGATCCCCTCAGGAACTGAAGGGTTATAAGTAGTAACAGAAAATTGGGGCCCTTGAGAAAATCTCAAGTTAAGATTCATTTATTTAAGTGGAAACTTCAGGACTATTTATATATATCAAATATTTTTTCCCTTTATTCATTAGTTACTTTAGGCCATCCCCAAAATATGATTATCAAATGTACAGTTGACTCTAAAGACACCTAATGTATTTACTAATTTCAGTTATTTGCAAAATTATCTGGTAATAGTATAAAACCGAGGGATGACAGAATGTAAGATTGTGCATTATCTTTCCAATGAAACCATTACCAGACTGTTAAAAGTACTTGAGTTCCCTGGTGATATTTTTAGTTACTGAAATAATTCATTTTGTGACAATTAACACTAAATAACCAGCATGTTTATCTCTGTAAAGAACTTACCTATGCAGTTCTTTAGTAGTGGATCAATAGGTTGTGGATGATCAGAAATAGTAAACTTTACAGCTGTAACCACTGAGCTTCGGGCATATGATGATCCTAATTAAAAATAAGTTTCAGTCTATTGGTATGTAAGTCCACTTTTTTCAAACCACTTCACATAACACTAGAGTCTTCAATCTGTAAAAATCCTCTTTAGCCACGAGGGGTATTGCTATCAGAGTGTTAACAGAGCAGGCAAAGTTTACTCATGAACATAATCTCACTACTCAAGGCCTGCTTCAGTATGGTTGGTAGGGTAATAATATGGGTGAATAGTTTATAGTTTTAATTTGAACACCTAAAATGTCATATAGTGTGGTTGAGTGTGATATTGTTATGTTATAGAATTACATGCTTATGATTTTGTAATAATATAGGGGCGTTATTTGTGCCGGACCCTGTATTTCAAAAGATGTACTTTCTTCTGGGAAGGAGGAGGCCTGACAGAGTAGCAGTGGAGGATCTAGCCCTCACAAAAGGGAATTATTAATATCCAGAAATTGTTATATAGTATCTTCTAGTTTTTAGTTAAAAAAAGCAAATTCTAAGAATAAATTGCTATTATTACCTTCTACTTGGTCTAAAGGGATTCACACTCGTTAATCTGAAAACTCTTCTAGAATCTTTCATTTGAACTAGTTAAATGCATTAATTTTAGTATATTAGTTTTTACTAGCAAGCTCCTCAGGATATAGTAATTCAAGAGATAACTGTCTTTACCATATTTTAAGACAAAAGAGTAACATTAGAACATAATGAACACTAGAACAGATTCATTTAACCATTATCTACTTATGCTTTCTTTACTCTTCTTTACAAAATGTCATTCGAATATAGCTCCGTATTATAACATAAGGCAGTGGGTCCTATATGTAACAAGATACAGAAATGTTTTAAATTCCACATAAGGCATCTTTTAAGGAAACCAACTGCTAATAATTGAAATTTTTTAAGTAAGAAAACTAGGTACTTACCTGATATCAAGTACCCCTTAAGCCGTGGAAGGAGAGTTTCTGGATCAATTAGAGTGAGTTTGCCTAGACATTCAGCAACGACATTTCTGGTTCCTTCTTCTGCACACTCACAGTGCTTTAGCAGTAAAGCCCAGATGTTTTCAACATATGGTTTAAGGCCCACCACTGATGCAGAGCTAATAATTTCCTTCAAGGAATGAAGCAGAAGATACTGCCTTTTGGGTTGACTGGTTATTTCTTGTAAGACAAATGGTAGATATTCAGGAAGGTTGCCCACACTAATACTGCCTAATGCGTAAGATGCAGCTGATTTGACTTCTTCACTAGGAGATGAGAAGGCTTCTAATATTACAGATTTTAGTTCCAGCTGCCCACTTAAGTCAATATGATGCCCAACTTCTCCAAGAGAAAGTAGAGCTAACAGACGAATAGAATCTGTAGACCTTGAGTTCTTGACATCTTGAATAAACTGACCTACTACAGCTGGTCCTTCTTTAGGGCACGCTCGAGTAAGGGCAGCTACACATTTGGCAATGGAATAATAAGACTGCTTGTGAGTAAGAGCTGTGCTCTGAGAATAAACTGGACCGGTCAGCATGCGCAACAAATCCATGTACCCTAGATTATTTGTTCCAGTGACAACCAGAGCCTGGAAAAAGTCTAGCATGGCACTAAGAGCACCCCCCTGCAATAATGGTGATCTCACAAGTCCAATAAGTTCATTGAGAATGGATCCACTTATCTTTGAAAGGGAGGAGGGATACACTTTTGCCAGTGTGGTAAGAAAGCTAATAGCCATCTGTGAAACATGCATATCACTTTCACTGATAAGAGGTGGGAGCTCATCTAGAACTGCATCAATCATGGCAGCTGTCAAGCTGTCGCTATAGTTTTTAATAAGAATATCTAGGGCAGAAAGAGTACCCAGTTTCAAAGCTCTCTGGTTTTTCCTGAGAAATGAAGCAAGGATGGGAACCCCTTCTCCCAGGACAGGCCTCAAATCTATCTTCAAAGGTGACCCAGCAATCAGTGTCAATGCCTTCACTGTAGTTAACCGCGTAATTTCATTCTTCAGTCTCTCCAAAAAAATCTGAAGTGTATTAGGCAAGTCAGAACCCAAATTGTCTCCAAGGTTGCAAATAATTTGTCCCATACAGGAAATAGCCCTTTCCTTGACTTCCTGATCAATATCAGCTGCTTTTAACCTCTTAATGGTACAGGTAAATAGATCTTTGATGTAAGGAGTTGCATCAAACGAGGAAGGCTGATCTAAGGGACGAATTACTTTGACAAGCTGTTGAGTAACAAGCAGTGCTTCAGATGTAATCTTGTAAAATGGGTCTCCAACACAGGCCACCACTGGAGGGACCAGAGCCTGAACATGAGGATGGAAGACTTGAGGAGAGTGGTTACAGAGGATTACATACAGACACGACAAAGCATCGATCTTCAAATTTGATGAGCTTGATTTATCATTCAATGAGAAAATGATTCCTAAAAAGCCAATAAAAAATCCAATAATTTTATGCATAGTTTTATGAAAGGAAAATTAAAAACCAATCCCTAAAATATTACTAGTTTCTACTTCATCACATTATCGCTAAAGTAGAAGAAATCCCACAATCTATATGAGATCCCAAGATTTTAGAATAAGATTTTTTAACTTTACCTTCAAATTTCTAACTTTAATAAGTTTGTTCTACAACATAGTTCTATGTACAAATTAAGTTGTCACAAATTATCCTCTTGAAGGAACATTTAAGCTTATCTAGTCTTTATAATAAAGTCTATATTAAGTTCCAAAAGTGATTAGCTATTTCTTTCATACCTGGTACAAGAACAGGAATGTGCTGCGTTAGGGCCCCAGGTAATACATTTACCAGTTCAGTTAACATGTTAAAACAACACTGTCGGGTCTTCACACTTTTTTCTTTCATCTGTTTGTGCAGAGCTTTAACAATGTTGGGAACCTGTAATTACCACACACTCATTAGCTGTTTCAGCTATTGGTATTTCTTCAGTACACTTAACACAAATTACTGGGGATGAAAAGAAAGGGAAGGATTTATCTTTTTTTGGTTAAACTTCTAATTCCTCTAACTGCTAACAACATTGTTAGATACAAACTTTGTTGCATCAATTCCGTTCTCTTCTAACTGTATTTGTTTAATACTCAACAGAGAAAAACTGTTAGCTTTCTGCAAAGCAACAAGTCAGTCTCCTTGATTAATTTTTAATTATGAAATGCACAAGATTAAATAGAAATCTAACTAAATAGAATTTTCAACTAAAATTTTCAGAGCATAATTTATAAATGGTTTTTTGAACATAGCACAGATAAGTATTCAAGGGGAAAAAAGACAAATTATAAAAAAGAAACCACTGAATGAGCCCTCTTTTTTGCTTTTAGTTTGCTATTATAATAATCTCACTTCCTATGTAGCTACAAGCAGCAGGGATATGATTAAAAAATGTATGCTTCTTTACTTTCTAGTCTAATGTTCTGTTAGTAAAACCTACAGTAAAAATTTATTACTAATAAATCTTATGAATGGCAAGATAAAGCCACATATATCAATCAATGATCTGAGAACTACAGACAAAACACCTAATTCATCACAGTATCATCAGAATTTCCTATGATTTTACCTAAATTCTGTACACCTTTCCAATTGCTTATATACCATATACTTCACCTTATTTCTTTCTATAATTAATCTTCAATGTTCACCTTTAAGTTCAGCAATTTTTTTTAATTTGTCCTACTTGAAAACAAGGTAGATATGGTACGTACATCTCTCCCTTGGTCTAGTTGTTTAATCTGGCTCACATGTTTTGTAATCTATAAAAATGGACAAGTGGGATTAAAAAAAATAAATAAAAGCCATAGGCAGTGTGGCTCAGTTGGTTGGAGCATCATCCTGTAAACTGAAAGGTCACAGGTTTGATTCCCTGTCAGGGCACATGCCTAGGATGTAGGTTCAATTCCCATTCACGGATTGTACGAGAGGCAACCAACCGATGTTTCTCTCCCCTAAACCCCTCCAAAATCAATGAGCATGTCCTTGGGTGAGGATTTAAAAAACGACAAATATGGCCCTGGCTAGTGTGGCTCAGTGTATTGAGCGCCGGCTTGCAAACCAAACCAAAGGATCCCAGTTCCATTACCAGTCAGGGCACATGCCTGGGTTGTGGGCCAGGTTCCCAGTTGGGGGCATGTGAGAGGCAATCACACATTGATGTTTCCCTCTTTTTCTTCCTCCCTTCCCCTCTCTAAAAATAAATAAAATCTTTTTTAAAAAATAAAAAACAACAAATGTGCATTCCACTGGGCTGCCATGGAGATTATATACACAATAGGAGAATGCCAAGCGTGTGCCAAATGGGAGCTATATAGATGTAATGTTCACAATCTTAGAAAAAATGTCCTATAAGTGAAAATGTGTATTTTATTAACAATAAGAGATGCCATTTATAAGTACTTACTATGTAAAGACACTACATTTAATGTTACACACATCATCTATCTCTTCTACCATTACCTTGGGCAGACAGTTCTAAGTATACCCTTATTACAAATGAGAAAAGGTTTAATAAAATGAATAATCTCTCGAAGCTCACACAACTAAATTAGAGGTGAAGCCAGCTACAAATGCAAGTAGTCTGACTCCACAGTTCCAAGACCCATTAGTATCACAGATAAAAATTACTTTACTAAATCATAAAATTAGTTTAATATTGTTTAGTACAATTAAGAAAACTTCAATCAAAATAAACTATTTACAAATTATTATGAACATAAACTACTATACAAACATATCTCAGAACTCTGTGTCTCTAAAGATGTTCTGGAATTCACATTTCCACATTAAAAATACCATTTTAAAGGATCACATTTACTAGCATGACTTTCAAAACCATACTTGAAACCAACCTGACTCTGAAGCATTGTCAAAGGTGTTTCTCCCTGTTCCATTGCATCAGGGTCACACAGCCAACTTTGCACAGGACGAGTTTGCTTCAGAAGGGAAAGATACGCGTGAAAAACATCTGCCTTTACATTCTCTTCACGCTCTTTAAATCTGGATATCAGTGCAGGGGAGACGGTCTTGTAGAATTCTGGAAGCATTTCATGTCTTGTGCTAACCACAGCATCCAAGCACTTAGCAGCTGCACGTCTCACTTTCCAGCTCATGTCATCATCATCACTGTATTCATCATCACTCCCTAAAGAGAAGTTTTAATGTTGGGCTATTAATCATAGAAAAAGGTTATTTTTAATACAGTAAGTGAATTATTAGTAAGATAGTTTTCTAACTTTTTACTAACATATACAGCAGTAGATAAGTTTATGAAGAACTAAAACAGAAAAGTTAACTTTGATAAATTTACACAATAACCTCTCTGAAGAAAAATCGTAATTGTGTTTTTAAATTGTTAAACATTTTCTCATTTATAGTGTGAATAATGAGCTGCTTATTAACCCTTTAAAATCACTAACACAGTAAATTTCTTTAGAACATAAATATTTGCAAAATCCTAAATGCCCCGAGCCTTTTAAACAATATGAATAAAAGTTCATTTCAAAGAAATCACTTGACACTATTAAAAAATCAAACAAACAATTGGGGAGTTTACAGGAGAACCCATAAAACAGATTTGTGACTACAGATGATGTGATAAAAAGAACAGCTATCAATCTCAGGACATTCAGTAGAAGTAACTTTCTGGGGAGAAAAAGAATTCTGACATCAACTTTCTTTGTGACTACAAGACTTTTCATAAACTTGTTAATGGGGGGAGGGAGCTCTTAGGAACAAATATGCATTATCTGTAACCTTTCAAGATACTATTTTAATGTAGTTTAGAGAAACTAGTGTCTCAATTATAACAAGAAAATTCTGCCCATGTAACAGAGCATCATCTTCTCCAAACTCTTATTAAGCTTTAAAACAATACTGCAACCATCAACATTAACAATTCCATCCCCTTTATGTGTACTTGATCACTTTTGTGTGTGTGAAATCTCTGAAAATTATTTCCTTCTAACAGCATCAGGATGAATCAGTTGAGTAACATGAAGTCAGAAGGATGGCAAAAAATATTAGCAGTTCTCAGGGCAGTCCAAAATTATCTAACAACAATTTTGTTATTCTTAGAAAAGAGTAAAGCCCTGAAATGATTCCTCAGTGGGGGAAAAAGGTACCATCTCTTCACTGACTTATATCCCAATTAGCTAGTGAAAGGTAGCCAGCTATGCCTTAGGAAAATCCAAGGATATATAATAAAGTTGTCCAATCTCATTACTTCATTTCCTCTTAGCACATTACAGGAAAACCCAACCAAATACTGCTAAACCCAAGGCATTTGATTTATTTACCAATACCTATTTGAATAAAAATTACAAGGTACTATCAAAATAGACTATTTAAAAGCAAATAAATAAGTGAAGTTTATTTCATGGCAATTCAGCTATGGGAATAACTTTGCAGAAACATACTTTATTTAAAAACGGTTACAAAAATTCAAACATCCCGATCACTGACACTGTAACATGTAACTGATACAGCAGCTGAAGTTGATTTTTCATCGTAAGTACACTAAAAGCCAACAATCAAAACCTGCAAAATATATTGCTACCGCTTTTTTCAAAGGATATTCATATTAGAAGCTAAGATTTCCCTTCACTAATACAAAATATTTATTGAGTGACTACTGTGTGTCAAGCACTATCCTAGGCACTGAGATACAGCAGTCAATAAAGACACTAAATATTTCTGCCTGCATGAAGTTGATGATATCCCGCTAGGTAGAAAATAATTACTAAATGCCAGAAAGTGTAAGTGTAATGAAGAAAATAAAAATGCTGAAAAAAGAGGTAAGAATATAAAGTAAGGGAGAAGCCCTGAGACTGGGAGTGGGGAAAGGTGGGAGAGGTAAGGAAAGTGAGAAAAATAATCAGGTATAACACAAAACTTTTTGGCCTGAGAAACTAAAAAAAGAATGGAGGTGCCATTCTGAGATAGAAAAAGCTAAAGAAACAGGTTGGGCAGGGGTGGAACAGGATGGAAGGAGGGTGAGGAGAAGATATTTTAGACATCTATGCAGTAAATCAATTAAAAGCTATATATATAAACCTGGAATTCACAGGACAGAGCTGGGTAAAGACAAAATTTGGATTTTCAGCACAGACATTAAAGCTAGAAGACTAGATGAAATCAACAACATAAGCATATAAAGGAAAAGTCCAAGGACTGAGCCCTGGAATTCTCCAAAGTTTAGGGGTCAGGGTGATGAAGAGGAACCAGTATGGAGACTGAGAGGGAGTAATCACAAAGACAGGGCTAAAACCAGGAGTGGGGTATCCTGAATGTTAAATAAAGAAATGCTGCTGAGACTGAGTAATAGGAAGAGTCAATCATTAGAGGTCACTGACAATCCTGTCCATCACTGCAAAACTAGATCCAAGAGAGATAAAGAAGGAAAAAACCGGAAAGCATTCTTTGCAAAGGAAAGAAACTGGGCAGTAGTGGCTAGAGCATAACATGATTTTAGGAGTTTTTTTAAGTTGTTCTTTTTGTTTTTAAGAGATTAATAAAATTACAGACTTTAAAGGAAAGTCATTATATAAATTCATTCAAAGAATCAAACTAAAAAGTGTGATAAAAAATAAGAGGAAATCCACCAACTCATTTATACCTAGTAGTTACTTACCCACTTAGACATCTCCATTATGATTCTTTTAATAGTAGCAAACAACAAAACACGGGTAACCCCTATGTCCTTGGAAGTGCTATTCCTTTCCAGAGTAAATATCACAAATCATAGCATGACATCAATCTTAAGAGCCTCAGTAATGTTTAGTTTCTTTATGAATAATCTAAAGCTCAATGGAGCCTCAAACAATATTTAGAATTTTTCATGAAAGTAACTATGCATAAACCAACTACACTGCTCTGAACATGTTTATCTATAGGTAGTTATAAAAATAACCTTCATTTCCCTCCTTACCAAATGCTTTGTAGAAAATCTGAAGAACAATGAAGAACAAAATTCATTTATAATTGCTAGCCATGAGAAAAATGTTCGATTTCTTCTGCATATTTTTAAAAAATTGTTTAAGAACACCCCACAGGCCCCAAATGGCATCACAGGGGCTAAGAGCTCAAGATACCAAACCTAAATTTAATACCTGATCTAACTGCAATTTCAACTTCTCTCAGAAACATAATCTTAACTAGTAGGAATATTCTGGTCAAGCATCAGTAAGATAATCTCTTATATAAGGCTCTCTCCATCCTCCACAGAAAGAAGAGACAATCTACATAAATAAAACCCTTTCCCTAAGAAAAGATGTCCAAGCCCCAAAATAACCCTTTATTTTTTTTCTCTAATAACTCCCTAGCCCTACCCTTCTTCCTATAAAAAATCCTTCATTTTGTACAACTCACAGAGAGACCTTCTCGTTGCTAGATGGGATACTGTCTGATTCATAAATCCTTTAATTAAAGCCAATTAGATCTTCAAATTAAATGGGCTGAACTTTGTTTTTTAACGAAAGAAAACTGGGACACAGTAATTTCTGTTACCCACTTTTCCTCAACTTATTATCTGCTTTAATAAATATTTTTCTAGAACATGTTTAGAAAATATTGCACATCAGTTCAATACATGGATCCCCATAATTATTTAATCAATTTGCTATTGTTGAATATTGAGGTCATTTCCATTTTCACTATTATAAATAAATAAATCATTAGTGCAATTTGGGATGAGAATTAACTCCATCTATGTAACAGTGGTCTTTCATGAAAATTTAACAAATTTCTTCTATTTAATTTGAAATACCTTGGTCATCATCATCACCACCATCAGCATCCATGGCATTTTCATCTTCATCTTCATCATCATAATTATAATTCGGGTCATAGGTGAGATATTTAAGACAAATATTTATAATGGTGGAAACATGAGGATATACTTCCTTAGGACATCTGAAGAAAAAAAACAAAAGCTGTCTTGAGTAACTGTATTTTTCTCCCTGCCACATTTTGCTTTGTTACCAGATTTTTTTCCTCTCCTTTAATACAGCATAGAAAAGTGGTTCTCAGCCTTTTCAACACCAATGCCCCTACATCTTTCTCTCCCATCAAATTACTTATTTAAGCAATTTTAACATGAACTTTAACCTTCAAACTTTAGCATATCTGAAGTCAGAATGATTTTTATGATAAATGGTATGTTAGGGTATGTAATGTGGGGTAGCATAGAGAAATCTGTATACAGTAGTCCCTCCTTATCCATCAGTTTTATGTTCCAAGACCACCCTGGTTTGTACTGCAACACAGTACCAACTAGGTACTGCTGGGTTTATACCAAACCCTATATATATTGTTTTTGCCTATATGAACATACACTTTTATGGCTTCTCTTTGGCATATCGGAACTGCCAGCTTTACTACTCTTACATTTGGGGGCCATTACAGTCATACAGTTGCTTACAGTATTCAGTACAGTAACATGCTGAATAGGTTTGTGGCGTAGGAGCTTGTAGGGGAACAGAATTCGTCACCCCAAAATATGTCTCTTTGGCATAAGGATTACATTATGCCAGCAGACAGCAGACATGAGAAAATCTTAGAAGACCAAGTATAAATAATTACCCTGTGTAAAAGATATTTACATTTTATAAGGAAAAAACCTCTATTTCTAATGGTTTCTCCTTGGCTGTACTAGAAAGACAGGGATGACCTTATCTCTAAAAATTTGTATCAGTGAAGGCAAGGATTCAAATCTATATAACAACTTTACCCTTGTTTAATTGTAAATCCCCATAACCGACTCCCTACCCCCCCATCTTTTCTCTTCAACTAAAGATAGTATTTAAGTGGTGGCTTTAGCCATTTGGGCAAGTTAGTTTTCATGAGCATCTCCCATGTAGACATAAGGTATACATGTTATTAAACTTGTATTTTTCTTGCTAATCTAATCTGTCTTAGTACAAGGAGTCTCAACCAAGAACCCAGAAGGGTAGAAGGAAAATTACTTTTGCTTTGCTCCCTTATAGGACAACAGGCTGTATAACACAGGGCCTAAGAATGCAGTAGGCTATACCATCAAGGTGTGTTTAAGTGCACTCAATGTTTGCACAAGAAGAAAATCACCTAATAAGAAATATATCTAAATATATCCCTGTCATGAAGCAGCACTTGATTGTATTAAGTAAAAGACATACTGTAACATGCAGCAGTGGATCTGATAACAGAAACAGCTAAAGGTCTGAAGCATATATATAGCATGGAGACGCTGGACAAAGCGATGTTTCACGTTCCCACAGGATGGTGTGAGATTTCATTAGGTTACGCAAAACAGTGCAATTTACCCTTTGCAACAGCACGGACGGATTCAGAGAACATTATGCTAAGTGAAATAAGCCAGTCAGAGAAAGACAAGTACCATATGATTTCACTCATATGTGGAATCTAATGAACTGAACTAACAAGCAAAACAGAGACAGACTCAGGTGGAAAGCAGATGACAGCTAAGGGATGCGGGGAGGTCAGGGGTAGAGGGACTGAGCAAAAAGGAAAAAGGACTCATGGACAACAGTGATGATTGAGAGGGGGAGGGGGATATAGGGATCTAAGTGGTAATGGAAAAAATACAATAAAACATAAAATAAAATAATAAAATAATAAAAAATAAAACTTATGAATTGCTTATTTCTGAAATTTTCCATTTAATATTTTTGGAGCAGCTGACAGTGGGCCACTGAAATTTCAGAAACAGAAACCATGGACAAGGGAGACTATTATATGCTGTTATCTTTTCAATATATGACTAGAAGACTAAAGCCTGTATGAACTTGATCTTTAGGAATTAGGATTATCATGAAAATGCCAGTGCACAGTCATCTAGGCTTGACCTTCTAGCTATATGTTAGGAAGACAGATGTGTGTGTATAGATACATACAGATATATAAACATATATATATATATAAACCCCCCAAAATAAAGGAATAACTTGTTTCATGATTAAAGAAGAAATGAATTCCACGATTTCTGATTTTAACAATTCGATACAACTATAAAGCTACTTCAAACCATGAGTGGCAAGGGATTGCTGCAAAGAACCACCAGTGAAGTCTCAAGACTCTGTACTGTGCTACTACACTAGCTCAAGGGGGGAAGGAGGAATCTGTTACACGGCCTCTAATAGTATATTTGCAGATTTTATTATTAGATTAAGAACCACTGCCCCAGCAAAATGGACATGACAGACCTCAAAAATTGTTGAAAAGTTACAAAATTTGCTATACATTTCTGGCCAGATTCCTGGCTGTCAGTAAAATAACTCATTTCTCACCACCCACCTAATCTGGATCTTAATTGTTATTTCTATTTTTAATAAAATCTTTTCCCCCGGCTTGTGTGGCTCAGTGGACTGAGAGCCAGCCTGCAGGCCTGGTCCCCAGTAGTGGGCATGTAAGACGCAACCACAGACTACTATTTGTCTCCCTTTCTTTCTCCCTCCCTTCTCCTTTCTAGAAATAAATAAACAGGGGATTTCTGGCCAAGATGAAGGCATAAGAAGATGCACTTTGCCTCCTTGAACAACCAAAAGAACAACAAATTTAAAAAAAAAATCACAAATGTCACAAAATCGAACTGTATGGAAGTCTGACAACGAAGGAGTTAAAAGAAACATTCATTCAGACTGGTAGGAGGGGCTGAGAAAGCAGCAGGGGTAGAGAGGATATGCAGGAATGCAGCAGCAAAGGATCAGGCAGTCCCACATTTGCATGCAGAGAACCCGGAGGCAACAACGGGGAGCAAGACAGACTGCACAAACCAGGGTTCCAACCTGGGGAAATAAAGCCTCAAAGCCTCTGTCTGTAAATACCTGTGGGTGGTGGAAGAAACTCCCAGCCTCCCAGGAGATTTCATTGGAAAGACCCACAGGGTCCTAGAACTTAACGCAAATCCACCCACTGGGGAATTGGCACTAGAAGGGCCCAGTTTGCTTATGAGTAGAGGGGGAAATGACTGAAAGCTGGCAGCATTTGTTCCTTCTCTGATCCCTCCTCCACTGACAGTGCCGAAATGCAGTGATGTGGGTTGCCCTGCCCTGGTGAATACCTAAGGCTCCACTGAGATAAAGAAATATGGCCCAAATGAAAGAACACATCAAAGCTCCAAAAATAGAACTAAGCGATAAAGAGACAGCCAACCTATCAGACGCTGAGTTCAAACACTGGTAATCCAGATGCTCACAGAAATGGTTGAGTATGGTTGCAAAATAGAGGGAAAAAATGAAGGCTATACAAAGTGAAATAAAGAAAAAAATACAGGGAATGAAACCAGAGCTCATATCTATGATTTGGAGCAAATGGAAGAAATAAACATTCAACCAGAATAGAATGAAGAAACAAGAATTCAAAAAAATGAGAGGCTGAAGAACCTCTGGGGCAACTTTAAATGTTCCAATAGCTGAATCATAAGGGTGCCAGAAGGACAAGAGAAAGACCAAGAAATTGAAATCTTATTTGAAAAAATAATGAAAGAGAACTTCTCCAATCTGGCAAAGAAAGTGGACTTCCAGGAAGTCCAGGAAGCTCAGAGAGTCCCAAAGAAGTTGGACCAAGGAAGCACACACAAAGGCACAATATAATTACATTACCCAAGATTAAAGATAAGGAGAGAATCTTACAGGGAATAAAAAGTATAAATGGTAGGTACAAAATAGACTGAGGGAGGTTAAAGAAGCCAAAGAACTTATATGTACGACTCACAGACATGAACTAAGGGGTGGGGGTGGGGCTGGGGGATGCAGGTGGGAAGGGTGGTGCAGGGCAGAAGAAAGGGGAAAAAAATGGGACAATTGTAATAGCATAATAACAAATATTTAAAAATAAAATTAAAATAATGAAATCTTTTAAATTTTTTTTATTTAAAAATAGGTATCTTAAAAACTTACCTTCTCACAAATGATTCAAAGGCTTGAATGCAGTACTCTCTTAACTCATCATCATCTACATTACAAAATTTTACCACCAAAGGAATTATCTTCTCAAGGTATTCACCTAAGAAGAGCATATTGGTTCTTAAAAACATTCATTAATACTTTTTTAATTAAAGAAAACTTGAAGATATTTAAACATTTCTTACCTATTCTATGACCAGCTTGCCTACTAATAGCAGCAATACATTGTATGTAGGTTCTTGTTGTTGACATGGAATCATTTTTGGACAACTCTGACAAAAGGTGTTCAATAAGATCTACAAAAACTATATTTCCACAGCTCATAACCAGATGGCCAAGAGCAATAATGGTTCTTTTCCTTACTGCAAGTCTAGGGCTGGTCAACTGGGGGAGTAGACAGGTCAGAATCGAAGGATGGAAATTAACAAGAAGTCCTCCTTGCCTTAAAATAAAATAAAAAAAGAAATGACAAATAAATTCAGGATGTTTGAGCATTACTGAAATGACTGGACTCTGAACTCATTGTATTCAAAGAGTAAAAATCTATATGACATAATCTAAAATCAGAATGAAGGAAAAACTAAATTCTTACTATCCATACCAACTCAACTGAAAACATGAGCAAAGTGAATGCAGCTTTGACATTTGTAGCCCTAAATTTACCTTCTAGAATCCTGACCTATATTCTCATTTATAGGATATCCAACCAACACTCTTGGCAGCACATTAAAAAGAACAACAATGATCTTGTCATTTTCCCCTTCCTAGATCTCTAAATTTTCTCTATTAGATAGCTTTTCCTCCATTACAGTTCTTTCACAGTTCACAACTTAAATATCAGCATCTCTTGACTACCCCCCCTCCCTATTGTCATTCTTCTACACATTTATGTACTAAATTTCACTTAACCTGTTGGTCTAACCCTCTCTTCCAACTCATTTCACATGTGTAGTTCAATAAGTCAACAGCAACCAAGTATCTATGGGCCAAAACAATGCTAACGATTAAGGCACAGAGCATAAAAAGTCTCACTGACTTCTCAATACGTACCAAATTATGTATAAATTCCTCTTCCTTCTCAACATGACTGATATCTATCAAAAATGACTTCCTACTATTCATTATGTATTCTGGAAAACTAGAATACAATTTCCCAACTACATTACAATTGTTGATATATTTATTCTATATGTACACCTGTACCATATCCATTCTTCAAAACTAAATTCAAATGCTACTCTTTTTTCCAAACTTTCTTGGATCCTTCCATTTTAAACCCTAAAACACATACTCGCCATTAGTATTTATTCTCATTTTGCCTTATGGCCATTTGTGTTCTAATCTGTAGTCCTACAGCAAAGCATGCGCTGTCCATTATATACCATATGAAGGCACTTGATTATTTTTAAGTTGAGGTGCATTAGCCACAAATAATGATAATGTATAATGATTATGAAAATCAAGGATAAACTGAATTCACAGGTGTCTGAGGTGTTTTCCTTTAGGAGTTATTTAGATCTTTGTATCTTCTTCCCAAGTCTGACTTCGAGAGGAAAATAGAAAAGTAACAGATGCAAAAAAGACAAGTTCTTTCCTCTTCAAAAACATGCACTATAAACAAGGTTGCTGAAGTTTACAAACAGCATTATATTAACTGGAACATCTGCCATGTCTACAGGCACATTTTATCTAAGTAGATCATTGTATTCAAGAATATGAAAGAGTAAAATAAAACTTTGCTGAAATATTTAAATCACAAATTTTATTATTTCTCAAAACCATATAAAACATGCTTGCTATGCAATATTACACGATAAATATAATTAGCTTATTTCTCCCCTCACTTCTAACTACACACTTATAAATAGCCACAATTTAAACATGAATAATTTTAGACCAAGTTTTATTATATTTATCAAAAGGGGGTTTTTACAAACATACATAATATTTATATTACAAGTACTACAAATTATAGGCATTATTACCTGCTCAACATATCAGCCATAATATCCAAGGCTTCTAGTTGAACAGAGACATCTTCCTCCTTTGCTATTGCACTGGTAAGACGTCCAGTAATCTTTTTACATACATTAGCAGCTAATGCGGAGCCTGCGTGAATAAAAACCAATAATAATTTCAAGGCAAGTATACTGAATTCCACTTAATTTCATGGAAGATGTCAATTAATTCAACAACTGTAAACTTGATTATGACAGACTCAAGAGATCCATGTCACAAAAAACATGTATTTCAAAATGGGTTGTTTTTCAACAAAATAACTTATTAGACAAAAATTAGACATAACTGCAGAAGGAGTACCTGACCTAGGGAAAACAGTATCAATTCAGACAGGCTCTAGTGGATGACTATTTCCTTACATGGCATGAATACCAACTATGGAGTCAGTAGCAGCTGTTAAGTTTTTGGAAAGAAGAAAGGGAGTCCCTCTTTACCAGTACCTAAGCTTTTAAATTTCAGTGACTTAAAAACCAACAATTAACAAGGTTGCTTTAAAAAAGAAAGAAAAAAACGTAACTATAACTTCTAATAAAATCCAATCCAGTCCAAAGATTTCCATAACTTCATTACAAAATAAAAATGTTGCTCCACAAAACTCATAAATGAATGTTACTATTTTAAAGTAGATTTGTGTTAATAAAAAGTGAGCAAAAAAATTTTTTAGAGGAAGAATATGAATGGTTAACAACCAGAAACCAGCTAAAAAACAAACGTTTCAATGAGAGGGAAAAAATGAGGAAAATATCAATATAGCTAATACAATTACAAATAACATACCTTAGAGTTAGTGAAATATTTTATTGAAATTAAGATTAAAGTAACATTGGTATGATATTTTAGAAAAAGTATCAGTTCTGTATTAAAAGATAATGGATTTGAATCTTCACCCAACTAGGTAATAAAAACTTTGGAAGAATTAACACCCTCTCCCTGAATTTCAGGTCCTTCATCCACAAACTAGGAATATTAAGGCCTTCCATATGGCTTATATTCAGACTAAGTGAAATAATATACATACACCATCCAACATGATAGCTAGCATAATGAATGGCTAATAAATATTTTTAAGTGGATGAGTAAAAACTACATACCCAGACTACATTACTACTAATCCACATCTTTCCAGCAAATAAGGAGATAATTGCACTCCATTTGCAGATGAGACAAAACTTTTAGCCTAATAACTTTAACCAGTAGGACAGCAGATAAGACCAATTCTAAAACATTATCTAAACATTTCTGTCAGAGGTCAAAAGCTAAATTGACAAATCCATTGTTTTTAATTTTTTAAAAAATTAACAAGTAGCTACAAGACACTCAACCTTAAAGATATTAGTAAACAGAACAATTTCACAGCTGTCTTAACATTGTTAAAAGTTTTACATCACAAATCTAATGTAAAGTAAAATTAATATTGAGAATAAAGTGTTAAGAGAAGTAATTCATAATTTTGGTTATCTTTTCCCTCATTGTATAGAATAGCGTAACTCCATTCTATAGTCACAGTACATACAATAATGTTCAACTTTGCTCCAACATAGTAATTCTTCAGAATAGGTCTTCCTATGAGATACTTAAATTCAATCAAAATACTTAAAATTGAATTTATTTTTAAGCAAAAATAAGACTCCATACTTTTACTTCTTAGTTATTCAAAGGGATGCTTACCAAAGATCTTTTAGAATAAATGCCTCTCTCCCTCCTTGGCCAGAAGTGAGGGAAAGAAAAAAAGAAGAGTAGAGGAGAAATACCTCCAAAGGGAAATAGGAAGAAATGTTATCTTTTCTACTTACCACTGGAAGCTGGAGGAAGTTCTCCAATTACTGTTTTAAGGCCAATACTTGAAATATCTCGAAGTTGTTCTTTATCAGAAAGCATGTTTGTGCAGAGGGTATCTACAATGGTCTCTACTTGGTATTCTTTCACTTTACTCACTAAAGGGCCAAGGCTGTAATATAAAGAAGAAAAACAAAATTTTACACCTAGATAAATACAAACAGAAAAATAAAGAAATAGAAACACTAACTTTCCTGCCTAGCACCTGTCAACAGCAAGTAAACACACTATGCCTATATCATAGTGTTCAAATAAGGATATAAAAGAAATTCTTGATTCATGAGCTCCTTGAAGTTAGTTTCCAATTACTTTCCCACTGATTTCCATTATAGCATAAAGAAACTTAAGATAATACTAGTTTGTGTTCTCAAAGTATCTTGTAGTAACATGCTTTTCATATTAGAATTTTATACAGCTAAAGGTCTGCACATAGGCCCACTGGTTGAGGAGAGAGAAAAGTCATTCCTTTGTGTCCTTCCCATAGTATTTAACACACAGTAGGTAATGCTAAGTGCATGAACACTCACTGTGGAGGAGCCATTATATTCAGGACTGTACTGAATAACCAAAGAAAGCCCTTTTCACAAAAAATTTACCATCTCGTTGGTGAGGTAAGGAATTCACCTAACTACTTTACAAATGAATTAAAAACATTCACTATTCTGCACAATTTTTATTTAAAAAAATTAAATTCAATGTTAATACTTATAGGAGATTGCACCAAGAGATTTTTAGGTACTGGGTTTTGATGGGATAGTTAAAAAAGAAAGGCACGTCATATAAAAAGATCAGAGACTAGAATAAGTGGAACACATAATGAAAGAAATGAGGAGAGAAAACTGATACAAAAGGCAGATAAAAAACATAATAGGAAACTTAGGCCCCTGGGACAGTATGGAAAACCTTTAAAGTTAGACCAATGAATTTAAATGTGATGTGGTAAAATCTGGAGCCAATGAATTTTCTCAAGCATAAGTAACAATAAAAACAGTTTAATTTGGTAAATGCTTAGATCAATGTTTCAAATATATATTCTCAATAAAGAAATGCTGCTGATTGCTTGACTTAGAGAAGTAGTAGGGAGAGAAATCTGAGGAAATAAGAAGAGAAAGGAAGAAAAATAAACAAAAAGGTTAAAGAAACCCAAGAATAGTCCAATCCAAAATGATGGCAGTGACAACAAAAACATGGCATATATGTAGTGAGACCTAATGTGAAACAATGAAAATTGGGATTGAAAATAAAAGAAATTCAAAAATAAATGTAAAGAGTTCTAGCTTCCATTAATGACAAAATAGCTTTATTGGACTAACCCTCCTACAAATAACAACTGTAAGACCTCTAAAACTATTATTTTAGAAAGCAATTTAAATGACAGATGATGAAACTAAAACCAGAGGAAAACTATCTAGATTTCATATCCAGTAAAATTACCTTTTAAAAATAAAGATAAATTAAGCCGATTTCAGTTAAAAGCTGGGAATATATTGCCACCAGACCTATACAACAAGAACTGCCAAAGTTCTCTGGGCTAAAGGAAAATTAAACCAGATAGTACCTTGAATTTACAGAAAGGAAGATAGATCACCAGAAACAGTAGAGGGTGTGTGTGTGTACACACATATAAAAGGCTCCATTTTAAAAATTACGTATTTTGCATTTATGAACATAAACACACCCAAATACATGTAAATAACAATAGCACA
Organism: Trachops cirrhosus; assembly: GCA_028533065.1. Lineage (NCBI taxonomy): Eukaryota > Metazoa > Chordata > Mammalia > Chiroptera > Phyllostomidae > Trachops > Trachops cirrhosus. Next base: position 56,589,084 of record CM052539.1, on the reverse strand, counting down.
AAGGAGAAAGAAAATGAAAAAATATTACAAGGTTTACATAATTTATGTCACATAGTACATTAAATTCTAATAGACTGTGACAAATATAAGATGCAATTTATAACCCCCAGCCTAGAATAACTTGAAAAATAATGTAATCAAATATATCTAAAAAGTCAACAGAGGAAATTAAAATTAAATATTGTAATACAGTGATCAATGTTTTTCTCACTCTTCCTCTCTCTCTAAAATCAATTAAAGTAAATAAAAATAAAAATAAATGTAAATATAAAAATATAAAAACTTAAACAAAAAACAACAACAACAAAAAACATATAACCCTGACTGGCGTGGCTCAGTTGGTTGGGTGCCATCCTGCAAATTGAAAGGTCACAGTTCCACACCAGGTCTGGGCACATGCCTATGCTTCGGGTTCAGTTCCAGGTCAGGGCAAGTATGAGAAACAACTGATTGATGTTTCTCACTCACATCAATGTTTTCCCCCTTGTCTTTCTCCCTCACTCCCCCATCTCTAAAAAATAAATAAATAAAAATAAAATATTTAAAATAAAAACAGATTAAAAATTAAAGTAATATAAAGAGATATACTATACAAACATTAATCTTAAAAATGTTGGAGAGGTTATATTAACATAAGCAAAAATATATTTCAAGATACGGTGTATTTAAATACTCACAAATATTTTTTACTCACAATATTTTATACTCACAAAAAGGTCACACATCAGAAAGACATAATTACAGCCCTGAATGGTGTGGGTCAGTGGATTGGGCATGGTATTGCAAACCAAAAGGTCACAGTTCGATCCCCAGTTGCCTGGGTTGAGGGCCAGGTCCACAGTTGGAGTTGGGCGCATCGAATTGGCAACTGACTGATGTTTCTCTCCCTCTCTTTCTCCCTCCCTTCCCCCTCTCTAAAAATAAATAAATAAAGTCTTAAAAAAAAGAAAAGTAATTATAAAGGTACGTATACCCAGTTACACAACTTTAAAGTACATTAACAAAATCAACATTAAAGAGAAAAATAGATAAATTGAAAATTATAGCTAGAAATTTTAACACTCCTTTTGGTATTTAATATCAACAAAAGAAAAAATCACTAAGGATATAAATCTGAAGAACACTATCAAATACCTTGACATACTGTATTTTTTCGGACTGTAAGATGCACTCCTCCGCTCCACCCCCCAATTTGGGAGGAATAATGGTTGTTAATGTTGCTGCTGAGTTCTGTTTACATTTACATTAGTGAAATATTATGTTATGTATGTTATTAAATATTTTACCACATTTTTTTGCTTCAAATTTTTTTTTCCTATTTCCCTCCTCTAAAACCTCGGTGTGTCTTACGGTCCAAAAAATACAGGTAACTGACATTTCTAAAACATTGTACTCAACTACTGCAGAATACACTTTTTTCCCCAGTGTACACAGAACATTGACAAAGACCTACCATATGATGAACCATAAAACAAATCTCAGTAAGCAGACAAAACAAACAAGCCAATACCAAATAAACAAAACCACCTTGAAATCTGAAAGAGTATTGTTGTTCTCTGTCCATAATGGAATTAAACTAGAAACCAGTAAAAATAAAAGTAAACACCTAGATAACCTCAAACATTTAAAAATTGCTTCGAAATAATCCATGGGTCAAAGAAAAATCATAATGGAGATAAAAATATTTCAAATTGAATGATAACGAAAATTCCTCAAGAATTACTCAGAGAAAAATATGCCTTTAAATTTGAGATTTAGAAAAAGTGAGAAGAAAATAAGGCGAAATCAACAAAATAAGCAACAAATAATAGAGAAAATTAACAAACCATAAAATCAGTTCTTTGATAATAGTAAAGTTAATAAATCCCTAATTAGCAGAATTAAAGGGGGAAAAGAGAAAACACCCATAACCAAAATTAGGATTAAAAGAGGGGGATATTAACTGATGACAATTATTTAGGTACACAATCCTGAAAACTCAACAAAAAAGTATGAGATACTGCATTAAAGGACTCATTCTTGTTAAGATGGTGATTATCTTCAAGTATTTCCATAGCTTCAACACAGTCCCAATCAAAACTGGAGCAAGCTTATTTATTAAAAAAAAAGAAATCGACAAATCAGTTCTACAATTTACATGGAAACACAACCTAAACAATTAAAATATTCTTGGGAAAGAAAGAATGAAGCTAGGAAACATATACTACCTTACTTCTATATATCTACTCCAGCCTTTCTCAAACAAGAGCAATTTTTACCCTCCAGTAAATATCTGGTAATGTCTAGAGACATTTATTATTACTATTATTTTATTACAAAGAGAGAAGAAGGGAGTTGAGAGAAACAATGGTAAACTGCCTCCTGTACACACCCCAACCAGGAATTGAACCTGCAACCCAGGCATGTACCCTGACCAGGAATCAAACCAGTGACCTTTTGGTTTATGGGATGATGCTCCAACCGACAGAGCTACATCAGCCAGGACTAGGGACAATTTTGGTTGTCATCACTAACTACTGAGGGAAAGGAATGCTGATGGCAAATTGTGGGTTAAAGGCCAAATTCCTGCTAAACATCCTAAAATATACAGAATACACAAGATAATTCCTAACAACAAAGAATTATCTGGCCCAAAAGTCAATAGACCAAGGCTGAAAAAGCCTCAGCTCCACCAATAAAACAGTGTTGTACTGGCATTAGAATAGACAAATAGATCAATGGAACAGAATAGAGTCTAGAAATATTGGGTTAGCCAAAAAGTACATTTAGTTTTTTTATACGATGGCTTTACTAGTGCTTAGTTGTCTTTGACTTCATTTGAAACAATCTTGTTAAGACTGTATTGTAACAGCTGTCATAACAGGGTGCACTAAAAAAAAACAACAAAATTGAAGATTTTTTGTGCAGCCACTCTAATATTAAACATAGAAGAAGTTATGCAACATTTTCAGTGTATTAAGAAAGGTAAAAACGGCCCTGGCTGGTGTAGCTCAGTGGATTGAGCATGGCTTATGAACCAAAAGATCGCTGGTTCGATTCCCAGTCTAGGGCACATGCCTGAGCTGCGGGCCAAGTCCCCAGTAGCAGGCAAGCAAGAGGCAACCACACATTGATGTTTCTCTCCATCTCTGCCTCCCTTCCCCTCTCTAAAAAACAAAATCTTAAAAAAAAAAAAAGAAAAGAAAGAAAGAAAGAAAAGTTGAAATTAATCTTAAACTAAATTTAAAACTAATAATAAGACCTTAAGCTCATCAAACTGGAAGAAAATATTTACAAAACATAAAAGTGTCAAAGGACTTATACCCAGAATATATGAAAAATACTTACAATTTTTAAAAAGATTTTATTTATTTATTCTTAGAAGGGAAGGGAGGGAGAAAGAGAGGGAAAGAAACATCAATGTGTGGTTGCCTCTTGTGCGCCTCCAACTGGGGACCTGGCCTGCAGCCCAGGCGGTGCCCTGAGTAGGAATTGAACCAGCGACTCTGGTTCACAGGCTGGCGCTCAATCCAGAGCCATACCAGCCAGGGCTAAAAATACTTACAATGTGATAATAAAGACAACCTCATGTTTAAAAATTGGGGAGAGTCCACAAAAAATAAACAAATGGCCAGTAACACAAAATAGCACTGGACATCATTAATTATCAGGCAAATATAAATTAAAACTACAAGTGCACATCTAGTAGAATGGCTAAAATTAAAGAGTGACACGCAACCAAGTGTTGGCAAAAATGTGGAGCAACTGGTACTTTCATGTAAAATGGTACAAATATTTTGGGAACAATGTACCAGTCTCTTAATAAATCTAAATGGACAACAGCAATTTCATTCTTAGTATTTATCCATAAGAAATAAAGACACACATAGTAATTAAAAAGGACTCATACAGTAATGTTCATTTTATCTTCATTAACAATAGCCAAACCCTAGCAAGAAACCAAGTATGTAACAGACTGTGTTATCAATGAACTATTAATGAGTAATAGACTCGTAATACACTAATATACCTAACACGGATAAATCTCACAGACGTTATGAGAGTGAAAAAAGCCAGACAGAAATGTGCGCATACTATATGACTCCATTTTAATGAAGTTCTGTAACAGGCAAAACTAATTTAAGATAAACAAAACAATGGTGACCTCAAGTATGGATACTGTATGTGAAGTAAGAATATGATTTAATCTTTTTTAAATGGTTATCCAGTTTTTGGAAAAAAGGTGCAACTTTTCACCAGTGATGTCACCTTCATCATGTACTTTCCATTCTATTTTACTTCACTGGGCTATTAATGCCTCACTATCTCATTGTTTTGATTCCAGACACAAAGAGTATGTTTTCCTATCTACTAAGGCGAATCAACACCCCTAACTCTCACCCCAACTGCAGCAACTGCTATACTTTTTTTTTTCAGCTGTGACTCCAGACAGCATCCAAAGAAGGGGTTTTACTATCTCTTCTCTGGGTTTTATGGAGACTTACTCTTTCCTTCTGTGCTAGCCTCTTAAGGCACTGCATCAACCTTTAAAGTGCACAGGAAAGGGCAAACTGTTATGCTTTGAAACACCCTACCACCCCCTTCTTCTTCCCACCAAAATTACTTAAGCTTGTGGGAAAAAATTACTGAATTGTGTAATTAGGTCAGCATTAAATTAACCTGGAGAAATTGAGTTATATCTTAATCCAAGAACATGGGATGTCTTTCCATTTGTTCTAAGTACATTTTTGTTATCCCTTAGGAGTACTTTTAAGTTTTCCTTCATGTAAGTTTTGAAAAAGATAAGTCTCTCTTACATCATTACAATACTCTCACTCAAGGTCACCATTGTAACATTTTGTTAAACTCATCCCCAGGCATTTTGTCTTCCCATTGCTGTAAAAAATGGACATTTTTTTACATCTCCCAACTGGTTATTATTTGCTTATATGAAAGCTACTGTTTTTTCTTCATTTAATTTTACATCCTGTCACCTCACTGAATTCTTATCATTTAAACTTTTTCCTGATTAATTTTTCCCATGTACCTTTACCAATTTTTGGTGTCTAATTATTCTCCCTCATCTTAAATGTAGCAGGGACAGAGACACATCTTTGCCTTGTTCCTGACTTTTGTGTGAAGGTATATGGTAATTTATTGATATCTGAGTTGTGGTTATGAACTTTAATGTTAAAAAGGTACTATCCATTCCATGTTATTAAATGCTTTACTTCAAACCGGCTATAAATTCTCTGTAGTGAGATAAAGCATCCCTGATCTGTTCTTTCCCATCATGACAGGTTAAATGTGATTCTGGTCTTTGGAAGGTGCTTCCTTCACGCCTCTAATTATCCAAAGCAGTCTTAAGGCGTTGGGGTTTTTTTGTTTAATCAAAATCAAGATAGAATCCTACAGTGCCTCATCAACTAACCAGACAATTTTTTTCGTTCCCCTTACCTATTAACACGATGAAATAAATGTACTAATACAGCATATAATATTGAACTGCCCTATATTCTTGGGATGAACGTCACTTGATCATGGCATGTTACATTTAACATATTGTTTAATTTTATTTTGAACTTTAAATGAAACTGGACTGCAATTTTCTTTTACAGTGTTATCTTTAGTAAGGATTTGTTACCAGTACTTAGTTTAAATAAAAGACTGGAAGGTTTTCATACTTCACGTTCTGGAATAGTACTAGAAGAACTATGCATACTGGAATTATATATTGAGGTCTCAAAGAGTGTGTGCAAGATTTCTGGGCCTGAGTTTCTTTTGGATGATCAGTTCTTTGACGATTTTCCCAATTTCTTGATAAGGCTACTTTTTAACTCTCTATTGGGATTTTTCTCTCCTGAGTTTCATCTCCTAATTCATTACTTGTGCTTATATCTAAATTCTTTTATTTTCATAACATGTCATTTCCCCCCAACCCATTAATTTTAAGTATGAAAGATCATCAAAAGATCAAAAGCTCAGGTTCCTGTGAGTTAAGGTGCATACTCATTTGATTAAGACCTACATACCTCTCAATTCTCAATATGGAACAAAGACTACTTTTTTTTCATTGTACTTAAAGGCTGATAAATAAATGTCCAGCATATATTTTGAACAAAACTTTATTAAGCACATGGCAAAATAATTAAAAGATGAAAAATAACAAAGTAAAATTACAAGCTCATTTGTATTATTCTGCAACTCATTTTTAAAGACGCAGTTTATTTTAAGTTTGGAAAGGTCCCAAGTTAAACATGTATCAATATAAAATAAAGTTGTACTGCATTTACTAGAAATTCTTGTGGGCAATGATTTCTCACATTTTTGTCTGCTCTTACAGCAAGTATGTAAAGGCTTAGCTCAAAACAAATGTAAAACCTTTAAAAGAAAATCCAATAAAGGAGTAATGAGGCAATGCTTTATTAAAATTGTATCAAATATGACATACAAATTGACATAAAATTCCATCATTTAATTTTTATATGAAACTGAACATTATACTTACTAATAACTTACTGCGTAAATTGTTAAGGATTTCCAATATTTGGACAGTATAAATTAAATAGATGCATAAACAGAGTAAGTCTAACTTTCAAGTCTTCTTGTTAGTATCCTGCCTAACAAGATGCTCCTACTGTACCATACACACAGACAATTGGAATTCCCACGTTCTTTTTTCTTTGAGGCTTCCATGATGCCCCCACAATTTTTAAGAAAGGTTCTTTGTAACTATTTTATCATCCGTGTTGATTCATGTTAAGTATGGTTTTAACTGCTGCTATTCTGTAAGTCTTATTATTTTTATTTTTACTTCCCTTGATCACTGGTTCCTAAATTTTCTCCACAGTGGAATATAGGAATTGATAGAGCCAGGCAGGCCTTTTAAATAAGCTAAAATATCAGGTCAAACAAGTGAGAGAACCACTCTTTCTGGAGTTTCCTATATGTACTTCTTAAGAAGTAAAAGACACAAAAGGCTACATTTAGTCAATATAGCAACTATAAAGAAATATATGTACCAAGTAAAAAGACTAAACTTTCACTAGTCACCTACTCCAGAAAGACACACTACAAGACTAAGATAACTTACCAATTACTACAGTATTTTAAAAATGTGGTGGAGGGCGTAGTAAAGAAGTAAAAACAAAACAAAACAAAACAAAACAAAAAACAGTAACTTACCATTTGACAGCTAAATTCTGTACCTCTCCATTTTTATCTTCCAGTAATTTCAAAATCATTTTCACTACTTTCCTTTCACTATCATCATCCAACTTGATGGAGTCCTTCTGCAGTTCTGTCATCAAATCATTTGTAGCCATAAACCTATCAAAAATTAAAATGTTAATAATTTAAACAAGGTATTATTACCCAAAATTACCTTCCCCAGGTTTGTCTTGATTTCAAATTTAATGACAGGACCTACAGCGTGTCTGATCTTTCACTCTAATTAACTGCATCACTGCACTTAGGGGACAAAAAGCTCCTAACTTTTTCTTTGAATTTTACCTAAGAAGCCCTTAACCACAAACATTACGAATACATTCTTAAGTAATACTGTATTGGACTGAGGTCAAATATCATAAGTTACTAGGAAATTTCCAAAATACAAATTCTCACCTCCATCCAAATTCCCACCACTAGGTTATTAGATGTCTTTTCAAAATGACAATGAGGTGACTTTAGAAAGTTGTTCCATGTGACATCCAAACCCTTCCCCTTAAGAACCACTGCCAGAGGAAGGCTTAACTCTCAAACAGCCTGACAAAAAACCCAAAGTGATTAACTCTCTAACCTCGATTTTAAATAAAAGCTTGAACAGAAGATATACCTTATTTTATAAAGAAAAACCTTGCAGATTTTTCTTTATACCTCACCAGAGAGTTTGTTGTTTTAAAAATAATTTCTCAGAATATTAGATAGTCATACTGAAATAAAGCCCCTAAATCTGTTTAAAGGCCAAATACAATTTTCCCATCATTCCTGGCTACCCTCTACCTATCAAAATAACATAACTGAAATAACTACTTAGCATATTTTACATTGTATTATGCACACTTTTTTGCCCAAATTTTTGAGGGAAAAATAAGGATGTGCATTATACATGGGCAGTACTAATTCTGTATTAATATAAATGGTTTTCTTTTATTTATGCTTATGTGTTAAAAGTGTAACTCTAAAAAGCAATAATGATATCTGTATGCAAAACAATACTCTGGAATATGACAATCAGTTTGCTTTTAAATATAAGTAAATAAAAAACTGAATTAAAAATTAAAATAAAAGATTTTTTCCCCTGAAAGTTTGAGCCCAAAACATGGATGCCCATTATACACAGCAAAGTAACAATAATATCTTTTTCTTTTATTTGAACCAGGTCCACTTTGAGCAAAAATTCAGTATTTTATGTTACATGCAGTAATGTCAGCATCCATGTTTAAATCAGTTAAAATACAACTATTAGGGCTGAAATGATAAACAGCTATACAGACAGTCTGGCGATGTAGGCCATAAACTATGTGGCAAGGATCTGGCAAATAACTTATTAATTATTAATTAGTAACTCATTACTTATAAGCATATTTTAAGAATTCCAGTGTTTAGTATGCTCATTTAATACCAATTTCACAGAAGTTTTAAACTACATGCAAGCAAAATTCTTACCAAATTTTGCAAAACTGCTTATAAAGAAAAACTTATGTTCAAATTGGGATAATACAAGGTAAATTAAGCATGTACTTTTTAAAAATGACATAGTTCTCCTAATCAGAAGGTCTCCCCATTTTACATGACAAAAGTAAATTAAAACCACACAATATTCTGCAAAGTAAAATAAAACTAAGCACATGAATGTAGGCACTTCTACACATAAAACAAACCATTTTACTTAGAAAAATTCAATAACCACAGTAGTTAGTGTCTCTAAGAATCCCTGAAATGCTAATCATCTTGTAAAGAAAAACATGAATTTCAGTAAAAAAGCAGATAATCCCAATGTAAAAAAATTGTTTTATGGTTCTGAAGTGATTCTATAGTACTAGCACACAGATTCATTCATTCGCTCACTGTGTATTATGATCATATGCCTATGGGCAAAGAATAGATAGAAGATAAACTTTGGTTCCTGACCTCAGAGAACTTATTTTCTAGTAAGTCTACTGATTTTCAAAAATCAACTAATGGTTAAAACTTTTTTTAATTAAAATGAGCACCAGCAAGATTAGCAATCCAGAAAAACTAGACTGATACAGTATGAGGGGAGAGGGGTTTAAGGGGACTAAATAGTAATGTAAAAAAATACAATAAACATTAAAAAAATTAAATGTTACTTTTTAATGATCCTAAAAACCAGAAAAGTGTGAGAATTTCCTCCTTCTGTTAATTTGATATAAAAAAATTGCACTACAAATCTTCTTATAAGAAAATTGACAATTCTGAAAGCTGTCCATGGCAGATTCAAAAAACTGGCAAACTACTCTTGAACATTTACTCTTTAGGTATGGTGCGCAATGGCTGAGATGATAAACACAGACTCAGTCCCTTTCTTTTAACTTTTTCATCTACTATGGCAGATAGACAGGTAAATGGACAAATCTCAATCTTACAAATTTGTAAAAACAATACTCAAGGGTATCTGGCAATGATCGACGCCAAAGAATGATGCTTAGTTTGGGATTAATAGGGGTTTGAATTGGGAAAGCTGGTTTGGAATTTTTAATTGTTTATTTTTGTGTGGGTGGTGGTGGTGAGGGTTACAATACCTCAGAATAAAAGACTAAGGAGCAGTTCAGTGGGAAGTCGATCTGATAACCAAGAGGGAAGCGTGGGTATACTGAACAGAGATGATTCATGTCTGAGGTGGGACAGGATGGGATGGCGAGCGAGTTCAACACTGCTCAATTTAAAACTTATTAACTACTTATTCCTGAAATTTTCCATTTAACATTTTTGGACCATAGTTGATTATGGTAAGTGAAAGCACAGAAAGCGAAACCACAGATAAAGAGGCACCACTGTATCCTCTCCTCAGTCTACTTAGTGCCACATTTTATATATGTGTGTGCTTTTTGTAGTAATTTTGCTATTTAAAATGGCCCCTAAGCATAGTGCAAATGAGCTGTCTAGTGTTCCTAAGTACAAGAAAACTGTGATGTGTCTTACAAAAAAAATACATGTGTCAGATAATATTTTTTCAGGTATGAGTTGCAGTGCTACTGGCCTTCAGTTCAAAGTTAATGAATAAACATGTATTACATAGGCGGTTTGATACAGAAAAACACACAAAAAAAATTTACAAACTGAGTAACTGATGAAAACTCTGTAACTTGCCCATAGGAACCTAACCCTAATGGTTCAGTATCACTAACTGAATATTCTTGGCAACTCTGAGAACCAACTCAAGAGATTTACAAGGTAAAATTAATAGGTCTTTGAAATGGATTAGATATGGTAAGAGATGAGTTAGGAAATGGACAAAGAAGTAGGAGGAAAACCACAGGACTCATATGTTAGAGATGAGTATGTATCCTGTCCAGTCTTAATGTTATTGAACAACCACTCTGACATCAGATAGTCCAACCACTTACCTTACAAAAGGAGAAAAAGTTAATAAGCCATGTTCAACTACAAAGTACATTGAATGGCCACTCCTCTGACCTTAAACAACAAAATACCAGCAATAGTAAAGATCTGAACATCATGAATTAATGTCCTGCAGCCCAAATTCATCTGCCTTTGGCCAAAAGTGAACACTGAGAAAGAAAGAAAAAAAAAAACAGCAGTCCCTGAAGTCCAGGAACTGATTTGAGGCTCATAGCTAAACCACAATGTTATTCCAAACTGATCTGATGTTTACAACTAAAGCATATTGTTTCCTAGACATAAACAACCACACAGAACAACCCTATCAGCCAAGTTCACTTAAAGTAAAATACCAAACTTCCTCCCTCTCTGAGTAACTGTTACTTCCTTTACCACTTTCAGCTCTTCCTCTGCTGTAGTCTACCCTATCTGTAACGTTAAGATGTCAAATGATAGAATTTCCCCCAGTTTCAGACAACATCCAAATCACCACTTCCTTAGACTTTTCCCAAAATTACCCAAATTAAAAACGTCCTTGCTGAGACATCTCACATCATGTGTTCTATCTCACTATAATAGTAACAAACCCAAGCTGGGTCAGGAATACCTTATAAGAGAATTTCAAGAAGGAAAAAGTGGTAAAGCTGCTTATGTATCAAAGAGACAAAGACCCACTAAATCAGTTACATGAAGATTGTTAGGGATTTGGGGGTGAATAATTTCAGTGAGTTTAGAAGGGCAACAGCTAAGAAGTTTCGAGTTTCTCATGCAGTCAATGGGAATTAGTGGGGAAGGCAAGGATCAACAGTGACACTGAGGAAGAAAATTCTAATGGAAGAGTTACCAACAGATTGGATTAAAAAGAAGCGTGAGATAGTGAGACTAATTTGAGAAATACTTATGGGACCAAAGAAGAGAAGAAAGGTAAGTAAAAGGGTGACATCAAGGTGTTCCAGCTGGGACATTTGGTGGGTGGTAATGTAACACGATAAAATAAGAATTTAAAAAGGCTTAATTTAAGGTGAAAGAAGGGGAATATAAGATGTTAACTTTCAGAATCCTATAGGAGTCCCATGTGGATATTACTTAGAGGCAGTGCCACTCATTCATTAGTTGAACAAATATTTTGGGGTACTATCATTAGGAACTGTGCCAGACTCAGCAAACACAGTTATGAACAAGACAGTCGTAGTGTATAACTTACACACCTGGCTTATTCTACAGGACTGAAATTTCCTTAAGAGGAAAACTTAGTCACCTTTAGTAAATCCAATGTAGAGAAGCATAAATAATGGTAGAAATAAATATAGTACCCTGCACAATAAGTAACTCTCACCACCCTTCCCCTCATATATAAACACAATTTTACCCTTGTTTCTAAATGACATGGGCCAACTACATCACCCAGTGAATGAATTATCTTTTAAAGATCTTGTGTACAAAACATGGCTATCTCACTTTTTCTCATTTATTCCCTTAGAGGTACAAAATTAACTTGGGACAGTCTTACTATATTGTTCATGTACACAAAACTAATTTTTAGTCATCTTTCTTCTTTCCAGTTTCCTCAATAAGGTCCCTTTCTCCTCTTTTTCAGTGGTGAACTGTAATCACTGATGATAATCAGTGTCATCAGTATACCTGAACCAAGAGAAATCACTTAAATGAAACTAAGTAACTTACTTTCATCAACCTGCAAAGTACTTTAAAATGTCCAAAAATCACCTTCTTAATCTTTACAAATCTACTTCTTTTGATTAAACCTAGTTTTTTCCAAGCACAAGCAGACCAGATAACTTCACCCAGCATTTACTGTTACATTATGGTAAATGCCCCTCAGTGCTCTCAGCTATGTTATAGGACCGTTAATGTCCCTTTCAGCTCTGAAAACCCATTATTCCATTAACAGGACTGAGATTTTTATTAGCGTTTTAAGCAGCTTTCAAGAGAAAATGACTTCCAATATCCAAAATACATAAGTTGGGTAACACAAACCAGTATCAAATGAGGAAATTCTATAGTGCAATGAATTATTTTAGTTTGTATCAAATGGTATTTTAAAAAATAGATTGGTAGATTTTTACACTGGCTTATGGAAGAAACTTCCCAAATCCTTAGATGCTTTTCTCTTAACTCTGGAACTAAAATCCAATTCAACTAAAACAAGCATCCATCGAGATCCCATATGTTCAAGGCACTAAACAGAGTGAAGGATTCAGTTCAGTAAGACAAGGTTCCTACCCTCAAAGAGTTTCCAGAACAATACTCACACCCAGCTACAATCAAGATTATCTACTTCCTCTCCCCCAATGAAATTTTGTATAGTGTGTTTTTACATTGCTTCTCTAGCTAGAATTTAAAGAACCTAGCTCAGATACTCCATAGACACGAATCTCCTCGCTTTCATCTTCTCTGCCACTTCAGCCAGACAACTATGTACTGCCATGGGTTGCTTATCTTTTTACAGTAGTGTTTTAACCATTCAACAAGCATGTAGCCATTGCTGAGGGCAAGCACTAGATCTTCAACTTTCTGTAGTCCCTCTTAGAGAATTAAATGTATCTTCCAGCACAAAATATTCCGTTAAGTCGAAGGAACTGAAATTAAGTTCTTACTCTTAATGTCCCCTAGCCAAAACCCTGGAGAAGTAGCATACTATGGTAGTTAAGAGTTCACACTCTGAGGGGATCTGGAAAGCCCAGATCTCCCATCAGACTGACTTTAGGCAAGTATTCAATACTTAACATCACCATTTCAGTTTCCTCAGCTGTATTGGAGATTGGTAGTAACCACTTAAATAGGATCAAGTGTTTAAAGTCCACACTAACCATTAACTATTATGTACAGAGAAATAAAAGAATGGTAATTTTTTTCTCTTTAGCTCTTGACTTCTTGGAATACTTCAGTTGGTGATGAGGTATAAAAAGGAAAAGCAGAACTCTGTTACCACAACCCACTAAGTCTTCAATATTATTCACAAGTGGAGCATTCACATGATTCACACACACTGAAGTTTTCAGTCGGGTACCTAGAGAATCAATCATCTACCTGCTGGCACTAAATTTAATATTTTGAATATATCCCACCTTCAAAGAATACAGAATATTAAACAAAAGAAAAAGAGCATTCGTTCCCCCCTCCAATAAACTCCAATAAACCTCCAATAAACTGAGTCTGAGGTTTAAATTCTATGAAACAATCCTTTTAAAATGCTGACTTTTCAAAACTTTGAAACACTCACCCATTTCTTTACCTTCTTTGCATTAATGGACAATGGCGTTATCCAGAGACCTGAAATTTCAGGCCCGTAAGGGACCTTTTGTAATCACCCATGTTTAAGTTTCTTCAGTGAAAATCTAACCCCAAATTAAGCAGCCTGCCCAAGATCTCACAGATATTTCACAACAAAAAATCCTACATGGCTAGAACCCGTATCTTGAGACTAGTAGATTTCCTGTTTGGAGTCTACCATGGAAAGGATACATTTTTTTCTTTCTTTTAGATGTATTTTTTTCTTTTTCCCTTAGCATAAGGTAGAGTGGTTTGCATGTTAAGCACTATATGTTAATTAGCTTTGTCCTCAACATCCTCCTGGCACTAGGTATTTTAAAACATGTAGCAGAAAAAAACAATGATTTCCAGTTCCATCCATGCTGTCGCAAAGGGAATTTCAGGGGAAAAGGGGAAGGGTTTACAGGAACAAGTATAAAGGACACATGGACAAAAACTAGGGGTGGGTGGAAATGGGAGGGAGGTGGGGAGGGCTGGGTGGGTGGGCTGGGATGGGAGTAAAAGACAGAAAATTGTACTTGAACAATAATTAAAATAAATAAGTAAATGAACTTAAAAAAGATATTTACATCAAAATACATAAACAAATAAATTTCTAATACGAAATTAAAAAGCATCACTTTAAAATAGAAGACATGTATTCAAGTAAATGCCTGTACTAAAAATATACAGAAAAATCTTCAAAATACTTGACTTCAAATGTTCACTATTTTAATTAATCTCTAAATGTCTGTAATTTAATACACACAGTACTTTAGTTCTGAAGACTTGTCTGTTAACTGGATGGCTTGAGCATATCACAAGTCTTTGAAATAGAGTAAATAATTCTTAAGGATGCCAAGTTACTGGGAAGCCACCTATTGTTCCTAAACATATCTTCTACCCAAAAGTATCTTCTGTAATACCCACCAACTATTAGAAATATTTCAATATTATACTTTTAGAATAATCTTCTAAGCAATGTTTTGATTTATTCCAGTCCCAACTGATAGATAAGTCCAACATTGACTACAACTTAACATCAGAGCACTATTTCTTGCATAAACCCAACCACGTGTATATTTTTGCCAAACTTCAGTCAATAATCACATATTATCACAAGATTTCATTTCTTTATTCTAAACATATTACCCATGCACAAGTCTAAGCAAACAGAATTGTACTATTATATGGAAAGTGCTATCTTTAGACTGAAATTGATCACAATCAAAATGAAATTCAGTACTTTTACAGCATGAGCCAAAATGACAGAAATGGGAAGGGGGGAAATCACACCATACACTCTACTAGTTAAAGTTAGTCAAATGCATGTTCCATTCAAATGTTTATTTAAACTTCAAAGGCTTGTGTTGGGAGCAAGCAAAGCTCCAAATACAACTAAAGAACGTCCTAATCCTTAAAAAAAAAAAACCAAAAACTTTTATTTTCCCAACAATGTTGGCCCTAGAACTACACAAATCTAAAATACCAAAATACCCAAAACAGACATGTCCCCTCCGGAAAGTCACAACACTAAAATCCTTACTACCAGCAAAGTTTCAAATGCAATACTAAAAATTTTCCCAGGTAGCAAACTTGGTAAAAACCACTTGTCTTTGAAGTCACAGAACTAAGACTATGTCAATGGCCATTTTAATATGCCAACACATCACTTTAAGTAGGAACACGATCTCTACATTTTTCATGGTTCTTGCTTCACAAATCAGGAAATTTTTTCCCGGTAGAGAAGGTATGGACAAGTTCTCAGGTGTTAAATCGTACTGTTCATAAAATAAATAATTAAAAGGTTTTCAGCCACAATCTTAATAGAAGACCTTACGTTCTTTCTTTTAAAATGCACATAAAAATACAACCACTAAGATCGAGGATAGGAGGTGGGAAGAAAAAAATATAAGTAACCCTAGTGCAAAAAAACAGAAGAGAGGGAGAGAGGGAGAGAGAAACCAAAATAATCCGTGAAACTAGAACAATTTTTCAATACGCATGTTACCAGGGTTTGGAACCGACAAATACAAGTCTCCTGGAATAAAAGTGTTCTTATTTACCATCCCCATTAGAAAAAAACTCCTTCCGATAAGACCCATTTGCTTCGTTTACTCTTGTGTTTAAGGTTCAGCAATTCACCTTTCTGATAGTAAATTTTGGATATATAAATATAAAACTGAAACCCCGAGTTCCTACTTGGGTTTTTACCTGACAAGGGAAAAGGACAGAGATGCTGGCGGGAAAACCCTACGAGTCAAGTTTCCTCCATCCTGGCTGCCCTCCCCCTTCTTCCCACTTACACGAATGAAATAACCCTAAGAAAAAGTTTATAATCTAATCCGAGAAGAGCTCAAAAAAAGCAAATCATTCATGATGAATGCACCTAGGCCCCCTCACAACTGCGGGAAAGGAGGAGAAAGCTAGGTCCCCGAGTGGGCAGCCACTCGGCCAGAGAGCAGGGCGACCTAGCGCCCCCGGCGGGCCGGCGGGTAGGCCTGGCCTCGCGATCTCCAAGACTACAGCAACTCCTTTCCCCACTTCGGTGGGTGATTTCGCCCGTTTTCCCTACCCGGGACTCGAAAATTATGTCGGGGAGTGAGAAGAAAGGTAGCAAAGAATGCAGTGGGGACGCAGAAGGGGCCTAGGACCTCCAGCAGGCAACAACCTAGAGAAAGGAACGGGGGAAGGGGTTACAAGGTGGGAGAGAAAAGGGGACTGCTGGGATCTGGGATCGCAGTGGTGGGCTGGGGACTTCGGGAAACGGAGGAACCGGCTAAGGCCAAAGGGGTGGGGCAAGGCCTGTATGAGAGCCGGGGCCGCGGATAAGGGACCCGAGGTTGGAGTAGGGTCGGGTTTCGGCCTTACCTGAAGTCCTTGTCACTGGATGTCATTTTTTCCAGCAGATTGGAAATGTGGTACGAGGCGCTCGCCATGTTGACGGCCTCGATCCCGCCCGCCGGCGCCGCCGATGCTTCTGCCCACTGCCGCCGCCGCTGCTCTTGCTCTCACTCGCGGCGGTGCCGCTTCCAGGGTCGCAGCACGACGCAGACGCTGACTACGGAGGCGCCTCGACGGGTTGCCCCCTCCCCGGCGAAGCGTGGGCCTGGCTGGGGGAAAGCAGAGGCTAGGAGGCCGGCCTAACAACGGCGCTGCTCGCAGGAGAACGAGTTCATAGGAAGCAAGGAGTACAGCAGGGCCTCTCCCAGGAGCCAGACACTTCCAGTCCTGCTCGTCCCGCTCCCACACCCTCCACACTCTCTCCCTAGGGCTAGAGGCCAAAGCCCGCCTCCTTCGCTCCGGGGGGAGGAGGCGGTGTACGCCGGACGCCACGGAAAGCTGAGGTCAGAGTTCACGGAGGTCTCCCGTGCACGCAGTAGAGGCGCTACCTAAAGAGTAATCCTGTTGGCTGGGGCTTGTGTCATTCTTCACAAGTACCGCCCTTCAGGAGGCAAGACCAAGACCAAAAAGGGCTATTCTCGCGAGATTTAAAAGCGACAGTTAAAGCATGGGGGAGCAAGTGGGGCAAGTGTACCTAACCTAGAAATAATTTGGTATTTTTTTTCTGTATGACAGAGAAATCGCTTACAATTTTTAATGAGTATAAGGACTGGGAGTAGTGCTAGTTAAGGGGTTAGCCTGGTGACCAACAGAAGACTTACTAAAAGGATCTTTCGTTTCGAAGGAGGTGCGTGGCCTACCTTACCTTAACCACGATGGTATAATGTTGCCACGTGAAAACCACAAATCCCAGAATTCAGTTGGGGAGGTTTACAGTGGGTTAGGGTTTGATTGGCCGAAGGAACTAACCTTTACTGGCTCCCTTGGAAGGAATGAATGCTGGGATTTGCAGTCTGGCAAGGCAGCTATGGTGGAAAGAAGCTTAAGAACACAGCGCACCGGGTTTCTGCAGCCGATAGAGATTTTCTCGGCTTTTGCTCCTATGGGATGTCTGCGGAGCTAGGCTGCTGCGGTTTGGGCAGGCGCATTGCGAATCAGCTGGTGTCCTTGGCAAAAGCCTAGTAGCTACTTCCTAACAGTAATCCTTGATAGTGATAGTAGAGCTCGCTCTAAACACAGCTAGCTGTTCCTCTGCTGGGCACACTCCCTCCGCACGTTGAAGAGCCAGTTCCTCAAAAAAAAAAGGACCATGATAAGATTAATGGGCCAACTACTGATGATTATATTCAGGGCCTGCTGGTTTTATTCAGAAAAGCTAAATGAGTAACCAGTTTTTGTGGACTTGATAATCCAATGGCTGTGTGTTTTATTGTGCCCACAGACATACATACAGCAACCATCGATTAGATGTTAAATTACTTGTTTTAGCATCCATTTTTTTATCTGTTTAGTTGGAGCTAGCTTCGGGCATTTCAAAAAAAAAAAAAAAAAAAAATCCCAGTCAAGACAAGAGGAAAATTCAATCTCAATCTATTACTGCTCCTACTATAAAAAATGAAAACAAAAAACTTTATGTTCTCCCAAGTATTAAATTTGACTTTACTCTTCTTTCCTTTAGCCATCAAACGTTGTTCAATGTCTTCTAAAAGCAAGGCGTTGTTGTAGGCAATACCAGTTAAAACAGATGACCGGGATCTGACTTCTTAATCCATACCCAAAATTTCCCTCATTATTCTTGTGTACCCCCATATATCCTTTTACTTTAATACTGTTTTTCTCCCCAGTAGTACCACATCCCCCCTCGTTTTACGTATCATCCATCATGAGGTTTTCTGAGACCTTCAGCCACAATAAATTCCTTTCTGCTCTGAACCTTTCCTCAATAGTTACTATAAACTATACGCATACACATCACATACAAATAATCCAGTCATTTATATTGTGTGGACCCCAAGGCTTAAAATCTGCCATCTGGTGATAATCCTTTCTTTTAGCCTGAATCCAAACTGTGTAAATCCTTTCATCTATCAGTTTCCAACTGAACTATAATATTTGTAGTCAGACAGCTTAAGTATAAATCTTGTTTACTGCCTCTTACTAGCTGTCTTGGGCAATTCATGTTTAGCTCCCCGAGCCTGAGTTTCTTCGTGGGAAACAGATGATCATCAGAGTATCACCCCATGAGGCTGTTTTAAGAGTCGAATGAGCTGCCCTGGCCAAGTCGCTCAATGGTTTGAAGTGCCATCCTGTACACAAAAAGGTGGCTGATTTGATCCTGGTAGGAGGGCATACTGAGAGGCCACCAATCAGTGTTTCCCTCTCACATCATTGTCTCTCTTCCTCTCCCTCCCTCCCCGCTTTCCTCTATCTCTAAAAAATAAAAGAGTCAAATGAGCTTGGTCTGCCTGGGCCACCATAACAAAATACCACCGATGGAGTGGCTTCAACAACAGCATGTATTTTCTCACAGTTCTGGAAGTCCAAGATCAATATGCTTGCAAAGTTGATTTCTCCTAAGGCCTTGGCTTGCAGGTGACAGCCCTCTCATTGTGTCCTCACACAGCCTTTACTCTGTGTGCACTCACCTCTGGTATCTCTTTCGCTGCATATAAGGAAACCAGTCCTATTGGATTAGCTCCCCGCCCCCACCGCTTTAACGTGATTTAACCTTAATTGCCACTTAAAGGCCCTATCTTCAAATACTTTCACATTGGAAGTTAGAGCTTCAACTTATGAATTTGGGGGGAACAAAATTCAGTTCGCAACAGATACTGCATATAAAATACCATATTCTGCCATGTATAATGCACACCCACATTTTTGGCCCAAGCTTCCAGAAAAAATTTTTTTTGCTTTAATTTTTAAATTCAATTTTTATTTATTTATATCTAGATACTTGGTTTTTGTATTGTAAAGGGATTTTAGCATTTATTTTTAAACATATTATGGCACAAGAAGTTTTATGTAACAAATAATTACAAAACACATGAACAGATACAAGGTGTTTCAGGTACTACCCATATATAATGAATACCCTTATTTTTCACTCAAAAACTTGGGCAAAAAAAGTGTGCATTATATACAACAAAATACGGGACTTAGCACATTGTCTGGAACATAATAATGTTTATAACTAATATTACTTGCACACTTACAAAGGTCTTGGTAAGCATCTAATAGAATTTGGCTGTTTTTATTATATTCCCTCAGTCTTTTTCTTGTCCCTATCCCAAACAATTCTACATAGCCAGTTTTCCAAAACACTATTTTTATATTGTTACTCACCAATTTTAAAAGTTCAGTGACTATTACCAAACAAAATCCAAATGTTTTGGACATCAGTGGGCTACATCTGTCACTATCCCTTTCTGACCTTTTCCCCACTATTCTAATACAGGAATTGCTCCCATCAATTTCATTGTTGAGTCCCTCAAAAACCTTACTCCAAGTTTTTGTTCATCATCATCATCATAAGCACTTACTTAAAGGTCAGGAGCTACATTAACTCATTTAACCCACATTTCAAGTATGAAAGGCACAGAGAGGTTAAGCGAGTGGCTTCAAACCTACATGCCAAACCTCTACTGAAATGCTTCTCCCTGCCTGGGATGCCTTTCCTATCCCCCACCTCCCTTTCAAGAATCTTGAACCAATCACAGTGTTTATAAGCTAGCCTCCAATAAGAGTATAAATTCCTTAAGAGTATACATCACCAACTTTAAACCACTTATGCTTCTTTCAATTAGCCCAGTCCAAATTCGTAAGAGGCACTCAATAATGCTTAATTTTATTTTGTCTTCTTGACCACTTAGAGATTTGATTTGTGTATCACTGAATTTAGCTTGTTACTAAACAGTGGGAAAATGCTTTCCGTTTACGATCTGTAAATGCTAAATTAATCTAAGTGCAAAAGGAAATAAGCCTAGAAAAGACTATCCTCTAAAAGGTTTCTTTCTAGTCAATGGTCATAATGGAAAACTGAGACAAGGAATTTGAGAGACGAAAAAAATATATAGTCCTTCAAGCTATTGGCAAGTTCTTTAAATGCCAACCAATACTTTAGCTTAATTCACAAATATTTATTTTGTGTCTATACTGTGCCAGGTACTACATACTGGGGACACAAAGATAAGCAAGACATGTTCCTTAATCTTGAGGAATATTCATATTGACCAAATCTTAAATTTTATATTAATTTTTTGTATTTTAGGCAAAATTGAGAAAATTGCTTACCATAAGTACAGAATTAAAATAAATTTATATTTATATTCTATCTTTGTAATGAGAAATCAATCTGGCATTGTCTTCATAATGTTTAAATATGGTAAGGCTGAGGTGAATTAAGTATTTGATATTTAGAGGTAAATATCAATCAAGGGGGAACAATGAAACATTACATCACTGATTTATTGAATCATACAAAGTTGTTGGGGTACCAGCATAAAATGTTACTTTGTTTTGTTTTTCAAAGATACTCTGTCAGATATCTTCCAGGACTCTTAATGACATGTTGGACAGAACCCACAGCTTTCCCTTTGAAGACTTAAAAGTCCGATCCAGTTTAGTCCAGTGTCCATCCTGATACCCACTACTGGCACTAGATCTCATACAGTTAAGGAGGATGGCAAAAGAGAAGCTAAGGGGAAAGAAACAAATTTTCCTTCTTAAAAGATAAAAGATTTATACGATCTGAGAGAAACCAGAGTTTAGAAGCAAGTTTTCTTTATTCAGCTGTTACTGTTATACTTCTCTCCTAACTGTAGGTGGTATCTAGCAGACACCCATATATTCTCTTGTGAGAGTCAAGGTTGTGACTTATTTAAGATGTCCTTCAGAGGCCTTTCCTCTGCACACTTCCATGACCTAGTATGTCTGAGCACTCCTTAGCCCTCTAGGTGGCAAGTAGTACTCACAGATGAGGTACCTCAAAAAGGCTCAAGACCATTTTATTTCAGAGGGAGTGTTTTTTTGGCCAGCTGGAAATTCATGCACCTCTGCCACACTAAATGAAGGGTGTGCAGGCTTCTGCGCTGCAATACCTCTGTCCTGCCACTTCTCCCCATTTCTCTTCTACCCTCCTCAAGTCTGCACAGATTAGTAGGTGGCCAACCACAGGATAAATCATCTAGAGTTTTGGGGGTACGAATGTGAAATGTTTATTGCTTTGTTTTTCAAATCACTGCTTTCAAACACACTGTCAAATAGTTTCCTTTACCCTTAATAACACCTTGGGCAGACCTCAAAGCTTACCAAACCATTCCCTTCCTGCAAGGATTCTCATTTCCTCTGAGTGGTGGTGTTTTGTTGTTGTTTTTCTTTGTTTGTTTGATTGGTTTGGGGTTTTTGGCATGGGAAAGGAGGGAAAGACCTAGCACTCTGTCAACTAATAATTGTCACATTGCTCTTAAATCCTTTCTTCCCATGGTAGTCATCTTACAAACTGGATGGTGTTAGTAGGATGATGGTAACAAAGTTGCTCCTGGAAGGTGAGACTGGCCCCCTTTGGAGAGTCTCTTTAAAAATAGGATATTTTATGCCTAACCTTTTCATCTTGGGAACTTCTAAGACAATAGGGAATGTCCATTTTATACATATATAGAGGGAATGTGAGGAAAGAGGCCTCTAGGAATGTGGAAGGGCAATAAACAGGGACAAGTTTAGAATGAC
The DNA here is from genome assembly GCA_028533065.1 of Trachops cirrhosus. Lineage (NCBI taxonomy): Eukaryota > Metazoa > Chordata > Mammalia > Chiroptera > Phyllostomidae > Trachops > Trachops cirrhosus. The sequence goes on along the minus strand of CM052539.1, from coordinate 56,566,680 downwards.
AATGACTCTTGTGGAGAAAGAGAGTGGTGTAGAGTGATACAACAAAGAATAAAATTTTCTATGTGGAGTTATGGTTGTTGAAGCCTAACTTGGTAACATACAATTCCCTGGTGATTTCAGAGAAATATTACTGAGTCCAAGTTATTTTCCCAAAAAATGCTTGAGGGCTGTATATCAATTTCCATCTTTCTCCACTCTCTTTACAAGGGGCTCCACTGCAACATTTCTCAAACTGTGTACTGGTCCTGAATGCTGGTTCCATAAGATATCAATAGAAGCTGATACTCTTGCGGGATAGGGGGAGTGATGGAGCTTGTAGTTGTGGTTAAGAAAAAGAGTTTAGAAGACAGCATTTTTTCAATTGTTTATTGACTTGAGAGATAGAGAGGAAGGGAGACAGAGAGAAACACAAATTTGTTGTTCCACCCATCCATGCATTCATTGCTTGGTCGTTGCATGTGCCCTGACTATAGATGGAACCTGCCACCTTGGTGTTCCAGGACACTGCTCTAACCAACTGAGCTACCCAGCCAGGGCAAAACAGTTTTTCTTAACTGCAGAACATCTCAGAACATGTCCTATGCTAATCATGTCTTGTGAATCCCAAAGAAGTATATACAGAATCCCTAAGAAGTGAATTTTGTTTTGTTTCCATCTCCTTTCCTGTGCATCTACTTGACACATTTGAAACTTTCAAAAGTTCTACGACCATCTCAAGAGATCACAGTACAATACCAGGAAACATAATTTGGATATCATTATTCCATTTGTTATTTTTTTTTCTGAAATGAATTTTCAGTGGGTGATGGGAAGAAGCAGACTTGATAGAAAATGAGTTTATTTGACATTTACTTTAAAACAGCCTTTTGCCAGGTAAATGTGGACTGTGTTTAATTCATACATTTGTTGTAAATCGAGTTAAAGAAAATAAAGAAAATAGAACTGTATTTATTCAAGTAGCCATTAATTTCTGAAATATAATTCTTTGTTGAATGTCAAAGCTGATATGCTAATAGAGGAGGAAAAGGGCAGTTGTGATTTGTGTCTCAGTAGACAGCTTTGCGTGCAAAGTAACAGACACAAAATGCTTCCTGTTATAGATCATTTGTCAATACTGAATTCAACTTAGATGCAAAAGGAAGTACGTGCTACATGTGACTGATCTTAAGATTTATTTCCAATTGATTAGAAACAATGCAATAGCTACAGTTTTTCCTATGAGCTACTCTCTTCTAAACAACTGCTTGAAGCTCCTTGTTAATTTTTAGTGGCACTCCAAATCAAACTTTATTGTTATTCTATGAAGGGATTTTTCTTTTAGAGTTAGAAATACATTTGCAGCATATTAGAGAAAATTACAAAGATTATTTTATGTCACAAGATATTGCCTTTAGAATATCTACCATTTCATTCTTGCTTTTGACAAATGACAAATATTTGGCATTTAACATTTTTAAAAAGCAAATATTAACCATCACCTGGCATTTACAAATCATAACATTTTCTGATATAAATTTATGAGATCACTGTCTAGGATTTTCAGGCAACTAAAAATATAACTTTATAAGTATAAAAGCTGGTTATCAGTTTTGGCAGAAGGATGAGGAAGAAAGTACCAGCATTCAGCAAATGTTGCATTTTGCTTTAAATACAGATGTTGTGCTGATGATATCTTGTCTCATCGCTTAAAAGGGTATCTGCTTGCTACCAGGTGCAAGTTTTCATTTGTGAGAAAAGGTGTGAAAGAGTAATTAAAGACTTGAGCCCATAGAATCAGGGATTTTTTTTTTCCAGATCAGGGATTTTTAAAAAAAAAATTACAGTAAAATAAGGCAGGAAAGATAGTAATTTTAGTGAAAATAAATTTAATAAAATGGTGCTGAGACTCTTTCAGCAATGGATATTCATGCCATGAAATCAGTCCATCGTTGTTACTTATACTAATAGGTGAAGCAGTAAAAACATTCTAAATAAATTGCTCATTATATGAAATTGATTTAAGGCATAAAAAGAATAACTCAGAACTCTCACTATTAGAAAGCAAGAGATAGTAACTAGAAAGGAGGAACCAGGAATTGTGTAAAAGAGTATATATTTCCCATATATGTGGACAGTCTTGATAACAATTTTTAGGAGCTAGTGACATTATATTTAAAACACACAAAAATGTTTATGTGCTAATGCTCCATTTAAAATTAGTTAGTAGGCATAGTTACAAATAATTACTTGAACATATAATAAAATTATTTTGCTTGTGCTGTACTCCCATATTTCCAACTGCACTGGCACATTTCTGCTTAGATAATGCACCATCACCTTAAACTCAGTATGTGATCACGTGTAGCCAGTGATTCAGAGTGCAGGCTCTAACTCACAGAGAGCTGGGTTCAGATCCCCATTATACCACTTATTCTGTATTCTTGGGCAACTTCTCTCAAATAAGAATGATACTAATAATTCCTCGGATTAAAAGAGGCTTAAGTGAGATGAATATAAAATACTCAGTACAAGGTACTTTAAAAATATTACCTACTATTATAAACCAAAATTATTTTTCTCCAAAAACTTAATCCACTTCCCTATTGCATTTCTTTTCATAGGTCCCACAAATATTCCAGTCTCCTAGACTAGAAATCTTGGGAAAATACTTGAATTTTGCATTTCCTTCATTATCTATATTCACTTCAACACAATTCTTTATTAAAATATCACTTCTATTTTTCCTTTCTAATACAGTCCCAATACAATTAGTCTCTCTAGGCCCTCTTCAATTCATTACTCACAGAGTAATTCAGTAAACTGTAGCCCCACTATATCCTAGTTAAGCCATTTAGGGAAACGAGTTAACCTTACTAAGCCTCGGTGTTCTCCACCACAATTTTGGGATAATAATATCTATCTCATAGACCTAATGTGAGGATTAAACTGTATAATGCATGAAAAATCCTTTTTTACTGTGCCTGATACAAGAGTAATTGCCCGACAAATTGGAGTTACTTTTACCATTTCCTAATTATCTGTTCAATATTTACAATTTAAGATCATTTTAGCTTTTTCAGCTGTCACATCTCACTGTTGCTTCATTGATCTTTTGGTCCACAGAATCTTCTAAACATTTCCATTATTACACTGGGCTCGGTTATTCCACTTACCATCCCCTCCTCTAAGTTCATTGTTAGTGCACTGCAAGTGATTTTCAGCTCCAGCTGAGCTTAGAATCCACTGGGGTGCCTCTAAAAAGTATTGATGCTCAGGCTGCACCCAGAAGAATTAAATAAAAATCTCCCCAGGTAATTCAACTATGCAACTAGCATCGAGAACCACATTTTGTTTTGTTCTGTTTTCATCTTTTCGTTGTTGTTGTTGGTTATGGTTTTGTTGGTCATGTTTTGCTTTTCTTTTCAATGGGGTGTCTATTTGCAGAATTTTGCTTCAGTGTCTGAAGATATTTTTGAATCTTGATTTTACCATGAGACATGCTGCCTACCCTTTACCATTACTGAGTTTCTGTAAATTCAGGCATCGTGTCAGCGATATTCTTAACTAAATTATTTGTATAAAAAAAGAGAGGGAATAAGACAGTAATATACCCCTGGAAAATTCTTCATGACTTGGTTTTAATTCATTAATTAGCTCTTTGGAGAGTATCATTAATCAAGTACTCCAATTACAAATCCACATAACTGCACTGATTATACTTCTTAATCTGCAAACATCACTTCTTCTAAATCTTCTATAAAGACTATTATGAGAGAACATGTCAAAGGAGTTTCTAAAATCAAGATATGTTATAATCCTATCAAAATATTATGAGGTTTACCTGGCATGATTTTTTTAGTAAACCTGATCACAAGTTTCCTTCCCCAGTTCTTAAAGATTCAACAATTCATTCCAGAGCCTTACTCGTAGTCACAGCGAGCTCTCAGTTCTGTGGTTTGCAGTATCTTTTACTTTTTTTTATTTGAAGCTTTATTTTACTAACTCTATATTCCAAGCACGTTTTCAGTTCCCTCCAAACTTCTGAAGATTATCAGCAGCCACTTAGTAATTAATACTCAAAAGGTTTTTGATAGATTGAGGTGATGGTATCCTTTTGATAGCCTGAGATATTATTGTTCACCCAGGTCTGGAAATGAACTAGGGCAGATACATATGTTTTTACTATTTTACTCTCTTGATCTTCTTTTCTTCTTATTACTATTCATTTTGTTCATTCCAAATAATGATAAATCCTCACAAAAAAGATGGAAAGAAATATAGTGAAAGAGTTAGTAATGTTAAAGAAAGTTAAGTATTTCAAATTAATATTTTCTATTCAGCAGCATTGTGCCGTTCATTCCAAATGGTGGCCTCACATACCATTTCTGTTTCCTTACTCACAAATAAGTTATTCTTCTTGTTATTAGTAATTTTTCACAAGCCCCAGAATCTTCTGAGCTTTTAGCCTTGCTGACATCATTTTTGTATAACCCTTGCTCCTAGCCAAATATTTCTTCTTCTCCTTCTCCTCCTCCTCCTCCTTCTTTTTCATGAGATTTCCCCTCATATTTCTGTCCTCATTTTTTTCAAGTCTTTTAAAGGTGAACTCTCTGAAGATTTATCCATTTATTCATATTCATCACTTTATATTTCTCCCCCTTTTGCCCTCATCACTATATATCAGAGATTGGCAAACTGATTCTGTAAAGAGACAGATGGTAAAAATTTCAGGCCTTGTAGGCCTGCAGTCTCCATTGTGTTTACTCGGCTCTGCCACTGTAGCACAGAAGCAGCCATAGAAACACACACACAAATGATTGTGACTGTGTTCTGACAGAACTATATATGTGGATACCTGTTTGGGGGGTTACATACATTTTACATGTTTTAAAATATTATTCTTCTTTGACTTTTTCAAGACCATTTAAAAATGTAAAAAAAATCATTTATAGCTGATGCACGTACCTTGGTAAAAACAAAAAGATGGTTGGATGGAATTCACATGTAGTCTGTGGTTTGTCAGCCCTGCCGGAGAGGGGTCAGAATATACAGTATACACCATAATCAGTAGGAAAAAAATGATGGTAATAAAAATTATCATGTAAATGAGCTGAACTAGCTCATTTTTTCATTGGGAACTGTTTTCTTTGGGAACTGTTGTGGGTTGAATTATGTCCCCTCAAAAAATATTAAGCACTAATGTCTGGTACTTATGAAATGTTATGGCTATATTGGGGTCCCCAAAGGACTGGCATGGTATTGTCACATCTAGCTTAGCACCTTGCACAAAATATGGAGTCAAAAAGATTGCTAATTTGAGTTGAGAAATGAAAGACAGTTACTTTGAATATTTGTATTCAAATTACATATACTCATAGAATTTAATGTCATTTCATTGGCCATTAAATTTATATTGTTCTTTAAATATTTTTTTGTTGTTTCTTAATGGAAAAGAATAGGGGGAGAAAACCAGTAGACTACAATAATGTCCCATTCTAAAGAAAAATATCAAAAAACAATAGAATACAATTTCAGTGGAAAATACTGAAAAGAAAATAAATTTATTACTTGACAAAATAAGTTTATTTTATATTCTACATCTAAAATTTTTGCTTTTCTTTGACTTTCTCCAATTCACAGTAGATTAATGAAGCAGAAGTAGGTTAATGAAGCAGAAGAATCCTACAGAGGAAATTCACTGCCACGCAGTATTTGCATACTCTTCTCAAGAAATTCCAAGGATAACTAGTAACCCCAGAAGCTAAGAGCAAGGCATAGAACAGATTTTCCTGCAGAGCCTTCAGAGAGAGCATGGTACTCCCATCACCTTTGTGTCAGACTTGTAGTCTCCAGAACCATGGGAGAATGTTGTTTTGACCACCTGGTTTGTTGTGCTTTGTTACGCATCCCTAGGAAACTAATACAGAGACAGAAAACAGTTTGCCTTGCAAATGATGTCATCTCAGTCTTTTCAAGGTTTATAATGGTACCTTCTGGATAATTGTTTATTCCCTCAGGGATTTCTCTCTTCTGTCTTCTCCAGCTTCCACAAGTGGCCTCTGGCCATACAGAAAACTTTCATTTATGTCATTAGGAAGGAGTATCTGGTGTTCTATAGCCTATGGTTGACATCAATTGAAATTTCTTAACCCACTTGGACTCTGGGCCCTGGTGTTCAAACTCATTGCATTCACTATGATACAGTTTAGTCTTCTCATTTCTGGGTGTCTTTGCTAGTGTTGCCTGCAGCTTTGGGTCATCATGCTGGCACCCATTGCTGATAACCAGGACCTTTCTCCTGACTCCTATTCCGAAGTCCCTATTCCAAAAATGAGGCCTATTTTGTTATCATTGTCCCTTCTTTATCCACACTATCCTCTCATGTGGGCCCAGGGTCTCTCAATTACTTACTTTCTCTGTATTAACCTGGACTGTGCAGGACCCTGAGAGACTGCCCTCAGGCCCACCAATCTAGGCCCCTCCCTCAGTGACTGTGAATCTACCGCTCCTCTAGCCTAAAGTCTATGTGCTATGGGCTTTTTTCTCTGAGAGGCATTAGAAATGTTTCCAGCCTGTATCTGAGGAAGTCAACAATGGCCTTCTGATCTGGCATTCTCCTAAACATATCTGGGTATTTCTGTTTATGTGTCCTCCTCAGAAACTCACATCTAGGTAGTAAAACTCACTTCTAGGTATGGGGTGGAGAAAGCCACACTGTCTTGCTTTCAGCCCTCAGTGTTGCAGGAATTTTCTGTACCACATTCTCATTGTTTCTGCTGTATGTTCACTTTTTAAGATAAACTCTTCAAGCTTTGGTTCTCGAATGAAGTCCAAACTTCAATGATGATGAGAGAAATCCTTTATTCTCTCATAAAAGCTTTCTTTTGAGACTCTTGTCTCCTTATGAATTCTTAAAAGCCAAATCTGGGACTCAGGGCAGAGCAATGACTTTTTCTTTCAAGGCTCTCGTTGTCTTCTTTTCCTGGAGACCATGTGCCTCCTAACGTGACCCGCTCCTCTTGGCAGAAGGACTACACAGGGTAAAGGTAAATTGTTGAGGTAAGAAAATGTGCCAGGTGATATTTTGAGAGTAATCTTCTATATCAGATTTATTCATGATTTTATTGCCAGAACTTCCTTTTTGGATTTTATTCCCTAACTTGTGGAACTCTGTGGCTTTTAAGAAATTGTTAAAGAATTGTTTTTTTAATTTTTCTTAGAAAAACTTGAATTGATTTTAAATGACAAATACAGCTATTTTGGACCCCAAAGAGTAGCCCTACTTTTTCAGATTTAAAAGCTTCTCCACAGGAAATTTTGAACAATTTCCCAAGGGCTTCCCTGGAAGATATTGGGACACTGCCTGCACCACAGCCCCCCGCACCCCACCCCAACCAAGTCACTCTCATGAGGGCCCCTTTCTAACCAGGCTGGATAGACTCCCAAGGCCAGACTCGTCTTCCATGATGACTTTCTTCTGTCTCAGGAGGGATCTCCTGACTCTCTCAGGCATCTGCTAGTATCCTGCGATCCCTTCCACCAGCATTCTCAGGATCTAGAGAAAGGAATCTTCACTGTTTTTTCCTGGGAAACATCAAACAGGATTTCTAATGGCTATTCTGACATCCTAGAATTCTTGAGAAAGTCATGCAGATACTATAATGTGTCAGTGAATTTCCTTTGTGGAATCCTTCTATATTTTTAATGTACATCATTAACCATCTACTGTGAATAAGAAACAAAGAAGAACAAAAATTTTAGATGTAGATTGTAAAATCAACCTCGAGTAATGAATTTATTTTCTTTTCAGTATATTTCTACCTAAAATTTACTGTCTTGTTTTCTAGTATTTTTCTTTAGAATAGTACATTATTGTAGTCCACTGGTTTTCTCCCCATATTTCTTTCCATATTCTTTTCCTTAAAAATATATTTAAAGGGCAATATGAACTTTAAGAGACTTTGAAATTACTTATTAAACTATATGTTAGTATATAATTTGAATACACATATTCAAAGTAGTTGTTTTGCATTTATCAATTCAAATCACCGAACATTTGTGATTTCCCATTTTGTACTAGATGCTGCAATACCCCGCCGGCCCTTTGGGGACTCCAGTCCAGTTATTACAACACATGAGATGCAGAATAGCAGTGGGGCAGAGATCTGAGCTCTTGTTAGATCTGTGATTTACAAACCAATGATGAAAAGTAACACCAACGTGCAGCATGTGGATTGGAAGCAAGGGACTAGTTAGGACTGTAGTGAAACCGGATTTCTAAATATTTGATAAAGAAATGGAATTAGAAATTTTGAAACAAGGGTAGGGCTGACAAAGGTGGAACTGGGCCAGGACTGGGAGAAAAAAAATCTATTTCTTGGTGTATAAATAAAATAACCAAAGTTTGAAAGTATTTATGTCTTACCATTTTGCTTAAACATTTAGCTAATATATATGTTTTTGTGACTAGATGTAAATGTGCCATTTTGTTGTTTATATTTTATGAAATATCTAAATGAATATGTTGTGAAAATGATATGATCTTATATAACCCAAAGTATATACATTTTAAACTCACATATATAACTAACTAAAATGACTTTTAAAGTAAATAATTGAGGAATTCTACACATTATCCTACTTTTACCCAGTAAATTCTTTTTACTAAACTTGTATTAAAGTCTTGTACAGCCCTAAGTCCATCTTACTGGCTTCTCTCACATTGGGTTTAACTCTGTTCCAAGCGGAACACATCACGATAGGACAAATAGCTTAGACACCAGGGAAATTCTTTTTTACCATTGCTCACAATCTCTCTAGATATGGCATTTCTGAATAAATCTGGTAATATTTTTGAAGTGTTTCTTAACCTTGTTCCTAAAAATCAAATTCAATGAGAGAGTTGCTAATCAGGGGACTTGTGGGTTGGAACACAAGGACCGGCTGGCCTGTGCTTGTCCCGCTTAAACCAGCTGTGCCCTCAGTGGGGGGAGGGGGCGTGTGGGCACGCCAGCAATCACGCCAAACAACCCGCTGGGATAAAGCCAAAAAGTCTGAGAACTGTGGTCTCCATATTTTATTTTTTAAGTCTATTTATGTAAGCTTTATATGCATACTTTATTAGAATAATAATGTCTATATGCAGTTAGTAAATAAATACATCTACATACGTTGGGAGGATATACTCAATTATTTTTAAATGTTAGAGGAATGAAATTTAAAACACATCTGGGGGGTACTGAAACAATACCACCACCCTTACCATTCCCACTGTGCTGCCTGCAAAAAATATACAGCCTGTTAAAGAGATATCCTTACAATTAGGGGAATGAAAGATGCTCTTTTCCTGAGTAAATTTTGGTTAATCTAAAAAAAATGCTTTCAAACAATGCTTGTATGAAAAATGACTTTAGGATGTTATAGTGTATTTCATTATAGTAAAGATATTAGATCTCTCTTTTATCTGATAAATTATTTTGTAAGGACTCATGATCACCGTTCTTAATACTAACTTTCAATCTCTAGAAGCATAGCAACTGGCTTTAATAAAACACCTGACATTTGAGGATTTTTTTCACAAAATACTGAAGTTGACCTCCTGTTCTTATCCTCTACCCCATTCTCTGCAAATATGTCACTGTCAGACTATTTTGATTAAATTGAGGACTCTGGTCAATTGTGTGTGTGCGTGCCGGGCGGTGGGGAAGAGCGTGTCTTATCATCCTATTATGTCTAATGGTACTTTAAACATTTCTCTGAGTGGCCAGCCTTTAAAAAAAAACCTTGGGAGAATCAAACATTTAGCCTAATAAAACATTTAATGCTCTTTATAATGGTGTTTTCTGCTGGTTTTGTGTGTGTGCGTGTGTGTGTGTGAAAATTTAGCACTGAGATCTTTGAGACTATTTCTCATAATCTTTTCATCAGAAAGATTCTTCAGTAAAATTTACTAAATTCTTTAGTAAAATAACACAGAAAAACATCTTACATCCACAAACATTTTGAAATCTAGTTATTTAAACAAAACTAATTTTCTTACTGGTTTCCAATTTCTCCCTACACATTCTATCAAGTTTGTTTCACACAGTGAGTCCACTGCCCGAGTACATGCAATCTCAGAGATAAAGGGCTTTTATCATTCAGACTAGAAGGCATAAAGCGCAAAGTGCTGTTTATGTTGGGTCCTCAGTGGTGGTGAGTCATGACACTGCTTTCAGTCTTTTCAGAAAGAAGCATCTCTACCTTAGAAGGTGAACTCAAGTGATGTCATTGATATATAGGTTATGGCATTATTGGGGTGCTGTCAAACACTAGTCTCTCCTAAAATTATTTCTTGACAAATGAGCAAAATTTAAGCATAGAAAAAAAAAATCACCTGATAATATTTTTTTCAAGAGTGGGCACCAGTATGACAAAGTTTTAGAAGATGAGGTGCTTAATAAAATTTTTGAGTAATAATATAAAATACTGAATCGATTTGTATAGCTTCTACATAATAGCTATGTATACAAGATGGGCTTCCAACAAATGCATAATTAAATGTAGGTATTTCATGGTTTTGGGATATAAATATCATCTTATGTTACTTGAAGTTTCTTAATTGTTTGTTGGTAGCAGAGAGCATCTGAAGAGATAGAAGTAAAATGCTGTCACACTGCAGCAAGTGGCAGTGACAAGGCTTTGGAGTTGGGTAGAAATGCATGAGTTAGAAAACAGCATCCAGAGTTTAACTAGTCGTATTTAACAAGTAACAACCTCCAGTTCATAGGGGGTTTGTGTGTGAAGACAAAACGGAAATATGCAGATTCAAAATTTTCCCCAGCATCTAGCACATAAGTAAGCCTTCCATTGGAGAAGGTTCTTAACAGTGATGCTGTGCTAATCTAACCGAGTTCTTCAAACAGGACTGTACACTCTTGCTGGAGAGTGAAATTGTGAGAAATAAGCAATATAGCACCCTTATCCTCGGGGGATATTTTCCAAGACCCTTAGTGGATGCCTGAAACCAAGGACAGAACCAAACCCTACATATATACTATGCTTTTTCCTATACATACACACCTTTTATGTAGAGGAAGCATTTTATGGCTTTTCTTTGGCATATCTGAATCCCCAGCATTTCTAGTCTTGGGCTTGGGGGCCATTATTAAAGTGGAATAGGGTTACTTGAACACAAGCACTGAGATATCACAACATTCAGTCTGATAACTGAGGAGGCAACTAAGTGACTACTGGGCAGGGACTAGCTGCAACATGGATGTACTGGATGTAGGGATGATTCACGTCCCAGGAGAGACACAGTAGAAAGATGAGAGATTTAATCGCACTACTCAGAACAGCTTATGAATTGTTTATTTCTGAAATTTTCTATTTAATATTTTCAGACCAGAGTTGATCACAGGTAACTGAAACACAGACAGTGAAACTGTGGATAAGGGGGACTGTCACCGAGCAAAGCAGGGCCCGTGCACTTAGAGCCTTGGTGCATGGCCTAAAAACTAGTGTTAAGGGAAACAAGTTTTTATTTACAAAATTCTAACCGCGGAGTGCGGGGGAGGTGGCTGGAACCTCTTCAGCTCAGAGCCCTGCTCTCCAACGAGAGCCAGCACAGCCCTTGCTCCTCATCAGGTTATAAACCAAAAACAAGCCCAATAGTTCCCCATATCCTTATCTGTTCTTAAGCTGGCTGCACAAACAGATCTCCATCTCCTCTGGAAAGTAAACTTGTGGGTTTCAGAGTTTCCATCCTGTCACAGCAGCTCACCCCTTCAGGATCTGGGGTGCGCTGTTGTCAGCCTCCATGTACTGGTTCAGGAAAACATGTGGCTTGTTACACTGGATCATGGTGAAGTCTAGGAAGGCACATATCCTAAGAGAGTGGCTTCTCTATGCATCCTTTAGAGAAGCAAAAGTCTACAGTCTCAGCATTCCCAGCCACAGCATTCCAGCCCTCTTCCACGAATCCATGTTTGGTTGGGCAGGTCCTTGCAATTCCCAGCACCATCAACTGTGCTGCCGTGTTCTCCAGGCAGATTTCCCAACAGGTCTCCTCTTTCTTACTCCAGCTCCTTCCTTACTACACCAGACTGCATGGTGGAAACCTGTCTACAAACTGCATAGTTGCTTGCTGCTTTCTCTGTCTAATCTCATGGCCAAATACCTCATGGCTCCTTCCTCATGGCTATCTGTTCAGAGAAGCAGACATAGCTCCTCCCTCACTATAGGCAGTGTGGCTGAATCTCTCTCACATGGCTGCCCACTTCACTACAGAGTGACATGGCTGCCTCCTCCTCTCTCAGCCCTCATAGTGGACCAGCACCCCTCTCTCTCTGCCTGCTCTTATTTTAAATTATGACCTGGAGTTTCCCATGTGACCTCATCTCTGGCCCCTCCTACAATAAGCTACATGTGCCAGTTTCCCGAATCTTCTACCTTCTCTCAGCTGCCATCTTTAGTCAAGGCAAGGGTTCCTGTGACACATGGGCTTCCAGGGAGGGCTTTCACCTCCCCTAGCTATGTCAAGAGTCACTGAATGCTCATAGAGTCACCTTTCGAACCAGCTTCCCTTCAGGAAAGACAGGACTATCCACTTGCCATTGTAATGCAAAGTATCTTAAACACTGTGTGGTCCTGTCTCCCTTCCCTTATTTCCCAACCACGGGCTGTGAGGACTTTGGGAACCCCTTGCTGTGCATGGTGTTTCAGCACTATAGTGTTTGTATTTTGGAAAAAGAGAATCTCCCTTCCAAAGGTTTATTCTCTTCTCATTAGCAGTTTTCAGCTCCATAGTTCAGAAAGGGAGCAAGCTATTCTCAGAAGTTAAAACGTTTTATTAATGTCATTCCCATGGAAACTTGTGAGGAAAGAAGTTGTGCTGATCAAGGGTGATTGATTATGTTAGAATCAGATAAAAAATTCAGCATTCACTGCTCTTTAATCTATGTCTGTCTCTTTTTCACCTGTCCAGGATTCAGTCAAGCCATTGCTTGTTCTGGCATGACTCCTAAGAAATTACAAAGATCCATAGCCCATTTATGTTTCCAAACAGAATGTCTTTATTCCTACTAATTTCTAACAAATCATTTCACAAATCTTCTTATATATATTCTTTTGTGCTTATAGTATAGCTTTGGGCCAATAGACAAGTTCTTACCACAAATGTAATAATTGAATATAGTTTTGTCATTATTTTCAGCAATCACAATAAAAGAAAACTTAAATGTATGAAATAGACAGCTTGTGGAGTGGTTATTCATAACAGAATTCCTTTATCATTAGCTTCTTGAAGAAAACAAAGGGCTGGCAGAGAAGCCCTAGGCTAAAATGTCAGGAGCTCTTGAGCAATGAAGCAATGGGAAAATAATCCAGTTTAACAACTTTCTTCCCCATGTAGTCTGTTAGGGAAGATTTACCTCTGGATACTCCTGGATCTGTATGTTTATTTGTTTTAATACTATTAAAGGGTTTCTTTTTTCACATACCCCAAACAATTCAATACATAAATAAGAACATTATGCCAAAGAGAGAAATAGTCTGTGTTGAGGTACTTATAATCCCTTTCATATATGGAAAGCAATGAACGCCTGCCTTATTAAGGGCAAAGATAACCAGAAACCACTAAAACAAGAAGACTTGTTGTAAATAAGGAGAAATGATGAAGTTTATTTATGTAGAAGAAAAGAGGAAGTTTCTGCTTTCTCATTTGACTTTTCAGTCAACATCTGTAACTGGATAAGTTCTAGAGTCTGGTGGTAGCTAGAAGATTAGTCTTTGGCATGCTTTGGCATAGATCATGCTCTCAGCTGCGCTTCTCTACATTGCCTTTCAACCAGAATAAAATAACTGCAGAATTTCTCGTTGCTTGAGCTTAATGACATCACAGATTTTTCCAGCTCTTTTGCTTCTCTCCCACCATCAAGTTACCGATTCAGATGAATTAGGTCATAGGTCATGACATACCATTCACACTAGTATTCCTTTTTTTCAATTTGAATTTTTAAATCAATCATAAAAATGAACACATACTAAAAATTATAGGCCTTTAACATGAATCTTATAGTGTGTAGAAGAAAATTGTCATCTAAAGGACAGGTTTTCATCTATATTTTTACCATGGTATGCATTAAGAAAAACATTTTATATCACAACTCAGTACATGCAAATTTGTAGGTATATATCCACATGCATGCATATGTGATATTGTGATTTATAATTAGAAATCCATATGTGGTCTTCATCCCCATTTCTGGTATAGAGCTCCTTAAACTCTTTGGGTTTCCCCAAGTAATGACACCAATAAAGGAATCATTTGTCATGTTAATGAGGTAACTATTGGAAAGCAACTATGGATGAGAGCTGATTGCCAACCAAAGAAGGGAGGGGGCTAGAGGCTGAATCCGTCACCAACAGCCCATGATTTCATCATTCACGCCTGTGTAATGACACCACAGCAAATCCCAAAAGAAAGGGTGAACAAATGGAGGTCTGGGGAGAGTGGCACACCTGGAGAGGGCGTGGAACTTTCTTGTCCTCTCCCCATACCTTGCCCTATGCACATCCTTCATCTGGCTCTTCCTGAGTATATCCCTTTATAATAAACCTGTGACCCAGTAACTAAAATGTGTCTTTGAGTTCTGTGAACCACTCTAGCAAATTAATCAAACCTATGGATGGCTATGCGAAGCTCTGATCTATAGACAGTCAGGCAGAAGCACAGGTGGTATAACCTGGACTTGCAACGGTGCCTGAAGAGTGGGGTTTGGGTGGTAGGGGGTGGGGATTGTGGGACTTTCCTGTGGGATCTAACACTCTCTGGCAGCAGTGTCAGAACTGACTTAAATTGTAAGACATCCAGCTGGTGTGCTAAGAATTACTTGGTGGTGTGAGGAAGCCCCAGCCCCTGCCTTCCCTCCCCCCACCCCACCACACATTAAAATAGAGCCCAGGAACTCAAAAAGACCATGGATTCCCACACAGCCAGATAATGTGAAACAAAGGTTTCGTGAAACAGTTCTTAGTCTTACTGTAGGCAATGCACTACAATGTTTTCTGATTATTTCATTTTTCCCCTGAATGGTTGGGAACCACTAATGAATTGTGACCTGAAATTTAAAAACTCCCTGCCTCAGGAGAATCCCTAGGACTTGCTTCTCTTGCTGAGAATCTGTTGAGCTTGTCACTGTTAGTACGCAGGGTGAAACCTTTTTGTTCTGCTAAACATTTATATACTTTCTGTCAGAAACCACTAGGAAACAGGTTTTTGTTACCTTTACGATAGTAAATGTGTCCAGACACTTAGGCCTGAAGTCTGCATATCTGTATTCAAGTAATTTTTTAGATCAATGCTTCTTGACTACATTCTGATGTACTCATTAAACATACTGTGAATTATGGGAAAAAAAGGGAAAATTTCAAGTACTTTAAAATAAAAAATGTAACATTATATCTGCTGCTTCCAGAATGATACTGGCAAATATCTTTCTTAGGGTAATAGGACAGAGCCTCTTGCCTGGAGAAAGGGAGGCTGAGGACTTGTCTGATGCCAATTTCACACAGCAATTGGAGGTGTGTAATTCCCATTTCGTCCTATCATGGACACACAAGACTTTTTCTTCTCCCATTTTCTAGATGCCTTTAATCTTGCAATCTATTTGCAGTCCATGGCTGGAAATAGGTTTTTTTACATAGCTGTGTGTGCAGTTAGTGACCAGAATTGGAAGAGCTTCTGTCTGCCACAGCAGAAATGTGGAGAGGCAGATGTGGCAGTCTGACGAAGCTTGGACTCAGAAAACTGGGGTTTGCAGGTTCCAGTCTTTGAGAATTATGCTGCCTTGGAAAAAAATCATTTCACTTCTCTGAGCTCCAGGTTAGTGAATGCACAGAGTATGTATCATAGGCCAGGTATGTAGTAGATTTTAGAAGACAAAGATACTAAAATATAATGCATACCCTTAAAATGAACATGATAATACTCTGATACTGTTCTCAGAGAATTGAAAGACAAAACAAACCCTGGCCAGGTGACGCAGTTGGTTGGAACGTCATCCTGTACACCAAAGGTTGCAGGGGCCATCCCCAGTCAGGGCCTCGGTTGTGGTTTGGGTCGGGTACATATGGGAGGCAACCCATCCATGTTTCTCTCTCACACAGATGTCTCTCTCTCTCTATCTCTCTTTCTCTCTCCTCCCTTCCTCTCTTTAAAATCAATAAACATATCCTCTGGTAAGGATTAAAAATATAAGACAGAACAAAGAGCAAATATCCAGCACAATGTTTCACCCATGTTAGGATTATTTGTTTGTTTCTTTTCTGTATTTGAAGCCATTTATTGTGAAACATAACACACATTTAGAAAAGTGCAAAAGCATATATGTTCAGCTAAATGAATTATTGAAAAGCAACCACTCATATAACTGTCACCCAGATGTAGAAACAGAATACATATAACTATTAACCCAGAAATTGCTACTTGCTTCACCCAGTCAGAGCCCCGCCCTCCCTCTAAAGGTAGCTACCTGCTTGACTTTCATGGTTAATACTGTTTTAGTTTTCTTTATATGCAAGGCTTTTTTTTTACCACATAAGTCTGCACCCTAAACATTACAGTTGATTTAGCCTGATTTTGCAGTCTGTGTACAATGTATTCTAGCTGGCCTGTGCTACATATCACATTATTTGTAAATTTCCTCCATTGCAAATGTCAGTTGCAGTCAATTTGTTTCTGTATAATATTCAATTGAATGAATACACCACACTTTTAATAAAAAATTTTTTTATCCTCACCTAAGGACACTTTTTCATTGCTTTTTAGAGAGAGAGGAAGGGAGAGAAGACAAGAGAGAGAAACATCGATGTGAGAGAGAAGCACCCATTGGCTACCTCCCATACTCACCCAGAGTGGGAATCAAACCCGCTATCCAGGTATGTGTCATGAAGCCAACCTGCAGCCCTTTGGTTACTGAGTGATATTCCAACCAACTGACAAGGGGCACATTTTCATTTTTAATTCACTCTATCACTGGTGAACATTTGGTTTGTTTCCACTATGTGGCTATCATACAAAAGGCTATGATGAAATTTTTTGTCCGTGTCTTTTGGTACATCTGAGTCTGCATCTCTGCTTACTCGTACACTATATTCTATATACTTAGAAGAAGAATTGCTGGGTCATAGGACATATGTATCCTCATTCCTGCTAGATATTGTCTGTTTATCAGTTTACATTCTAATTAGCAATGGGTTGCTTTTGCACCACTACTTACCAACTCTTGGTATTGTCAGACTTTTAATTTTAACTATTCCATTGAGTACGCAAATGTCATTCTAGCTTAAACTTCACATCCTGATTAGAAATAAGATTCAGAGACTCTATTGGCTATTTGGATTTTTCTCTTACGTAAAATGCCTATTTAAAATTTTGACCTCCCCCCTGCTTATTTTTCATTGCATTGTCTGCCTTTTCCTAATGCTCTTGATAGGACCTCTTGGTTAGTACATATAATATGAATGTTATGCAGATGACTTCTCCCAGTCTGTACCTTGTCTTTTTATCTCTTGTTGTCTTTTGATAAACAGAAGTTCATAGTTTTAATATTAGTCCACTGTATTGATCTTTTTCTTTATTTTACATGCTTTTCTTTGTCCCAGCAATATTTTCTGAAAGGATCTGTCCCTCACTGCACTCCTGCTACTCACTGCAGCACTCACTGTACTACCTCTGTGATAAATTGAGAGTCCATCTATGTGTAGGTCTCTTTTTAGGCTCTGTTTATGGTTCCATTGATCTATAGATCTATTACTGCAATAATCCTACAGATTTCCTATATCTTTACTAATTTTTTTCTACTTAATCAGTTACTGAAATTTGCAATTTCTCAGTTTGTTCTTTATTTCAATATCTCTGGTTGTATTTTGCCTGTTTGTTTGCTTTGTTGATTAGGTTCCAGTTATAGGTGAGATCACATAGTATTTCTCTTTCACCGCCTGGCTTATTTCACTTAGCATAATGCTCTCCAGTTCCATCCATACTGTCTGCAATTTCTCAGTGATTGTAAATTTGTCCATTTCACTTTGCAACTATCAATTTTTGCTTTATATATTTTGAGGCTAAGTTATTACATGCATACAATTTTTAATTTGTTTTAATTTCCAGTGAATTCAACTTTTTACCATAGTAAAACAACCTGCTTAATTTCTAGTAATAGAAACATAAACTTTTGTTTTTATATCTTCCATGTCCTGATTTCTTAAATGTGTTTTGTGTAAACAGCACCTAGTTGTAATTGTTTGAAAATCTTGGCCTTTTAATTGGATAATTTAGTTTACTTGCATGTAATATAACTGTGGTTTCATTAGTTTATACCATTTCCAATCTATTGCCTCTCTGCTCCAAATTCACTCTACACTGTTGTGCTTGTGATATTGGAGCATTTCTTCCTTGACAGCTGACATGATGTTAAGCTTCATCAGTGGAGGCTGCTGGAGACAAAGAAGAAGGGTGCAGAAGACAAAGGATTTAGAATACCTCCTTGGACAGCTCCTTCTGGCACTGAGAGGGAGGCTTCCCAGTGAGTTCTGTTTTGGGAGCACCTCACTAAACTCTCTCGTATTTTAACCACTCTTTTATCTATGCTGTTTCTAGGGTTGAACTTCTTACATTGAATTATAATTTACCTAGGTGTCAGACTGTCTCCACTACTAGGATAATAGTTCCTTAAGATTAGGGTCTATGTATTTGTTATGTCTACTCCTCAGTGCTTAGCACTGTTCTGGGCAACAACAATATTTGCTAGCTTATATGTTAGACATGGTCTCATGTGTTTGAATATAGTAGATGTTTTGGCAATGTTTGTTGATAAAATAGTATATAATTATTCCCATTTTTTTTCAGGAGAAGTATCAATAACTGAGGATCACAAAAGAAAAATAACTTGCTGAAGGTTACATAACTAGTAAGTGGTATAGTCAATATCTAAACATAGACATGTCTCTTTCCTCTGTTCTGTGCTCATTAAGATACAAGGGAGGATCATGCCAAGGGATCTGTTATTATTTTGTTGCTTAAAATAGAATTCTCTGTTGGATTTGAACTCAATAGTAGGAAACAAGGAAGTATCTTATCTAGTACTGACTGTGTGCCAATACATTTACATATACTCAGTGATAAGACGGGCATTATTATCATCACATAACAGAGAAAAACGCTGAATCCCAGAGGCATTAAGTGCAACTGGTCAAGTCATACAGCTTCAAAATGGCAGATACAAAATTCAAACCCAGTTCTAAGCAACTGTTGAGTCTACATTCTTAATTATTAATATACTGACTGTTTGGGTACCTTAAAAGGGTAAAAAATATATATAATAAACACCCATGTAACTATTATCATAAGAAATAAAACAGTGCTCCATGTACTGACCACATTTTCCTACATTTGGTGGCTATCATTTGTATGCATGCACGTCTTTGAGGTTATATATAAACAGTTTACACATAAACTGTTTATATATATATATAACTGTATACAGTATTATTTTTCATGCAGTCATACTTATGTAAATACTATTCCTCAGCAAATATTTGAGTATCTACTCTGTGCCAACCATTCTTTTTTTTTTTAATTTTTTTTTTAAGAATTTATTGATTTATTTTTAGAGAGAGGAAGGGAAGGAGAAGGAGAGAGAGAGAAACATTAATGTGTGGTTGCCTCTCATGTGGTCCCCACTGGGGACCTGGCCTGCAACCCAGGCATGTGCCCTGACTGGGAATCGAACCTGTGATGCTTTGGTTCGCAGCCCACGCTCAATCCACCGAGCTACGCCAGCCAGGGCCCAACCATTCTTTTAAGTGCAGGGAAAATAGTAGTGACATAATAAAGTCCCTGATCTCGTAAAATTTAATTCTGGAGTGGAGAGACAGACAATAAAGTATAAACAAAGCAATATATAATATACCTGGTAGTAAAAAGTAGAACAAAATAAAACATGATGAGGAATAAAGAGTGATGGGAATGTGGAAAAAGATCAAGTTCTCTTTTATCAAGAGATATTTGAGCAGATATCTACAAGACATGAGAGAGTGATGCTGGACATTAAAACACACACACACACACACACACACACACACACACACACACACTCTTGCCGCCATGGGGAATAGATGGCAATGAGCTACTCTGTTGCAAAATGTCCAGATGAGAGATGATGGTGGCTCGCCTTGTTGAGGAGGTAGTAAGTGGTCAGAATTTGCTTGTATTTTGTTATAAGAGAAATGGCTCTAATTTTCTTTTCTTGACTTGTCCTTATGTTTTCGGAATCAAGATTCATTAGCCTCATAAAATGATCTGGGCAGCTTTTCTTCCACTTTTCAAACAACTTGTATTAAATAGGAACTAACCTTTCTATGAAAAATTGGTGGAACTCAATGTAAAGCCGTTCAGGCCTGGGATAATTTGGAGGTGGAATTTTGATTTTTAAAATTCTTAATATTTTTCTCAAATTCTCACTTTTTAATTTTAGCATCTATTTTCTTTGAATAATTCCACTTCATCTAAGTTTTCAAGTTTGTTAGCATATACTTGTTTGTATTATTATTTTTACATTGATTTTTTTACTTTATTTTTATTGTTGACATTATTACAGATGTCTCCATTTCCCCACCCTTTGCCCACCCCCAACCAGCTGTTTGTGCTATTGTGTCTGCATTTTCATCCCCTTTTTATTCTGTATTTTATTTATTTTTATACTCTTTATTTATTTGTCTTCTTTGAATATCTTACTAAACTTTTTGAATAACAAGGTCTGAGTTTTTAAAAAATCACTAATTTTTATTATCATTGTTATCTTTATCTACTTTAGAGTTTTATATATATGAGAATATATGTAGTATTTCCTTACTTTTTATTTCTCTAGGTGTTCTCTAATGCTCCCCACAGCCCAACCTTTTATATTGAATCTTAGCAATATATTCTCATGGCCCCAAAGCCCAAAAGTATAAAACACTGTATAGTGGAAACCTGACCTCTCATACTTGTCCCCATGTGTTCAATTCTCACCGTGGTTCTGTTGTAGCATTCTTAGTTTCACGGGTGTTATTCCAGAGTTACTTTATGCATATACTAGTACTAAGTATATAAGTACAGAGTTTCATTTCCTTACTTTTTAATGAGTGGGGAGACAGATGATAAAAGTTGCAGATTATAAATGCTCACCTGTAACTTTCTTTTTTACTAACAATATAGTTTATAGGTTTTCCATAACAGTACATAAAATTCTCTCTAATTTTTTAACAGCTGCAGAATGTGTATCTGCACAGATGTCCTGGGACAGGCTTAGTGCCCATGCATTCACGCCAGAATTGCGGGAAAGGGAATCTTAAAGAAAATCACAGAGTAAGGCTTAGAACAAAGGGAAATGGGAGCCAGCAGAAAAATGATCCACCCTTCATTCTTCCCTCTACCCTGCAGACTGTCCTGAAACACAGTAGTTCACAGACTTAGCATCCGGCAAGATCAGCAGTGAGTTTGTTGGAAATCAGGTGGTAGTCTGCTCAGTGATGTGCCTTGTGTTGCTTCACCCTGTTTCCCCAAGTCTTTTTTCTTTTCTTCACTCCTGGGCTTGCATTCTCAGGTAAAGCAGCAACATATAAGCATTCGCCTCAGGCGCTATGCTCTAGAGCAGTCAGGCTAAGACTGCTGGGACCAGAAATAACCCTCAAAAGCAGAGGCCTCAGGACAGGATTTGGAGTTGTGCTTCTCTCCAGTCTGATGCCAGTAGGGACCCTGCTGCTGAGGGCAAGTGGAGGAGGCAGTAACTCTTGATGGCATTAGCAACAGGATCACTGAGGCTTTCATCTAGGGGTAACTGGGATGAAGTAGGAGGGCAACTGAGGCTCTGGCCTGTGGTGTGGCTATAGCACATTGCATGTCCCAGGGGATGTGAGAACAATAATAAGCATAAGGATTATGGAGGAGACTGGGTCCTGTTCATGGCCTCAGGCAACCCAGATAGTTCGCAGGGCACCTTCCTAGTTATTAAACTGTTATTTTTCTGCTTCCACCCCACTTTCTATACTTTGCCTTTTGATACTCTATGAACAGCTGGCCTAGCAGCTGGTTCCCTGTTAGGTTTTTTCCAAAAAAGAACACTAGAGGGAGACTGAAAGCCTGGAGAGGAGAAGTAACCAGCCAGCACCTTCCTGCTTTGTGTTAAGTGCCTGTCAACATCATCCCATTCAGAAATACCATCTGCCAGCACCTGTTCTCAGAGGCCTGCATCCCTACTACACGGAGGCTCTTCAAGCTTCTAAGTTTTAATACACCCAACCTCTTCCTTGTCGCCCAGCTCTTGGAATGGCAGCTTCTATCTATGCTATTATTTCTGTGTTATCTCAATATTATCATTTCGCCTTTTCAGTCTTTTAGTATTTGTTTAATCCTTAACAATACACTGTCTCTGTTTTACAATTGGATTGAGTCAAATAAACTGAAAGAGTTATTCTTTCCAGAGACTAGGAATTTAATGTGTTCTCTTGCACATCTGGAAGCAGCTCTAATAGTTAACTTGCTTGATATGACTTGGGTCCAATGGTGACATGCATTCATTGAGAGGGAGATGCAGAACTTCCCCCACATGATGGAGAGGAAAGAATTTAGAGGTTTCAGAGGATGGGGATATTGGAGTGGATTCTTCATAAGACACCTGTACACTAACTCCTGACCCACTCTCATTGCCTCATCCTGGATGCCTCAGAGGACCCTTCCTTCACCAGGACATGAAGCAACACGTTGTTGAGACAACCATCAGTATCACAGAGAAGCTCAGTTGTCCTTATGCTCCGCAAGTCAAGCAGGGTGGTGTGCGGTGCTGCCATTGCCGTGGGTCCCCTGATTTCCACAGGAATGCTGGGATCCCAGCAAAGCAGAGCTCAGTAGCAGCAATTACTGCCTACAATGGGGACACATAAGCATCACAGGTGATGAGATAATCAAAATGTTTGGCCGCTGGCCACATAAATGGTATAGACATTCTAATAAAATGTTACTTGATCTTTACAAGATGAAAAAAAATCTTTTCGCATATCCAAAATACTGAGTTGAGTCACCACAGAGGAGAGTCAAGCCTCTCCTCCAGCTGCAGAGCTCCGTCAGCCCACAAACACAAAGCTCTTAGACTGAAGAGGAGGGCAGTCGCTTGAGAAAGGGTCCTACAACTGCTCTACGGTATATACTGGAAATTTCCCTCTAAGTTTTCCTCAGAGACATGGCAGCCATTTACCATTATGAGTGTGCCTTAAGGCACTGGGCATAAGGCAAACACAAGGCCCTTGGGCTGAATCCAACCCTCCACCTTGTTTTATCCAGCCGGGCACCTTGTTTCTACCCGGTGGCAGCGCTGAGCTCCTTGCCCCTAGTTAAGAAGTAGTTACATTTATGCAGTCTCAAAATTACATTCGGCCCTTTGAAGGGAACCTCGAGGCTGATGTGACCCCCGGTGAAAATGAGTTTGACATCCCTGCTCTAAGGGGAAGGAAATACTCCAACCTTGACTGATAAGCTTCTAGAGCAGTTTATAAGAAAATGCTCAACTCCTGCAGCCACAAGGTAGACTGTGATGAAAATCAGGCCCTGGACCTCATTTTAAGGGTGGCAGTGCTGCAGAGGAGGCTGACACAAACTTGACAGGTTTCCTACGTGAAATACAGGACCTTGATGGGAAAGGAACGGGGTCCTGAGATCTGGAATTGAGGCATTTAGATAGGTGAGCATGAGAGTCCCCTAACACCCAAATTCTTCCAATCTCTCTAATTGGCAAAAGTAGACCCTTCCACTTGCTCTGGTACCTGGAGACTGTGCAATGGTCTCACCTATAGCAGGTATCTCATAAAATGGTGCCAATTGTTAGCACACACACCACCCCCCCACTACCCTAGGCTGAAAACTCGGGTCAGATTTCAGCACAGGTTGAATGAAGAAATAGCTCCCAGAAAGAAATAGCTTGCATGTTGAGGCGGTTGAATAATGTGGATCATATATATAGGACTGAACCTGGGCAACATGTGGGGGACCAGATCTTTAGCACATGAGACTGGGGAGGAGTATGAAATACAGGGCTATATAAGGGGTAATTTGGATTACCCCTCCAATGGATATGGAGGGTTTTTTTCTATGACTTGGGACTCAATGTTTTGGGAAAGACACCTGGACCCAGCCCTCCCAGTCAGCTGGCATGATTTTTTGAAGCTTGGATATAGCAATAGTCTATGTTAAATTAAACAGAGATGCCAGAATTTCCTTGACATGAGATTGGGAAAGTGTTCAGAGGGCTCAAGGATATGTGAGTGTTAGGATGAGTTTACCGTGTAACACCTGGGGACCCACCACCTAACAGCCGGTGAGGGGCCCTAAAGGATGTCTCCCTTCAACAGATTGTACCTGTGAAGGAATCACCAATATCTTTGAGAAGTTTCATGGTTGCTGTCTCACATAGGCTGGAGTTAATGGTGTGAGGTGCAGCATTGAAGTGTGATCCTTGGAATCAAGAGAGACGAGGGATTAAAAATGGCAGAAGCCAGGTGGCAGCACTGGCTCATCAGAGGCGAGATGGATCTAATTACCATAATGAGTAAGGTCAACAGTGTAAGGCAGTTTGCCCAGGACAGTTGTTGCCAGGTATCCTAGTATAATTATGAATAGTGCCAGATTTCACTCTCAAAAGTGCCCTGGTTTTGACAATAAATCTTTGGTCACCCTAGTAATGGGCAGAAACAGTGGAGTGGCAATCAGGATGCCTTGATTGGTGGGGATCTAGGCTGATGGGCTGTTAGATCATAATGTTTCTAGGGTCAAAATAGACAGTGGACTGGCGTGTAACCTGATTGATAGAAAAACAACAAATGCAATTTTTAAAAATGAGACGTGGTGAGTAGCGGGCTGATGTCAGCTGTTATAAGAGGACATTACAATTTCTCATTGATTTTCCAGACCTAAGCCAGTGCCCAGACCCAGAGCCAACTGATTGAAGGAGAGGATGTTCACCCTTGATGACATACCCTGCAATGTCATCACAAGTACGTATTTTTCCAAGCCTTCCCCAGAGAGTCCTGTGATTTTTTTCCAGGCTAACTTTACATTGGAGAAAGGAGAATATTCAGACTTTTTGAGTGCCAGTGATGAAGTATAATTTATGCAGGCTAATTGATAAATGGAATCCTGACCCAAGTCACTCTTACAGTGGGTCCAGAGAGACCACAGATCCATCTTGTGGTCATTTTCCTGGTCCTGAATGTGTAATTGGGAAAAAATATTCTTGGCACAAACCAAACTTTGACATTTGACCAAAGGCTTGTGAAGTAGGAACTGTAATGCTGGTAAGAGCCAAGTGTAAGTCCATGAAACTGCCACTCTCCCTTGGCAAAGAGAATAAATCAGAAGCAAAACCATCCAAGAGGAACTTCAGAGATTAGTGCCACTATAATAGACTGAAAGGATGCAAGGATGGTGTTCCCCATCAGGTTAAGGTTTAATTCTTGATTCTGTAAAAAACATAAGATAATGGAAGATAACATTGGAATACCTTAAATATGAACAGGTGGTAGTCCCAATTGCAGCTGACATGCCAAATATGGTAGTTTTATTGAAACAGATGGTATTCATTGTCCAACTATTGATTTTTTAAAAGATTTTATTTATTTATTTTTAGAGAGAGGGGAAGGGAGGGAGAGAAACATTGATATGCGAGACAAACAACTACTAGCTTACTCTTGCATCCCAGGCATGTGCCCTGACAGGGAATTGAACCGTCAACCTTTCAGCTTGTGGGCCAACTATTGATTCTGCCACTGTGTTTGCTCAATCTCAATCAGTAGAAAGGAAAAAGCAGTTTGCTTTTACATGGCGAGGACAAACTTACTGTCTTGACCCAGATCTGTGTCAACTTTCTTGCTCTCTGTCATAATATGTCCACATACTTCTAGTCATCTTGACACTTCATGGACTATCACTGATCCACCAGACTGATGACAGCATGCTAACTGAATCTTGTGAGTAAGCAGTGGCAAGAACCCTAAATGATTTCCTAGTACTAGAAAGTGAAAGACAAGCCCCATTGAGATCAGGAGCTTTCCATTTAGTAAAGTTATCTGGACTGGGAAATACTGGGATATCCCTTTCTAAGATGAAGAATATATTGTTACACCTCATACTTCTTACCACAAGAAAAAAACCACTGCTTGATGGGTCTCTGCAGTTTGGAGAACAGACTGTAATATAGTATATTGCTTTGACCCACTTATCAGATGACTTGGAAGGCTTCCATTTTCTAAGAGATCTAGCGTGAGAGAAGGCTCTGCAATAGGTCCAGGAGAGGATGCAAGGCATTTGTGTGGCTCACGCCACGTGAACCAGTTGTTTACAGTTTTCAGTACACAAGTCTTTCATACCTTTTTCACAGATTTATGCCTGCATGCTCTATATTTTTATGTTGAAGTGGCATTTTTATCTCAACTTCTGGTTATACACTACTGATATATAGAAATAGAATTTATTTTCAGCCCTGTCTGGTGTGGCTCAGGGGTTTGAGCTCTAGCCTATGAACCAAAATGTCACTGGTACATCCCTGAGTTGCGGGCCAGGTAACAGATCTTTTCTCACACATCAGTGCTTCACTTCTCTCCCTCTTTTGCCCTTCTCTCTAAAAAAAAATTCTTTTAAAAATATAACTTATTTTCAGATATTATTTTATACTCTGCAAACTTGTGAAACTCACTCAGCTGATTGGATGCCAGATATTGAAACTTTACCTTGTCAGATGTATATTTTTGTATTCCTATAAATATTTTTGAGATTTGTCCTGGTACTCAATAAATTTAGATGGAAGAATACAAACAATTTGATCCTCTTATGATTTGTTTCACAGGTTCAGACTAGTGCTCAATGGAATTGTTAATTACTGAGGCAACTTCCTGAGGTTATTATGTATTACCCTGTGAATTATGTTTTTTTCCATCCTGCCTGACAGGAACAGTCACTTGTGTGTGCCCGGCACTACTCTCTAATGCATTTGTTTTTATGCCTAAACTTGGATGATTTCTTCATATCGATGAACCAGTGACTACTGGGCTAAATACTTGAGGGGGATTCTGCAGATGTCAGCGTTCTCTCTCTGTGAAGCTCTCTTGTCTACAATCTCTAGCTGTCTTGATCTATTCAGACTCTCAGTTCAGCCCTCAACCCAACATGTGCACCAGGATTTGCCACAGGTTCCCCACCCGGCGCTATGAATGGAAACTCAGGGCAACAAGACGGGGCATACATACGGCTTACCTCATTTCTGTTGTCTCTCAGGCTTTGCTGTCTTTCATTGCTTAATGGCCACGAAACCATTGGTTCACATATTTTTCTGGTTTGTTTTTTATTTTTATTTTTTGGTTGTTTTGGGTGGAAGGATAAATCTGGTTCCTGTTACTCCATCTTGGCAGGAAATGGAAGTCTTGGCAATGAATTTTAAGGGTACATTTATTATATTTTATCTGAAATTTAGAAGAGTTTTGTAGCACAAGGATTTTCATATTCTCTAAAGTGGCAGCATCTGCTAGTTGCCTTCCCCAACACCCAAATTCCCTTTCCTTCTCAGTAATGGAACACTGAAGACACACCTGGCCAAAAGACACAGTTCTCATTCTCTGGTGGTACCTACGTGACATATTTGACTAGTGCTGCTCATAAAGTTGTAGACAGTAATGTGCTGAACCTCTGAGATGTTCCTTGGCTTATCGCTTTCCCCCACCTTGCTGCCTAGAATGCAAATGGAATGACTGGAGTACTCATGGCCATTTTGGTATTTGTATTCCTTTAATGACTGATTAGAAAACTGTAAGTGGCCTGGTTCTTAATGTTTCTGAAGAGCCATCATAGCAACCTGAGTATGAAATTCTTACTTTATAAAAGTCAGTTAACTTCATTGTTTTTTTTAAAGAATTTATTTATTTTTGGAGAGAGGTGAGGGGAGGAGAAAGGGAGAAAACCACTGATGTGTGAGAGAAACATCATTCAGTTGCCTTTCTCACATCCGCAACCAGGGACCTGCCCCCCGCAATGCAGGCATGGGCCTTGACTAGGAGTCAAACCAGGGACTTTGACCTTTTGGGTTGCAGGCTGGCACTCAGTCCACTGAGCCACACCAGCCAGAGCTAACTGCATTGTTTTTGAAACAGCTGTCATTTAGAAGTTTGCTGTTTCCAAACTGAGTTGTTCTATCTCATACATTCAGTTTGTCAAATGGCTGGGAACCTAAACTAACACCTTGAGACAACTTCTAAAAAGAAAATTTTGAGGTAGGGGAAATTTACTTGTGGTGATTAAGGCTCACCAGTTGTTGTCTTTTCTCTACCTTCCTACCGTTCTTGTATGCTCAGTGTTTTTATATTCTAGATCTCTCCATTATAAAAATCTGCTTTCAAGGAAAAGGCCAAAATTCATTTATTAGGGTTATTTTCATGTAAAGAGAGATCAGTGCTCTCATCTAAACAAATCAAGTTCTAATAGTGTTTTTGTTCAGTAAGTAGAGAGACATTTTAAAAAATTACCAGGGTTTTTCTTTTGGGGGATGGGGGTGGCTCTTGAAATTTTATCTGTATAGGAGCCTGCACTCAAGTGAGAAAGATGGATAGATAGATTCAGCTAATGAGTAGATTTTTTTTACACTTGCTTTAGACAGGCAATATGCAAATATATGGCTCATCAACATGCCTCCATCTTGAATTCAGAACTAAAGAATAATATCTGGGGGAAAGCCCGTTATTTACTTTTTATTTTCATTCAAACTCTTCTCCAAAGCTATATAATTTGGGCATATATCATGATCAGAGTTTCTCCTTCTCTCTAGTCTGCTCTGGGAAGCTGATATGTTGCAGGGAATAGACTTAGTTCACCGGACATCCATGTCCAGTTGAACAATTTACATGTAACCAATCACAGCAGGTAGAGAAACAGGTGTTACCTAGTATGTCTTTCATTTACAGGCCCCTGAATTCTTTTATTTATACAATTTCCCATTATCATCTCTACAATTTTATTTTGAATATAGTTCTCTGAGCTTATGAGCAGGAAAAAAGATCTATAAGGTATGAATATTATTTTTATCAAGTTTCTTTTTCTCTGCTGTAACAGCAATTGTTTACTATATGCTAGAAAAAAAAGTACAGGGATGAAAAGATTATTTCTTTCCCCTCCTTGTGGTATTTATATAAGACTATAATTTTGTGGAGTTGGCAGAGACTCCCTGAGAA
This sequence comes from Trachops cirrhosus, assembly GCA_028533065.1. NCBI lineage: Eukaryota > Metazoa > Chordata > Mammalia > Chiroptera > Phyllostomidae > Trachops > Trachops cirrhosus. Next base: position 56,537,418 of record CM052539.1, on the reverse strand, counting down.
GTTCTTAGCTATGGGGATATGTGTAATTCTTGGATCTTGTAAACAAATTCATTCATAACTCATGTGTACAATTTAGTAGGACTGCCAAGGAATGCTTGCCTGAATTTATGTGTACAGATGACAGATACATAACACAATTTCTTAAAGAAGGAAAATGCACTTCAATTTTATGTTCTCACTTGCTTGCTAAGTGGGAAACAACATGGGAAAGGGAGCTATCAAAAAATTGTAATGTAGATTGCAAAGTAAATTGTCGTCGAAATATTGTGAACGTATACTATTAATTCATCTATGAAACACTCAATTGTCAAGTACACTTGCTCTTTTTTCTTCCCAGAATACTCTTCTTCAAGGTCTTTGCATAGCTAGTTCATTCTCATCCTTCAGTTACGAGCTTGAAGAACTTAGAAAGAACTTCCCTTGCTAACCTATCTATTGTAGCTCTTTATCCTGTTACTGTTTATCTCCTTACCTGTTTTATTTCCATTATAAAATTCATCACAGTCTGTTAAGATCTTGTTTGTTTACATTTCTACTTATTTAATATCTATTTTCCCCAAAATTGAACAATACAAGGATAGGAATTGTTCACCTCTGTAATCTAGAGCAAGCAAGGAGTCTGGTATCCGGCATAGTCTCAGTAAAATGTAGTTGGATAAGTTGTATGAATGAACATAGAGCGAGGTCCTAACTATGTGCCAGGTATCACCTAGCTAAAAGCCCTGAATTTATGCAAAGTCTTGTAGGTAAGACAGACTTGTAAACAGTAAATATCCACAATATAATGAATTTTACCGGGGTGTGTGTAGGATGTTTTGAGAGCATAAAGATGGATCACTTAACTCAGGGTTTCTAAAGCTCAGCCCCACTGATGTTTTGAGCCACATAAGTCTGTTACAGGGGCCAATCCTGTGTATTGTAGGATGTTTGGCAGCATCCATGGTTTCTACACCAAGATACCTGTTGTAGCAACTTTCCCCTGAGCTGTGACAACTACAAATTCCTCTAGACATTGCCAAATGTTCCTGGGAACAGTATTGTGCTAGGCTGATAATCACTGATCTAAATCAATCCATATGGTAAGGTTTAAAGAGGTTTAAATTAATTTTCTTGTTTATCTGCCCATAATAAAAAATTTGAAAGGCATATAAGCAAAGAAAAAAAATGCCATAATCCTACTGATTACTATCACTTAGGGTAATCATTACTTTAACATATTGACATGTTTCTTTCAACTAATTTAACTCTGTATTTTTCCATTTCCATAAATAAGATCATAAATATTTAATATTGTGTGATATAATTTGGTCCAACATCACTCTTCTGTAATTAAAAAAAACCTCATGGAAATTATTACAATGATTACAACTCTGCAATAAATTACATATAAATATAATATTTAAAAATATATAATATTTATTAACTATATAATATTCCACAGTGTGATTGTATCATAATCAATTAACTATTCCCCTAATATTAGATATTTAGATGTTTTTAATTCTTCCAAAGTACATAACAACTTACTCTACCACCTGTGGCATGTAAAATTGCAGAGTTTACTTTAATTTCACTAATACAACTACAATATTTTAAATGTTTGCTAATCTCACTAATATTACTATAATCTTTAAAAATGTTTGCTAATTTGAAGGACAAAAAGTGTCTTGCTTTTGTACAAATTTACATTTTAAAAAATTTATTTGGATTAGCTATTACTATCCTTTGTACATTTATGCAAAGGGATCTTGTGTTTTCCTTAGCTATTTCTAAGAGTACTTCATATGTTAAATGTCAAACTTTTGGCCATATATTGAAGGTTTTTAAAATTTTACTTAACATTAAATATGGTTTATAGTACTTTTAAGAAACAATAGTCAATTTTAAGATATATAAGTGTTTTGTTCTTATGATTTTTCCATTGATTTCAAGCTTAAAAATCCCCTGTATCTAGAGGGTCAGATAAATATTTATCTATTGCTTTTGTTTTAAAAAAGTTATATTACATATACATTCACTCTGCTACTCCTGGAATTTATTTTGTTATGTAGCCTAAGATTAGGCTAAATCTTAATATTCTTTCAATAAGCTGGCCAAGTGTCCATGAAATTTTTTTCCCAGGGATGATTTTATTTTAACTTTTCTAAATGCATTATTAATTTTTTAAAATTATATTTTATTGATTATGCTATTATAGTTGATCCCATTTTCCCCCTTTGCCCCTCTCTGCCCAGCAACACCTACTCCCTCAGACAATCTCCCTACCATTGTTCATGTCCATGGGTCATATATATAAGTTCTTTGGATACTCCATTTCCTATACTGTACTTTACATCCCCAAGGTTGTTCTGTAACTACCTATTTGTACTACTTAATCCCATCACCTCTTCACCATTCTCCCATATCTTCCTCCTATCTGGCAACCATCAAGATGCTCTCCATATCCATGATTCTGACTCTGTTCTTGTTTGTTTAGTTGTTTTTTAGATTCAATTATTGATAGATATGTATTTATTGCCATTTTATTGTTCATAGTTTTGATCTTCCTTTTTTTTCAACATGTATCTTTAATATTTCATATAAAAATGGTTTGGTGATAATGAACTCCTATAGTATTTTCCTATCTGGGAAGAACTTTATCTGCCCTTCAATTCTAAATGATAGCTTTGCTGGGTAGAGCAATGTTGGCTGAAGGTCACTGCTCTTCATGACTTTGAATATTTCTGGTCAGTCCCTTCTAGTCTGCAAAGTTTCTTTTGAGAAATCAGTTGACAGTTTTGTGGGAACTCCCCTGTAGACAACTAACTTCTTTTCTCTTGCTGCTTTTAAAATTCTCTCTTTATCTTTGACCCTTGGCATTTCAATTATGATATGCCTTAGAACAAGCCTCTTTACATCCATCTTGTTTGAGACCCGCTATGCTTCCTGGACTTGCACATCTATTTCCTTCACCAAATTATGGAAATTTTACTTCATTATTTTTTCAAATAGAGTCCCAATTTCTTGCTCTTTCTCTTCTTCTTCTCACAATCCTATGATGGGAATGTTGGAATGCTCGAAGTTGTCCCAGAGGCTACTTATACTACCCTTGTTTTTTTAAAAAAAGATTTTGTTTATTTATTTTTAGAGAGGGGAAGGGAGGGAGAAAGAGAGGGAGGGAAACATCAATGTGTGGTTTCCTCTCGAGTGCCCCCAACTGGGGACCTGGCCCACAACCCAGTCATGTGCCCTGACTGGGAATCAAACCAAGCGATCCTTTGGTTCGCAGTCTGGTGCTCAATCCACTGAGCCATGCCAGTCAGGGATTATCCTTGTTTTTTTGGATTCTTTTTTCTTCTTGTGGTTCTGATTTTTGTTTGTTTGTTTGTTTCCTTATGTTCCAAATCATTGACTTGGTTCTCAGCTTCATCCACTCTACTGTTGTTTCCCTGTAAATTGTTCTGTATTTTAATTTGTGTATCCTTCATTTCTGACTGGATTTTTATGCTGCTGAGGTCCTCATTAAGTTCCTTGAGCATCCTTATAATCAATGCTTTGAACTCTACATCTGATAGATTGCTTATCATAATTTTGTTTAGTTCTTTGTCTGTGTTTTGTACTGTTCTTTCATTTGGGCATGCTTATTTGTCTCCTCATTTTGGTAGCCTCCTGTGTTTGTTTCCATGTATTAGGTAGGGCGGCTATGACTCCCTGTCTGGGTAGTGTGGTCTAATATAGTAGGTGTCCTATAGGGCCCATTGGCACAGCCTCCTGTATCAGGCAAGCTGTGTACTCAAGTTGCACCCTTGTGTGAGCTGAGATGTCCCTCCTCTTATAGTTGAGACTTGATTGCTGTTGGCAGGTCAATGGGAGGGATTTACCCAGACCAGTCAGCTGCAAGGATTGGCTGTGTCCACTAACCACCAACCTCTGCCCTCTGTGGAAGATCAGCTATGCAGGGGCAGGGTGGTGATGCTCCGATGTGGTCTGTAGCTGTCCACTGTTTTCACAGGTTCTGGGATTTCCTGGGTGGTGCAGGCCAAGGTGCTTTTTTTGTTTGACAGATGGGAGGGGGGTATAGGGGAATGGGTGAAGAGGTGAGGGGATTAAGAAGTACAAGTAAGGGGTTACAGAATAGCCATGGGAGTGTAAAGTACAGTATAGGAAATGGAGTAGCCAAACAACTTATATGTATGACCCATGGACATGAACAATTGTGGGGGGATTGCCTGAGGTTGTGAGGGGCACTGGGTGGAGAGGTGCCAAAGGGAGAAATGGGGACAACTGTAATACCATAATCAATAAAATATAATTAAAAAATAATTATACTTCTTTGTCTCCAACCTGAATGACATTTCTTTATCGTGCTTTGTAGCACTGGCTAAGACCTCCAACATAATATTGAATAGAAGTGGTGAAATCAGACATGCTTGCCTGTTCCAAGGACACAGCTGTAGAAATAGCTTCTAATAATAAAAAAAGAACACTTATTTTTTGACAATTTTATTGAGCCTTAAAAATATGTCAGCAGACATTCTTCCATGTACTCTGTACGTATCAGCTCATTAGTTCCCACAACTCTTTATGTGTCATTATCATTTCCATTTTGCAAATAAACAAATCAAGCTACAGAGAGGTTAACTAATTTGCTCATGATTACACAGCTAATAAGTAGGGGTGTACTATTTTCCATCCCCACCATGAATATGTGAGAATTCTACATCTTTGCCAACACTTGATAAAGTCAGTCTTTTTAATTATCAGCATTGCATCATCATTTTAATTTGTAGGAGTGTCTCATAGTCATTATTATGTGGAAAGCAAGGATTTGGACTGACTTCAGAATTGGCTCTTACTATTGCATTTCATCATCATAGAGTAGCAGAGCAATAGTAGAGCAAAGGACTTCTCATGAGAAGACTTGGGTTTGAATTTTGTCTCTCAGGCTGCTCATTTAAATAGGTAATAATACTTATGTCATGGAGGAATTAGGAGCTTTAAATGAATTTTATGTAAGAAAGTATGCAGCACATCATTGGTGCTGAATATTTTTTTTTTACTTTGTTAAACTATTTTAAGTTTAACGTTGTTTTTCTTTGCTAGAGTCAAAATGCACACAATTCTCCCTTATTCCCCATTGATTTATGCTCCACCTTCTACTTTTGGTATATTCCCCATCCCAAAGTAATATTAGTTAATATCAGCTTGAGCAGACAGCACACGTGGCAAAAATGAATACTCTAAGAAGAGCATAGTCATCAGATTTATGTCCATCAAAGTTGCAAATAGTTTAGTGTTTTATGTAAATTTTGTGCAAGACACTGTAAAAGCATTTTTGTTATTTTGATAAAGGGTCACTCCAAGGTTTAACAATAATAGTTTTAGTGATATTAGGCATAGTGAATAGAAAAGAGGCCATATGCCAAGTGATTAAAATGATGGGTTCTGAAAGCAGAGTTTGTATTTAAATTCTACCCCAACCCTACTTGTTAGCTATGGAACTTTGGACAAGCTATTCAGTCTTTCTATATGTTGATTTCTTCATCAATTAATGAGAACATTACTAGCTCTTAAGCCTTTGGATTTTGATGAGAATTAATGTGGTTTACAATAAGCGTTAAATAAGAGTTTACTTTTGCAACTTTTTAAAATTCATAAAACTCACAAAAATTTTAAATTTATATCCATCTCTTAAAATTGTTTTATTTATTGATTTTTTGAGAGAGAGAGGGAGAGGAATATTGATTTATTGCTCCACTTATTTATGCATTCATTGGTTGACTCTTATGTGTGCTCCGACTGGGGATCAAACCCCCAACCTTGGCATATTTGGTCGATGCTCAAACTAACTGAGCTACTCAGTGAGGGCCATCTTTTATAAAAATTGAATTTATTGGGGTGACATTGATTAAAAATTATATAGATTTCAGAGGTACAATTCTAAAATACATCATCTGTATATTGTATTGTGTATTTACACCCCAAGTCAAGTTTCTTTCTATCACCATTAATACCCCTTTTACCCTCTTCTACCTCCTCAAACCCCCCTTTCTCTCTGGTAATCATCATACTGTTGTCTGCTATTGTCTTGATTGTTAACAGCATCATAATATTTGTAAGTACACAAATTATATTACTCTCATGGTTAATATTCTCTGCTTGTCTTTTTCCAAGCATGCCTCGGTTTTGCTTGAGTTTATTCTATAATTTTGTCCTGCATTTTATAACCTTCTGGTTATGAAGCAGCCAGTTTTGCCTGCATATTAGAAATAAAAGAAATATAAGGCTTCATATTGTCTACAAGCCTGTATAGCATAAAAAAAGCTGATGGTATTTGGGTTGACTAAAGATTTAGGTCAGCAATGAAAAGAGAGAATTCATGTTGACTTTATAAAGTTGCAAATCAAGGAACTGTAGTTGGCTTGTTTTTTCCTTATAACAAATTCACTTGTGTGGTAAGATTGGTACAACACACACTCTACATTCCCCTTACCTAGCTCCACAAAAGTACTAAGGTCTGTCCAGAAAGTTTCAAGTTTCTATGTAAAATAGAGACATTTATTGAAGAAGATAGAAGATACAAGAAACATTGTACATAGGACAATGATGCCTCAGTCCCCTTCAAAGTAGGCATCTTGGGACCTCACACAGTTCCCCCAATCACCATCAGCTGCCCCGTCATATTTTCCTGAATCTCATCAAGGTCTGAAATCTCTTCCCTTTCCAAGGTGATTTTATTTTTGGGAAAAGCCAGAAGTGGTAGGGTGACAAATCTGGGCTGTATGGGGGCTGAGTCACCTGGGTAATTTATGTTTCACAAAAGACTCTGCAGGAGATATGATGCATGAGTGGACCTGTTGTGGTGATAAAGCTGCGAATCACCAGTTGCCCATAGCTGCAGCTGTTTTTGTCATATTGTATCTCTCAACTGAAGAACACTGAGTTAGTACTCCTTATTAATTGTTTGGCCTAGAGGGGTGTAGTACTCGTGAAGGACAACATCTTCCCAATCAAAAAACACAGTTAACATGGTCTTCATCTTTCTGCAACATTGTCGCACCTTATTCAGGAGCATTGTTGCACCTTATTCAGGTATGGAGAACCAGGCGACTTCCTTTGGAATGACTGGGCCTTCATTTCAGGATCAGAGCCATATACTCACGATTTGTCTCCCATTATGACCTCTTTGAGGAAATCTGGTTCATTGGTAGCAGTTTGAATCAAGTTACTAGCAACTGCAGTACGATGTTCCTTCTGTTCTGGTAGCAGAAGCCATGGAATGCATTTGGCCACAATGCATATCATGCCAAGATCTTGAGTCAAAATCTCAGTCACAGTAACTTTTGGAATCCCTAGATCAGCGTCTAGTTCTCACACTGTCACTGATCTTTGTTGATTGCAGCCTGTACTTTTTCAACATTTCAGGTGTTCTGCTTGTTGCAGGCCTTCCAGAATGTGGATCACTTTCAACAGATTCTCAACCATCTTTGAAACATTTGTGCCACATTTTTATTTGTGCTGTACTCATTACATCGTCCCTGAATCATCTGAATAGTTTCCATGGAGGAATGTTCAAGCTTAATGCAAATTTGATGCAGATTCATTGCTCTACTCACTAAATCATTTTGAATGAGGTGTCCACACAGCACGCATGCTCACTCAATGGCATCTCTTGTCCCCACTGACTAGTACAGTGAAGTTGTCATTGTTCACACGTGTACATTCCAGTCCACTCTCCTTGGCTGCTGGGTTACATCAATGTCATGCAAACCATTCTTGTTATATTAACAATGACTGGACTTTTACAGACAGACTTTTCCTTTTAAAAAGTTTCTTTCTTACTTTAACCTTTTCTTACCTAATTCCCTCTTTGCATTTCTTTATGAATCCTAAGCATTTGTTTGTCCAGGTACTATTTGATTTTTCCCAGTGAATTGACTATGCCACTCGGATAAAGAAGCAAACACTTTTCAGTACTCTGATAGCATATCAAATTATTTTTAAAAAGCAAACTGGAAATTGGTAAAAGGAAAGAAACAGTAGTTACAGCAGTATTTCCAAGGCTTAACAACTCTAGTTTATAAGAACGCAGAAAGTTGATTTGACTGTATTAGTGCTCACCAGGATATTCTTGATAAATAATTCACAACTAATTTGCTTGTTTAAAAGATTAAAAATGGATTTGAAGGGCCATTTTTACTCAGTCTGCCTATTGTTGATCTAAGCAGAAAAGACAATAATGAAAAATCTCTTAAGAGATTAAACTCCAAAGGAGGAATTTTGGTGCTGGAATAAGGCCAGTGTTTGTCCAGTACTAAAAAGGGTTTCTGATGCTGAGCAATAGTGTTGCAACTGTTCCCAATTTCCCTCTTGATGTGTTTGGTGTAAAATCACTCTCCATGTTTTCAGCCAAAAGATGTGTGCATCTGCCTCTCAAAGGTTAAACTGTGTCTGTTGACAACAAACAGGCATTGGGGAAGCATATTTGTTGCTAAAAGGAGTGGATTCTTATGCCAGGAGTTAAGGGAATAACAATATTTTTAGGGAATAACAAGAAGAATGCGAATCAATTAGCTTTGTGTTAAGATATAAAGTAAATTTTTGCTGTACAACATTAATCTCAGGCAATTGGATGCATCGATTAATAGAGGTGGACATACAATCAAGAAAAATCTATTCTCCTGATCCACTAACTTACCTAGAACCATAATAGTAGTAAAACAATATTTAATCCAAAACCATATACTGACTCCAAACAATCACTAAGCTCTTATCATACATGTGTTCCACAAGGGATATTTCATTGTTTTCTTTCTAGTCCCAGCTATGATTCCTATGTAATTACAATCAAGACAAATAACAACAAAAGAAAAATTAGTTAACAGGACATTTCAATCAATAATTGCTCTTACATCCGGTGTGCTTTTAGAATTATTCAAATGATATAAACAATTTAATTTGTCTTAAATTTTGAGTTTTTTGTTATTTCTTACTATGTATCACCTTGATTTTTCCCTGTATTCTAATTAGAGAGGAAAAGATAAGTTCTGGAAGAATGATCTTGAATGTTATTGATACTTTTAGATATAATAATTAGAAAATAATTATATTTAGAAGTAATTTGTTAATTATATATAGGTATTAATAAACAAAATTTAATATTTCATCATTAAGAAGGCTCAAATGTCTTCCTATGGGGGGTAAGAGACAAACAAAATTAAGGGCAGGAGATGTCTACATATAAAAATAGAGCCACTTTTGGACAAACACACTGACATACTATGTAAATACTTATATTTCAGAATTATGCAAGCAAGAAAAATATTCCTAATGTTTATTTAAAACATACATAACTCAATGGGATAACAAAGAATCAGGAATGTAAATTCTGAAGAGAATGTGATCAAAGTTTTTCAAATGTGAAGGGTTTCTCAAGTAATGCTTTTTCTGTTTAATTTCCTTAAAAACTATGGACATTGTGTTAAAAATGAGATATATAGCTTTGTGCAGTGGCAGTATCATAGCCAATGTGGTTTATCTGAGGCATGATTATTGCTAATTGAATAATGAGATATATATTTTTATTGTCATTGTTAAAATTAAACATTATTATTCTCAAAATGCAATTTAAAAACTAAATACCAGAACTTCCATTCAAGATGGAGGCATAGGTAGACATGCTTTGCCTCCTCGTGCAACCATAGAAAGAATTACAACCAGATTTCAAAATGAATAACACCCAGAACCATTAGAAAATTGAGCTGTCTGGAAGTCTGAGAACCAAGGATTCAAAGAAGACACATCATCCAGATGGGTAGGAGGGGCAGAGTCATGGAGGCGGGTGGAAAGGTGGTGTGGTGTGGAAAGGTAGCAGAGTGGGTGGGAGGGATAACTTCAAAGTGAGCAACCCCAGCCCCAGGCCAGACCACACAGCCCAGGGTTCCAGCACTGGCAAGATAGGTCCCTGTTACCTCTGGCTGTTAAAACCAGTGGGGGTTGAGGTAGTAGAAGAAACTTCTGGATTTTCACCACTTAAAGGGCCAGCACAGTCTTAGAACATATCTAAACCCATGTATTCCTGGATTCACCACTGGGGCAGCAGCTGGAAGGGTGTCAGTCACACACAAGAAGGAGGTGAAGTGACTAGAAATTGGGTAAATGCCAAGGGAATTGCCAGAAGCCAGGCAGTGACGTTGTCCCCTCTCCAAGCCCTCCCCACACAATCACAAAGCAGTGAAGCAGGTGCGCTGCCCTGGCAATGACCTATGGCTCCACCCCACACAATTTACATGTGTCTATTTGACATAGGCCATGCTACTAAGACAGGGAGTAAAAGCAGCTCTACCAAATACACAGAAACAGACATGGGGCAGCCGCTAAATTGAGGAGTCAAAGAAATATGACCCAAATTAAAGAATAGAACAAAACCCCAGAAAAATAACTAAGAAAAATGGAGATTGCCAACCTATCAGATGCAGAGTTCAAAACACTGGTCATAAGGATGCTCAGAGAACTCCTTGTGCATGGCAAAAAAAATAGTAAAAGGAGAAATGAAAGTTATACTAAGTAAAATAAAGAATAATCCACAGGAAACCAACAAAGAAGGGAAGGAAGCTGGTATTCAAACCAATGAGTTAGAACACAAGGAAGAATTAAATATTCAACCAGAACAAAAGGAAGAAACAAGAATTCAAAATAATGAGGATAAGCTTAAGGAGCCTCCAGGACATCTCCAAATGTGCCAACATCCAAATCATGGTGATGCCAGAAGGAAAAGAGGAACAGCAAGAAATGGAAAACTTATTTGAAAAAATAATGATAGAAAAATTCCCTAATTTGTTAAAGGAAATAGACACACAAGTCCAAGAAGCACAAGGAGTCCCAAACAATTTGAACCCAAAGAGGACCATTCCAAGATATATCATAATTAAAACACCAAAGGTTAAAGATAAAGAGAGAATCTTAAAAGCAGCAAGGGAAAAGCAGAGAGTTATTTACAAAGGAGTTCCCATAAGACTATCAGCAGATTTTTTAAAAGAAACTTTGCAGGCAAGAAGGGGCTGGCAAGAAGTATTCAAAGTCATGAAAAGAAAGGACCTACAAGCTAGGTTACTCTATCCAGCAAACCTATCATTTAGAATGGAAGGGCAGATAAAGTGCTTCCCAGACAAGGTGAAGCCAAAGGAGTTCATCAACATCAAGCCATTATTACAACATATGTTAAAGGGTCTTACTTAAGAAAAAGAAGAGATCAACACTATGAACATTAAAAATGCAACAAATTCACCCTGGCTGGTGTTGCTCAGTGGACTGAGTGCCAGCCTGCAAACTGAAAGATCACCAGTTCAGTTCCCACCAGGGCTGAGTTGCAGACCAGGTCCCTGGCTAGGGGTGTGCAAGAGGCAACCCATTGATGTTTCTTTCATATCAATGTTTCTCTCCCTCTATTTCTCCCTCCCTTTCCCTCTCTAAATAGAAGATAGATAGATAGATAGATAGATAGATAGATAGATAGATAGATAGAAATGAATTCACAACTATCAACAACTGAATTTGAAAACAAAAAAAAAACTAAGCAAACAACCAGGACAGGAGCAGAACCATAGATATGGAGACCATTTTGAGGGTTATCAGCTGGGATGAGGAAGGGGGAGAATGAGGAAATGTTGCAGAGATTAAGAAACAGAAATGGTAGGAACAAAACAGAGAGGGGGAAGTTAAGAATAGCATAGGAAATGGAGAAGCCAGAGAACTTATACCCATAACCCATAGACATGAACTAAGCGGGGAGTTGCTGGGGATAAGCAGGTTACCAGGGAGAGGGGGGCAAAGAGGGAAAAACTAGGGCAACTATAATAGCATAATCAATAAAATATAATTAAAAGTAAATGCCAAAGATCAAACAAATTAAATTACATAATTAAGTTTGGGATCACAGTGTGGATAAGTAGAAGAATACATTCTGGAACACATTTTTGTTTTTAGAGGGGAATTGTTCCTTTTATTAGTTAAGTACTTTTTTCTTTTACCCTTTTAATGTTGTTCACCACACTAAATGTGATTTGCATATTGCTATATCAGTTTATCTATGTTGATATTTATCATAATATATATTCTCTTAAGCATTTTATCCATTTTTTCTTCTTCTGCGGTGATTCTGGGAAAAGCACATAGAAGGATTTATTTTTATGAAGTATAAGAGTGTCTTTTAGAAGATAAGTTTGATGCTTCATGTATTTTATGATTACTGATATATTTGTTCTTGTACCTGCCATATTTCTTTTGTGTTTTTATCCATTATACTTTGCTTATTTTTCCTTGTTTTTTTTTCCTGTTTTTTTCTCAACTGATCAAGGATTTGTTTTCCCTTTCTCCTCTGCTCATTTGGAAATTATGTGTGCTGTTTCTTTCTTTTTTTCCTTTATTTTTATTGTTGACCCTTGCAATTTTTAATGCTAATACATATCTTTTTTTTACAAAGTCCAAAGTTAATTGGTATTTTTCTCTTCCTTCTGAAGAAAGAAAGAACCTTACCACACTTTAGTTTTTTAAACATTTTCCCAATTTCCATGTAATTTTTGGATAAAGCTTTAGACATGTCTTATTACCAAACAAACAAAAAAAATATTGTTTTTGTTTATAAACAACATTCATTTTTATTTCCATTATGGTTTCCTGATTTTTGTTCACTTTTGATTCTTACACATCACTACTTCCAATTGTGCAAATTTATCTAGTTGAAATCAACTTTCAAAATTATTCTAACAGTGGATTTTATTTTAGGAGTGTAAGTAGCTCTAAAATATCCTCATAAATTATAACTTGACTAGCTTTAGAATTACAGCACAGTTATTTTTCCTTGGAAAACCATACAGATATCAATCTACTTCCTTAGGCATCTATTTTTCCTGAGAATAGTATATAGTTCATCTGATTCTTATTATGTAGGATTTCCTCTTTATCTTAATTATCTACATTACTATAATGTATCTAGGGGTAAATTTTTAAAGTATATTTACCCCCATTTGACACGTGGTGGAATCTATTAGTCTGAGGACTTTGTCTTTCTTTGGTTCCGAGAAATCCCAGGCATTAGCTACTGCACCTGTTTCCTCTGTGCCTCTTTGGGAGCTCCTTTCAGATCTGCCACTCCCACAGCTTCAGCGACTGGCAACCGCATTTTTCTGGTCTTGTTTGTTTTGCCATTTTTATAGTAGTATCTTCATTTCTAGACCACATATTTCCCCTTCATGTTTTTGAGAGTTGCCTTGCGCTTTTCAATTTATGAAATATATTTACCTGTAATTTCAGTGTCTATTTGAGCCGAAGATGGGAGTTTTAGCATTGGTTCCATTTGCCATCCTGACCTGGAAGCCAACAGGACTTACTAAAAAGAGAAAATAAAACAATGGATACATGATAATAGAAGTATGCTAAACTTATGTAACCACCCAATCAACATTTCTTTCTCTGCCATAAAATAAGAAGACTAAATTTTAGGTAAGTTACTCTAACAGTTATTATTGAGTTACATGAGACAAATCCCATAGGTCACTTCTATCTACTCTTTCTTTAAAATTATATTTTATTGATTATGCTATTACAGTTGTTCCATTGTTTCCTCCTTTGTCCCCCCTCCACCCAGCACTCCCTACTCCCTCAGGCAATTCCACACCATTGTTCATGTCCATGGGTCATGCATAGGTTCTTTGGCTACTCCATTTCCTATACTGTACTTTACATCCCCATGGCTATTCTGTAACTACCTATTTATACTTCTTAACCCCCTCACCTCTACACCCTTTCCCCTACACCCACAACCATCTGGCAGCCATCAAATGTTCTCTATATCCATGATCCTCTCTCTATTCTTGTTTGCTTAGTTTGATTTTTAGATTCAATTGTTGATAGATATGTATTTTTTGCCATTTTATTGTTCACAGTTATGATCTTCTTTTAATTAAATAAGTTCCCTTTAACAAGAAAAAGAGCATTAGATGGGAATCCACCTAATTCCCCCCAAGCAAGAAGTTTTCATAAAACTCTATTTTCCCTGAAGTTCATACCCCTTCCTGTATCTGCTGGGGAAGAAGAAGAGCATCATCCCAGACAACTGGCCAGTAGAATGGTGTAGCTCTGCAGAAGAGAAGCACAGCAAGAAATGGCATTTGATGCAGCAAAAAGTGAGAAACAGGTAAGACACATAGACCAGAGGAGGAAAATACCTGCCATTTCACATGTCATAGCCAGGAGAAAGACTTTTGAGTTATTATTACCTTATGTTCAGATCCTACCAGTTAGGCTGGTGGTAGCAGTAGCTATTGTTTGACAACCTACAGATGCTATTAGAGTTCTCCAAATCACGAGGCACTTACATTGTCAATAACAGAGCCTAAAGGAAGCAATTTATAGTGTTTTCACTTACTTTTAAAATTTAAACACTCTTCTGACATTCTCTCATGGACACTGTGCTCCCAAATTGTTACTTGTGTTTGCCACAATGTCTTGAGGCCAGCTTAACTAACTGAATAACTCCCGGATAGAAATAAGCTATTCAGAGACAGAGAAGTAGTCTGATTGGCCTGAATCCCAGAAAGGGGTCAGTGACAGACCTTGGAATGAAGCTCATAGCACTTAAACCCTTCCCATCTCCCAACCCTGAGACAGCCGTCCTGCACATGAGACCAATGTATCATTCTACCTAAATACATTTTTGAAAATGACCCCCAAAGTCCATAAAGCTAACCCCCCCAAAATAGGATATTTAAAAAAAAGAAAAATGTCTGATCATTTTTTTCTGATCTTTTCTTCAGATTATTTTCCAATGGTAATTAAACTAATGTCCCTGACTACAGTGAGTAAGGTACACATATAAAATTCCAGAAATATAATTCTTGTTAGGATGCAGGAAGTTATGGAATGACATGTAAAACCCAAGACATTACTCTAGTCTAATGTCTACATGGATGAAAAGTTAAAGAGTTTAATGTAATAGAGAGTTTAAATGACTTATCCAAGGTCACACAATTTGTGGGCAGAACCAAGAATAGAGAACCTGATCTCCTAACTTTCACAGCAGTACTCCTTCTATTGTGTTGCACTGAATAGGATGAGTTCCTCCCTTAACACAACTGACAGAGTCTGACGGATTATTAGGTAGGTTGGAGTGAGTAATTTGCTGTAGCAGTCATCTTCTTCCAGTTATTGCCATAAGTGGAACAGAATGTCCAATTTTTGTTATGTTAAAGTAGCATAGTATAAACAAACTTTCACTTAACATTCTACACATACCTGTTTTTTTTTTATGGCATGCAATTTTATGATCTCAAAGTTCAGACTGCTAGGAACTAGAGTATCAAATAATGAGTGAATTTGAATACCACTTCTGATAAAGCAAAGAGAAAATCCATGATCAAACCTAAAACTACTATCTCTAAATGACCTTCCGTAGTAGCAGAGAAGTCAGCCCCACTTGGGAGATGCTTCTTTGACAGCTGAAGCTCAGGCTTGCAGGAGTTCAAATCTTTGGGCTGATTAAGATCCTGGGGATGTTTCCTTACAGCTAATATATCACTTCTTGAAGATTATCAACAGGTCACCGGCACACAGCCTATCAAAGCCATTCATCATTTGAGCTCCTATTGTTTTTCCACTGCTCACCTCCAGTAAACATTTTAAAGAAACAGATTTAGCTCTTACTTTCCACTGTGATCACCTGATGAGTCATGGCACATTGAGAAAGGAAAGATGTCAAAATGTTTAATCAGCAGCGATTTAAACGGGGCCATATTTGAGGGAATTAACAAAATCAGCATGCTCGTTGCTCCAGGGTGATTTTTCTTGCTGGTAAGACTAAAGGAACATCAGAACTCAAAGCAGTAGAAATCTTTCAGGCCCAATTCTTGCTGCCAAAGTTAAAAGACTGCCAGGATGGAAGTCTGAATCACTCTACGCCAGTTACAGCTGTGTTTTTCATCTTTATCATGAATTTCTTGATTCCAGTGTCAAAAGAATCCACTTATCTTCCAAAGCCTTATTCTTATATCTTACCCTCCAACTCTTCCCTTGTCCCCATCACCACTCCATTCTTAGGAATTGATTGCAAAGCAGTTAAAGGCATTTAGTACAACATCAGTTCCGAACATCCTAATTTAGCCTGATGGGAATGCCCTACGGTGAAATATTCTGAAGGAGGGTTGAATCAATGTGTGATGATTCGTTTTCTTAGTGAAGCCATCAAAGAAAAATGGGCCAGAACAAGTGCTTAAAACTGATAAGACAAAATGTATTGGGGAAAAATTATAAAGCATAGGTTTTAAAAAATCAATGGTAAAAGTGCAGAATGTGGGAGAAGTAATTTAACAACTGGTCATGAAGAAAGGCTGTTAGATGTTGTTGACTGAGAGTTTGGTATGAGCCGAAGGCACAGTGTTGTGCAATTCTCCAGCATTAGGAGAAGCATGGTGTCCGAGACCAGTGTGGCAAAGATTTCATTCCACATTGCAATAATTGTATGATATCTGGATCATCATATACAGTTCTGGCAGCCAGATTTTCATGTAATTAATGTTTCTGGTTCATGTTCTTGGTCACTTTTATGTCACATTTAATTTGCATAATGTGTCCTTGAGTCCTTAACCCATCTACCAAGAACTAGATGTACTAAATATTCATGGAAAAAATATTAAATAACATATGAAGAAGAATTTCGTGACGAAGAATGAGTCTATGAAAATCCAATTGCAAATTGCAGGTGGACAACTGCCTCATAATCAAATTTCTTCAAGAAACATTAAGGAAAATTCTGATGGAAATGAAGTCAATTTTTAGTGTCCTGCTTAGGTCTTCAGATATGACTTCAGATATCATGGATGCAAAATAAGTAATATTCATTTGCTTATTATGTTGGACACCAAATGGGAATATCAAAGAGATTATCGCAGATACAGAACCTATTGACTAGAAAGCTGATCTCTTTCAGTACGTGTGAGGAATTCTATTTATGTGTTACGTAAAATAATTTATGTCCAAATGTTTGTCCAAATCAGTACGCTGGTTCTATTAAAAGATGTCACATTCGGGTACTTATTTCAAGACCTGAACATTTCCACTTCAGGTTGGGAGAAAGGATAAAATATGCCACGACAACGGTTGAGAGTTACTTGCTTCATGTGTGCCCACTGTTTGCTTCTTACGACCTGGGTCATGCAGGAAGAAAACTAAGGACAAGTTAAGGTGACTCAGAGGTATTAAGAAAGTAATTCAATGTTATACAACTGTCTTTTTTTGAGCAGATTTAGAAGGACAAGCAGGTTTGGTCCCAGCCAGTAGCAGCAAAGAAAATTCCTGCAGACTGTAACAAAGACATAGCTGTTAATTGGTGCGCAGCACTTGCTATGGTTATTTCTCCAGGGTTTGGCTCAGAGGCAGCAGGCGCAGTCACTCATCTCCCAGTTTTTCCCTGAAAGGGGTTCATCTGCTTACTTTGAAAGCTGCTGCCTGAGGGTCAGGCTTCTAATTTAGCATCTATTTGGGCTACCTGAATCCTTCCTGGAGACCAGGGAAACATGGATTAATCTGGAGGTCATTATACTAAGTGAAATAAACCAGAGAGAAGAAAAACAGACAGGTACTACATGTTTCCACTTATACGAGGGGGGACTTAAAAAATGGGATTATCTTCTGGAGGGTGGGCTCCTTGTACACAAGCTTCCCCCACTATGTGAGTGTTCTAGGAACCCATCTTTATCAGTGTACCAGCTGGCATTGTTGTGACAGACTGTGTTCGGCTTCAGCGAAATTTTTTTTTGAAGACTCTTTTAATGCATTTACCTGTTTTATGATGGGCAATTTGCGAGTACACCCGCCCACACCACACTGAGTGTTCAGCAGTTTTGATCAAAAGTGGCATGACCCCCATGCCCTACCCTCCATATTAGCCAGATCTCATTGCAACCGACTTATTTTTTTGTTTTCTCGGATGAAAGAAGTCCTCAAAGGGAAACGTTTTGCTGATGTGGAAGAGTGAAACAAAAAACGGCAGAAGCACTAAAACGCATCAAAATCATTGAGTTCAAAAACTGTTTTGAGCAGTGGAAAATATATCTCAACAGGTGTATTGCATGAAATGGAGAATACTTTGAAAGTGACTGAAGTTTAAACATGTAAGGATAAATACACAATTTTTTAATAAATTCTGTTGTTTTGGCATCTCTCCTCATATATGAAATCTTTTTTTTTTTAAGTCAAATTCACAGAAACAAAGAAAAGAAGTGGGATGGGGAATGGGAGGAGAGGAAAGGAAGAGATTGGTAAAAGGTATAAACTCAGTTGTAAAGTGAATAGGTCTGAGCATTTAATTTATAACCTGGTGGCTGTAGTTGATAGCATTTAGTGTACAGCTTAACTTTGCTAAGAGAGTAGAATTTAAATGTTCTCACCAAAAGAAAAAAAAGGGTAAATATGTGAAGTGGTGTTACTGAGCAAAAGTGGGGTTCAGGTGCCCGCCACCAAACACAGGCATAAGACAAAGGTTGGTAAGGAAGGAAAAAGGTCTTTATTAAAATATTTCACTATTTAGGGGAAGAGACGACTCCCTGCATCCAGGATCCTTTCTTCCGCAAATCACAAAAAACCCAAAAAGGCTGAAACCCAAAACCATACCCAGAAATCCCACTCCATCCTCATCTGTCATTCAGAGCAGGAGGCTGCTAGGTGGACTGCAATCCAGCTTCAGGCTCCCTCCCTGGAGTGCGCACACACAGTTCTAGTGCTGTCATCACCACCCCGCAGTGGCTTCCTGTGCGGGGCGGGGCGAGGGGGGGGTGGTTTGTTGTCCATGGGGCCCAGAGCTCGTCAGTCCAGGAGCACTCCAGCCCCTGACAGTGTAAACAAGGGGAAGGAGAAGGCCCGCGTTTCCCCTTTCCCTCCATTTAAATCTCTGGGCTCCAAATTCGATGCACTCCGGAAGGGTCCAGCTCCCCAGCCAATCTTGTCCTTTTCCCAGGCTGGCTTGGCAGGTCTTCATCTCCCCTGCCATCATGCTCCAGAAGGGAATAGAAGGTCTTTTCCCTCCATCAATCACCCTTGCCAGCCACAAGCAGACTCTACTCAGGGCCCCCTCTACCGAGTCCCTACTGAGGGTGAGGAAATCTGTCCTCCTGCGCTACACTAACAGCAGGGCTCCACTCCTGCCGCCTCGGGTGTTTCCTTTGACCCCTCCCTCACTCAGCCCCACCTCTGACCCTCGGCCTGGCCAGGTTTGATACAGATCTATCTGTGCCAGTTGTATGTGTGTTAATTAACTCAGCATGGGCAATCCTTTCCCAAGTTTAGGTATATCGAATCATCATATGACCTCAATAAAGCTGGGGAAAAAACAGATGGTATTTGTGTTCATAGCCTTCTGTGATTTCTACCAAAGTCAACATGGTTAGAGGACAAGGAAACAATTTATTGACCCTTGTCTATCAAAACTCACCTTTTCCAAGGTAATTGCACAACTTTGGAATGGGAGAAGTTGCTGCAACTGCATCATTCTAAATGATACTCTATGCAACTTAGTTAAGGGTAGGGAGAGGGAAGTTTCTTTAAGCAAAGGAAACAAAATCACAGAAGCCAGAGACAAGAGCAAATGTCACATTTTGAACATTTCAACTAGTTCAAATGGGGATGGTGAGCAAGTAAGTTGTCAAGATGAGGCTGGACTGGAAGAGGGGCAGTCATGAAGAGCTTGTTGCCTTGCTGAGGAAAATGGAATTTTTAATTAATTAATTTATTTTTAGAGCGATGGGAAGAGAGGGAGAAAGGGAGGGAGAGAAACATTGATATGTGAGAGATACAATGACTGGTTGCCTCTCACACATCCCCAACCAGTGACCTGGCCTGCACCTCAGGCATGTGCCCTCACTGGGAATTGAACTTGCGACCCTTTGGTTCACAGGCTGGCACTCAATCCACTGAGTCACACCAGCCAGGGTGGAAAATAGAATTTTATCTTGAGAATTATGAAGACCATTTATGGGTTTTAAGCAGGTGAGTGTCTTGAATTAGATCTATAATTTGGAAACACCACTTTCACTCTAATATGGAGAATGGGGTAGTCCTGAGCAAGCCAGCATTACAGTAAAGAGACCAGAAAAAATAGAAAATTATATCAGTAATTCAGCAAAAAATTGGTAGAGATTGACCAAGTAGCAGTGATGACACAAAGAAGTGAAGAAAATTAACAGCTATTTAGGAGGCGGAACTCAGAGGAAATGCAGTCCAATTTTGTAACAGAGTGAAATGCTTGCTCTCTCTGACTTTAGCTTAATTTTAGCCTGTGCTCTCCCCTGGCCCACAGAATAATAGCTCCTGCTATAGATATGCTAGTTAATTAGAGGAATTCTGCTTGGGGCTTGAGTTTTTGCTAGAACAGCCCCTTGTCAGAAGGACCTTTTCCAGAAGAGGTAAGGAAACATAAATAAAACAATGACTGTTTATCAAAGATATACCAGCGTCTCCAGACCAGACTCAAGTCAGCTGTAGTCAAAAGACCCACCAGGAAAAGAAGAGATTTAAAATTTTTTTTAAATCCTCATCTCACAACATTTGTTTCATTACTCTAAAGAGAGGAAAGTAGACAGAGAAAGACAGAGACATCTATTGGTTTGCCTGACTGACCTGAGACTGAATCTACAACCTGGGTATGTGCCCTGACCAGAAATCAAACCTGTGACTTTTGGGGCTCTGGGACCATGCTCCAACCAATGGAGCCACACTGGCCAGAGAAAGATTTAGAGATTTTAAACTCTTCCTTGGATCCCTGTCTGCACCTAGCTGGCTATGCTCCCCAACCACCTCTTGCCCCACTCCTCCTTTCTTCCCTTGATGTAAAAGAGCCCTGAATTCTGGGCTCTCTTAAGATGTATCTGAGAATCCTCTAAAGCCTCCATCTTTTAGAGCTAGAGCCTTTTCATCAATAAACCTTCCTTACTTTAAACTCTGACATATTGAATATTGATCTTTGAAGCATCGAGCATATGAAGCTTGAATGGGTAACAGTTCGATTATGGGACAACAGAGAGACTGAATTAAGAAGGACTCCTTGGTGTCTGTCTTGGGCAGTGATGTAGATAGAGAACACAGGAAGGGAGGAAAAATTTGTCGGGGGGGAGACAAAGATGATATGTTTTAGTTTGCAGTGCCTGTGAGACATGTAAGTGTAGTTGTCTAGTAAACTAGAAAATAGGTACCTGGAAGTCTGAAGAGAGAATGCACTAGAGCCCCAGATATGAGAGTTATCAGTATGTATGAAAGTCAGTTGGAGCCCCTAGAGCAGGTGAAATCATATAGGAAGCATCTATAGAATGAAAAGAGAAGAAATTAAGGGGACAGATCCAGAAGAAACATCAAATTCTAAAATGTCACAAAAAGGAATACATGAAGGAATTTGAGATAGTAAAATTTGGAATAGGAGCCCTGGCTGGTGTGGTTCAGTGGGACGAGTGCTGGCCTGAGAACCAAAGAGTTGCTGGTTCGATTCCTACTCAGGGCACATGCCTAGGTCACTGGGCCAGGTCCCTAGTATAGGGTGCATGAGAGGCAAGCCCACATTGATGTTTCTCTCCCTCTCTTTTTCCCTCCCTTCCCTTCTCTCTAAAAAAAATAAATAAATAAAATATTTTTAAAAGTAAGTAAACTAAATAAAACCTGAGATAAGAGATCTAGCTATACACAGATCTAGCTGTACAGTATCTCAGAAATCAAGGATAGTGTTTCAAATAGGAAGTCATCAGAGAGACACTTCTGATTGGTCAAGTAAATAAGGGTTGAAAGAAGCACATTGTATTTAGCAACTAATACAGCCATGACCTGGCTGTCAAGTTTCTTAAAATTTACACGGGATTGGCAGGGAACCGACATAACAAATGTATGGAAAAACATGACTGAAGCATGAGAATGTGCAAATTATGATGTGAGCATAATTTACATAGAATGCATACAGAGAAGAATTAAAATGGTCTGAGTCACATTCTGTGTAATTATTAGGGAAAGGCTTAAATATAGGATTCAACCAAGGTTTTATAAGAGGGAAAAATTTGGCTTGGTAGAATATCCTCCCACAGGTGAAATGGAGAGATAGAAAGTGCTTCCATTTCTAAAGAGTTTTGTGGGATTGCTGTGAATTCTCATCTTGTATTTCATGTGTGTAACCATAAGTTTCAAAGCTGTGGCTACTTTGTAAAAGCAATATATCCTATTTGTGAGACTTTGGACTCATTAACATATAATATGCAACAGTTTTCACCCTATGGTCACTGTGGGTTTCATTTTGTATATCGTATTCAGGCTTATGGTTTTGGTTTTTTTTTTTTTCTTCCCAGGGGAAGAATAGGGAAATAAAATTTACTGAGCTCAAGGCCTTAGTTCCACCACACTTTTGTAGGATAGGACTTATTTCCATTTACAGGTCAGGACGATGAGCCTTAGAGAGGTTAAGTGACTTGCCTACAGTCACGATGAAGCCTAAGTCTGCCTACCATATGTTACTATGCTGCTTCTTCTCTTTGTCATCTTTCCTATTTGAAAAATTGTTAATAATATACTGGCAGGGTTCCCATCCTCTCTTCCTAATAGGTTTCTGATAATCTTTCTCCCTTTAAATATTGTCCTATATGCCTAGATAAAAAATATTTTTATGTGAATACTTTTCTGAAAGAAAATGAATTTCAGAGTTATATAACTGATGATACTCAAAGCAATTAGGATAATTATTATTGTTACCTCCATCTTCATCATTGTTAGTATCACACTGTCAGTTTATTCTGACACCAGTAAAATAAAAAGAAAAGACCTTACTAGGTGACTTAAAAGTATAATAGGATGACCTTAGTCTACCTTTCTAACTGAAGAAAAAGTACAGTCTATGTTCTATAATCTCAGTGGTCCAAGAAGGCATGTTTATTTCTCAAATACCACTCCCACAAACATGTACATTGGCTGATGCTTAAATTTTAAAAAATGTTTAAAGTTCTGTTAACAGGGAGTAAAGTCTCATTTCACAAAAGAGATGAGACTTAAGGACACATACCTTTTGGAAAAGGGAAACATGAGGACTATAATGAACTGCAGGATAAAAATTGCTCTTCTGATTAGATTTGGATGGTGGAAAATAGGTAGAAAGCAGAAGTCACTTTATGACTGAAGTGTCAAGAGTTAAGGGATGCCACAATAGGGGGAGTAAATGAGAAGCTGGGATGACCAAAATTTGCACCTTTATGCCTTTGCTTAAAAGCAGTCCTTAGAATGTTTATATGCCCATAATCTATTCTCCCCACATTTTATAAATTGAAGTGAATTTTTTAAAAATTCTGACCTATAGAGATTGCTTTCCTTAGAAGCTTGTTTCTGGTTCCTACCTCTAGATATATTATTCTGTTCCTTGTTTGTTGACTTGTGCTTCAGCACATGTAGCTTTATTGGTAGTTTTTAATTATAAATGATTTGAGGCCAAGATCTAAAGGCCTTGGTTATCATAGCAGATTACCATCATTAGTAATTATTGCTATTAGTATATGTCTGCTAGAACATAATAAATATCATTAGATTTGTTAGATGAAAGTTTGGAGTATTTATCCTTTGATTGCCTCCCACAAATACTTCAAAGGTTGGAAATGTAATGCTACCCTTTTAGGGTCCTGCAAATAAGACAATCGAAAGTTAAGGAAAAGACTTCCAGCCAAGATTGAGGCATAGGTAGACACACTGGGCCTCCTCGCACAACCAAAATAAGGACAACAAAAATTTAAAAACAAAAAAACAACCAGTACTGACAAAAAATTGAACTGCATGGAAGTCTGACAACCAAGGAGTTAAAGTATACACATTCATCCAGACCAGTAGGAGGGGCGGAGTCTGGTGGCCCCAAGGGAGAGAGGGGTTGCAGCAAAAAAAAGTGGTGGCTGGTGGACCCTGGGCGCACAAAGCAACAGCAGGCAGACCCAGTGAGGTGGCAGATTGTGGGGGGGGGGGGCAAGGCACACAAGGTGGCTGGTGGATCAGGGGATCCCACATTAGCTCACAGATAAACCAGGTGAAACTGGGGCACAGAACAGACCTCGAAACCCAGGGTCCCAGCGTGGGGAAATATAGCCTCAAATCACCGATTGAAAACACCTGTGGGGGTTGAGGTGCCGGGAGACTCCACCAGGAGGTGGGTTGAGACTCCCAGTCTCACAAGAGAGTTTGTTGGAGAGACCCACAGGGTCCTAGAATGTACACAAACCAACCCACCTGGGAACCAGCACCAGAAGGGTCCAGTTTGCTTGGGGGAAGCAGCGGAAGTGACTGAAATCCAGCAGAGAGCAGAGTAAACTGACGTTCCCTCTTGGACCCCTGCCCCACATACAGTGTCACAACCCAGCTACTGGGTTGACACACCCAGTCAAACACCTAAGGCTCTGCTTCTCACTACATAACAGGAGCATCAAGACAAAAAAAAAATGGCCCAAATGAAAGAACAGATCAAAGCTCCAGAACAAATACAACTAAGCAACAAAGAGATAGCCAACCTATCAGATGCACAGTTCAAAACACTGGTGATCAGGATGCTCACAGAGTTGGTTGAATCTGTTTGCAAATTAGATGAAAAAATGAAGGCTACACTAAATGAAATAAAGGAAAATGTACAGGGAACCAATAGTGATGGGAAGGAAACTGGGACTCCAATCAATGGAGTGGACCAGAGGAAAGAAAGAAACATACAACCAGAAAAGAATGAAGAAATAAAAATTCAAAAAAAGGAGAAGAGGCTTAGGAACCCCCAGGACATCTTGAAATGTTCCAACATCTGAACTATAGGGGTACCAGAAGGAGAATAGGAAGAGCAACAAGTGGAAAACTTATTTGAACAAATAATAAAGGAGACCTTCCCCAATCTGGTAAAGGAAATAGACCTCCAGGAAGTCCAGGAAGCTCAGAGAGTCCCAAAGAAGTTGGACCCAAGGAGGAACACACCAAGGCACATCAGAATTACATTAGCCAAGGTAAAAATGAAGGAGAGAATCCTAGAAGCAGCAAGAGATAAGGGGATAGTAACCTACAAAGGAGTTCCCATCAGGCTGTCAGCTGATTTCTCAAAAGAGTCCTTGCAGGCAAGAAGGGGCTAGAAAGAAGTATTTGAAGTCATGAAAGGCAAGGACCTACATCCGAGATTGCTCTATCCAGCAAAGCTTTCATTTAGAATGGAAGGGCAGATAAAGTGCTTCCCAGATAAGGTCAAGTTAAAGGAGTTCATCATCACCAAGCCCTTATTATAT
>CM052539.1:56451552-56511638 GCA_028533065.1 Trachops cirrhosus | reverse complement strand
AGCGGGGTGATGTGGGTGGGAGAGGGTATTCAGGGTGGAGGGGAATGAAGGGGGATAATAGGACAACTGTAATAGCATAACCAATAAAATATATTAAAAAAAATAAATAAAAATAAAAAATAAAAAAAGAGTCAGAATGCAAGGAATTTATTTCCACATCTGAGAACTAAAGCAAGTTGCCAGTAAAGTAAAATGTAACTAGTAATGATTCAATGAATGTTTTTAAAGGGGTCTTGCAGTGTGATCTATTAATAAAGGTAGAGCACACAGAGAACCTTTCTTATTCTTACCATACAATGAATGCATGCTCATTAGGGAAAAATTAGAAAATATAGATGAAGAAAAAGAAAACAGTGAAGAAATCTTCTTATGTCATTTAGGAGCCCACCACTCTAGAACAGAAGAACAACTGTTTGCATCTGGGAGTATGCACACTTTACATATGTATATAGTTAAGATGATGAGTCAGATTCTTCCTGTTCTCCCACAATGGAGGCTAAGGCCATTTGAGGATGAAAGGCAATTTTTACTTAACACTCTAACCACCAGCCTCTGGGACAAGCCTTCTGCCCTCAGCCTTGCCAGTAAGCACCAGTACAGCACCCAGCCCAATGTCACCCCCTCCCCACCCACAGTTCACGTAAGATAAAGAGGAAAGGCAAGAGGATCCTTCTTCCTCTTTCACATGGAGATGAGGAGGTTTGAGGTTGTTTTTTCCTCCCTAAAGCCCAGCAAGGGGAACACCAAAAAAAAAATAATCCTTAAACATTAGAGGTGATTGTAAGGTGGGGCACTGGCATATTATTCTCCAGCTGGACGCTGGCTCCAGACAGACTCATATACATGCATCCTAGCTATAGGAGCAGAATATGGTAAGGGAGTTCTTGGGAAGCATTTGGGACACTGAGAATCTAGGAATACGGTAGCGTGATTTTAGCAATTCTTTCCATCTGTGAAGAAAAGAGAGTTTGCTTGTTACATGTTTGTTGAAGTTTGGAGGTGCACTTGATTTTGGAGAATTCTGAAAGTGGAGGCTTTTTGAAACACCATATCAGCATTGCTTGGATGTAGTGTACTTAGAAACAAGAGTGGTCCTACTTCTATCGCATTCCTACTTTCTAGGTGCCCTTCAAAAGACCCTGGTAATTTTTCCAGTTCCACATATATGTGCACGGGCAGATGAGTCAGAAGCCTTGATGCTTCCCAAATGTGTATTTTGAGGGTCAAGTAATGAGGTATTCAACGTTGAGAGAGCACTGGGAATACATACAGAAGGGGCCAATAGGAAACGTGCCTGCATGCTGGAGAAGACTCTTGATTAATGGAATGTACACAGCTAAAGACAAAAAATACCCCCCAAAATCACACTCACTGCTGGTGAGGAGCTTTTCACATCAGTAGGGTCCCTATATCAGATCAAACCAGATGGAGCCAGAGCAAAGACAGGGTCCAGTTAATGTTTAGGTGAAGAGGTTCTGCTCAATCTTTCTTCTGCATCATCGATGCTGGAGGAGTTAGTGCCTCAAAGAGGAAAGGGAAGGAGATGTTTTAGGATCTAACCACATACTACCATACACTGCACTCCCCTCTCTAAGCCACCAAGGGAGAAGGGGAGAGGTCAAGCTTTCAATTAAGAATTAAAGACTACATCTTAAATACATAGATAATATTTTCCTAGAAACTTAAAGTGATTGAGAAGTTATGGAACATAGCCAAGACTTCACTGAAGGAGCACCCACATATACATTTAGTTTTTAGTAAGTTGCAAGTCCTCCATAAGCCTTTTTGTATGTGTATGTATTCTGGTAATATGTAGAACCAAGTTATTCATGCCAGTTCTTTTGTTGAAAACACCAACTAAAATTCATAGGAAAGATATAAATAATTATCAGATTAAAATTTAAGTATAAGAAATAACTTATAATGGTAAATCAAGGAGAAAGTCCCCTTTAGCCTTGAGGACATTTGCTGAAGCAGAAGAAAATTAACTGTAGATTTCACTGCCTGGATGGCACAGAAAAAAGCCAATGGGCACCTAGAAACTATCCAAATCCCTGTAAACTGCTATACACAATATAAATATAAAGCACAAAACATTATCAAACAACCGTGCCTCCTACATTTACAGAAATGAAAAATAAACTTGAAAATATTGGCAAAGAAGCAATCATAAAAAGTTATTTAGCAGATTTTAAAAAATAGTAGTTGCCTTTAACAGTGGATCAGACGTAACTGAAGAGAGAATTAGTGAACTAGAAAATGGGTCAAAAGAAATTTTCCAAAATTCAGAACAGAGATAGCAAGAGATTTAGCATCTACATTCATCCTGTAATTTTCTTTCTTTGTTGTGTTTTGACCTGGTTTTGGAATTAGGATATTATTAGCTTCATAGAAAGAATTTGGAAATCTTCCCTCTTCTTGAATTTTTTGGAATAGTTTAAGAGTGATAGGTGTTCATTCTTCTTTGAATGATTGGTAAAATTTGCCTGTGAAGCCACCTGGTCCAGGGCTATTGTATGTTGGGAGTTGTTGATTACAGCTTTGATTTCACTAGTTTATATCAATCTATTCAGGTTTTCTGCTTCTTCCTTTTTTTGAAGATTGTATATTTCTAGAAACTTATCCATTTCTCCCAGGTTGTCCAATTTCTTGGCATACAGTTCTTCATAGTAATTTCTTAAAATCCTTTGTATTTCTGTGGTATCCAGTATTACTTCTCTTCCATTTTTAACTTTATTTGGGTCCTACCTCTTTTCTCTAGATGAGTCTGGTTAAAAGTTTGTCAGTTTTGTTTATCTTTTCAAAGAACCAGCTCCTGGATTCATTGATCTTTTGAATTGTTTTTTCAGTCTCTGTATCATTTATTTCTGCTCTGATCTTGATCATTTCCTTGTTTCTACTCACTCTAGGCTTCGTTTGTTATTTTTTTTCTAGTTCTTTTAGGTGTAAGTTTAGATTGTTTTTTGTTTGTTTGTTTTTGAGATTTTTCTATCTTCTTTAGGTAGGCCTGTAATGCTGTGAACTTCCCTCTCAGAACTGCTTTTGCTGTGTCCTATAGGTTTTGGGTTGCTGTGTGTTTGTTTTCATTTTTTCCAGGTACTTTTTTTATTTCTCCCTTGATCTTATTGTTAACCCATTCATTATTTAATAATGTTACTTAGCCTCCATGTATTTGAATGTTTTTGAGTTTTTTTCTTGAGGTTGATTTTAAATTTCAAACCATTGTGATCTGAGAAAATGCTTAATATGACTTCAATTTTCTTGAATTGGTTAAGGCATATTTTGTGTCCAACCATGTGGTCTATTTTTCAGAATGTTCTGTGTGCGTTTGAAAAGAATGTATATTCTGCTTCTTTGGGGTGAAATGTTCTGTAAATATCAATTAAGTCAATTTAATCTAGTGTGTTGTTTAATGCTGTTATATGCTTGTTAATTTTTTGTCTGGAAGGGCTGTCCATTGTTAACAGTGGAGTGTTAAAATTCCCTGTAATGACTGTATTGCTGTTGATCTCTTTCCTAAAGTCCTCCTAGATTTTCTTTATATATTTAGGTGTTCCTATATTGGGTGCATATATGTTTACTAGGGTTATATCTTCTGGTTGGACTGACCTCTTAAGTATTATGTATATAATAAAATAAAAACTAAATTTATCAATAAATACTCTAAATAAAAGATAAGACAGCCTGAAAACATTCCAGTTGTATCCTCTTTACTAGGGATATGTCTGAACTACAAGGACCCAGAAAGATTAAAAGTAAAAGAATTGAAAAAATATATACCATATAAATACTACCATTCCTCCCTCCACACACACACACACAAAAGCTGGACTACAAATTAATATTACAGAGAATGGATTTCAAGACAAAATATTGTTAGAGATTAAGATAATAATATACAAGAAATATTGCTTTCTCAAATTTGTATGAAAATATGTCAAAATTCAAAAATCAAAAATTGATATGCCTAAATTCATAAGTCAAAAATTGATATATCTGTAATAAAAACATAAATTAATGATCATAGTAGGAACTTTCAAGTACACTTCTTTTAGTTATTTATTCACAAAGAGATAGAGTTTAGCACAGAAATAGACAATTTAAGTGGTATAATTTTTTTAACCCACTTGACTTCATAGGCACACACAAACAGCATCAACATCTGCTGCATATATATCCTTCTTAGAGGCACAAAAAATTAATGAAATTGATTACTGACCCATCCAGTTTCAAATGATTGAAGTTATACAGTGTATATTCTTTAACCACATTGTAGTTCAGCTAGAAACAAAGCGGGCATCTCCATATGTTTGGAAACAAAAAACATGTTTCTAAAACAACCATATTTGAAAGAAAATCCTAATGGAAATTATAAAATAGTTCTAACTAAATAATGAAATAGTATATATTAAAAATTGTGAGATGTAGTCTAAGCAGCATATGAGGGAAATTCATAGTCTTACATGAAACTATTAGAAAGTAATATAGGCTGATAATGAACTAAGCATACATATGAAGTTAAAAAAAAAACACAAAATAAACCCAAAGAAAGGAGAAAGCAAGAATAAAATGAAGAGCATAAATTTATGAGATTGCGATATACAAAAGAGAGAATCAACAAAGCCAAAATTGATTTTTATAAAATAATTATTACATTACAAACCATGGCCAAGAAATTAAAAGAGAAAGTGCCACTAATCAATATCAAAAGTAAAAAGGTAAGCATGACTGCAGATGCCTTAGACACTTAAAATAAAATAAATTTGTTTTAGTAATACATTTATGACAAAACTGACAAATTACCAGGTAAAAATAAAACTCACCAAAACAGACCAAGAAGACAAATATATCATACAAATCACCCAAGAAGGCTTAGATAATCAGTTGCATTTCTATACATTAACAATGACCTATGTGAAAAGAAGAAAATAATCCTTGTGTTTATAATAGCAACACAACCAATAAAATACTTAGGAATAAATATAGCCAAGGAGGCAAAAGCTCTGTACACTGAAAATTATAAGACAGTGATGAAACAAATTGAAGAACACACAAATAAATAGATATCTTGTATTCATGGGTTGGAAGAATTAATATTGTGAAAATGTTCAAATTATCTATATATTTAATGCATTCTTTATCAAAACTCCAATAGCATTTTTCATGTAAATAGAACAAACAATCTTAAATTCTTACAGAACCACAGAAAGACTCCAAGTAACCAAAAAACCTTAAGAAAGAAGAAAAAACTGGAGACTTTATATTTTGTGATTTCAAAGTATATTATAAATCTATAGTAATAAAAATAACATGGTATGCACATAAAAACAGACACACAGATCAATGGAACAGACAGAGAGCCCAGAAATAAACCCACACACATATGGTCAACTAACATTTCACAAGAAAGTCAAGATTATTCAATGGGGAAAGTCATCAATAAATGGTATTGAGAAAACCGGATGTTCACATGCAAAACAATGAAATTGGACTCCTATCTTACACCACATACAACAACTAACTCAACATGGATTAAAGATTTAAACATAAGACCCAAAGTCATAAAACTCATAGAAGAAACATAGGGAAAAGATCCTTAACATTGGTATCAGCAATGTGTTTTTGATATGACACCAAAAGCACAATCAACAAAAACAAGAATAAACAAGTGGGACTAAATCAAACTAAAGAGCAGAAGCTTTTTTTTGTACAGCAAAGGAAGCCATCAACAGAGTGAAAAGGCAACCTGCTGAATGGGAGAAAGTATTTGCAACTCCTTGGATAAGGAGTTAATATCCAAAAGATACAAAAACTCATATAACTCAACAGCAAGAAAACAAATAATACAGTTTTTAAAAGTGGGCAGAGAACCTGACCAGGGAATTTTCCAAAGAAGACATACGAATGGCCAACAGATAGATGAAAAAGTGCTCAACATCCTTAATCATCAGGAAAACACATATCAAAACTACAATAAGTACCATCTCACACCTGTTAGAATAGCTATTATAAAAATGAAAAGAGGTAAGTGTTGGCAAAGATGTGGAGAATAGAGACTCTTGTGCTCATATGCTGTTGGTGGGAATACATATTATACAGTCACTATGAAAAAGAGCATGAAGGTTCTTCAAAAAATTAAGCATGAAACTATTGTATGATACAGCAATCCCTCTTCTGGGTAGAAATCCAAAGGAAATGAAAACAGGACATTGACGAGATATCTGCATCCCCACGTTCACTGCACTATTATTCACAGTAGCCACCACATGGAAATAAACTTGTGTCCATCAATGGATGGCTAGATAGAGAAAATATAACCCCCCACACAGGAATATTATTCAGCCATAAAAAGAAGAAAATTTCATTAAATGAAATTGAATGAAATCACATTCATAACAATGTGAATGGAATTTGAAGGTATTATGCTAAGTGAAATAAGTTAGAAAAATAAAAATATGTAATAATCTTATATATATGTGGGATCTAAACAAGTCAAATGTACAGAAACTAAGTAGAATGGTGGTTTCTAGGGGGCTGGAGGTGTGGGAACTGGGGAGATGTTGGTCAAAGGGTATATAAACTTTTAGTTATAAGATGACTAAGTTCTGAGAATATAATGTATGTGACTACAGTTGACAATACTGTAATACACACTTCCAAACTGCCAAGAAAGTAGATATTAAATGTTCTCATCACACACTCAAGACTATAGTAACTATGTAAGGTGATGGATGTGTTAACTAACCTCATTGGGGTAATCATTTTGCAATATACATTTATCAAACCATCACATTGTACATCTTAAACTTATACAGTGTTATATTTCAATTATATCTCAATAAAGCTGAAGAGAAAGAGATATAGACATCCTAAGTAGTCATATTAAATAAATGAAATTCATAGCCTAACATTTTTTCACAAAGAAAATGTCAGGACCAAATGGTGTTGTTGGTGAGTTGTCACAAATGTTCCAGAAAGAAGTAGTCCAATCTTCTGTAAACTGTTACATAACATACAAAGACAGGAAACAGTTCTCAACTCATTTTATGATATCAGGAAAACCTTGATACCTGAATCTAAAAGGATAATATAAAAAAAATCATAGACCAATTTCACTCAGAGAAATGTATGCACACCATTCCAGCAATATATAAAAATATAATCCATCATGCCATAAAGAAGAAACATTTTAATAAATAAAATTAGGTATCATTTTATGATAAGTTCTTAGCAATTGACAAGGGTGCTCTGGTAATCTACCAAGAGTATCTATAAAAATATACACTGTACACATCATAATTAGTAGCAACATATTAAAAGCTTTGCTTTCATAGTCGGGATAAATCATCAGAGATGCTCACTATCATTATTTCTGTCCAACACTGTCGTGAAGATCTTCAATATCACAGTAAAGAAGAAAATCATATAAATGGTGAAGAGATTAGGAAATAAAATACAAAATGTTAGTTTTTCATAGGTATGCTGTATACAATGGGTATACTAAACTATCTACTTATAAATTATTAGAAATAATCCTAGAGCTTACCACAGTTCTTGTACATATAACATACATATCATACATAAAATTAAAGACCTGTATTTGGAAAAAACAGCAACAATGATACTAAATAATAACAGAGAAAAGTATCTTCATAGCTTTGGAAGAGGAAAGAGATTATTTAACTATATGTAAGTAGCAATAATCATAAAACAAAATAAATGCAACTATATTAAAATTAAGAAGTTCTGTTCACCAAGTTTACCATAGAAACAATGAAAAGTTGAGCACAGTATAGGAAAATATAACTAAATATGTATATGTAACTGACAAAAGCATATATAAAAGTGTAGTATTCATATAAATAATTCATTCTACTATGTACTACTACTGGCCTATTGGAATATATTCTATTAGGGGCACAGATAATATAGATAAATAGATAAAATATACAAGATCTGTCTGGAAAAAGTCCAGACAAGTGTGCAAGATATCCATGTAACCTCACAGCCAAGGAGAGGAGACTGGCACACACAAGCATGAACAACAACACTCTCACTGTACTAGTCGGGGGGGTGGTAGACACCACTGAGTTAGCATGTGTGCTGTGTGACCATTACATTCAAAATGTCTGAGCAAGTACAGCAAGGAATCTGCATCAAATTTTGCATTAAGCTTGAACATTCCTCTGTGAAAAATATAAGGATGATTCAGAAGGCCGCAGCTATGGGCAACTGGTGACTGGCAGCTTCCTCATGACATTGCACCCACGCATCACTTCTCATGCAGAGGATTTTGGCAACATGTCAAATCACCCAGGTGACTCAACCCCATTACAGCCTAAATTTGGTGCCCTGTGACTTCTGGCTTTTCCCAAAACTAAAATCACTTTTTTTAAAATTTCTTTTTTTTTAACTATGAAGCCCTTTATTTTATTTTTTTAAGATTTTATTTATTTATTTTTAGAATGGGGAAGGGAGGGAGAAAGAGAGAGAGAGAAACATCAATGTGTGGTTGCCTCTCACGTGGCCCCCACTGGGGACCTGGCCCGCAACCCAAGCATGTGCCCTGACTGGGAATCGAACCTGCGATGCTTTGGTTCACAGCCTGCATTCAATCCACTGAGCTATACCAGCGAGGGCCTAAAATCACTTTTGAAAGGGAAGAGATTTCAGACCATCATTGAGATTCAGGAAAATACAATAGGACATCTGATGGCAATTGGGAGAACTTTGTGAGGTCCCAAAGTGCCTACTTTGAAGGGGACTCAGGCATCATTGTCCTATGTACAATGTTTCTTGTATCCTGTATCTTCTTCAATAAATGTCTCTATTTTTCATAGTACATGGCTGGATACCTTGTGGAACAACCTTGTATATAGTGTGTTAAACAGTGATCAACGCTGAGGAGAAGAACAACAGAGGAGCATATATTTGTGGTCAGTAAACACACACATACATTGTCATTCATTCACAGATGATGTGGTGAGACTAGGATAAGTTGGGCCATCCCTAAGATTTACATAGTTTTGGAGAAGGTATTGATGGTGGGGCAAAGGTATAATGGCCACTGTAATGACAAGGTGTCTACAGACTGAAACACAAAGCAGGTAGCTCCATAGAACATGACAGAATTTATTATGGGGTAATTTACTTACAGGAAGATTGGGATATTTTGGAGTGGACAGTAGTTTTGCATAAACTATTTTTTGCCAGCAGGCCCCTGTTACAGTACTTTTTTAATAGTGTAACTCAGGTAGGTACTGATGATTGAGAAGACAAAGGGACAAAGAATGCAGTATAATCAATACTATCACCAGTCTGACATTTATCTCATTTGTCATGAGATTGACATTCTGAGCTGGTGCTCACAAAATATTTATGGCTAAATTTTAAGGAATACAGATAATCATCAACTAGGAAGCTTTGATATGCTTGCTAGGACAGTGAGGCTGGTCAAAGGTCACAAAATGAAACTTAAAGATGAAATGAAATTTGGGGCACGGAGGTGGAGCTGTGTTCACAGCTACACTGAACAGAAGGCACTCCATCTGCTCCCCTTTCCCCTCCACACACTCTCCGGTGCACAGGCACACACACTTCACTCTCCTACTTGTTATGTGTAACTCCTTAAAAAGGAACAAAGCCTTTACTTCTAAAATGCAAGGATGTATTAGAGAGATAACATTGTATTGAATTTACATTTAATTTCCAATTACCCATCTTAGATTTTTTCCCTGAGACTACATAGAAGGAGACAAGTAAGAACCAACTTCTGGTGTTGTTGTCAGCAGTGGAAGGTGATGTATAGAGGGGGCTGTAGAAAACAAAGGATTAAAAAGTTTTAAAAAAGTAAAAAAAAGAAAACAAAGGATTATTCAACTTAACTTAAAGTATTTAGAGACTTGGCAAATAAGTGTCTATCTATCCCATTGCTGGAGATGTGTGGTGTATGTGTTGGGGCTGGGATTCCATTAGATGCTGAAGCAGGGCATCCAAGTTCATTGTAAAGTAATTTGAAATGAGGCTGTAAAATGAGTCTGTGGGGACGACATTGCCGAGGTGGGAGGAGCTTACAGTAATGGAGGCATTCTACCCACTGGAGCACCTGGGAGAACTGACTTACTTTCCACCATAAATTCCCCTGTCCTAGGTGTGATGATGTGGGATCACGGTGCTCACCATCTCAGTGATAAAGTAGCCATATCCCAGAGTACACTCAGGTGGATTTGGGACTGCTGACTCTCTGACATGAGTGAGAAATAGTCCATTTACAACCCTCTTATTCAATATTTTGAGTAAACTATTGCTTTTGTCAACAAAACAGACCTTTGTGTGTATGTGTCCCTCCAATTTTCTAGCAAACTAGGGCATATGGTTTGAAAACAGAAAAGGACGTGGGTCCAAAGAGTGAATGCAAATGCTGATGAAGCCTGAAAGGAGAGACCAAATAGTATGGAGGGAAGAAAATATTCTGGAGAGAAAGATCAAGGGCTTACAACTCTGTTCACTACGTGTTTTTCCTAGGTCCTGGCAATAGTCCCCATTTTCCTAGCCTAATCACTCTTACCCTCCCACAGTATTCTCCAAACAGCTTTAACTCATGACTTCACAATGAAGGTCAATATGCAGGATGGGCAGCATGGAAAGCTGAAATAATTGGGAACATCAGGTGTCTGCATCATTTTGTTTCATCCCTGGGCAGGATCAAGACCTTGGAAGCAGATGCTGCCATCATCTGGGCTGAATTGCCCTGGATTTGGATAATTTCTCATAATAACTCTGCTATTCCTCTGGAGAGAAGGTGAGACACCAGTCATAGATTTCATAATTTTGCTTCCTGTTTAGTTCTGAAAATCAAAAAGCTGTGAAAATTTTGTATCCGTCTTCCATTAATGTAAAAATACCAAGGTCATTGAAAGCCTAGCACACAGCATGTTCTCATCTATTCCTTTGTACCCCTGAACTGATCTTGATTTGTTTTCATTAGTCTGTGAGATCGTTACTATCCTGCTGTATAATCGAATCACTCTGTAGCATCAAGCTTTCTCAAAATGAATTCACCAACAGGGAATGGACATTCAGCAGTGACAATTATCTGGGTGTAGTCCTCCTTAGCAACTTTTCTTATGGAATGTTTGACTTACATTGGGGAGTCCTATCTCATGTTGATAGCTTTCACTAAATCATTCTTTTCAATTTCCTCTGACTTCTCCATGGTAGGTACCAAAAATTAAAACCCAGTTTTTGGAATGGATGAGTTAGCATATGGCAGTCTTTATATGATTGTCCCAAATCTTTGATTTCTGTGGTCCTTTCCTTTGGGGTTTTTATATAAAACTGTCATTGACCTTGCAAGTACCAGCTGTCCTCTTGAAATATGAGGCTGGTAATGATGACACACAGCACTGATAATAACAAATGGTAGTTCATATTTCAGCTGAGTTGGGCTTTTATGATCTGCTATTAGACCCCAAGTATTCAGTATGAATAGAAAATATTAAATGAAATTCAACTGGCTGATCTCTTCTTTTTGCTACCAAAGCAGGACATCTGGGATTGAAATCTGCAGTGAGTCTGCTCACAAACCAGGTCAGGTCTGGCACTGGGGTTAGGCAACACTTTCTAAACTGAAGATCTGAAGTTCTTGTTTGGAGAGATTAGATTTTTATCTAGAATGGGGATAATTTTACCATTACTCTCAGCTCTGTCATAAATTTTGGGCAAACTGATATAAACCTGGGCTCTTTATAGTTTAGAATGAAAATTAAGTCAACTCAGGCCCTTGAGAATAGAAAAGCAGCAAGTAGACAAAGTAAAAAAAAACGACTTTGAGTCAAATTAAGTCAAATCATTTTGATTATAAAAAGCATGTTTCTCTATTCTATCTTGAATACTGATCTTTGATCAATTTTTGCCTTTTTAAGTACATCCTTATATAGACCTTTTTTCTGTTTTTTTAAGAGACATTTATACTATCTTGAAAAAAATTTTGTTGTGGCATGAGTATAAAAAGAAAGATTACAAATGTTTAATTTTTCGTTTTAACTTTCAAAAAAAAAAGGTCTTTGAGAATCAAAAGAGAAGTCCTAAGGAGAATAAAACATAACATTTAATTCCTAACCATTGGGGTGGGCATGGGCTGCACCCCCAGGTATGGACTGGTTGCCCCAACAGCTGGGAGTGCTGTTGGCAGAGAAGCTTCAGGGATTGCCCAGCTGCAGAGAATTGCCTCGCCTACCTTTGTGAGATGGCCTACATCCGATGGCTGATAATGGTGGGAATATAAAGGACTGGCCCATTTTTGCCCAGCACAAGACCACTACGACCAGCTTTTTCAGATCTCAAACTCGGCAGGGCATCAGCCAAGGCTGTCCTCAGGCTGCATCTCAGCTTAATTTCTCTTTCTGCCCAAATCCCACCACCTTTCCACCTTGCCACAGGTATGCATCCCAAAAGGTCCCAGCTAAAAACCATTCTGCACACTAACTCAGTTTCGGTATCTAATCCAAGTTACATAGGTTCTGGTACCAATTCCAGTGTGTGTGTGTGTGTGTGTGTGTGTAGTGAGGCTTCCTACACAACACCAAGCAATTGTGAGACACCAGCAGGGTGTCGAAGAAATCAACTTAAGTCTGACACTATCTACTGTTGACACAAGAAACATCCAAACCTGTAGAGAATTTTTATAAGTTTGAGTCAAACTGACAATTGCCAGGAAGGAAAATCTCAATGGATTGAGAAAATGCTCTGGAGAATGGCAATTTTGCTGTTTATTTTACACATTACAGTCAAAGGAGGAGGCATAAGGAAGGTTACATGACATCCATTGGTGGTAGATTAGGGACCGTGGAGAAAGCAAAGCAGGAAATCTCTGAGACTGGATAAAGAGTAACACAAAGAGCCAAATACTTCTTTTGCATTGCTAGGTATAGGATATTTAAGAATTAACATTTACAGCACATAATATTTGGGCAGTAGGATAACAATGAGGAGTTCCATGTTCTTGTGCTCTAGTGAGAGGTTGTGCCCTGAGGGGTTTGGAAAAAAGGGATTACTCTGACATTCCAAAGACCTGTTATTGTAGATACAAAAAGACAATAGATAGGCTCAGTTAAGATAAGGATTGATCTTTGTTAAGGAAGATACCAGCCTAGTGAAATAGGGTGCAAAGTGGGGGTTCCCCAAATGTAGAAGGAATTCCCCACAGCCCGTGATTGGGGTATGGGGGAAGTAAATAATATAGTGCTTAAAATACTTTGCAAAACAAAAGGCAAATTAATAGTTGCCCCAGGTAAAATGTCTACATTATTTTCAGAGCAATAGTGACTCGTGACATACCCAGGGAAGGTTATATAGCATTTGAACGAGAGGCAGGGAGTCAGAGTCTCCTATGTCACAGGGTACTCTTGCCCTGACTAAAAATGGCAGCCAAAAGAAGGTAAAAAATATGGGGGAACTGGCAAAAATAGCACATTGTAGGAGGGGCCAGATATAAGGTCACATAGGAAGCTCTGGGTCAGCATTTAAAATAAGAGTGGGCTGAAAGAGGACTGAAAGAGAAGCAGCAGCCATGTGGTCTGTAGTAAAGTAGAAGGGGAGTTTCAGCCATCAGGTCTAAAAAAGAAGCAGCAGGCAGCTATGCAGTTGGTGGTGAAGTGCTCCACAGTGAGGGCTGGTGTGTAAGTAGAAGCTATGCTGGCCGGAAGTTAGGATTCCACCATGTGGCCTGAAGTAGTAAGGAAAGCAGCCATGCTGATTAAGAAAAGGGTGTAAAAATGAAAGCTAATAAAACTGTGTGGGGATCTGGAAAAGCTAATGGAGCTGTGCAGGAACATGTCGAACCAAGAACGGGTTCATGAGAAATGCCTGGAATGCTGAACTATGACCGGGGAATGCTGACTTCTGCCTATCTGAGGACAAACAGAAAGGCCACTCTGATGGAATGTGAGCCTCCCTGGACTGCACCATGATCCAGTGTAATACGGCACATGTTCCCCTGAAGTACTACAGGAAGGCTAAGGACAATATATTCCCAAACCCTGAAGAAGAAAGCTGCTGTGAAAAAATAACAGCTCTGAAATCCACAAGTGTACATTTCAAAGGGAATGAAGAACTGTTTGCATAGCTGGCTTAAGAAACAATAAAAATGTGGGGAACTTTTGGTTGTGTTTTGGCTTATAGCCTGGTGGAGAGCAAGGAAAGTACTGGATCTTGCAAAAGAACAGAACTCCAAGCAAAAGTGCTCCCAGTCCCCCCACCACGCCACCCCAAGGTTGGAATCCTGTAAATAAAAAACTTTTGCCTTCAACACTAATTGTTGGGTCATACATCAGGGTGACAGGTGGACAGGCCCCGGTTTGCTCAATTACACTAGGACAGGACTACCTGCCATGACTCACTTTTAGTTAGAAGGCTTTCATTTCAGACCATCCTGTGTGGTTACTTCTAGTTTCTGAGTGTGTAAGGCTGCCACTGCTGTGTAGGCCTCCCCTGAGCTTGTCCCAGGTTTCGTATGTGGCCCCTTCTTTGTCCATACTACCCAGAGATAGCATCAGATTTCACAGGTGAAGGCTTCAGTCCTACTGTCCCTGCCCTGACCCAACTTCAAACACTAGTTTAAAGCCCAGGTTGTTACCTGTGCTTCTGACTAACCAGCTATAGGTTAGAAGGTCCCACAACCTCCTCTTTGGACTTTAGCTGCCAGTCCCAGGTCCCTGTTGTGACCTATATTTCTCACCAACTAGCTATAAAATCAGAGGTTCCCAGGATCCCTCCTTGGGTTTGATTAATTTGCTAGAGCAGCTCACAGAATTCAGAGAAATATTTTGCTTATTAGGTTACAAATTTATCATAAAAGGATGTAACTTAGGAACAGCCAGGTGGAAGAGATACATAGGACAAGGTATGCGGAGTGAGTGAGGAGGTTCCATGCCCTGTCCAGGTACATCACTCTCCTTCATTTACCCTGTGGTTACCAACCAGGAAGCTCTCTGAAACTTGTCCTTTTGGGGGTTTACGGAGGCTTCATTACATAGGCATGACTGATTAAATCATTGGCCATTGGCAGTTGAACTCAACCTTCAGCTCCTATCCCTCCTAAGGCCTTTCCAAAAGTCACCCATTAACATGACAAAAGAAACAATCACTTTTATCACAGGAAATTCCAAGAGTTTTAGGAAATGTGTTCCAAAGACCAAATACATCTGAAAATAAATTTTGGTTATCTGAATGACCAAAGTATTTATTTTTCTTATAAATTGCAGTATCTCAGAGGTCAACTTCCGTAGATGCTTGAGCATCTGTGAGTTTGCACCATGAGGTTTGGCAAAGAAGTTTCGAGCCTTTAAACTACTCCTTTAATCTTCAAATGATCCTCTCTTCTCTCTTGTGTGTGGGAGCCTTTTTGGTGATATTTCTGGTCACAGTGGGGAGCGTCCTCTGTGCTCACCTGTAGGTACCCCCTTCCAATTGCACGAGTCGTTAATAAGATCTCCCCACCAGAGAAGGGTTCTCAACAGTGGTAGCATGAGAGGGACTCAGAGAAAGGGAAATCCACGTCTTCTGTATTAACATATCAGTCTCCTCAAGTCACCTTATCACAAGATCAATGGCGCACTTGCTCCAAAGGCTAACACTAATGTTTTCCCCAGAAGTACTCCTCCTACCCAGAGGAACAAAATGCATGGCTTTGACCTGAAATAGGAAATAAAATTCTCATTCTGTTTTACTACTGCCACATGGAACAAGGAAAACAGCACGTCAAATGGCTTCCTTGTGTATTAGCATGCCTTCTGACCTTGAGCAGAACACCTAAATGTTAAAAAGAGAGTAATCTTAAAAATGACTCAAGAAAAAGGAAGTCTTTACAGAGTCACAGAGAGAAGAGAAGAAATGAGTTTTTCTATCAGAGGGTTCAATCGAGTCCTGGAGTTTGCATTGAAGATATATTAAGCTACATTACACTCTATTCCTATTAGGAGAAAATTGCTCTGAAAGAAGAGGAAGCAGAGGAAAGTTTAAGAGGAAAATCCTTTTAATTTCAGCAAACAAGTGAAACAGATGGAGGAAGAACTTGTAAAGAACATTTTTCATTAAAAAAATTTATTTAGGCTTTCATTGTTGGGAATCCTAAATCTAAGCTCAACTATTCTCACTGTTGAGTGAAAGCAATCAACTCATGTTCTAATGCTCTCATTTTGGTCG
Source organism: Trachops cirrhosus (assembly GCA_028533065.1). Lineage (NCBI taxonomy): Eukaryota > Metazoa > Chordata > Mammalia > Chiroptera > Phyllostomidae > Trachops > Trachops cirrhosus. Next base: position 56,495,435 of record CM052539.1, on the reverse strand, counting down.
TGGTGGGGATGAAGAGGACAATGATAATAAACTTCTTTTATGTGTCAGGCATTACTCTAACTAAATAAAAGGAATTGTGCCACAGCCTTCCTTACATTTGTTTATGCAGTTGTAGTATGCAAATTTTTTTCAGCACTTAACCTAGGAAGATAAATGAACCATCTGAATTTTTGTTTCAGTAAGACTGCCTTAAAACAGACTAACTCCTCTGTGCTCCTGTTGAGGAAATGGTTTACTTTGTTGTAAGACTGAAGGTTTATACCATCTATCCTTCAAAATACTTACTATAGAATAAATATTTAATAATTGCTCAGAAGAATCTGGTCACTTTATTAAATATATTTCTACTCTTTTTTTTTCTGGTAGCCTGTTAGTTGTTTCAGTTCAACTCAACAAGCAATTATTTGTACCTGTGATGTAAAGATGCTGTGAACAGAAAAGAGACCTGAAAGATTTGGTCCTCTGCCAAGAGGACTGCCATAGGCTTTTGAGACTCAGGACATAAACACATAAAATGGGCAGTGAATGATCCAAGATAGGGTATCCTTAAATGCCATAGTGCTCAAGAGTTCTGATAAGGAGGGAGACCAGCAATGATTGGAGCCAGGAGGGAAGAATAAGGTGAAGAGACTTGATTGGTGCCAAGGATGGGTAAAGGAAAAGAGGTAATTGGAGAAAACATTCTCAGCAGGAGAAAACGTTCACAGTGAAACCTGTGTAGTTAGAGCACCGAAGTTGCCCTTTCTGCAGGGATGAAAAATCTTTTGCTGGAAGTGCTAACTCTACACAAACAGGACATCATATAATTAAAAACAACATCTGACATCCGAATTACTGATAACTCAAAAAAAAATAAGAGCAAATATAGTATATATTTTCCTCCAAATTTAAAGGAAAAGTATAAATCCAGATCAACCTTTTGTATTAGAATAATTAGTCTACGGCCATACCACCCTGAATTCACCTGATCTCATCTGTATTGGGATAATTCACTAATAGTTTAATTAGTGAAGATGTGGAAATAAAAATTTTAAGTTATTTTTGATTTCCTTTGTTGTTTAATCAAGGGTTAAAGAGGTCTAGAATCATAGGCAGTCAGTTCCTCTCTCCTTTGGCCTTCCATTTGTTACTTAAATCTTTTTCCACACAAATTATATTGTGCAGAATTTTTTGACTGACTTCCATTTAATCAGGTTGCCAAAGTAGATGATGCCCTTCTCTGCAAAACATGCTGACTGATGCTCACAACACTTATGCTTAATGATTCTACTCTTCACTACGCCTTCATCCTGCTCACCAATTGATCTGTTTGTTTACAAGAGTCAATTGGGCTGGTTCCCAAAGCCCTTTCATCTAACTGTACTCGTTACAGCAATTATGGGTTTGTAAATAATCCTCACCGAAGGATATGTTTATTGATTTTAGAAAGAGAGGAAGGGACAGAGAGAGAGAGAGAGAGAAAGAGAGAGAGAGAGACATTGATGTGAGAGAGAAACATCGATCAGTTGCCTCCAGTACTCCCAGTACTCATCCTGACAGGGGATCGAACTTGCAGCCATATGGGATGGTGTTCCAACCAACTGAGCCACCTGGCTAGGGCCATAATTATGGGTTGTTATTTTTTGCAATTATGTATTTAAAATATTGAATATACTAATAAAGTATAGATATAAAAGCAGCTATTTCTATGAAAAACAATGAATGATTTAGAAACTTAATAAAGTTAAGCCCCCAAAAATCCTGTTGAAATAGATATAAGTGACACAACTATTAAAAAGTAGGTAAAGGAATTAAACATAAATCTGTACTCAGGCTGACAGCAAGTGCTTTTCTTTGTTTGTTTGTTCATTTGTTTGTTTAAATATTGTCTTTTTAAAAGATTTTATTTATTTATTTTTAGAGAAAGGGGAAGGGAGGTAGAAAGAGAGGGAGAGAAACATTGATGTGTGAGCCTCTCGCATGCCCTCAACCTGGGACCCAGCCCACAACCCAGGTATGTGCCCTGACCAGGAATTGAACTTCAGTTTGTAGGCCGGCACTCAATCCATGGAGCCACACCAGTCAGGGTGGCCAATGCCTTTAAATTCCTGCTCCACTTTAAAGAATTTGAAATTGGATGTAACTTATATACCCAGCGATACACCCATAATTCTGTGGCTCCACATCAAAATAGTGGTTAATTAACATATATTTATTTGCATTAAGTGGGAAAAAAAAACTGTGGTACCGGAGTATCATACCTTAAGTATTCTTGTTTTAATCTATTTTGTTTCTGTTACCTGACCGACTACTGGTCCCAATTACAGTGAAGGACTCTACCATCGTGTGCTGATTGGTTTGCAATCTCTTCTATGACTGAGGCAGCTGCCTAAAGTTGAAAGTTCTGAATTGAGTGGAACAAGTGTCAGAACACCGGAGACAGAAGATTAGAGATTACAGTGGGCTGCAAAGAACCAGGACAAGTTGGGGTTCACACCTTTGGGATGTGATTAACTAATAACATTTTGTCAAGTAAAAGCACTAAGTAAGCCCAACATGTGTTATCACCAGCATTTTACATGACCATTTTAATCCTCCAAAAAAGCAGGACCATCACCTAATGGACATTCCTTTAAATGTAGTATTTCTAAGTATGATTGAAATCTTAACACATTGTCCTTATTTTGCCTCAGTGTCATCAGACCTTTATTCTCAGTCTGTGCTGATTTAAATAAAGACTGAAACTTCTGAACTCCTGAGAACTTTGGTTGCTTAATGCAGTGTTTCCATAGCTCGAATAAGATATATTCTCATTATAACGGGAAAGCTATGTTCACAGAGACTCCTCTCCTGTTGTCTTACATTATTTTATTATAATTTTTTTAAAATGCACATATTTTATGTGAGTGTAAAAGAAATATGTGCTCACAACTCCTATTCAACTAAAAAACAAAAGTAAATTTACAAAATACTAACCAAATCATTATAATTCAAGTTAATAGCACAAATTTAAAATAATACATGATGTAGTTTTCCTGGAACTATATCGCTGATGTAGGCTTTAATATGCAAGGATGGAACCTCAAGTCAGGTTCTATACATAATCCATTTTTATATTCTGACTTCAACAATACCAATGCAGGAAAAAAATGTATATATTCTTCTCTGCTTGAATTTGTTTCCTAGTTTAGGATAAACAGCCTTCTGTGGAATCAAAATTTTTCCAGCAACTAATGGTCCTGGAACAATATTCATGAAATGCCAGTTCTGTAAATTCTTTAAGGTAAGTTTAACATGGTGGCATTTAAAAAATCTCTGTGTTAGGCTGTTGGGGGGTGGGCTGGGGTGGGAGTACAAGACAGAAAACTGTACTTGAACAACAATTAAAATAAAATTACACTAGAAAAATCTCTGTGTTAGTATTTAATCCGATTATTAAAATAGCAAATTCTTTATAGCATATTGATTGTTAATGAGTTTTTCTAGTTAATATGTGAATGATATACCTGTACTTGTATAATAAGCATACCACCAGTGCTACGCTATATGTTGTTTTCTTCTTTTTTAATTCTTTGTATTTACAACATCATAGTCTGTGCAATGAGCCAATTCTCCCACTGCTTTTCCCCATTCCTACATCTTTATAACTTTGAAACCTTTAGTCAGTGAGCATTCCATAATGCTCTTGGAGGCAAACACAATCATAAATATAAACACAAACTCAGGCAAGACATTCATCAGTTAGAAGGTAGCTGTTTTGATAAACCATATTAATTTTAAAATTTCTCAGTGAATTAAAGACATCAAGTAAAAAAGCTTTTGCCAAAAACTGAGATTCCACAGAATATATCAAACCCTCCCAAAGTTCCAAAGACTAGTTTTCAAAACTCTGGGCTAAGGCATGGTGAAGGGAAGAAGATCAATGAAATAAAAAGGGACGTCACAAACTTTCTAAAATAAAGCACCAATTATCAATCATTTTTAAATTAAAAATTTTTTTGAGGTGGTATAGGTATGAAAAAGAAACAGGGGGAAAGACAGCTTCCTAGGGCAGGCTAGAAACAAAGAGGAAGTCAAGAGCTAATGACCAAGAATATATTCCAAGGGAAAGATCCAACTTACGGGGAATTTAATGGGTCAGCCCAGCAGGGTCTAAGTGCTTAGGAGTTCAGCATGAACGCTGTGCCACAGGGAGGAATCATTAAGCCTCTCAGCTCTGTGGACATTTCTAGCTCAGTGTTTCTACTCCTAGGTATCAAGAATAAATACTGATATCATCTGTTTTCTTGTTTAGACTTCAGCTCCTCAAGAGCTGGACCATTGCTCTTTCATCTCTGTCCCTCCACTACCTCACACAGTTTCAGATACACAGTAGAGCTCAAGTAAAATAAATGGAATGAAAAAGAATTTGTGCATTGAAAAGAAACTTAAAGAACCTATAGACCAGCATTTTGGAACTTTAAAGCTACAGATGATGAGGTAAATTTTTACCTGTCTAGCAAGAGTTCTACTATATTGTGGAGGCAAGAATATATTCTTTATTGAACATTTACTCTCCCAATGTAGTCTCTATGATTCTAGAGACTGAATTTTTAATGATTTTGATATAATACCTCCAAACAGATTTAAAGTCATTATTAGTCAAGTTACTAACTTTTAGCAGCCTGATTTTTTCAATTCATAAGATTAAGGGTAAGAGATGACTTTTATGCCAGAGATGGCCAGCTGTCCATCAAAATTCTTACTCCCCTTTGCATAACATAGAGTTGTTGTTGGCAAGTGCTAAAGTGGCTGCCCAGCCACAGACTGCCTTTCTCAGCCCCACCTGCATCTAGATGAGGCCATATGAGTGCGCAATGTAAGTTCAAATTCTGTGTGGCGCTTCTGGTCCAGGGCTATAGGAAACATTGAAGCATACCATGTTTCTGGAGGACCTGGTAGATGGTCTTATTGTTCCCTCCTTCTAAAAAATGTTATACAGCTCTGCTCACTGCTTTAGAACTTGCAATGCCTTTGTGAGGGAGGAATATACTCCCTACCTGATGGATATCAGACTTTGGTCATTGGAATGTGAAAGAATTCCTTACAGTAAATCAATCTCTCTCTCTCTTTATATATATATATATATATATATATATATAATCTGTTGGTTCTGTCTCTCTGGAGAACCCTAATGCACATGTATTAATCGTTCAGTAAATATATATCCATTCTATTTCTCAGTGCATCAATTAAGTCCTATTTTCTTTTCTCCTACTCCACTTCTGCTTGCTTTTATTCCTAGTATGTGCAGCAGGGAATATTTGCTTCATTCTGGCTTCCTTAAAAGGATCTTCCCTGCCCAAATAAGAATGCACTAAAAGCTTATAAAAGCTAGCCTTGAATATCTACTTTTGTCTCTGGAATTCATCCAGAATATATCCTATTGTATTCATTCTTGGGCATAAATCTTTATAGTCATCTTCCCCCACTTTACAATCTCCACTGAGCACTTTACTCACCACTCTTGATTTTTATGTCGACTCCTGATCTTTCATACTAGCTATGCATTATACCTACTGGACGGTGATGAGATTTGCCCTCTGTTCCCATGCACTTTCTGGCTTTGTCCAACAATCCAGCTCAATCCCCATGTCCATATAGAAGCCTTCTGGAAAAGGAAGCTTTGTGCTCATGGATTTAGAAGTGGTCCCCTCCTACATTTAGTTGAAGACAGAGGGATTTAAGGACATGTAGCTTCATGGATCATGCTCCTATCCAGGAAACTAAGGAGCACACTTGACTAAAATTACTTGTGAAAATGAATAACTCTTACCCCATAGTCCCCTACCCATTGAGCTGCATGTTGGAAAGCCTGTCAAGATATCTAAATAAATAAATAAATAAGTTCCTTTATCCATTACCAAAACTCCCCCATATCTTCATCTGCTTCTGCTTACAGATAGCCACTTGAAGACAGGGCTTTTGTCTTGTTTTCTGCTGTGTTCTCTGTTTCTAGAAAAGAACTTAGCACATACATAAATGATTGAAATAAGGTATTAATTAATAAGTGACTTAAGACTCATGCCCCCATATCCTTTTCTATACCTTGAAATTCTACCACCAGCACTAATTATAACTTCATTAAGTCTCCACTTCACCTCCTCCTCATTATCTAGAAGTTATCTAAGTTCACAAAAAAACTAAGAGGCAGGAGACCTGCTTCTGTGTAATTAGTGCAAGTGTGCAACTGAACATTAGATCTAGTAGCTAAGCTCCAGCAAAGCAGACATAGTCACTCTCATTGCTCAAAACCAAGGCTTTCTGCAAGTGCAAAGGCACTAATTAAGGTGGCAGTATCTTAGGCCAACTCTCCCAAGCACACTGGGGTTTTTTAGGATTACTAATGCCTAAAAATATTTACTAATTCCTACTACTGACCAGTTCTATAAAACACTGGGCTTGACTAAATAACACTTTCATAGAATCTACAGCTTTGGGGAAAATAGAAGAAAGAATAAGTGATGACATCTTTGTAGAAACATCTCAACCAGTTTATGTATTTGGTGATACTGTTCACCTGGCGCAACATCCCACCTTCCAATGAGTCTTCAAGGGTATTCTCCCTGATTTTCTGGATGGAAAGATTTCTTTACACATATGACTTTTCAATGAACTCTTGGTGAAGTATTGTAGGTGGGTCAACATGTTTTGTCTAAATTAGATGATCCAATGATGTCAGAGAAATTGACTGTGATTTTAATATAAGAATGCCCAACAAAATCAAGAACTCCAGGTTATTCTAAGATTTTTTTCTGGCTACCAGTGATATCTATGGTTTTCTGGTCAGGTTTTTTTTTCTTATTTTTCTATCTCAGTGATCCCCCAAGTATATTCTCCACACTAGCACCATCATTTAAAACCTGTTAGAAATTCACATTCTCAGGCTCCACTTCAGACTTATGTAATCAGAAGCTCTTGTGGGCAATCCGTGTTTAACAAGCCCTCCAGATGAATCTGGTGCATGCTCAAGTTCAAGAGTCACAGACTGATCTAACCTGACTCAACTTTGGGAATTCTTTACGTGGAGAAAAGGGTTTTTATTGCTAGCTACACGTGACTGTGGCTTCACAGTCACTGCAAACCTGATTCATCTCAGCTCAAAAACTTATCTACTCAAACCCAGCTTGGTTCTTCATTAACTTAGATGATAACCTCAAACATCATTACAGAAAACCATTTTCAGAAGCAGATCTAAGTTTTCATGTCTCTGCTCTATGATTCTTCTAGAAGTTAATCCCAGCCTAGGCCAATTCTGTGCAGAATCAAGTGGGATCACAGTCACATTTGAAACATTTGGGCCTTCTCCTAAGGGACATGCATGATACACCTAGACAACCATGGATGCACTCAGTTCATGCCATTTGAAATGGACCACTTCATGTTAATATGTGCATTACATGCTGGGCAAACATGTCTGACTTTACTCTTCAAGGCAGAATGTCAGGGGACAGAATAAAAGACCCAATCTTAGGATGTCCTTTGACAATAGTAAAGATAATGTGTCTGGGCAGCAGTGCCTGGCAGAAAGCCAATTCTATACTGGGATGATCCTCCAGCCATGGGGTGTTGGTGAACCACTACAACCAGACAAAATATATCTAATGCCCAACAAAATCAAGAACTCCAGGTTATTCTAAGATTTTTTTCTGGCTACCAGACAACTATTAGAACTATTTAAACTTTATAATGCAGTCCATTAGATTTTTGCTGGTCTCTTATTTGATTTGAAACCCTCAGCTCATCCCTCCCTGCCATCTCTGTCATGAGTCACAGGACCACTACACTTGCTCACAAACTCGAATGCCCATGCAACATCATCTCCCTTCATTTCCAACCTCAGTATTTTTCCATACTATAGTGCTATCTTTTAGGTGGGGCATGCTCTCAGCAAAAATGACACATTTCCTTTTCTGCATTACTTCCCCCACTCAACATAACACTAATTATTGCTAACTATGAGCCCTTCACACAAGCTCAAGTTAGCTGTGTGACTAAGCATTAGACTGGCAAGAAGAGCCCATTGTCTTATGTGGCTGGACTTAGACATATTAGACTTAGCTGTATTAGATTTGGTCTTATGTTATCCATTAAAATCAACAACCCGACTACTTTTGTTTTCTAGACTCTGTTTGATTCTATAACATCTGACAACCCCTCTTAATGATCTACTGTGATCTAAAATGCTAGACCAGCATTTTCCTTCAGATCTTGGCATTTGTCCTCAGGCACTTAGCATTATGCCAATGGGTAAGTCACATTTCCAGACCCTCAGTACTACAGGAATGACTAGCCTGGAGAACACCTTCAACAAGCTCCATGTTAGGGAAGGTGCTGACCAGGTGAAAGTGTTATACAGTTTACCACTGTTTTTTTAAACTCACTAATTGTATTGGAAAACTCTGGAGTTATTCAAATTTGCTTATATTCCTTGGATGACAATCACATTAAGCAGTCCTTCAGGATAAACTTGGAAGAACCAGTATAGATATGTGGGCCATTTTATCTCTGGATGGCTCTTACTAAATCTCTCCCTTGTGGTCATACACAACAAATCTATTCCCTTTTGCAGAGCACTATTGCTCAAATATTTTCATAACCTGTCATGTACCTTGCTGTGCCAAATTACCTCCTCCCATCCCTCTCTCTATCTGGCTAACCCTCCCCACTCCATTCAATCTTATATCAGGGTCTCTAGTCTCATCACTATTTAGGTCATTATCTTCGAAATAGTCTCTAATTTGTTTAAATATTTTCTGAAGTATGGCATCCAGAATAGTGCATGATCTAGGACTTCAAAACACTTCTTTCATTTAAACACAATTATAAAATATTCCAGTAAACAAAATGCAGAAAGATTATTAGGACAACGATGTTCCTAGCACCAAAATTAATCAAAATATTATCAAATAGGTGAAGCCTCTTATATAACCTCCCATTCAGCCTTCTCTTCTCCTCCAGAGGATATCACCATTATCACAAAATGATATTCACTGTTTACCATTCCAATGTATTTTTATGTCACCAAAGATAATTTTTTAAATATATTTTAGTGATTGTGCTATTACACTTGTCCCATTCCCCGCCCCCTTATTCTCCTCCACCCTGCACCCTCCTCTCACCAGCATTCCCCCCCTTTAGTTCATGTCCATGGGTCATATATACAAGTTCTTTGGCTTCTCCATTTCCTATACTATTCTTAACTTCCCCCTGTCTATTTTGTACCTACCATTTATACTTTCTATTCCCTGTAACTTTTCCTCCATTCTCTCTCCTCCTCCTCCCCATTAATAACCCTCCATGTGATCTCCATTTCTGTGATTCTATTAATGTTCTAGTTGTTTGCTTAGTTTGTTTTTGTTTTTTGTTAGGTTCAGTTGTTGATAGTTGTGAGTTTGGTGTCATTTTACCATTCATAGTTTTGATCTCTTCTTTATCTTAGATAAGGCCCTTTAACATTTCATATAATAAGGGATTGGTGATGATGAACTCTAACTCAACCTTATCTGGGAAGCACTTCCTCTGCCCTTCCATTCTAAATGATAGCTCTGCTGGATAGAATAATCTTGGATGTAGGTTCTTGCCTTTCATAACTTTGAATACTGCTTTCTAGCCCCTTCTTGCCTGCAGGGTTTCTTTTGAGAAATCAGCTGATAGTCTAATGGGAACTCCTTTGTAGGTAAGTGTCTCCTTTCCTCTTGCTGCTTCTAGGATTCTCTCCTTATCTTTAATCTTGGATAATGTAATTATGATGGGTCTTGGTATGTGTTTCCTTGGGTCCAACTTCTTTGGGACTCTTTAAGCTTCCTGGACTTTCTGGAAGTCTATTTTCTTTGCCACATTGGGGATGTTCTCCTTCATTACTTTCTCAAACAAGTTTTCAATTTCTTGCTCTTCCTCTTTTCCTTCTGGCACCCCTATGATTCAGATGTTGGAACATTTAAAGCTGTCCCGGGGGTTCCTAAGCCCCTCCTCATATTTTTTAATTCTTGTTTCTTCATTCTGTTATGGCTGAATGCTTATTTCTTCCTTCTGTTCCAAATTGTTGATGTGAGTCCCAGTTTCCTTCCCTTCACTGTTTGTTCCCTGTACATTTCTCTTCATTTCACTTTGCACAGACATCACTTTTTCCTCCATTTTGTGACCATACTCAACCATTTTTGTGAGCATCCTGATTACCAGTGTTTTGAACTCTACATCAGATAGGTTGGCTATCTCCTCGTTGCTTAGTTCTATTTTTGGAGCTTTGATATATTCTTTTGTTAGGGCCATACTTTTTTGTCTCAGCATAGGTGTTACCTTGTAAGGGGCAGAACTTTAGGTATTTGCCAGGGCGGGCAACCCATGTCGATGCATCGTGGTGCTATATGTGGCGGAGGGTTTTGAGAGGGAACAGTGCTGCTTACTTGGCTCTCCACTGGCTTTCAGTCACTTCCCCTACTAACCACAAGCAAAATGGGCCTTTCTGGTGCTGATTGCAAGGTGGGTAAGTCTGTGTGGACCCTGTGGGTCTCTCCAATGCACTCTCCTGTGAGGCTGGTAGTTTCCCCCACTGCCACTATTCCCACAAGTTTTTACAACCAGAGGTTTTGAGGCTTTACTTCCCCACGCTGGAACCCTGGGTTGTGTGATCTGTCTTGCTCCCCAGTTGTTCCTCCTGGTTTATCTGCACGTGAATGTGGGACCATCTGGTCTACCAGCTACTGCCTCACCCATCTCATTCTCCAGCCACCACCTTGCCACATGTCCTCTCCACTCCGGCTGCCCGTCTCCACCCCTCCTACCAGTCTGGATGAATGTTTCTTCTTTAATTCCTTGGTTGTCAGATTTCCATACAGTTCAGTTTTCTGGCAGTTATGGTTATTTTTTGTTTTTAAATTTGTGGTTGTCCTTCTTTTTGTTGTGCAAGGAGGCAAAGTATATCTACCTATGCCTCCATCTTGGCCGGAAGTTGAGATTATTTTTAATTATCCTTTATGCTGTGCATGCCATCTCAAACTGATAACTATCAATCTTGGTTTTAGTTTTTAAAGATTTTATTTATTTATTTTAGAGAGAGGGGAAGGGAGAAAGAAGGAGAGAAACAGTGATGTGAAAGGGAAACATCAATTGGCTGCCTCTCATACATGCCCCAACTAGGGACCGAACCTGCAACCCAGGCATAAGTCCTGATTGAGAATCAAGCCAGCAGCCTCTTGATTTGTGGGATGATGCCTAAACAACTGAACCACACAGGTCAGAGTTCAATCTTGTTTTCATAAAACTTCCAGAAAAGTTAGTATAAGTAGTAGCTCCTAATCTTTGTTTTAGCTTATTATTAATCTTCCTAATGATTAAAAAAAAAATGTTTACCTTAAATTCTTACAATTATCAATTGAGGCAATTAAATCTAGAGCTCCCAACAGCAAAAATGCAGAACACTTGGTCCCTATATTCAGCTGTAATCTTTTCATATTGTTTGAAGACATATTTTAAATCTTCCATGCAAATATTTCTTCATCAATCTGGGTAGGTACTAAGTATGACCATTTTGTGTTTTCTTTTTAGGAAGTTTAAGCCAGGAAAAGTGTAATCACTTCCTGTTATCAGAGGTAATAGTAGTTTGGTAGTCTGAGCCTCTCTTGGGAAGATTAAATCTTCCCCCATATCTCTGTAGTCCTGGAAGTCTATTAATAGTTTAATCTTCTAGCTGAATCTAGCTGATATCTATGTGAGCTTTCCTGAGGAGCACTAAGGGATTGCACACATAACACAGAGTCTGCACCCAAACCAGTAGGACTTGACTAAATTTCCCCATATTTAGGGATGGTTGGTTCTACTGAAATCTCCAATTCTTCAAAACATTTGATCAACAAAATACAGTACATAGGGAGCTGATAAGAAGCTAAATTTCTGTCATTAACACTGTAGCTTCAAAGATATTCTGAATATATATTTTAGAAGAAAATATACTTAACTTTCTGATGTTTAAAATACTCTTTAATGAAGTGACATTTGATCTAGATGTTGTTGCCATTGAAATAAAACTGACTAAAAGTATCATTTTCATGTTAAGAAAATTGGTTTGAATCTCTGTTACCAAATGGATTCTATTTTCATTAGCTAGAAAACAACAGACAAATCACTTTTGGCAGATTATACAAAGAAAAAGGAGTTAAATATAGTTTATACCCTTAAAAATTATATCTGAACCTTTAATATTAAAAAGCCTTAAAAAAGTACAAATTTCTATAGTTATCAAAATAGAATGCCAATCAAATGAATTATATAGCTGCCATATTAGTAATAAAGTTGTGCCCTTTATCCAAACAGATTACTAAACAGACTTAAAATTTGGGACAAATGTTTTACCTTATTAGGGCCATAAAACTCAAATAATACAGTTAAATAACCATGATTTCCCCACTTTTTGCAAAATTATTAAAATACAGAAAAAAATTAACCAACTTTTAGGTACTCATCCCTCCAAATTAATAAATGCTCTTAACATATTAACAGATTTTTGCTTTGATTTTAAAAATTTAATAAAGGAAATAAGATACTTTAAATGATATTCAATTTTCCTTTATCTCCCACACCCCCTCCCATGCCAGTTCCAATCTTCTCTTTTCCTTCCCAGAGGCAATTCCTGCTCACTGATTATGAATGTGATATACATTCTTTAGTCCATGTCTTTCTTTATACCCACTACATTTTTGTGCTCTTTTTATGTGTTTTCAACTTACATAAATGCACTCACATGGTATTTATCATTTCTAAAACTTTTTTTACCATCCTGTTATTGAGACCCATACATGCTGGTTAGTATAGATCTAGGCTATTCTTTAATTGGTGATAGTATTTCATTTCATAACACAACTTACTTATTTACTAATAGAAAGTTAGTTTGTTTCTATTAGTTTGCTACTTGACACTGTTGCACTTGACATCTTTTACATGCCTTCTTGTGCACATGTGCAGGAGTTTCTCCAGAAATATACATTGCTAGGTAGGTGCAAATACCAAAATACTGTCACTTGTACCATTTACAGCTTCACTCCAAAGTTCCTGATGCTCTCCATCTTCAGCATGTGGTATTGTCAGTGTAGTGAACATCTGTCATTCTTTCTGCCTACCCAGAACCCTGAACATCTTTCTCATATTTACAGAATCTCCCATTATGAGTCTCTACCTCCCTCTACAGACATCAGTAGTCTCTTTCCCACCCTCCTGAGACTGCCGATCAGACCTGCCCACAATGGATCAAGAATGGGAAGCCAGTGACCTCACAGGAAACGGGGGCTCCTTGAAATCTACTAGTGTTGGCAGCAGCTACATTCATTTTCCAGAGGCTTCAGAAACAAAGGTTCAAGAAGCAACATTCTGGGCTGGTACCAGTGACACAAACTGTTCAGTATTTAGGATTTCTGCAGGGTCATGGAGTTTTGGTACACTGAAGTAGTGTGATTTGGGGCATGACTCCTGGTCCTCCCATAGACTCTGTGGGTTTTCTAATAGACAATTGAATGCAGCTCTAAAAAGGATGAATGCTGGAAGGAGGCTGCCTATGTTAAGAGCCATTGTTTCTTGACAAACTAGCTATGTAACCAATAGCAGACTAACCTCTCAGTCTACACTTCCTCTTCCATAACATGAGAAATAATTGTACCTATCTTATAGGGTTGTTGTGAGGATTAAATGAACAAATACATCCAAACCATTTAAAACTGTGCTGGGAACATGGTGAGCAATCAGTAAATGTTAACTACTATAATTTAATACATTCTTTTCCTTCTTAAACTACTTGTGGTTGGTTTCTGTAGTTTGCAACTACAGAACCCTGTCTGATCTATTTAGATGGTTTTGTCTAATTTGATGGATGAGAAATTGTGTTAGGTAAACACAGCTTGCTTCCTCATACAACCATATCAAAATTACAACTAAAATATAGAACAACCACCAGTCAGAACCATCAAAAATCGAGGTGAATGGAAGTCAATTTTTTAATTCTTTACAGAATTAAAGAAACCACATCCATCCAGACTGGTAAGAGGGGTGAAGACACAGAATGGGCTGGTCCCACACCCACATGTGGTGGATAAAAATTCAGGAGGGATGTCTCGGGAATGAGGAGTCCCTACCCCAGACCAGGCCCACCAGCCCAGGGTTCCAGTGCCAGTAAGATAAGCCCCAATAACTTCTGGCTACAAAAACCAGTGGAGATTGAGTCCATGGAAGAAACTTCTAGAGTCCCAAGTAGTGCCTTTAAAGAACTGACTTTAATGAGACTTGATCAGAAACACTTCCTCTGAGCTCCAGCACTGGGGTAAAAGCTTGAAAGGCACCAGTGGCATACAGGGAGGAACTGAACTGTCTGGCATCAAGGTGAGAGCTGAGGGACAGCTTTCTCACAGACAGAAAGGTGGGTAGAGGCCATTGTCCCTTTCTGAGCCCTTCCTTCACGGAACCACACCAGCAGGAAGATGCCATATCTGAGACTCCATCAACTAACACTCAGGGGAGTCTCAGATCCCCTGAGACTCCATCCCACCCAACTTATGGACCCACCCAAACTGTTAACCGTGACTTTTCCATATGAATCACTGGTCTTGGCTCAGGCTTTACAACTTACTAAATCCTATCAAACTAGCAACAGCCAGACTCATTGAGCCCCAGCCCCCGCACCCCTTGCTAGGTGTTTCCAGGCATGGCACTAGAAGCAGTCAGCCTAGATTCACCGTTTAGCTGCACCTTGGAATCTCTAAGCCCAGCACAATTATCTCAGTCTGATATCTCAGACTGTTTTAGTTCATGCAGGGTAGCCCCAGGTAGAACATAGGTGGGAGCTGACCTTGGCCTTCTTCATCCTGGGAAATCCCAGAGTCTGCATACCCAGTGGGCAACTACAGACCAAGTCAGAGCACCATCACCTTGCCCCTGGACAACTAATCTTCTTCAGAGGGAGGAGGTTGGTGGTCAGTGGTCACAGCCAATCCTTGCAGCTGACTGGCCTGGGTAAATCCCTCCCATTGATCTGTCAACAGCAGCCAAGGCTCAACTACAAAAGGGGGATGTACTCAGTCGATGCAGAGTGTGTATCTCAAGTCCCAAACTTGCGTGATAGGGGAGGCTGTGCCACTCTACAGGGTACCTACTACATTAGGCCATGCTACCAAGGCAGGAAGTCATAGCAGCTTTACCTAATACACAGAAACAAACAAAGGGAGGCTGTCAAAATGAGCACACAAAGAAACATGGTCCAATTGGAAGAACAGATCAAAACTCCAGAAAAGGAGCTAAACAAAATGAAGATAAGGCAATCTATCAGATGCATAACTCAAAACACTGGTTATAAGATGCCCAAGGAGCTTAGTGAGGACCTCAACAGCATAAAAAAGATCCAGTCAAAAATGAAGGATACACTAACTGAAATAAAGAACTATTTACAGGGAAACAACAGTAGAGTGGATGAAGTTGAGAATCAAATCAATGATTTGGAACATAAAGAAGCAAAAAACAACCAATCAGAACAAGAAGAAAAAAGAATCCAAAAAAAATGAGGATAGTATAAGCAGCCTCTGGGACAACTTCAAGGGATCCAACATTCACATCATAGGGGTGCCAGAAGGAGAACAGAAAGAGCAAGAAATTGGAAATCTATTTGAAAAAATAATGAAGAAAACTTCCCTAATTTGGTGAAGGAAATAGACACACAAGTCCAAGAAACACAGAGTCCTCACCAAGATGGATGCAAAGAGGCCCACTCCAGGACACATCATAATTAAAATGCCAAAGGTTAGAGATAAAGAGAGAATATTAAAAGCAGCAAGAGAAAAGCAATTAGTTACCTACAAAGGCATCCCCATAAGACTGTCAGCTAATTTCTCAAGAGAAACTTTGCAGGTAAGAAGGTATTGGCAAGAAATATTCAAAGTCATGAACAGCAGGGACTCAGAGACAAGTTTGATCTACCCAGCAAAACTATCATTTAGAATTAAAGGGCAGATAGTAGCTTTCCAAGCAATAAAGAACTATAGGAGTTCATCATCACCAAACAATTATTAAATGAAATGTTAAAGGGACTTATTTAAGAGAAAAAAAATGAAATCTATGAACAAAAACAGTGGCAAAAAATACATACTTATCAACAATTGAATCTATAAAACAAACTAAGCAAACAAGAAGAACAGAGACAGAATCATGGATACAAAGAGCGTTTTGATGTTTGTCAAATGGGTGGGGTTTGGGGGAATGGAAGAAGAGGTGAGGACATTAAACAATACAAATAGGTAGTTACAGAATAGCCATGAGCCCCGGCTGGTGTAGTTCAGTGGATTAAGTACAGGCCTGAGAACCAAAGGGTTGCCAGTTTGATTCACAGTCAGGGCACATGCCTGAGTTGTGGGCCTCTCCCTCTCTTTCTCTTTTCCTTCCCCTCTCTCTAAAAATAAATAAATAAATAAATAATCTTTAAAAAAGAAAGAATAGCCATGAGATGTAAAGTACAGTAGGAAATGGAATAGCCAAAAAATTACATGCATGACCCATGGACACGAACAATGGTGTAGGGCTGGCCTTAGGGAATGGGGCATGCTGGGTGGAGGGGGGCAAAAGGGGGAAAATTGGGACAACTGTAATAGTATAATAAATAAAAAATAATTTTAAAAAAGAAAGCAACGGTATCTCACAGATTTTATTGCATTTTTCTCAGTGATAGTGAATCTTAGTTTTTTTATGTTCTTCGGTCATTTGAATTTTATGTTCTGTGAATTGCACATTAGTAGCCCTTGTGCATTTTCTGTTGGGCTCTTTTTTTTTCTTATTAAATTATAGGCTGTCTTTACATATTCTGGATACTAAACCTTTGCTTATGTATTGCAAATATCTTCTCTCAGCCTGTCACTTGCCTTTAACTTTGTTTATAGTGTCTTTTATGCTGAAGTTTTACATTTTGATGTTTCCAATTTATTAGGCTTTTCTTTTATCAGTTAGGTTTTTTGTGCCACATTGAAACTCTTTCCTATCCTGAGGTCATAAATATATTGTCCTATTTTTTTCTAACAGGTTGAAAGCATTCTTTTTTTTTTACACTTCAGTATTTATACTACATAGGCTGTGATTTTGAAAAAATAAATTATGAAAAAGGTTATAGCAATAGGAACTTTTCATTACTTCTCAGCTGCTAGCTTACCAACACCAAGCCAGCAGAATTGTCTGTTTAGAAACTACAGAGCCCTTTTGCTCAGACACAGGAAGCAAAGAGGCCGACTATCAGAAAGGACTGCTAATAAAAGCTGGTGAGAGTGTAGCTTTTTTAGGGTCTTTACTAAAGAATCTACTAAACACATTATCTTACCTTTTTAAAGCCCTTCCAATCACATGCAAACACACCTCACACAGGTTTTAGATATATCTGTCTGACAAAGTAGAAGTTGGTCAGCAATTCTGGAGATAGTGCTTCTGTCACACTAAGATTCATTTTAATTTCCCCTAAGGGAATTCTAGGCTGAAAGGTTAAGAACAGCATGAAGGAGCAGCACAAACAAATCTTTGGAAGCCCAGTGCTGCCAACAGCCTTGCTCTAGCCCTGCTCCTGGTCAACGCGATGTCCCCTAGCCAACGCATCAGTGCTCTCAGCTGAGGCTTGAAATAGGTTGTGTCATTTTAAATTAATCGTTTCCAACCTTCTTTCCATATCTATTTTGGCCCAGAATAGAAGTCTGGCATTGCAGATTCTTTCTGCCACTCAAATAAAAGTGACTATCTTCATTTGCTTTCACGTCTCTCACCCAGGAGTTCATATAAAGTTGGATTTTGTGGGAATACTATATAAATATTTATTTATGTAAAACTAGGTTAGTTTCACTTGAAGCCGAAATCACTGTAGTGTAGTTAGAAAGGCTTAGCTGAGACCCTTGGAGTCTCTGCAATTGCCTTGCATCCTTGGCTTGAAGTCCCACCAATACATATTTGAGATTTATACTGCTGGATTAAAAGGTTTATTTTCAAACTCTAGCGTCCATAAGAAACAGCTGGGAGAGCTTATGAAAGTAAAGGTTCTGATTCAGTAGGTCCAGAATGAGGGCCAGATATCTGCATTTTTACATGCACTCCTAATGAAGGTAGTCCATGAATCTCTCTTTGAGGAAATGTAGATTGTGTTCTTTTATCTCTAGAAATCTCCTACTGAGTTCTAAACACCATAGAGCTGGGTAACATATTATACATTAATGTAAATCAATCATCAGTTTTGCTAGTCTTTTAAGCTCCTCAGCAGAGAGGGAGCTGGAAAGAAGTATCTTTTGTTGATGTGACAGGCAGAAGTAGGAATAGATTTAGAGTGCACAGCAAGCATTACCTGGAAAGCAGAAGTATGCCTGGTGGATCCAAAAGGTAAAGGGACTAAAGAGGCACAACAAACACATGGGCTCTGCACATGGGAGCAGGGACTGGCCACGGGGCATGACTCATCCCAGCCTTTCCAGTTACACCTGTGAACATGGCTTGGCCCTCCACCCTCTTCTCAAAATACAGGTGTACCTCAGAGATGTTGTGGATTCGGTTCCAGACCACCATAATGGAGCAAATGTGGCAACAGAGCCGGTTGTAATCTTTGTGTCAGTGGAGGGCCTTGTCTTCATTTTGCAAAAAAAAAAAAAAACACAACACCTGTGAAGCACAATGAAGAGAGGTGTGATAAAATGAGGTATGCCTTTACATTCTCTCCCTACCCGATGCCACTTTATTTTTTTTATTTTTCAGTTACACTTTACATTCAAGATTATTTTACATTAGTTTCAGGTGTACAGAATAGTGGTTAGACAATCATATACTTTACAAAGTGTTTCCCCAATATTCCCAGCACCTGCCTGGCACCATGTATAATTATCACATTATTGTTGACTGTGTTCCCTGTGATGGACTTTACATCCCTGAACTCAGTTTAAATGAGTGAATTTATGGTATGTAAGTTATATCTCAATAAGCTGTTTGGGTTTCTTTTTAAAGCATATTTTATATGACAACAGACAAAGTTAGTAAACTCAAAAAGGCAGATCAATAGAACATATCCAAAATAAAGCACAAAGAGCATTTTGTAAGAAAAAGGTAACAAGGAAAGTATAGGAGATAAGTGAGACTAGGCCAGCAGACCTAGCGTTCACGTGTTTGGAGTCCCACAAGGAGGGGAGAGAGAGAATGGGGCAGTAGCAGTATTTGAAGAAATAACCGTGCACTCTCTGAAACTGCTAAAAATATACTGACCCACAGACTCAAGAAGCTGTGAATCCAAAGCCACAAAAATACATCTTGGTGCATTGTAATCAAATTGGTAAAAGCAAAGAGATAAAAAATAATAAAAAATATAGGAATCTCTCTTACCTGGATTTTGCACATTGGTTCAAGTGCAGAAGGGAAAAGAGGAAGTGTTGGGAGAGGCTGAGCCAAGTGATAATAACATTCTTCTTAGGGTCGGTGGCAGACTTGGTGTAAAGGAAAAACCTAGTTTTCCACCGCCTATGTGGAGAAAAATCAAGTCTTCTCTGTTTTTATCCTGTGTGTCTCTTTTACTTTTCACACAGAACACTTCACTGCGGACACCTCCTGTCACCAAATGGATGGGTTTTTTCCCCACACAACAAAAAAGCAAGTCTCCCACATGAACTGGGTGTCCTACAATTGAACTGAATTCCGACACTGTCTGTGTGGAGACCGCATCAGATCCCACAAACTCAGGGCTCAGTCTAACAAGACTGCCTCTTAATCCTCATTTCAGGAGCCCATTGCAGCTCAGATTATTGCCTGTGCTTCTGGGTGCAAATCGGAAATTCCAGTGATCCCCACCTCAGGTTCAATTCATTTTCTAGAGCAGCTCCCAGAACTCAGGGAAACACATTGACCAGTTATTAAAGGATATAATTTTTTTAAATATACAGATGAACAGCCAAATGAAGAGATACCGACGGCAAGGTTCTGGAGAAACCCAAGCTCAGGGGCTTCTGTCCCCATGGATTCTGTCCCCGTGGACATGCACACCCTCCTGGGATGCATGTGTTTGCCCACCAGAAAGCTCTCCAAACCCTGTGCTGTGGGGGTTTCCTGGAAGCTTCCTCACATAGGCCCAGTCACTCATTAACGTCATTTTCAGCTCTTCTTCCTTCTGCGAAGAGTGGGGACAAGGCTGAAAATGCCAAGCTTCTAATCATGGCTTATTGTTTCCGGTGACCAGCCCTCCTCCAGGATCCTACACAGAGTGGCCTCGTTAGAACAAGAGACACTTTTGTTACCCAGGAAATTGGAAGGCTTTCCGAGCAATTGTGTCAGGAACCAGGATCAAACCGAATATTGGAACAAAAGATGCTCCTCGTGCTTCTATTACTTAGGAAATAACACAGGTTTCCGGAGTTCTGTGCCAGGAGCTGGGGGCCAAGATCTATTACCTCTCACCTTGTATCCACCATGTTTAAATAGTGGTAAGAGAAATGGGAGCTGAGTGGAAGAGCACTCTCAAAGCCAGGTCAGCAAACGTCTTCTGCATCGTCCAGCCTCAAGGACCTTGAGAACGTGGGCTTACCCTAAATTCAGTTTGGTAACAATGTTGGAATTTACACTCAACCAGTTAAATCAATCATAGAGGCTTCTAGTAATAAGATAATGAGCCACAGAGGCAGGGGGAAGATTACCTCCAAAGAAACCTCACCTGACACACCCAACAAAAAAAGGGCTTCCTGAGTGGCAGAATGCAATGTGCTTTAGAACCACACACAGCTTTGTCACCAACTGGCCGTGCGCCTGTGGGACTTCGCAAGCTCTGGTTTCTCCACCCAGCAAATAGAGATACTATTTATCTTGCAAAATACTTGAGAGGGTTAGATGAGAATATATATAACTATAAATATATAAAATACATATATTATTTATATATAATACATAAGTAAATAATAGATAAAAATACAGGGGTGGGCATAAACAGGTTTACAATTGTGAGTATGTGAAACAGAGTTTACTGTTGTGTTGTTTATTAATTGTAGTACTGTTTTCCATATGAACAACCATAAACCTACTTATGCCACCCCATATACAGTAATAATATAATATATAATATAAATAAGGTATACATAGATATGTATATAAACATATGTAAAAATATATTGAAGATATATAATCCTGGCAGATGGAGTTGTCCACAACATTAATTTGCTTTCAACTAGAAAGCGAGAGGACTCAAATTCCCAGGCCCCACTTTCGGACACTGTAGCATGGCTGCAGAGCTCGTAGTATTCAATACCAGGGTCAGGAACAATAGTCATTATTTCATTATTTTTAGTACAAAATTTATTTATTCCTTTATTTTATTGTTGTTCAAGTACAGTTGTCTCCATTTTCCCCCATTACTGTCCCCTGCCCCACCCACGCCCACTTCCCACACTCAGTCCTCCCCACCCGGGGATAAGCCTTGCCCTCTTTGCGCCATTATTGTCATTATTTTAAAAGAGAGATTTAAGTTTGATTATTTGATATTCATCTTATTCCCCAAAGATATGACTTTCTTCTAGTTAATTCAAAATTGTTTGCTCTACAACTATAGTCTTGCTTAAGAGTGTTATTTCAAAGGAAGTTTTTAGCTGTTGGCATATCCAACAGAATGGAGTAAATGCATTTGAAAAATTATTTTCAAGGAACTTTTCCCAAAAAAGCAAAAAAAAAAATGTAAAGTGAGAAATATGTGTAATCTAGGATGGATCAGCTACTTAAATTTTATAATAAATATAATAGAACTCAATCATGATTCATGCCATCCCTACAGTTTGTTTCACGGATAAATAGTTACTGCGACTTTTACTTATAAAATCAGATTTAAGGGCAAAACATTTGCCTACTCAATAGAAATTCAAGTTGACTCCTTATGACAGTTGAACTTTATTCATTATAAATAACTTTCAGGTGTTTCTTTCACAGTTCTGAATAGTTTGGAATGCATTTTCCACTTTCTTGCCAGGGAATTCAAATATGAATGGATTGCTCTTTAGTCTTATTGTAAAGGTGATTCAAAGACGGCTCCAGGTGGAGTTATCACTGTAACATTTTCTGTGTTAGATGCAATCACTATTTTGGGGTTTTATTTTCAATGGTGTTAATTTCCTTCTATACATTTCTGTTAATAAGTTTCCAAAAGATTAAAAGATCATTAGGGGTAAAAGAAATCTCTAAGTTAGATGAGCTTTTGTGTTCTCTGGATTTAGGAAAGTGCTGAGTCCTTAAGCTCACTCAAGCAATCATTTTCTCATATCTCCTTGGTACAATTTCATTCAAAATCTCTTACTCTGTTGTATATTATTGCAGTTGGTTACATTGTTGTATACGTGACAGTGTTCTCTACAGCAAATGAAACATTTTAAAATGCAGTTCTTATCTAGTTGGGTCACTTTATGACTTCTTAATTTTGAAAGAGAAATGACTACTTTTTGTTGGTGGTCAGTGTTATTGATTCCAGTATAACATGTGATTCAGCAAACATACCGACCAGAATGATGTTTTGATAGTTACTCAGTACCTTCCTCCTGGGTAAGGTTCCAACCACTCCATGAAGTTAAGAGAAGTGATAAACAAATCTCAGAGATCACAACATCCACTCCTGAAATGCTGACTCTCCTCGGGGGAAATTGCTACTGCTTAGTAGTGCAGAGTGATCTTTCATGCTGCTGAGAGGAAGTAAGCAAGAGAGAAGAGGCCAAGTCATGTTTCCAGGCAACTGACTGAGAATTTCTTGTATTTCAGCAATGTATCTAAAATCTCTGGAGCTAAGACTCAGGTCTCTGTCCTTTGTGTCCAATTGGAATAGCATGGATCCTTGAGCTGGTCAAATGGCAAACCCACATGTACACGAGGCTTTATCTAGGACACAAAAGCTGAAGTCTACATACTTGGAGCCCATATCTAGACAGGCAAAGAAAGGTGGAGAATTTAATTCACAAGATGGAGAAAAATAATAATAATTGGGAATATTTCTGAACAAATTTCTTAAGTAAACATTATTTTGTTATCCTATTAGTTCTGAAAACAATAGTCTCCCAACATAAACTGAGATTATAGTGCAATCCCATAATATACCCACTATGAGAGCCTGTGCGATGAAACCCCAATGATCCCCACCTCCCACCTCCTGAAGTTTATGACTTTGTGTTACCCCTTCCTCTTTACTACAGGCAAGAGCTGGTGATCTCTTTCTGATGGAATGTGGCAAAGATGGTGGGATATCACTCCTGTTATTACATTATGGTACATCAGAGTCTATATAAGCATACCAGAGATAATGTTGTGAGCTTGATAAAGTAAACTGCCGAGGTAGAGAAATCTATGTAGCAAGAAACTGAAGGTGGCATCTAAGAACTGTGGACAACTTCTAGGACCTGGAGCAGCCTCCAGCCAACAGCCAGTATAAAATTTGGACTCTCAGTCATCTAGTGGGGAGAACATGAATTCTGCCAACAACCCGAAGGAACTTGGAAATGGATTCTGGCCCAGTCAAGTCTCTAGATAAGAGTGTAGCACACCAGCATCTTGATTGCAACCTGTGAGACTCTGAGCAGAGGACACAGTTAAACTGTACTCCTAATGCATGGAAACCATGATATAATAAATTTGCATCATCTTAAGCTGATAAGTTTGTGATAACTCGTTATGCAGATATAGAAGACCAATACATCCACTGAAATGGCAAAAATGAACACCAGGCCTGGTCTTGTGGCCCAGTTGGTTGGAGCATCATCCTGTATACCAAAAGGCTGCAGGTTCAATCCCCAGTTAGGGTGTGTACAGGAGGCAACCAATAGGTGTTTCTATCTCACACCAATGTTTCTCTCTCCCTCTCTTCCCCTTCCTCTCTTTCTAAAAGTCAATAGAAATATCCTTGGTGAGGATTTTTTTTAAATGAACACAGGGAGTACCAAGTGTTGGCAAAGTCATAAAACAACTGGAATTCTCATACACTGTTGGAGAGTGTAAATTGGTTCACCCAGTTTAGAAAGCTGTTTGGCAGCATTTACTAAAAATTAAAAACTGGAAAACTGAATATATGTGTGAAATAAGTGTATATAAACATGTGTACATGTATATGTATATGCTATGATCCAGTGATTTCACTCCTAAACCTAAAAATTTCATGACTAAAATAAATATGTGCATATTTACCAAAACACATCTCTTGGAATGTCCTTAGTCACACTCTTTACAATAGTCCCAAACTGGAAACAACCCAAATATCCATCATCTTGGATATCCATCTTGGAAAAGGAAAGAATAACTTGTGGTTTATTCATAAATAAAATGCTACATAGCAATGAAAATAAATGAACTACAATACACACAACATGAAATTTGCAAACATAATGTGGTGAGAAAGAAGCTGGTGGTTTATACAAAATTCAATAACAGACAGCACTACACTATGCTCTTAGAAGTCAGTCCAGTGATTATTCTGGTGGAGGGAGCAACAACAAGGGAACATGAGAGGGGTGCTGGCACCAGCAATGTAATGGTCTATTTCCTGCTATGGATGCTGCGATACACGCTGTTCACTCGGCGGTAATTCATCAAGCTGTACACTTATTATGGGTGTGGTTTTCTCTATGAATGCCTTCTACACAGGAAAGTGCATTTACTCTAAATAAGAGGTTTACCAAATATTTCTTCTGTATAGGCCCTTTATACCTCTTATTCTTCCATTCCATCTGTCCCTCTGTACTTTGAGTGCTAAAGAAAGAGAAAGATAAAACATTAAGACAGCTAATATAGGATAAAACAAGGAAGCAAATTCCTGTTCCATGTTTATCTAATAAAAAACTTCATTCAGGCCTATATATATATATATATGCATATGTACATGTATATGTGTATATGTATATATATAATTTATACATATACTTATGAACTATTAGAATATGTTATATACAACATGCCCTCTTATCCCTCAATACCCCAGTGTGTTTCTCTAAGAAAACATATTCTTATATAAACCACAGAATATTATCAAATCCTAGAAATTTAACATGAATACAATAGTTTCACTTAGTCTGCAGTCCATATTCTAAGTTTATTAATTTTCTCAATAATGAGCTTTATAGCATTTCTTTCCTTCTTCCAAGTTTATTTATTATCAGTACAGACTCATGATTTTTCAATGATTAATTATGCATTGTTATCACCTATTATTTTGATGCTAAATTTCCCCAGAATTGGCCAATGAAAGTCTCTTCAAGCTGTCTCTGTGTTACTTTGCCGTGACCCATAATTTTTGAGTACTTCCTTACCTTCTCACACAAGAAACACTAGGCTCACAGGTTTTTCCCTGCCCTCCTTCTGAAATCAGCCTTTCTCCAAAGTACCCAGTTGCTTTTGGTGGAAAATGATACCAGAAACCAAAATTTGGATCATCCTGGGTGCAGTCATTGTTATTGGGGTGCCTTACTTCTAGTCCTTTGGAGGAACAGAGATGAATACACATTTGGAGATATGTATATATACACACACACATATATCCATTTATATCAGTATATATGTTTCTTAGATACCTGGAGGTGAGAGCATAATTAACCAAACAAACAGGGCTTCCTGTTTGCCGATTTCTGAATTCCTAACCTTGCCCCTCGTATACCCAGTCAGGTCTTCCCCCCAACATAAATGTAATTATATAATACTTTGTAGTTTATGAGACACTTTCCTGGACATTATCTCCTTTATTCCTCATAAGAACCCTCTCAAAGAGGCAGGGTAATATCATTATCTTTAACTTATGGATGAGGAAACTTTAAACTCTTAACAGTTAAGTCATTATTTCAGGGTCACATTGCTAATAAGGGCCTAAAATACCAAGTCTACCATTGTTTATGTTGCTCCTGACTTTCTGCATAGGAAAGTGGTTTGGTCCTTGAACTTGGCAGGACACTTCTCTCAGTACAGGTAATATAAAGGTAAGTCAGGAGTTCCCTTCACACCTATTTGCCCATTGAATCCTCTGCTTAACCCACACCTATGCATGTGGTTTATGAGAGAAAAAACTGTTTTATTTCTAAGTTTCTATTGAATAATATAGTTTCTCCTCCTTGGTTTCTGTCCAAAATAATGTGGCAATGAAACAACACATTGAAATTCACTATTTTGAATACAGCCAAAGTATTCTAAAGTTAATAAAAATATAGCATAAGTGGAAATGCAGAGAGCCTGTATCTTTACAAACTTTTATCAGAAAGCTTCCATGTTTAATCATTTATGAAGTTAAGAAAGCCCTACCAAAAATGCAAGTTATGATAATATTTCTTCTTGAGCATAGTCTTAGATGTTTGCAAATAATGTTAATAACATAGTGATATTACAGGGAGTACATATGTCTATCTTATCTAATATCATTCTCCCTATGCAAGTCATGTTGAGTGAATGCAGTTCTATACTCACATTTATCTCTAGTTTTATAGCTCTGACACGTATACAAAAGATAGAATTTTATGTGACAGTTGTGAGAAATCATGGCTTCTTACATTTGCATTACATTTCTCCTAAGAGGAGATCTTCCATGAGCATAGAAAATTGATTTGATTTACCTAAATAATGGGGCAATCATAAAACCTCTCAGAGCTCCTTATGCAGAGTGGCTGTGCTTACTGGAGGTTTATGGCTCTCCTCTGGGGAAGAAAGCATGCAACTCATACCCTTTATGATTGAAATAGTTGTTGTTCCATTAGGGTTTCCTGGTTTAAGACATCATGAGCCATTGGATATGCTTCCCCACCCCTGAACCCCTTTAGACCAGTGGCGGTGTGTATCACCACTTCCTGATTCTGTAGCCGTGACAAACATTCCTAATCAATCGTTTTGTTCTTAACTTTCTCTTACTATCCATCATCCTTTCCAAACACACTCCTTCTCCCTTTTTATTTCATGTGTAGTCTTAGAGTTTATAGAGGGAATATAAGTCAATAGAAAAAACATGGAATTAGGAGTCAGGAAACCTGGAATACGTGTCCATTTTACCTGGAAATATTTGTGTCACTTTACTTCTGTGAGTTTCAGTCATCATTCTATCTATCTATCTATCTACCTATCATCACCCTTGAAGTTCTTCAAGCTCTGAAATTCTGGCTTTTATTTCAAATACAAAGGTATACTAATTTAACAGTAACTCATTTAATAAGAGGAATCCCTCCACTCTGCTTGACTCTGATTATGCCTGTATGCACAGAAATATGAGACCCAAGTGAAGATGATTCCCACTTTGGAAGTGGGACTGAGAGTCTAAGTGGGGGCTTCATTCATTCATTTATCAAATATTTATTGAGATCCTTCCATGAGCCAGCTACTATTCTAGGCACTGTGTATCCAGCAGCAAACGAGATTGGTCAAGGACCCTGCTCTGGTGAAGCTTCCATTTTAGTGGAATGTGTGGAGAGGCAAACAATAAACACATGAAGATATTGAAGAAAAAATTAAATTTCAAATGGTTATAAATGCTATGAAAAAAATAAAAGAGAAAAAAGGGATGAAAAGCAGCCAAGAATGTTAGCAGTTTCTTCAGAATGAATCATCAAGAAGGCTTCTCTGGGGTGGTCACAGCTAAACTGAGCCTTCTGGCCAGTCATATCAAGATCTGGTGGCAGAGCTTTCAGAGCAGGAAGCAGCACATGGAAAGAAAGGTTTTCCCCAGATAGCTCTGTGTGTTGGAGAAAGAAAATGAATGCCAGAGTCATTGCAGTGGGATGAAGGATGGCAGAGTAGTTGAACCTGAGGCCAGAGAGGTGAGGCGGGCAGCTGGAAAGTCCACCTGGACAGGAGAACACCTTGTCTGCACCAGGTAGGAATGAGGCTCACAGGACAGAGTTCTTTCTACTTGGGAAGAGCCAAGTGTGTCACAAGTGTGGGACCGAGGGACACCAACTGTCACACTGGCTGGGCCAATCATTGACTTCAGTCTCTTACAGAAATCCTAAATCTAAACGGAAATCCAGAGTTGACAATCCATGTTTCAGTCTAAGACATTCACAGCACTTTTCCTCTGAAAAGACCCATTATGTTCGGCAGAGGAAACGTCAGCCTTTCCCCGAAGAGTGGATCATGAGAATCTGTAATCGAGAGAGAGAGAGCACTAGTGGCAGATGACGCAGGAATAAATTATACAGCTGACAAGTTGGCGGGCTGGAAAAGGTACTTTATCTCTCAACGTCCTTATGACAACTGCAAAATGAAGGCTTAGACGAAATAATCTTGAAGTCCCTTTAGCATTCTAAAGTGAAATTGTTTATTTGTAGCTCTAGGATAGATTTTACAATAATTTTTCTTGCTCTTTACATAATCTCTTTACATAAACCATATGCTTAAACAAAATTGAATAAGAAATGATTTTTTCTAAAGCGTACTGTAGTTTACATGTCTATCCCTAATCTTGTACATAAGTTATTTATAAAATTTATAAAATTATTTATAAAATTATGCTATTTACATTAGCATATATGTTCTCATGAAATTTCATTATGTTAGCTTGTAATCCATACTCTGAACAGGATAAACGGAAGACGGAGTCCTGTAGCACCCCACCAGAGACCAGTGTTTGGGGCCAACCATTTAATCACATGGGACTCTGCCTACCTCCGTTATCACAAGGATATCATGCAGATTTTACCTTTTCTTCCTTTTGTGCAACTCAGGGCAACATTTACCAGTTTCCGGATATCAAGCAACTCTCCTATTCATGTTTTACCTACCATCAGTACCATCCACTATATTTTTTCATCTCAGACTTTATAACTTTTATCTCTAAAAATTTTATTTAGGCCTTTTTAAAAATAACTTCTCCACTTTTGAACTCATCAAATACAGTTAAAATAACTTTTAAATTTTCTTGTCTGCTAATTCTAACATCTGCATCAGTTCTGGGTCAATTTCAGTTCATTGATTTTCTCCTCATCATGGGAAACATGTTCTGTGTTTTCATGGCTGTTAGTTATTTATTGGTTGCCAGACATTGTGAATTTTACCTTGTTGGGAGCTGGATATTTTTATATCACTACCAATATTCTTAATCTTTGTTCTGGGATGCAGTTAAATTACTTCAAAAGAGTTTAATGCTTTGTGTCTTATTTTTTAAGATTTCTTAGACAACACCAGAGCAGTGTTTTGTCTAGGCCTAATTATTTCTCACTATGGAGACAAGCGATTCTGAGTACTCTACTGATGCCCCGTGAATGATGAGGTTTTCCAGTCCGGCTGGTGGGAACAGGCTCTGTTCCTAGCCTTGTGTTGGTGTGGGGCACCGTTACCTCCAATCCTTCTGAGTGGTTTTTTCCCCAGCCTGACAGAGTTGCCCCAAGTGTGTGCTGATCGGTACTCTGCTGAATACTAGGGGAGGACCGTCTGAAGACTTCTGGAGTCAACCTTCGTGCAGATGTCTCCTCTCTGTCACTCTGTCTTATGAGCTCTAGCCACTGGAAGTCTCTCAAATCCTTACCACTGTCCCTCAACTCAAACCTGTCTGAGGTTTCTCAGCCTTGAACTGCAGTCTGGAAATGCTCCCAAGGCAGCAGTCTGGGACAATTGTAGGGCTTGTCTCCCTACCAACCTGCCATTCAGCATGTAGTGTGACCAAGAATAAACATTTGTTGCATAAAACCACCGAGATCTGGGAGTTAATTTGTTAATTCAGTAAATATAAACTAATCTGACTAGCACATTAAAATAGTATATGTGTCTACAAAGATACTTTTCCTTAATAACTAAATGGTAATAACAGAATTTCAAACAAATCTTGACTACTTGGAAATAGCAATAATAATTTTTTAAAGATTTTATTTATTTATTTTTAGAGAGAGGAGAGGGAGGGAGAAAGAGAGGGAAAGAAACATCTATGTGTGAGAGAAACCAGTTGATACTGGTTGCCTCTCTCATGTCCCAACTGGGGACCTGGCTCAAACCCAGGCATGTGCCCTTACTGGGAATCAAACCAGCAACATTTTGTTTCACAAGCTGATGCTCAATCCACTGAGTCACAGCAGCCAGGGCAATAATATTTTTTTTAAAAAACCTCTCCTAAATAATTTTGGAAAATAGAAAATAAATGTTCCATCAACAGTAGGGTCCATTTAGTCTGTCCTGCAACTCAAGTGCACCTGTGAATTCCCTGACCAATAGAATACAGAGGAAGTGATTTTATGTGACTTTCAAAGCTAGTTCAACAATAGGACCCAGTTTCCAACTGGTGCTTTCTCTGGGGGAGGCTCAGGCTGAGGAAACCAGCCACTATGCTGTGAGGAAACACACACTAGCCTACGTGGAGGGACCACAGGAGAGGTCAATGTGGAGAGGAACTGAGGCCCCCCAACCAATGGCAAACATCAACTGCCGGACAGGTGAGTTAACAACCTGTCAGGTGATTTCAGTTTCCAGCCTTCCCATCTTCCAGCTGAGCCCCAGCCATCAAGGAGCAGAGAGAATCTGCACACACTGAATCCTTTTCAAATTCCTAATCAGTGAGTGTAACAAATGATTGTTTTAAGTCACTAAATGTTGGGATAATTTGTTATGCAATCATAGTAACTCAAGCAGAGATAAGAACTCATTGTGTTTGCAGCTTATATGACCAATGTCTTAATCTACCACCTCACTATTATGCCAGAATTGATTGTTTTAACATCTGGCTTTATCCGAGTTCCATGGAGTTCTGCAGAAGGTCAATTTTCTGGAAGCCAAATTGCAGGAGGTCAGTTAGTTAACCATTACCTCTGAGCCAGGTAGAAAAT
Organism: Trachops cirrhosus; assembly: GCA_028533065.1. Taxonomy (NCBI): domain Eukaryota; kingdom Metazoa; phylum Chordata; class Mammalia; order Chiroptera; family Phyllostomidae; genus Trachops; species Trachops cirrhosus. The sequence goes on along the minus strand of CM052539.1, from coordinate 56,464,659 downwards.
ATAGTGGGAAAAGATCACATTCACAATGACAGCCAACAACATATCTAGAAATTAACAAGAAGTTTGTGGGCCAAAAATAAAAAAATGAATTATTTTTCTAAAGAACATAAAGAACTGTTTTTTTCTAGAAGGAACATTCAATATTGAAAATGTAGTAATATTCACAATTAATGTATAAGTTTAATGTAATTCTATATAACTATATTACATGCACTTAATGTAACTAATTCTAATGGAAAATTTAAAAGGATTTTTCTTGAATTTTACATATTCTAAAAGCTCATCTAGAAAAATTAGGAGATAGAAACAAAACACTAGTTCAGAGAATGTTCAATATTAAAACTTATTAACTATAAAAGGGGATTAGAATGAATAATGAGGGGTTAGGTAGTAGGAAGTAAAGAGAGCTAAAGGATATGGGGATAATATACTAAGCAGTCATGAATTCCAGAGCTGAGGAGGAGCCTCTCTCAACAACTGAGATCTAGACCGTGTTGAAGGCACAGCTGTAGCTTACTGAATGGCAAAAATAACTGTGGTTCTGCACTAGTGGAACTTACTGGAAATTTGCATTCTGGAGTGCTGAGGAAAGCTGTTCACAGGCAGGTGTCTCACTAAAAACATTTTATAGAACTGCCCAAAGGGGGAATCCGTTGGCTGTTAGGTACTTCAGACAAATGTGCACTGCAGGACTAGTTGCTAGAGAGGCCATGTCTGCTGCAGAGATTGCTGAGCAAGGTCTTTCAAACTGAGCAGGTAAAGCCCGTTCTTCTTGCACTGTCTCTTTAGTGCCCTCTGCTGACAGAGATTATCATGCCAGCTGGCAAAGGGAATTATTTAAGGGACCCAGCTCCATTATCCCAGAGCATTCAATGAAAGGTGAATTTGGAGCTGAGAAGCAATAACTTGATTATTGGCAGAGAAGGTGATTTGTTTTACCAGTATTTAATATTAAAATATGCTTTAGAACCGGAATGCTGAAAACAATATGAGAGTGGCACAGGACTAAAGAAACTGACCAATAGAAGAAAAGGGAATGAAAATTTGAGAAATAGACATACAATCAAACCTCAGTTCTCAATCATCTCCCATCTCAAACAGTTCTTGACAAAGTTGTTCATGGAAAAAAATGTCTAGGTTGTCAAACAAAACTTTGGTTCTCAACTCGACAGCCCTTTCATACCAACACCTGTCTGATCAGTCATGTGTCTCTGAGGTGCGATTCAGCTTTCAAAAACATCGCCTTTCAAACAGCCTTCCTGAATGAATTCAGTTTGAGAACTGAGGTTCCACATATACATGTGTGTATACATGTATATGTAGATATATGTATGCTTAGATAAACAAATTTATGCATGAAAGAAGTAGCATTTCAAAAAATGGATGAAATACATCATTACTTGTTAAGATTATTAGTACAAGATTAGATTTCCATTTTGCACCACACACCAAAATAAATTTCAGATGTATTAAAATATTAAATTTCAGAAAGCTTGATCGCTTATTACATCAGTTTTCCCCGGTCACACCAACACAGCCCAGCTCCCAGCACACCCCACTTGCTAGCGTCTACTGTATCAGCAATGGTGATCAGAACTTCACCTGGGAGAGGCAGGTACCTTGTGGTTTCTAATGATGCTAAATCTATCATATATGAACATGTAGGATGATAGCTGAAAGAATGAAAAGATCCTGACAACAGAAATATCATAATTCTTGTGAGGAGCAGAAATTATGTACTTCCTCTCACAGCAGTCCCCATAGATGAAGCAAGAGAGTTTGCTGAAGAGAATGGCCTGTCACTCACTGTCATCACTCTAAACCACACAAAGTTAGCGCTGCTTTACAGGCAATCCTCCCAGGGATGTGCCACATTGTCTCTCAGAGACATATATAAAATATGAACGTGACTAGTCTCTGAACAACAAAATAACCCTATGTTTTACCAACCTAACTAATAAAAAGTCAAAGGTGGTATGAGGGCATAACAAATTGATGAAATATTTTTCTCATCTAGGCTGTTGTGCATGAGTTAATTTCCAGGTTATATACTTAAATATATTAAATATATGTGAGACTCATATAGCTAAAATATAAATTCAATTCTTAAAGTATTTTACATTTGTTCAAAAATAGAATGAAACACTTGTCTGAACTCAGAGAACAGACTCTTTCTGAATGTAACAACAAATGAAAAAACAATTGGGGGAAATATTGAGTATCACCTAAAATTTTAAATCTTATACAGGAGAAAACATTGTAAATAGAATTTTAAGGTCAAATTTTAGAGTGAAATCGGAAACATTTATGATACATTTTGACTGTCATTAATTTGTAATAAGTCCTTTCAAATCAGAGTGCTGGCTGGGTCAGAGTCATCATCGGAAGGCTCACCTGTGGGTAGGTTTCTGAGATCACTCACGAAGCCCTCGGCTGGCCTCAGGTTCTTGCTGGCTGGATCTGGAAGCATCAGTTTCTTGCCATACAGATCTCTCCATAGAGTGGATCACTACATGGCAACTGGCTTCCCTCACAGTGAAAGACTAAGAGAGGACAGCCCAACATCTCTTTTTAACCTAATCTGGAAAGTGACATCCCCTTAGTCTTGTTATATTCCATTCATTGGAAGGTCCAGCTCATACTGAAAAGGAGGCAAGGCAAGAGGGACAATCTTTGGGGACCATTTGACTAGCTGCCTATCACAAATCTCATTACTCAAAACATGTCCACATATTCTATAAGGGAGCCTGGAAATGTAATTTTTAGTTGTGTAGCTCAGCTAAAACTCAGAATGCCATTGCTAAATAAGGGAGAGTTAATTATGTAGCAACAAATAGTATTCTCTACCACCCTCACTGACCCCTTGCTGTTCACCCCATGACCTCCCGTTTCTCTCCTGTCCTTCTTCCCCTTCTTCTAGTGCAGTCTCCAGCCTAAGCCCTGTGTTATCAGAGTCCTCTATATTTATTATTGTTATGTAAGGCTATTGGGTGAAAGCACTGTCTTCTTGACTCATATTTATGACCATGCTCAGGAATTAGTATTTTCAATCATTTCATTCCTGACACATCTCCACTAGATCTAACCTAATGTCAAAACAATAAACTCTTTCTTTGTAAAATCTCTCAGAGCCATGTCTTTCTTTTCAATCACACTACAATTACCTTTACATGGACCCCCCAGCATATCATATCTGAAGATAACCCCTCCTTGCTTACAGCATCTCCTTAGATCCATCCTAAATAATGCCAGAAGATGAGTCTTTCTGAAGAGCTGTAGAAAGGCATAACAGGAAGAGCTCTTGGATAGACTTTAGGAACTCGAGAACTAGTCTCGCTCTGTTCCTGTATTTGACCTCACAAAAATCCCACAAACTCCTCTGACTCAGTTTTCTCCTCTGATTCAAAGACTAAGCAATGGTAGGAAAATGACAAAGGTCCCCAGCAGCGGAAGGGATGGAAGTAGCATGTCTTGGCAGCTTTCTCCTGCTCCCTCAGATCCCACTCTCCTAGGTGACAACACAATCAGCAGTGGGTTGAATGCAGGTGAGCCCAGGAGCCAGTCAGGGGGTAGGAGACTCCCCAACTGTATTGTCCAGGTGTGTTACATTTCACCACCCTCTGACTCTTCTAAATCACATGCCTTCCCAGCTGAGGCCATCAGTGGCTTCCCCATGCTCACTCACTCATTTACTGCGCAAATATGTATCAAGCACTTACATGTGCCAGAGTCTTTGCTGGGTGTTTAGGGAGAGAAAGGTGTCCTCCCAGCCTTTGATTGTAATGAGAAAGTCACACAATTTAAGAAGCAATAGCAAAGAAATGTGATATGTGTTTGATAAAAGATATTATGTGAGCACATAATAGACACATTTAGTCTGGAAAGATCAGAGAAAAATTGCCAGAGGAAATGAAGTCCAAACTTCTTTTCTTCCAAACTGTCTGTGTTCAAATCCCACCTGCATTTTTTCAAAATACTTTTAATATTTTACAAGAAATGAAATACTTTACTTCTCAGTGTTTCTAATATTTTAAATTACAGAGGGCTAAATATTAATTTTACTATTTCCTGTTTCCCTGCATATTTATAACCAACAGTAAGAGACTTTTTAATGTTTCGACGAAAACTTTAAAGGTCACAGAACAATTGAATTTTCCCCATTGATTAGTAAAATGACTTTGTGTGGTTTCAATGTACATGGTCATTTTTATAGTCACACACTCTTTTTTAAGTATATTTTATTGATTATGCTATTAGAGTTGTCCCATTTTTTCTCACCTTTATCCCCGTCCTCACTGTACTCCCCCACCCACCAGCATCGCCCCCCTCCTTAGTGCATGTCCATGGGTCATACATATAAGTTCTTTGGCTCCACCATTTCCTATACTGTTCTTAACCTACCCCCATCTATTTTCTACCTACCATTTATGCTACTTACTCTCTGCACCTTTTCCCCCATTCTCCCCTCTCTCACTCCCTGCTGATAACCCTCTGTGTGATCTCCATTTCTATGATTCTATTCCTGTTCTAGTTGTTTGCTTAGTTTGTTTTAGTTTTAGTTTTTGTTTTACGTTCAGTTGTTGATAGTTGTGAGTTTGTTGTCATTTTACTGTTCATATTTTTATCTTCTTTTTCTTAGATAAATCCCTTTAACATTTCATATAATAAGGACTTGGTGATGATGAACTCCTTTAACTTGACCTTATCTGGGAAGCACTTTCTCTGCCCTTCCATTCTAAATGAAAGCTTTGCTGCACAGCGTAATCTTGGATGTAGGTCCTTGTCTTTCATGACTTGGAATACTTCTTTCCAGCCCCTTCTTGCCTGCAGGGTTTCTTTTGAGAAATAAGCTGATGGGAACTTCTTTGTACATAACTGTCTCCTTTTCTCTTGCTGCTTTTAAGATTCTCTCCTTATCTTTAATCTTGACTAATGTAATGATGATGACTTGGTGTGTGCTTCCTTCAGTCCAGTTTCTTTGTGACTCTCTGAGCTTCCTGGGCTTCCTGGAAGTCTATTTCCTTCACCAAATTGGGGAAATTTTCCCTCGTTATTTTTTCAAGTATGTTTTCAATTTTTTGTTCTTCCTCTTGTCCTTCTGGCACCCCTATGATTTGGATGTTGGGATGTTTAAAGTTGTCCCAGACGTTCCTAAGCCTCTCCTCATTTTTAAAATATTCTTGTTTCTTTATTCTATTCTGGTTAAATGTTTATTTCTTCCTTCTGCTCCAGATCATTGATATGATCCCAAGTTTCCTTCCCTTCACTGTTGGTTCTCTGTACATTTTCTTTTATTTCACTTTGCACAACCTTCACTTCTTCCTCTATTTTGTGACTATACTCAATCATTTCTGTGAGTATCCTGATTACCAGTGTTTTGACCTATGCATCTGTTAGGTTGTCTATCTCCTCGTTGCTTAGTTCTTTTTCTGGAGCTTTGATCTGTTCTTTCATTTGGGCCATGTTTCTTTGTCTTGGCACACCTGATATGTTGTAAGGGGAAGAGTCTTAGGTATTCACCATACTGGGGCGACCCACTTCACTCTATGCCAGGGAGGGGTCAGAGAGGAAACTGTCACTTACTCAGCTCTTGTCCTACTTTTAGTCACTTTCCCGGCTACCCACAAGGAAACTGGGCCCTTCTGGTGCTGATTCCCAGGTGGGTGGTGTTGTCATGTGCTAGGACCCGTGGGTCTCTCCAATGAACACTTATGTGAGACTGGCAGTTTCTCCTGCTGCTGCAACACCCACAGGTTTTTACAGCCAGAGTTTCTGGGGCTTTATTTTCTCATGCTGGAGCGCTGGGTTGCACAGGCTGTCTCGCTCCCCACTTGTTCTGCATGCAAATATGGGACTGCTCAGTCCTTCTGCCACCACCTTGCCTGCTGATGCCTGTCACTGCCTTGTCTCATGTCCTCTCTGCCCCTCCTACCAGTCCAGATAAATATTTCTTCTTTAATAGTTGTTGGACTTCCATACACTTCGATTTTTCTGGCAGTTCTGGTTGTTTTATGTTTTTAAATTTGTTGTCCTTCTTTTGGTGCAAGGAAGCTAAGCATTTCTACCTACACTTCCATCTTGGCCAGAATTCTCACAGTCACATACTCTTAGGCAAAGTGACAACTACTGGTCACTATATCTCCATAGAAAACAGTGACTAGATAAAAATACACCAAAAAGTAAACATGGGTATTACAATTACAACTGATCTTAATATTTTCCTCTGAATTTTTTTTTGCTTTTTAAAATGTATGCTTGTTTATTCTGTTACAGTTGTCCCAATTTTTCCCCCATTATCCTCATCTCCACTCCCACAGTCATTCCCCATACCATGGTCCATGTCCATGGGTCATTCATACATGTTCTTTGACTAATCCCTTCCTTTTTTCCCCTTCCTTACCCCCCTCCCCTCACCACTCTGGCCCCTGTCAGTCTGCTCCATGTTTCCATGCCTCTGGTTCTATGCTACTTATTAGTTTATTTTGTTCATTAGATTTCTCTTATAGGTGAGATCATATGGCATTTGTCCTTCAGAAACTGGCTTATTTCACTTAACATAATGCTCTCCAGTTCCATCCATGCTATCACAGAAGGTAGGAGGTTTCTTTCTGTGGTATAGTATTCCATTATGTAAATGTACCACAGCTTTTTGATCCACTCATGTACTGATGGGCATTGAGGCTGTTTCCAGCACTTAGATATTGTAAATAGTGCTGCTATGAACATTTGGTTGCATAGGTTCTTTTGAATTGGTGTTTCAGAATTCTTAGGGTACATCCCCAGCAGTGGAATCCCTGAGTCAAAAGGCAGTTCCATTTTTAGTTTTTTGAGGAAATTCCATAATGCTTTCCACAGTGGCTGCACCAGTCTGCATTTCCACCAACAGTGCACTAGGGTTTCATTTTCCCCACTTCCTCACCAGCACTTGTTTATTGACTTATTAATGGTAGTCATTTTGGCAGGTGTGAAGTGATATCTTATTTTGGTTTTAATTTGCATGTTTCTCATGGCTAGTGAAAATGAATATTTTTTTTGTATGTCCATGGGCTATCTGTATGTCCTCCTTGGAGAAATGTCTATTCAAGTCCTCTGCCCATTTTACAGTTGGATTGTTTGATTTCCTGTTGTTGAGTCCTATGAATTCTCTATAGATTTTGGAGATCAAAACCTTGCCTGATGTATCATTGCCAGATATGTTCTCCCATACAGTCATTTCTTTTTTCATTTTGACAATGGTTTCTTTAGCCATGTTGAAGCTTTTTAATTTGATGTAGTCCCATTTGTTTATTTGTCCCTTATTTCCCTTGCCCTAGGAGATATATTGGCAAAAATTTTGCTATGAGGGTAAATCCCACCTGCATTTTTTTTACTGTATGTGTATTACTACCCCCTGCAGACCTGACTCTCCAACCAGAATTGATTATCCATTCTGTGCTGAATACATTCTATACTGTCATAAAACCACTGTCTTCTTCTAGATTAGAAAGATGCATATCTTGGAATCCTTCTCTCCTTCCCATTGCTGAGCCATAGCTGTTTTTAAGCAATATTTCAGGCACTAGAAGCTTTTCATTCTAGCCTAGCAACAAAGTTTTAGTGCCATATTTTTCTGGACTGATTTCATAACTGGTGTGTCTCCTTTAAATCCATTTCAGACCCTGTTTTCAGCTACCACAGCACAGCAGTCTATAATCTACAAAGTAATTTATTGGATATGTTGTTCTAGGGTACAATGATTTGCTCCAGGCAAGTTCATCAATGGCCCCACAAGGATTCTGGGGATGTTTGAAATCCATTGAGATAGAGAAGTATGTTGGAGACTTTGAAACATGTTCTCGTAATAGCATCTAAATCCCTTGCTGTAATGTCAGGCATGGGTGCATAAAACAGATTGAGTCCAACTGTGCCCATTATATGCTTGGGCTTCACACCATTAATGAAGGGTGAGAAATTAAACCACCTGTTTTCAGTACTACTTCAACAAGCCATGCCACCAGGAAATCATTTCCTCCAGTCAGTCAGGCTCTGTGAAGTCATTTCTAGTATTTCCATCACTCCTATTGCAGTCAAATGTTTGATATTCTTTCACTAGTATGAGCCTTTCTGAAAGGAGTTTAAAACACAAATTGCATTTGAAGGATTAGAAAGGACAGTGGTTGAGCTTGGTTCTTACCTTGGGTTCTGCTTGCCATTTTCTGCAGAACTATCACTAGATACCTGCCCACTCACACCTGCTTTTCTGTGATAAACTAGGAATTGAAGGCTTGAGGGAGGTACCTGTCTAAAAGAACATCTGTGAAATGCATGGGATGCTTTGAAGGGATTGTTATATAATTTAAGTTCATTACTACTGGTATTAATCAAACTCTCTTCTTGAGACATTATTCAAACCAATTAGTTAATGTAATTAGTAGTACTCAACTTTGTCTTTCACAATGAGCACAGCACCTCTTTTTGTCATTTTTCTCTTATTTGCATTTAGCTTCTTAGCAGTAATTGACTTATGTACCTCACTCATGGAGAAATCAACACATGCATTATTAACAGTCATTAAATAAATTTATTTTTTAGGAAAAAATACTACCCACACCCCAAATAATCACTGATCTCTGCCTTGTTTTAATACAGTGGCTGTTGATAATGGTTCTTGCCATTTCTGCTCATAAAAAGCTGAAAGTCTAAAAGCCAGCAGCATTTGATTATCTTTTTTCATGCCTAATGCAAAAATTCACTCACCTTGAAACATTAGGATTGGCCTCACTGATGGCCTAAAAATTCTCTTCAATGTGAGACTGAGGCATAGACATAGCCTAAGGCAGTTTCAAGTTTTGACTTGAAATTTACATCAAACATTGGCATCAGCACTTAGCTGGAGGTTAGAGAAATATTAAGTGAACTTAACACAAAAATCATAAGGAAGGTAAAACCTAGTTTGAATTCTGCCCTCCTGCCTTCTATTTTTAGCAATAAAAGTATTCCAGTATTCACATGCTGCTCCTAGTTTCCAATTTCTTCCCAGCTATGCCCTATTGGCTCTTTTCTCATCCCTATGGAGGTTCTTCTGTGCCAAGAGTCCTAGAATCTCAGAGCTGGAGAAGCACTCGAGCTTGTCTGGGGCATCAGTCCTGGGCATTGATTCTGCCTACAACACTTGTCAAGACAGTTTCCCACCTCTGCTGGTGATCTCCCAAAATGAGAAATCCCCTTCTTCTGGAGGGAGCTCATTTCATTTTAAGTGATCTAATTCATTAAAATATTTTTTATGAATCAAAACTCTCTAACAGAAAGTTCCTAATCATGGCATTTAATTAATTCATTTGTTTATTGAAGAGGGGACAACTGGGCAGAGTCTTTAATGGTAACTCTAAAGATTTCCAGAAAAAGAGAGGGCAGAGTCAACATGTTCAGGTGGACAGAGAAAGCAGAAAGAGGAGATGTGGAAAAACAGAGAAAAACTACCTGCAAGTGGTTTGGGGTAGAGAGCTTTATTCCTCCTCATCTGTTTTTTTTTTTTGTGTGTGTCTTGGAGAATCCATCCTTCACCAACCACATCCTTCTCGGGACCTGGTGCTACCAGATATCACCTCTCTATCTTCCATTTCTCTGTCTCTCCTGTATCCTTCCCATAATGCTTGAGTCTTCCCCAATGTAAATGCCTTCCATCAACCCTGCCTGGCCTCAAATTGCCACCTTTCTCCTTTCTGTCATGAATAATTCATGGGAAAATAGCCTAGTGCTCCTTAAATTGTTGTTCATGGACAACTCACACCAGTCTTCCAAGTCCTTGTTTAAAATGCAGCTTCCTGGGCTCTAACTTCAGAACAGAATCAAAAGCTGTGTGGTAATCATCTTTCTTCTATCAAAGCAAAGCTGCTCTAAGATTTGAGGACCACTAAAGTAGTCAGTCTTCCCGGCTCCTGCATCCCCTATAAGCTAGCTCCTGCCCCACTTCTTTACTCAAGTTGTATCTCAAAGGGCATCAGTGAACATCCCACCACTAAACCCCACAGTCTCTTCTCTGCAGCACTTACCCTTCTTTGTTTTCTGAAACCACTACCTCTCAGTGATTTCCCTTCTTACTTTTGTCTTCTCTTTCTACGACTCTTCCTCTGCTCATGCTTTAAATGAAATTTCCAGGCATTCATCCATGACTGTTTCCTCAATCTATGTAGGCTCTCTGAGGAGTTCTTGTAAATCATGGCTCCAACCACCCCCTGTATACCTATGATCCCCAGTACCTGTGTTCTGCTCCACCTCTACTTCAAGCTTCCTATGGTCATAACGAATCATTAAAGTCAACATTTAAAAAGCAGAATCCTCTCTATAGATCCCTCCAATCTGTTTCTCCATTTTTTAGTTCATAAACTATCAGTGAGGATGCTTTCAACTTGAACAGAAACCCAGACTCAATTGGTTGGAACAATAAGGAAAATTATTCTACATAATGATAATATTATTTCACATAGTGAAGCTTTTGAAGATAGGTCAGTCCCTTGACTGGTTAACTCAGGGGCTAAATGACATTGAGCCCATTGGCTTACTATCTCCAGGCTGGCCATCTCCTGAGACAGCTGCTGTGGTTCCAGGCATCAATCATCAAGGCAGAGCAGTCCATTGGAGGAAAATAGGGATGGTTCTTTTCCTGTTTGTCTTCATAACAGCAAAGAAAATCTCTCCCAAGACCCCTCTAGAAGACATTTCCTCTTATCCCATTGGCCAAAACTGTGTCACATGCACTTTTAAAATTTTCTACTGTAAAGCAGAAAGGTGGGCCAGTGTGGAAGGACCACCTCTCTTGTTCCACATGTTTTGCTTTAGGGTGTGGGTATCTGAACAGAGTCAGCATTCTATCAGAACTATCAGGTAGTCGAATCAGTTAGGATTAGGTTTGACTGATATTAACAAAGACCCAACTCAATGTTGGCTTAAATGTATAAAGCAATCCAGAAACAGAAAATCCTGGGCAGTTCATGATCTCCATGAAGTGGTGAGGGATCCAGGCTTCCTCCAAGCTTTTAGCTCTTCCATATGAGGCTTCCATTCCACAGTCCACCCAGTATCCCCATTCTAGGCAGTAGAGCTCTGGAAATGAGAGGGAAGGGCTCAATCTCTCTCTTTTAAAGACACTTCCTGAATATCCTAGGCAAGATTTCTTCCCATATGGAAAAGAAGGCTGGTAAATGTCATTTTTAGTTTGATACAATGTCCAGGGCCTTGTTACCAAGGAAGAAGGTCTATTGGGAGGCAACCAGCATCCCTGCTATGTGGTGGATGGTCGTACAGGCATGCCGCCAGTGGTGTCTGCTGTTCCCGCTATCCATTCTCCCAAGCCATCCAGGCTAGAAACCGAGCATCTTCCTTAATTGTTTTTTATCACTTTACATATGCTGTAGGACACTGAGCCCAATGGTTGTCTGCAACAGATTTAACAAACCTTTCTATCTCAATTCCCACTGTCCCTGCCTTAAATCAGAATTTTATGATGTCTGGCCTCTTTTAATAGCTTCCTTCCAGTCCTCTCTGTATCCACGCTTCTTATGTTCAGTCTATTCCTCAAATTTCCTTCAGATTCTTTCTTAAACACAATTCTGATTTACTGAAATAACTACAATACCACTCTATTGTTTATTGAACAAAATTAAATAGCTCAGTATGCCAATAAAAACTCAATACTGTGGAACAGAGTGATGGTTGCCAAAGAGGAGTCAATAGTACTGTAATAACTATGCAGGGTGCCAGGTAAGTACTGGAAACAGGGGGGAGCACTTTGTAGGGTATATGATTGACAATTGTTCTATACACCTAAAACTCATACAAAACAATATTGAATATACACTGTAACTGAGCCCTGGCTGGTGAGGTTCAGTTGGTTGGAGTGTCATCCTGCAACGGAAAGGTTGAGGGTTTGATTCCCAGTGCAGGCGTGTGTGATCCCTGGTCCAGGTGTGTATGGGAGTCAACCAACTGATGCTTCTCTCTCACATCAATGTTCCTCTCTCTCTGCCCCCACCCCCACCAAAAGCAATAAAAACATGTCCTCAGGTAAGGACAAATTTTTTTAAAATAAACTATAATAGAAAGACATAATTTAAATTAAAAAAGAAACATCTCTCAATTCTGAGACCCCAACCAACCTCCTACTAGTCATACCAGAACACACCCCTTTACACACAGATAACACTGATTCGTCTAGCTATTTTTGTTTGCTAACATATTACATTATGCTGTTAATACATACTTTTCCTCTTGCTTCAAAGGCTGCCAAATACTTTCAGCCAGTGAGATCCTAGTGGGCCTTCCCAAGTTATATCTAATTCTGCAGTTTTTGTGGTTTATTCTTCCATGGCCTCTCTGTCATTTATTTTTCTGATCTGGCAAACAGTTTGGATCAACCATGACTAGAAGTATACGGGTTATATTTTGAACTAATCATGATGAAGTAAAAACAACAACCAGGACTTAAAATATAGGTTATCTTTGTTATTGTTATTTTCCATCTTTATTGAGGTACACTCGACAAATGAAAATTACATAATTTAAGGTGTACAACATGATGTATTAATCACTGAGAACTGATTACCACACTCAAGCGGATTAACATATCTCTCACCTTACATAGTTACAATTTTTGTGTGTGATTTTAAACACTTAAAATCTACTTTTTTTGAAATTTCAAGTATCCAATACAGTATTTTTATTTTTTATTTTTTAAATATATTTTGATTATGCTATTACAGTTGTCCTATTATCCCCCCTTCATTCCCCTCCACCCTGAACACCCTCTCCCACCCACATTCCCCCCCTTTAGTTCATGTCCATGTGTCATAAGTTCTTTAGCTTCTACATTTCCCATACTATTCTTGCCCTCCCCGTCTATTTTCTACCTACCATCTATGGTACTTATTCCTCATATCTTTCCCCCCTCTCTCCTCCTCCCACTCCCCTGTTGTTAACCCTCCATGTGATCTCCATTTCTGTGGTTCTGTTCCTGTTCTAGTTGTTTGCTTAGTTTCCTTTTGTTTTTGTTTTAGGTGTGGTCATTAATAATTGTGAGTTTGCTGTCATTTTACTACACATGCTTTTTACCTTCTTTTTCTTAGATAAGTC
>CM052539.1:56347602-56451052 GCA_028533065.1 Trachops cirrhosus | reverse complement strand
TATTCCAAGTCATGAAAGGCAAGGACCTACATCCCAGAATGCTCTATCCAGCAAAGCTTTCATTTAGAATGGAAGGGCAGATCAAGTGCTTCTCAGATAGGGTCAAGTTCAAGGAGTTCATCATCACCAAGCCCTTATTGTATGAGATGTTAAAGGGACTTATCTAAGAAAAAGAAGATAAAAAACATGTGTAGTAAAATGACAGCAAACTCACAATTATCAAGGACCACACCTAAAACAAAAACAAAAGGAAACTAAGCAAACAACTAGAACAGGAACAGAACCACAGAAATGGAGATCACATGGAGGGTTAACAACAGGGGAGTGGGAGGAGGATAGAGGGGGAAAAGGTACAGAGAATAAGTAGCATAGATGGTAAGTAGAACATAGACAGGGGGAGGGCAAGAATAGTATGGGAAATGTAGAAGCAAAGAACTTATGACACATGGACATGAACTAAAGGGGGGAATGTGGGTGAGAGGTGTGCAGGGTGGAGGGGAATGAAGGAGGGTAATGGGACAACTGTAATAGCATAATCAATAAAATGTATTTTTTTTAAAAAAATATTTTAAACAAAAGACTGTCTGTCTGGTCTGGTCAAACCAAATGAGTCTTGGGAAGCTCCATCCTGGTCTCAGGCCTCCTGCAGTAGCTAAGGAAATCCTCAGAGGGTGTGCTGCTACATAGGTTACTGATTTAACCCTCCTGGCTGCAATAAGAGGGGCCTTTGCCCCTTTGCTCCAGTAGCCCTGAGTTGGGTGTCAGGTTATAGTGATAGCCAGCAACCAGGTGGCTATGGCCCTTGCTCCTTCTCCCATATAACATGACCAAGAGATCCCAGATGGCTAATCTGAATGGCATTTCCATCTTGTAACTGCTGCAAGGCATTCCAACTGCCTTCAAGCTGAACTGGGGAATTTACCCCACCCCTCTCTTGGGTTGTATTCTGTTACAGGTCACAGAGTCATGCTGCCCAACCTGTGTGTTAAAATGATGCTGCTGATCAGCTTCTTATTGCACACTCTTCCTCCCGGATTTGGGGACTGGCCTCTCCATACAAGGGCCCAAGAGAAATCTGAGCAACATGAACCTTCCTGACCTCAGAGTGTTCCTCCCCTCAGATAATGACCCATTGTCTTTGAGCCAAGCTGGCACACCTTGTCATGAGCATATGTTCATAATACAGTTTTTCCTATAAGTCAGCCAGGCAACTGCTCAGCTACTTGCCTGCTGAGCAGCCCGGCACCAAGGAATAGACAAGAGTCACACACAGTGACTATGCTAGTCACTCAGCTTTTATTGAATGCAGGTTCACTCAAAGTACAATATCAACATCCATTAATATCCTACTCACACTCTAACAATCTAAGAGAAATATAACACACACAGCAATCAATGGGGGATAACGAACCCAAGTCCAAGACTCTCAGTCTGCAGGTCCGGAAAATAGCGTGTTGGTCAAGGGAGCTGTCAGCATCTTGCAAAGAAGGTTCTTCAGAGCCAGGTGGGCAGCAGGGCGGATGAAGTCCTCAGTCCAGCAGGGCAGAGCCTCCAGCAGCAGATGCCAAGGGAGATCAGCGTGGTGTGGAGCAGCACTCTGGTGTATGGAGCTCGGCTGTCTCCCCAGTGGTCTGGAACCTGCCTCAGTTATACCTTGAAAGTGGTGGACTCCACCCTCTGCATCTGAGTCTTTTTGATAAATGTCTTGGCACCCCCAATGCCAAGTGGGGAATTTGCCCAGGAGCCTACCTGTGGCTGGTCCCGCTCTGCAGATACGGCTGTTCTGATCACATGTACAGATATCTTGGGTATGTCTTCTTGCCAGATGTGTTTACTCTGACTTAGGTAGTTTCTCTCTTGAACCACAGTGTCATGGCTGACTGGCAGCCATCTTGGTTGACATGAGTGACTCCACTTTGTTTTATACACTTTGTGCTATCTTGACCAGACCAGTGTCATTTTATTGGTCCTGCTCTCCACACACCTCAATCTTTTTTTGGGTGAATTCCTTCCCACCAGGCTCTGTGTTTCCTTTTGCAAGTACCTCCCTGGCAGGCAAATGGCCCTGCTGATCTTCCAGACATGTCTGTGGGGTATCAGGATTTGCAGTGACTTCCCAGACCCTAGGTCTCACTCTAGAACTCTCCTGGACAGCGGATCCCTTCTGTCATTTTGAACAGTGAATTCTAAAGAATTTGGATACCCGGGAATGCTTCCCTTTCAAAAGTCATGCCCCAGTCTCTCACCCACATTGCAAGTGTGTTTGGAATTTTCACAGGTTATATCATCATAGGACTTCTTTATGAAGTGGGGGGACTTCTCTAGAAAGCGATTTCATTCCTAAATTTTCATTTTAAAAAGTAGTCCTTGAATTACTTAAGCAACTAATCCTTGATATTAAATCCATTGGACTGGCTTAACTATTTTATCCTAAATACATATCCTAAATAAATTAAATAGTAGTGAGAGTTATTCCATCTATTAAAAAGTTGTTGAGAACTGGCTGGCGTGGCTCAGTGCCTGAGAACCAAATGGTCACGGGTTCAATTCCCAGTCAGGGCACATGCCTCTGTTGTGGGCCAGGTTCCCTAGTTGGGAGTATGGGAGATGCAAACAAACATTGATGTTTCTCTCCCTGTCTTCCTCACTCCCTTCCCCTCTCTCTAAAAATGTATAAATAAAATCTTCAAAAAAAAAATGGTTGAAAACCCAGAAACTTGGCAGTCAGCCAGGATGAAGCAGTACCTTTTAAGTCTTTTATTTTTTGTTTTTTGGAATAAAGGCCATGTTACCCATTTCTAAACTACACTGATTTCTCAGAAATACTACCTTAGGGAACTTTCTCATTGAAGCCAAAATAAAAACTTACGAGACACAATTATCTTTGAGAATTTTGAAAATTTCTTCACTTTAGAAACTCTACCAGGAGAAAAACTAAATTTTTAATTGCTTCCCCTATAACCTTTTAAAAAAATTATTGTACTTCTTCCACTACCATTTACTCCCCTTATAACCTCCTTCCCCTCAAAATCCCCACACTGTTGTCAATGTCCATGAGTCCTTTTTCCTTTTTGCTCAGTCCCTCCAGTCACTAACCCCTCCTACCTCCCCTTACCTTAGCTGTCATCCTGCTCTCCATTTATAAGTCTGTTTCTTGCTTGTTAATTCAATTTGTTCATTAGATTCCACATATGAGTGAAATCATTTGATATTTGTCTTTTTCTCACTGGCTTATTTCACTTAGCATAATATTATCCAGGTCCATCCATACTGTTGCAAAGGGTAAAATTTTCTTCTTTATTATGACTGAGTAGTATTCCATAGTGTAAATGTCCCATAGTTGTTTTGTCCACTCATCTACTGTTTTTTTCTCAGCAAAGGAAAATATGAACAAAATAAAAAGACAACCCACAGAATGGGAGACCTTATTTGCTGATACATCTGATAAGGGGTTAGTATCCAACATTTGTAAAGAACTTCTACAACTCAACACCAAAAAACCCAACAACCCAATTAAAACATGGGCGAAAGACCTGAATAGACTTCTCCAAAGAGGACATACAAATGGCCAATAGACATACATAAAAAGATGCTTAACATCACTAATTACCAGAGAAATGCAAATTAATATCTCAGTGAGATACCAATTCCTACCTGTCAGAATGGCTATCATTGATAAGTCAACAAACAAGTGCTGGTGAGGATGTGGAGAAAGGGGAACCCTTTTGCACTGTTGGTGGGAATGCAAACTGGGGCAGCTACTGTGGAAAGCAGTATGGAGATACCTCACAAAATTAAAAATGGATCTGCCTTTTGACCCAGTGATCTCACTTCTGGGAATATATCCAAAGGAACCCAAAACACTAATTCAAAAGAACATAAGCACTACCATATTCATTGCAGCATTATTTACAACCTCTAAGATATGGAAGCATCCTATAACTTTTATATCGAGAGAGAGAGAGAGAGAGAGAGAGAGAGAGAAACAGAGAGAGAGAGAGAAACATTTAGTATTGTACTTAATTGAGTAAGCACAATCACAATACACAAAACTATCACATACACACAAACCTCTGCCTCCACCCCACTTTCCTTTTCTTTTAGTTTGGTCATTTTGAGGAGCTTGCTTCAATTTTTGAAACATTTAAGTTAAGTAACTGGAATCTTAAATGTGTAATCTTAGTTGTATATTATAATGTGGCTAATCTTAGTTAAGCTTGTAATATGTTGCTTAGAAAAAGACAACTTAATCTTCTTATTTCTTATCCCCAGGGAGAAGTTTATGCATATGTAACCAAAATAATCCCTACTAAAAGTTAAACTAAGGGTCTTCAAGTTTCATGATATTATGAACTTGTCTTAAATTCTCTTAATGTCCTCAGCAGTTCTCCTAATTTGGAGAAGTATGAAGTATGAGAAGTATATATAGAAGCCAATTGTGATATTTTGTATAAGCTTTTTTCTTTAACTTACTTCACTCATTGTTATTGAACTAAATGAATGAGACCAAGAGAAAAATACACAGGTGTTTCTACAGCTTTGGAGAGGTAACTCTACTGAACAGTAAGAAAGGGCAGATGGCACAGGACCCCAAACACTGGTGGCTTTGTATAGGAGCAGAAATCAGGAAAGTGGGAGTCAGACACCGTCTCAGAGAGGCAGAGAGATGGAAGCAGCTGACCAACACAAGACTGGAGGCTTGCTAGGTACAGGGTCATTAAATGATTATTTGAAATAATTTAAATAAATAATTTATGCAAATTCAACTGTGCTTGCCTGGGAGAGGAAGAGAGAAAGGTTAAAACAGCATTTCCCTGCCATCCCCCTCAATGATCTTCTTCCCCAGAGACAGGAGACGTGAATCTGCTCCTATGACCTAAGTCTATCTCAGAGCCCTGTGAACCTCCTACCATACAGGGTGGGGCAAAAGTACATTTACATTTGTATGGAAAATCATACAATAATTAGTAAATAATAATACAAGAACAAACTCTGTGTTTCACATACTCACAACTGTAAACCTACTTTTTACCCAACCCTGTATTCAAACATTCCATGTGACCCTACAATGCAAATCAATTATTTCATCCGTTACTCAACCAAAGAAACAGAAATCAATTACAATTTCAAAAAACCAAAATCAAGCCCTAGCCATCCTGAGTTCATAAGAGATGTCTGCTAGTTTGCAATGGACACTTTCCAGAGGAATTGTCAAGGGTAAATTTCAGTATCTCCATTTAGCCTTGAGCTGACTTTAGAATGCCACCACTGAGTAATTTTCTGTTCTAACATACAATCATCTCACTACCGTTTATGTCCATCCCTGTCCCCATCACCTTTAAGAAAAAGCCAGTGATTTATGTTTGACACAAATTTGCTTTAAAATGCAGTCATACCTCGATACTCCGTGGCTTCAGAACTTGTCAAACCCAGCATTTGTTGCATTTTGATGAGAAAAGAATGTTTGAGCACTAGGTGCTTGTTTGGGATGCGTCACACTTGCTAGAATTCTGTGAGTCATGACACCGCACCGCAAGAGAAAATGCTTCATCCCTCATCGCTTGCTTGGTATTCATTGGTTTCATCACTTTTCGCAAGTTTTGGAACGAATTAGTGACTAGTACCAAGGTACCACCATATAAGGTTAAATTGGAGGGAGTGAGGCAGGGATGGAGGAGAGAAATGTAGTTCGTCTCCAGAACTGTCCTCTGCCAGGCATTTGTTCTGCAACAGCATCCAAACCTGGGCCATTGTTTCCAATACATATGCACAATCTATTTTGGGTCCTGCTGCACTTCAAATAGTGGAAACCCTGATTCCAGCTTCACCAGTTTGAGACTTTGGTGTCCCTTTGCAAGTGAGCTTGCCCTGACCCAGCTATTTAAAATGATGATATAATTTGTCAACATTCCCAATGCCTCTTGCTGTCTTTTTTTCCTTTTCTTATGACACAATCACCTTCTTACTCTCTTATTCTGATACTTCTGACTGTTTTTCTTATTTTATTGTTTGTTGCTTGTCTCCCCCCAATAGAAGTAAACTCCATGAGACAGGGATCTTTATGTGTGTTCACTGATACATCTCATTGACCTAGAACAGTGCCTGGTCCACAGGAGCTGTTTAATGAATATACTGAATGAATATGGGACATTTCTGCATCTGAATTCCTTGGGCAGAAATATTTTAAATGGGTAGTTACAGGCATAAATGGGTCTTACATCTGTGCTAAATTCTTTCACTTTATCATCATAAACACAGGACATTGGTAATTAGCAAAATTTCCAAAAGTACCTCATCAGTTACTACCTGCACATGAAGAAAGGTACAATGTCCAAAACAATTCACCATTTCCACAATAGAGCAAAATCCGTTACTGCAGATAGATTCGGAGCCAAAATTTATATGACAGAAATGCCTAAATCTAGCTGGTGGCCCATTTGTTTTAAATTAGGTTCTTATCCACAAAATCCTATCACAGCTAAGTGATTTAAAGAGATTCTTCATCTACTCTTTAATGCAACTTAACCTGGGTATTAAGACTTCAATTACATAGTTTGATGAGGAATTTACACTTTCTAGACCACAAAAGTAATTTGAAACAAATGACTTTTTTAAAACTCTATTATCAAACTCTCAATAATGCATGTCTCTTCCTGAAATGTTGTTAGTGATGTAGGCAAGACTTGAATTTTTGCCCCCTTAATTTTTACCCACAGGTGCCCCCAAAGGGGTAAAATAATATTTTAAAGGTTTGAAAAGTTATTTAAAACAACCAGTCCACAAATTTTTAAATAACATTTGAAACATACCACTGCCTGCTCTTTTGGTATAACTGTGGTACTTAGGTCTGTTCGGAAAAACTCCAACCATTGTTAATATAACGAGAGCTGATTGTGAGACATCAGTGTGACCTGTCAGCCAAGGAGGGTGGACTGGAATGCACATGCGTGAACGATGACAATTTCACTGTACCAGTCAGCGAGGGTGGTCGACACAATTGAGTGAGCATGTGCACTGTGTGGCTGTCACATTCAAAATGACTGAGTGAGCAGAGCAATGAATCTGCATCAAATTTTGTGTTAAGCTGGAACAGTCCTCCATGAAAACTATTAGGATGATTCAGAGGGCCACAGTTATGGGCAGCTGGTGATTGGCAGCTTCATCACGACAATGTGCTCACTTATGCATCATGTCTCATGCCGGATTGTTTTGGGAAACATCAAATCACCCAGGTGACTCAGCCCCCTACAGCTCAGATTTGGTGCCCTGTGACTTGACTTTTCCCAAAACTAAAATCATCTTTGAAAGGGAAGAGATTTCAGACCATTGATGAGATTCAGGAAAATATGACAGGGCAGCTGATGGTGATTGGGAGAACTGCATGAAGTCCCAAGGTGCCTACTTTGAAGGGGACTAAGGCATCATTGTCCTAAGTACAATGTTTCTTGTACCTTGTATCTTCTTCAGTAAATGTCTCTATTTTTAATATTGCATGGCTGGATATTTTCTGGACAGACCTCGTATATCTGATGGAATTGATATTAGTAAATCAATGAAGGGTCATAGCAGCACACTGAGTCACAGTTTTCTCTTTTTGTTCAAAAGTTTAATTTGTTCAGAGACATTTTTTTCCTGTTCAACCATTGTAATTTGTACAGCTGATTTGAACCACAAATGCATGGTGGCCATATTTTCTGAGACAAAAACAGGCAGCATGCTTGTAACAGTTTTGGGAATCAAACATACAGGGGTTTGCAGTAGTAGGTTTATACTTGTGATTCTGCAAAACACAGTTTATTCTTTTATTATTCATTCTTGTATATTTTTCCATACAAAGAACTGTAAACCTACTTTTGCCTACACCTGTTTATTGATTAGTATTCTGGATTCAGCCCTCCCAGGCAGGGCCTGACTTTAGGGATGTCCTCTGAGTATCCTGAGACTCAGTTTTGTCATCCATAACATTAGCCTATTAACACCCACTTTGTAGTATTATTATGGTTAAATTCCCAATACAGTGTCTGGCATATAGAAGTTATATGCCATAAATGGTAACTGTAATCATAATCATTAATTTTCCTGACTTGACCATTTACTAACCTGAGAAATTTCATGAAGACATAAAACATAAATCTCTTATAATTATGATCAATAAATTGCCTTTACTTAAAAATTTTACATGGAATCAGTGTGTCCTAAAAATACATGTCAGACCCTGGCTGGTGTGGCTCAGTGGATTGAGTGCTGGCCTTCAAACCAAAAGGTCACTGATTTGATTCCCAGTCAGAGTATACACCTGGGTTGCGGGCCAGGTCCCCAGTTGGGGACATGCAAGAGGCAACCAATAGATATTTCTCTCATACATCAAGGTTTCTCTCCCTCACTTTCTCCCTCCCTTCCTCTCTCTCTGAAAATAAATAAATAAAATCTTTAATAAAAAAAGAAAAAGGGAAATATACATATACCAGTTCCTCACAGTTACAGGTTGAATTGTGTATCCCCTAGGATTTTGGAGTCCTAAAACCCTATACCCCTGAATGTGGTCTTGTTTGGAAATAGAGACTGCAGACAATCAAGTTAAGATGAGGTCATTAGTATAGGTCTAATTCAATATGACTGTGTCCTTATAAAAGGGGGAAATTTGAACTTAGAGACAGAGGCACACAGGGAGAACACCATGTGAAAATGAAGGCAGAGATTGGGGTGATGCTTCTCTAAGCCAAGGAAGGAAGACAAGCTGAGGAACATCAAATATTGCCAGCAAAATGCCAGGAGCTGGGGAGAGTCCCAGAACAGATCCTTTGCCCACAGCCCTCAGAAGGAATCAACCCTGCTGGACCTACAGCCTCCAGAATCATGAGATTCTAAAATTCTGTTGTTTAAGCCACCAGTGTGTGGTCTTTTGTTACAGCAACCCTAGGGAACTAATATAATCACCCAAGTCATGCAGTGTGGACTTAGGGGAAAGGGAAACAGCGTATAGGCAGTTCCCAGCATTGTTGTTCAATCAGCAGCCTAACAATGAGGGGGTTAGGGCACTGACCCTCCACACAGTCAAATATACACATATAACATTTCACTCCCCCGAAACTGAACTACTAATAGCCTACTGTTGACCAGGAGCCTTACTGATAACAGAGTTGATTAACACAAATTTTGTATGTTA
This sequence comes from Trachops cirrhosus, assembly GCA_028533065.1. Classification (NCBI taxonomy): domain Eukaryota; kingdom Metazoa; phylum Chordata; class Mammalia; order Chiroptera; family Phyllostomidae; genus Trachops; species Trachops cirrhosus. The sequence goes on along the minus strand of CM052539.1, from coordinate 56,441,886 downwards.
CATGTCTTATATACTGTATTCGTATAATAATCTAGAGAAAAGAACATGTTACTAAGAAAGTCATAAGGAAGAGACAATACATTTACAGTATTAATTACTCAAAAAACCCATGTGCAAGTGGACCTGTGCCTCTCAGATCCCCGTCTCTTTCACCTGGCAATCTAGACACGCCCAGCTGCCTGGCCACGGGTGGGGGAGAGAAGGTGAAGACCAGCGAGCCTGTTGCAGTGTTGCCAGGAAGAAGTTGGTGGCACAGAGGTCGGGAAGGTTCTTCCACCTCAGCTACAGGCAAAGTCCTGCCATCTCCAGACAGGTTTTTCTTTTTTTCCTCTTTACCAAAAGAAAGTTTTAAGTGTTCATCCTTTCACTAGCTGTGTAAACTGAGCTTCACCAGCAGCAGGGGAACAATCGCTACAGACTGTCCACATTCACCAGCCTGCAAGGACATGGTGAGGGGGTGGCTAAAAGGAGATTGACCACTTCCCAATTTCCCACCCCAGAGCAGACTCCATTTGGGACCCTTCTGTGGCTAATGCGCCCAGCAGACCCATCAGCTGTCGGTGCTTATCCTGAATCAACCTAAGTACAGGCATACCTCATTTTATTGCTCTTCCCTATATTGCACTTCACAGGTGTTTTTTTTTTAAATAGAAGACAAGACCCTACACCAATAAAAAGATTCGTACTTACTTTATCTTGATACATGCTTTATTATGGTGGCCTGGAACCAAATCTGCAGTATCTCTGTGGTGTGCCTGTAGCGTTGGAAAGCATTGATCAGACACACACAGGCACACACGTGCACGTGTGGGGGCTCTAAACATGGTAGTTAGCAACAGTGATTTCAGTTCATCAACTACCTAGTGTATGCCAAGCACTGTGCTAAGCATTTTGCATGCATTATTTAGTGAACATACATTCAACAATGATTAAAGGCTTCTTATGTGCAAATCTTTGAACTGGGTGCAGGAAATAAATGATGAATGAGACAGATACAATCCCTGCCTATGGCAGACACTAATTTTACTTACCAAATATTTACTGCACCTTTATTCCTCAATTTAGAACTGTGCAAAATCTCACTCTCCCAGTGCCCCATTTCCATTTGGAGTTGTAAGCAATCCAGTATGGGCAAGCTCAAGAGTGGAAAGTTTGCTTTGTCACTGAAATGAGACAGATACAACAACTACCTTCATCACTTTCTTTCTTCCAGTCTTGATTTGGATGTGATGGCTGGAGTTGCAAAAGTCATCTTGAACCCATGAAGTAAAGACTGAAAGAGTCAAAAAGGCAGCCTGATACGGTGGAGCTTCTGAAACATTCCCAGCAGCCTCTACCTCTGTACTTCTCTTTATTTAGATGAAGAAAGTTAGTCCCTATTAATTTAACTCCCTGTTAGTCAGGTTTTCTGTAACTTGTAGCTGAATACACTCCAATGGATATAACTGACTTGATGAAGTTATTGGTCTATCTGGGGAGACAGACATAATTAATTTATTTCATAGAAGTTGTTTGCTTAGCATTGTGACACAGGCTGTGAAGGCAAATTTCAGGGTACCAGGAACATGTATAACAGGTCTGTCCAATTCCAAAGTCTATGATGTCTGGGAATAGAGCTGGGTGTGATCCAGATTCTGCCACTTACTTGCTGTATAATTTTGGGCAAATTACTTAACCTCTATAGGCCCAGTTATTTCTTTAATCTGTGAAATGAAGAATATAATATAATCTCTCAAAGGCTTGTTGTGAGGATTCAATGATAAAATGCACAAAAGATAGTTTGTAAGTTCCTGGCACATAGAAGCATAATAATTATTATAAGTAATAATTACTATATTGAACAGATATATATATCAGATGTATGTTGTATTACATGTATATATAAAGGCAATTGTGGTAAGAAGAATTTTTAAATTCTACCCAAGATTCCCACTCCCTGATGTACCAGCGCTATATAAACCCCTCCCCTGAGCATGGTCAGAACTTATGAATTTGATAGCATATTGCTCCTGTGATTATATTCTTTAATATGAAAAAAGGAAGATTATCAGGGTAGGTCTGACCTAGTTGGGCAAGCCCTTTAAAAGCAGAGTTTTCTGCAGATTGTAAGCATCTGAGAAAGAAGTCAGAGAGATGCTTCTGATGGTCTGAAATGAGAAACAACAGTCATGCTGTGAGCTACCGATGGGGACCATGAGACAAGGAACTGCAGACAGCGTAGAGGAACCGGTGGCAGTTGTCACTCACCTACAGCCAAAGCAAACAGGGTCCTCAGTCTACACCAGTAAGGAAACCCTTCTGTCAACAGCACCTGAGCTGGGAAGTGGCCTCTGAACCTCAAATGAAATGGCAGCCACAGCCAACGCCTTGATCTCAGCCTGGAGAGACTCAGCAGAGAACCCATCCAAGCGTGACCTACGGAACTGTGAGATAAAGAATTTCCCTAGCTTTAAGGCACTAAGTTTATGGTAATTTGTTATGAAGATGCAGAAAATGAATATAATTATAGTTGACTCTTGAACAACATGGTTTGAGCACGTAGGTCCACTTGTACACAGATTGTTTTCAATAAATATGTACAGTACTGTAAATGTATTTTCTTTTCCTTATAATTTTCTTAATAACATTTTCTTTTCTCTCACTTTATTAAAAGAACACAGTATATAACACATACACAAAATAAGTGTTGATCAACTATTAATGCTATTATTTAGGCTTCTGGTCAATAGCAGTAGTCATGTTTTGGAGGCGTCCAAAGTTTCCTGTGGATTTCCAGCTGCATGAGGAAGTTGGCACCCCTACCCCCCATGTTGTTCAAGGGTCAACTATATATATGTTATTATTGTATTTTCTTTCATGAAAGGATATATTGTGTAATTTATTGAGTCGGGGTAAAGTCTAAGATGCCTTTTCAAAAAGATCCAAAAATACAGAGGGTTAGAGAACAAAGGAGTTTGTTTCCTCACACCCTGCAGTCCTGAAGTGAGCAGCCAGGGTGGCTTTGCTCTACACGGGCATTCAGGTGCTCTGTTTCTCCCACTTGGTTACTCTGGCAACCTCCCAGAGGGAGCCCGCTGTTCCTGTGCCCGGTCAAAGACAGGTTCTGGGCTTGTTAGCAAGTGTGAGAGAGAACAGGTCCAGAGCACCAATTTCATTTTAAGCAAATGATGCAGGATGTCATACTCATAACTTCCACTCACTTTATTTTTTTAATTTCATTTATTGATTTGAGAGAGAGAGAGAATGTAGTCCCTATGGCCACAGTTTCTCTCAAAGGAAACAAGAAAATGCAGTCTTGTTGTGGGATGAAGATATGCCCAGAAGCAGGGGAGAGTGGATTTTTGTCAACAATGAGTAGTTTCCACAGCAAATATTACAAAGTAATAATAATCATTATGATATACTGCCAAATGATTCTCCAGCCTTGCTTTCCTGATGAGCACTTTGTTTTGATTACTGCAGAGAGGGCCAAATTTGACTGCAGAGGCAACACCTCGCACTTTTGTAATGCTGAGTCACTCATTCATGAGGCAATGTTGACCGCTGCCTGGATGAGCAGTAACATTAACTAATTATTGTTCATTAGTTACTTGCTATGAATTATTGCAATTCATAATCAAATGAACTTTTCGTAGTGCTTTGCAAAAAGGTGCAAATATGTTTTAATCAATAGGTTTTATCCACCTACCCATCCTCACCTGACGTGGTGCTGGGGGTTGGGGATATAAAGAAGCAGAATGCAGGGATGTCCTACACAAGATGGAAGATTGGAGGAAGAGGAGTTTTTGCTGTGATTTAGTCAATGGGCTAAGAGGGGTATGTACTGCCGGACAGTGTTTTACTTGTGGCAAGAAAGGCCATGAAGGTGGCCTCAGATTTTCTTTTGAGGATTGGGCTGGTCAAAATGCCCCTTTGCTGAGATTACCCCAAGGGCTGCAAGAGGATTGGTGTTTTGCAAGGATATGGAGAGTAAACTTTATTTTGTTGTCTGAATAGTCACTCAGTAACTGTTATAGATGTCAATCATAGCATAAACATGCAAGGTCATCCATTTTAAGAGAAAAGGGAAATTTTCAGAATTTCTATCACAGAATCTTATTGCTTATTGATTCCTTTCCTCTGAAGCTGGAGCTTTGTTTCAGGGATATTTTTCAAAATACTGTGTATTTTCCTAATTATATGTAACTCCAGGTGTCATTTCATCCACAATTTATTTCTAATGTTCTTTGTGAGCTCTAAGTTGATGATTCCACCAGGCCTTAGGGAAAAGTTAGATTTCTGATAGGACTACTATCAAGTAGCAAAAGTTCTTGGATTCTGATAACAGAATCCTGATGAAGGAATTCAAAGCATCTTCACAAATTTTAAGCCTCTTCTTTCATTCTGTTCTATACTCCCACAGCAACGTCTAAATAGCAACATTTAGGTATTTTTTTTCTTTCAAAAGTATTTCTCAAGTAGCAGAAACCACATCATTTCAAGTTAACTTACCCCAGTGAATGTCCCAATTCCCCATACACTAAATTCAGTCTCTGCAGAGGCAAAAAGCTGTTCTTTGTAACTCCTGACTAAGGCAGTCTTATGTAAGAAGGGAGGCTGTGATCCTATGGACCAACTCCAAGTATAGCTAATCTACTGGCCAGAAAACCTAACAAGAGTGGAGTCTAGGGTAGGACAAGAAAGAACGAAGGAATATCACTTTTTTATTACCATCTCTTTCTCAGCATTTCTCAGCATTTCTCAGTTCCAAGGGCAAGGAGGAGCCTGTGCTTTATTGAGATAACAGGCAATCATTCAGGAAAGGTGTGTGGCTGCCACCAGCATTAGGGCTCTACTTGACCAGGTCCATGCAAAGAAGAAATGTGTCTTCTAAATTCCTGAAAACACAAGTTGTAGGGACCTATCAGAATACAGGAAAATTGTTCATTCCCATTAGGCTTTGAGATTTCATCCAGACCTCTGATGAGCTGCTAAGGTAGGTCTAATTGAGAATTAAATAAACTAACAATTCCTTGAATTTACATGGCCATGTGTACTCATCACAAAATTTCATATCTCTTATCTCAGATGTTCCTCATAGCAGCTCACAGGGGTGATAATAATAGGATCTCCATGACTAAGCATTCACTGTGTGCCCACTGTGCATACACTCACTCACGGACTCTTCACACAATCCTGAGAGTTAAGTTCTATTATTGGTCCCATTTTACAGATGAAGCTTAAAGAGTTTGAGATTCCCAAGTTCACAAGTGTTAAGTAACTGAATAGCCCTGTGACCTTATAGTCTAGCTTCAAGGCTCACTTGCTAAACCACTCTACTATATTTGCTCAGTGGGTTTTAGAGAACTTAAGTGGCCAATAACGAGTAGCATTGGAACAAAATTCTATTTGTCCTGCTTCTTTTTTATTTCAGAGTTCTGTTGGTTTGGGGACCTCTGAGGCTTTGTGCTTTAGAAAATCTTCTCTGCATAGGTCCACTGTAACTCTGGTTCCTTCACTGTGGCTTCTCAGGGACCAACCTTTCCTCTAAGGTCAAGCTCATGGATTTGAAACCTTTAATTTCCTTCAAGTTGACATTGTACTGGTTCATACTCCCACACTGCCTACAGCTTTAAAGGAGTGATTTCAGATATCCACTCCCCGCAGCTCTGAGAACAATTTGTTTCAATTTTTGGGATATTGCCTAGAACTCAAGAAAACTAGTGTGATCCATTCAGTCTGGCTTTTTACTCCATCTTTTGACTACATCTCTGTCTACAGGCACAAACTACAATGTAATAGATGAGGACAAAATTAGTGTTCCTGATGATGGTCTCTACCTAGTGTTTTGGGCTGAGAAACAAAAGGCTCAAGTAATTGATAAATTTCTTTATTCATCTGGATATTTGGGGGTCACATAAATAGTGGAAAAATATGTTCCATAAGGATGTACCACCTGTTAAAGAAGAACAGTATAAACCCATGCAAAATAATCATAATAAAAGTTGTTTAGTCGATCTAAAGTAAATCCAATGAGTCTCGACAAAGAAAAATGTCCATTATTCATGTCAGAGATTGGCTTTAAAAGATTAATGTTAGGGAAGTTCCATAATGATCTTTTGGTAACCCAAAGTATTTATAAAGTGGAGACGACAAATACAGTAGAAATGTCTTCAGCAACTTAGCTTGAAATGAACAAAATTACAGCATTCATCTTGAGACTTGTTCTTGATAGAATGGCTATTGATCAAAGACAGTCCTGCGAAAGCGATAAAGGGGAACTGGGTTGAACACCTATTTTCCCTCTTCCTTAAATTCTGCATTCTTACTCTTAGTGATTTTCTTAAAAAAACAATCAGCCAAAATTTAGAGTTGTCAGCAGCTAACCTAGTAAGACATTTAAAATTAAATTCAATAATAAAGTTCCTCACTATTGAACATTGGTCAGGTGATCCTTTAAAAAGGCAAACATAAAAACCCATGACTCAAAGTCAATAACAATCTGAGTGATTGTTCTAGTGAAAAGTAAGGCTATTCTTTTAAATCCTCACCCGAGGACATACTCACTGATTTCAGCGAGAGGGGATGGGAGGGAGGAAGAGAGGGAGATAAACATCAATGTGAGAGAGAAAAATTGATCTGTTGCCTCTTGCACGTGCCACGACCGGGGACCAAACCCACACCTCAGGTTTGTGCCCTGACCAGGAATCGAGGCCTCGACCTTTCAGTTTATGGCACCGTGCCCAACCAACTGAGCCGCACTGACTAGGCCAGGGCTACTTTTTAAACAGTGGTGAAGTGAAACATTACTTGCAAATTTAATTTTTTATATATTTCATATAATTATCGGCAAATAAGTTGGCCCTCCCCAACATACTTGATATAGAATGATAGGAAAAGAAGAAAGGTGATATTATTTAGCGAGTGATAGCTATATATATGTAGAAATAATATTAAAAACATAAAGACCTTGATAGATAAGCAAGATTTTACAACTGTCGTCTTTCCCCATTATCTGCCACTCTTTCTGCATACCATAGCCCACACAGAGCGGGGCCATCGCTCAACCTGGACTGCTCACCTAAGGGTTATAATGTGGGAGGGAAACAAACTCCTCTTACATCACCTTATTCTTAATCCTCCGTATTTTTGGATCTCTTTGAAAAAGCATTTTAGACTTTACCTGACACAGCACTCCAGCTAATTGCTTTAGAATAACATCTTTGCCCCAGCCCAAAGGAATCAACCTTTTTGATATTCATTACTTAGGCTACTTGAGTTTGCAAGTCTGATGCCTGATCTATTGGGGGTGTTGAGAACCATGGAACAGATCAATAAAAGTGTCCTTTGGATAAGATCGGATCAGCAGGAAACTCCCTTCCAGCTCCCTGTCTTCTGTGGTGATGGGATGGGCTACTCCTGGGAAGAGACCTGGCAAGGTATTGCAATATTTTGACTCATAACTTTTTTACAAAAACAACTCTTTCCTGGTCAAGTTTGAACAGGTCGAGTACTTGACTTTTTGGTGTGGGGAAGCAACATGAGAATAAAACTTTGCAGGATTCTGCTATCCCCCAATCTGTTTGCATTTATCTCAGGACCCCAAATGGCCAAAAACAGTTTTAAAAGGGGCAGAAGGTTCTTGGTTATTTTAACATTATTTTCATGTTCTATTTAAATTTCATTTTTATAGTAATCCTTCAGGATAGATGATACTCTGCTCATTTTACAAATGATAAAACACCCCTAAAGGACAAGAAACTTGCCAGAAGCCAGTGAGCTGGGAAGAGCTAAACTAGCACTCAACCCAGGTGAGTTTGCCTCCCACGCTTTCCCACTGAGTCTTCCTTCATCTTCCTTCTGTGCCAGAGTTGGCTCTCCTCTACTGTTGCCTAAGCAAAAGACTGGCACTTAACAAGGGATTGGAAGGAATGCCAGACAAGAACAATACCAAGTGCACAGAACAGAGCTGCTTGTGAGAAGACTCTGCCACATGCCCAGTCAGTTCAATGACCTGGGAGGCAGCATGTACAAGGGGAAAACCACACATTTTGAACTCAGACCAGGGTTCAAATTTTCCCTCCACCACACCCAAGTGGTGTCCACCGCCTGGAGTCAGTGTGGTTACATATGACATCAGACTCACAGATCTTATAATCAATGGGCCACAGTGCCTTTCAACTAAATCCACTGCATCTCTCCAGCCCTTGAAAGTGTGTGCTCTTGACTCTTGGTCTCCACTCTAATCAGTCTTAGGGCTGAGCCTCTCCACACTAGGTGGGCTCTGGCCCCTCTGCCCCAGTCCTGCCAGGCCTGACAAGTCATTGGGGTGGCATCTTAACCCTTTATGTTCAACCTTTAATTTTCAGTCAGGATTATAATTGGACTTGCCATGGCCTGAACTCCCTGATTTGGACTGGAGATTCCTCCCTAGGAATCTCCCAGCCCCTTTGTTCTCAGTTTCCTCTAACCCTTCTCTTTGAACAGCAGCCTACCCACCCATCCTCACCCTGAGCCCAGCAACAAACTGCCAGCAAGCTACACAGCTGTGTATCATTTCACAGGTGGCCCTGGGATACTTGAAGGGCAGTGCTGGGCATTTAGGGGGACTTACGCTCACCTGAGATTTACACCTCCAGCTTGAATCACCACATTCCTCTCCACAGTGGTGAGGACAAAGTAGGGGTTACCCCAAGCTCACAGATAAACCTGCTACTTTCCTAGTGAACACCTTTCTTTCCACCCCCCAGTCATTTACTGTCCACATTGTAATAGACAGTATCATATTTTCGGAAGCTTTTTGGAAGAAAAGGAGAGAAGAAAGTGGGTTGAGAAAATCACTACACTCCCACAGAATAGATTCTATTTGGTAGGCTATAATTCCTAGAATAAGCTTTTCTCTTGACATTCCAGTTCCTATTACAACTGCAGAGAAATGTATTAGCTACCGAATCTTTTAAAACTTTTTTATTATGAAAAATTTTAAACATATGCAAAAGTGTAGAAAGTAGTACAATGAACTACCGTGTAGCTATCACCAGCTTCCATAATTGTCAATTCATGGCCAGTCTTCTTTCATTTATATCCCATCTACATCTTCCATCTCCTGGGTTACTTTTATATAAATCTAAGAGTTTATATCAGTTTATGTATGAATATTTTATGTCTTTTAAAGTTAGGGATTCTTTCTAAAAAAATAACCACAGTACCATTATCATACCTGAAAGTTAAAAATCCCTAATACTATCAAATACCCAGTCTTCAGATTTCTCTGTTTCCTAAGAGATCATTTGTTTACAATTGCGTGGTTCAAATCATATTAATATGATTGATGCATATTAATATGTCCCTATAGTTTGCTGAAATATGTATTTTTTTCCTTTCTTATGCAATTTGTTGAAGACAGAGGATAATTTGCCCTGTAGAATTTCCCATATTTGGGATTTTGCTAATTGCTTTTCTGTGATACCCTCCATCTCCTCTATTTCCTATGCAATTGTCAGTTAGATATAGAGGCCTTGATTAGAATCCCATTCAATTATTTTCAAGAATATTTTGCCCTGGCTGGTGTGGCTCAGTGGATTGAGTGTGGGCCTATGAACCGAAAGGTCCCCGGTTTGATTCCTGGTCAGGGTAGGTGCCTGGGTTGTGGGGCAGGTCCCCAGTTGGGAGTGTGTGAAAGGCAACTGATCCTTGTACTGCACATGGCTGTTTCTCTCTGTCTCTTTCTCTCTCCCTTCCCCTTTCTCTAAAAGTAAATAAATAAAATCTTAAAAAAAGAATATTTCAAGATGTGTTGTATATTTTCTTTTGCATCAGACAAGGAGGCACAGGGGTGTGGTTGTTTCCCTTTTTGTGATGTTAAACTTGATTGGTGGGTTTGGTATTGTCAGCTTGATGCATTCTGTATTAAGTTAGAAGCAATTGATGGTCATTGTTCAGATTCTTTATTTCATTAGGATTGCAAAATGGTGACATTTAAAATCTATTATCCCTTCTCCATTTATTAGCTGCAGTTCATTAAAACAAACAAACCAAAATTGCCCTCATCAAGTCTTTCGTTACTGTGAGATATGGTTCTTATGGGAAAAGCGTGATAAATGCTTGATTCTGTCTGTGCCCTGCTTTTATTACCAGTTCCCAAACATGACTAATGAGTAGTATTTTTAAGTATCAGTGTAAATTCATGTACTTCTGAACATGTTTAATGTATTTCCTTACACTGAATGTTAATAATTCTATGTAGGTAACATTCTTTAGACTACCGGTATGGACATGCAATTATAGACAATGGAAAGGCAAGGGCAATATGCTAATCCAAATCAGGACATTCTGAAAGTATAAAAAGATCAGCTGGCAGAAATGTGATCAGGCTACGTAAAGTGGTTAACAACAACAAAACCCCTAAATGAGCGGAAGCCGTACAGACCGGTTGGTATAGAGCTGGACAAGGCTGCAAGCTCTGAAAGCAAAGGCCCGGCTCAGGGGCCAGCGGAAGTCTGATGAGGGAAGGGCAGACTGGAGGGAAGGCAGAACCCCTGCGCCAGCACTGGGGCCACTGCAGTCAGAGCACTTCTCACCTGGAGCCAAAGAGCTGGAGCAGGGAGCCAGTGAGGCAGGCTTGAGTGAGCCAGAGATCACAAGGAGGAATGAGGCCAGCAAACCTACCAGGGAACCTTGAGAGACAGTGTTTACATCAGAGCAAGGAGTTAAATTACGACACCCTAGTTTACGTCTGTGCATTGACTGACTACATGTCACATGGGACCTAAGTTGTGCTAAATTCTGTTGTTTGTGTGGTTCTAGTGGGCATATGTCAATATCACACTTCAGGGATATTGACAGGTGGGGGGGGCTACACAAAGAGGGCACAGGAGGAAAGAAAAGCCTTCGGTTGAAAAATATAATCATCTCTGGAGGGGAAATCTTTCAATGCTTCCTCTGTCTCAGGCACTAGGATAATTCTTTGGAGATTGCCTAGGATCTGTATTATCCCAACAGAAAGCCATAGCTCACCTAAATATTTTCATATTCTGCTGTAAGCAAACATAACAGTGAATGTTACCTAACAATTATGACAATGCTTTTTACTATTAATTTTAAGGAAAGGTATAATAAAACCATCCGAGATCACAGTGTAGGAAAGAATCTTAAAGGCCACGTTGTTGCAGTCCTAAAAGAAAATAGTAGGATACAATTCTCATTCCACTAAAAAAGGAGTTGACATTTAGATGAACTAAGTCAACTGAGGGCCTAGCCCTTTTGCCTCCTAGGCACAGAAGAAGTAACAGCTTTATGAAGGAGTGTTAATAATGAAAAGTAACAAGAAAAACAAACAAAACTCCCAACTATTGTAAATTTTTCTTGCAAGAGGTATTGTCATAGTCTATGAAATTATAGATTGTCTTCTTGCTTTGCCTTCTAGAATTCGTAGTGTCAGACCAACCTGCAAAAGATTAATGTTGAGACCAGGAGTTAGCATAAAGACAGAAGTATTTTGAACTGGAACAGAAAATCAAACATGTGGATTGGATAAGATTATATTTTCTTCCTATTTTTCTTTTCAATAAACATAGCTGCAATTTCTGACCTTAACCAGATGAATTTTATTTTTTTTAAGATGCTTATTTTTGGCCTTTTTCTATTCTTCCTTTTATGTGAAATATAATATTAAGGCTATTGAGAAATAGATAGCTGACCAGACACAGCATATTTTCCCATAAAATGATACTGTCTGTCATGACAGTATCATGATAGAAAGGTCATAGTCTCAATTTCAGCCTGATTTTCCTATTTTTTTTAGCTGCTAATCAACTTTTTCCAAAATTGCCTCCAAAAAAGTCACATTTAATAGTGGAAAGTATAACTTTATTCTTGAAAGTATTTTCACTTTCTTAACAAGGTAAATCTGTATTATTCACATCTAGTATTTTAGGGCAAGTTCACACATGAAGTTGGAGCTCACTCTTGATCAATATTTCTCCCTAGATATGCAATCTATTGTTCTTTAAAGAAAGGCTAGATAACATCAATAGAAACATACATAAATCTGAAAATACGCATTTAAACATAATATATATTATTCAAAAGAATGTATTTGGTACAATCATTTTAATAGGTACCTTCCAGGGCAGTGTTACCTCTTCAAATTGTGTGTGTGTGTGTGTGTGTGTGTGTGTGTTCCCAGATGAGGCCAGAATAACCACTAAAGTTTTATGCAGTATTCTTTTGAAAATGTAAATGAAGAATTCTGTAATCAGTCTCCACAAAATTTAGAGTTACTCTTTCCTCCCTTATGACAGTTTTTTTAATAAAGATTTTATCTATTTATTTTCAGAGAGAGGGGAAGGGAAGGAGAAAAGAGAGAGGTAACATCAGTGGTGGTTGCCTTTCACACGCCCCCTACTGGGGACCTAGCCTGAAACCCAGGCATGTGCCCTGACTGGGAATTGAACCTGCAAACCCTTGTTTCACAGGCCTGTGCTCAATCCACTGAGCCACACTAGCGGGGGCTCCCCTATGACAGTTTTAAAATATAATTTTAACTATGTTATACAGATACATAAGCTTATATGTACAAAATGCTGTCCTTGCATTGTGTGTCAGAAGATTAAGCCACAATATTGAATGTTTTATTTAAACAGTAATGAGACAAATTCTGAATGCCTCATTGTTCTTATTTTTAACAGAAATCATAATATATTTTAATTACTTCTTGGGAATATTGAACTTCAATACCCAATAATTTTGAAGTAGTTTTCCTATCTAAATAGAATATGACTTATTCAGATGTACAATACCTTTTATTAATTTGTTTTTTTTGAAAGATTTTATTTATTTATTTTTAGAGAGAGGAGAGGGAGGGAGAAAGAGAGGGAGAGAAACATCAATGTGTGGTTGCCTCTCACGTGTCCCATACTGGGGACCTGGCCGGCAACCCAGGCATGTGCCCTGGACTGGGAATCAATCTGGCAACCCTTTGGTTCGCAGGCCTGTGCTCAATCCATTAAGTCACACCAGGATCAATACCATTTTTTTTAAAAAAATATTTTCAAGCTTCTTTATTTTCATTTTAATTTTGTTGACATTATTTTTATCAGGATGAATTTTTTTATTGTTGTTCAGGATGAATTTTATGAAATGAGTTACAGTTGTCCTCATTTTCTCTGCCCATCCAACACCTGCTCCCAAAGACAATCCCCACCCCATTGTCCTTGACCATGGGTCCTTTGTACACAGTCCTTGACTTGACCCTTCCTCTTTACTCCATTATCGCCCTCCCATACCCCTCTGGTCACTGTCAGTTTGTTCTTTATTTCTATGTCTCTGGTTCCTTTTTGCTTATTTGGTTAATTAGGTTCCACTTATAGGTGAGATCATATGGTATTTGTCTTTCACTGTCTGGCTTATTTCACTTAGCATAATGCTCTCCAGTTCCATCCATGCTGTTGCAAACCCTTTGTGACAGATATGCAAATCTTAAATAATATTATTTATTTAAATATGAAGTATCATAAATAAGATATGACACACCTATTAAAAATGTGACAACAAAATAGATGAATTTCATCAGCCAACCTTGAAAATGTGTCTTGTTATTGCCGTCACACTTCTTCTGAAGACCCGAATGACTCTGTAACCACTCTGCACCTCCGAGCACTGTGGGACCCAAAGGAGGGAGCTTTCATTAGAAACAGTTTACTTTTGGGAATGACTGGTACATTTTTTGTCAAAGTAAAAAGGGTGTGACAGAATGAATGACCTGATTTATATAAGAATTACAGATTGTTTCAAACTGCTGACCCCTCTGTTGTGAGGTGAGGGAAAATCTGTAGATAGAATAAGGGGTGCGCATGCATGTGAGTTCCTGAAAGGTCACTTTAAACTAGAGAAAGTTTAGCTACTCTACAGGAAATAACTCTGGGTTCCTCCATGGATCGGTGTTATGGTCATTTTTGACCTTTTGTAGCACAGCTCAAATAAAAAAGAAATCAAGTTAGACTTGCCATTCATTCCAAAGTAAAACTGACTTTCAGATCATTATCAGAACAAAAACTCAGTAAACAAACTTTTTGAACCATGAAACAAATAACTCCCAGGCAGTACTTCCCAGAGTCAGGCAATCCTAGTCTTCACTTTGGAAAAGAAGAAAATGTTTCCATCAAAGCAAGCCTGTTTTGGCACCTCAGTTCTATAACCTCCTTCCCCTCTTGACCTCAGGAGTAGCATGGTATCTAGGGAAGTTCTGAGAGGCCAGTGAAGTTCAGAAAACCTCCTTCCCAATGCTTGTTGCAGTTGTTTCCATGTAGTAATAATCACTTCTAAATAGATGCTGAGAATCATCATGTAGCAATGTTTAGTTTGAGGTACGTGTAAGAAAAAGGGACCGAGGACTTGTGTTTCTGTGGCCTCCCATGTAGGGGTGGAGCATGAGGTTTGGTCCAGTTGCACATTTGGATCCCGACTGACTAGCAGAATCACTTTCTCCAAACTGGGCTATGCTTATTGGGTCTCTGTCCAGCAATGAAGATTTAGGTAATAAACGAGGTGTGGAAATGAATCCATTTATTTCCATCTGGATTTGCTGCACCAGAGGGGCAGCCCTGCATGTTACCCACCGCAGAGGTGGAAATGGCGCACCGTACCCATGCAATGAGGAAAGTAAAATGAGGAAATGCAAAATTGAGTGGGCTGATCCTTCACTGCAACTTTTGACTTTATTTTCATTGATTACTCTATTTTATTATTATATATACAATAATCATTTTGAGGTTTTGCAAGACTAAGGACTATGTTGCATGACTATTTTACAGGTGATTTTATAACATCTGTACCAAAACAACTTTTAAATAAATACCACAGTTTTATTTACTAATATTGCATATGTTTACTGATGATTACATATGCATAAATTAGTCTTGTCTCTCTAACTATGATGTATGTAACTTAAAGGAAGAGATTGGATTTATATTTCTTCCATATTCATAAAGCACATGTGTCAGAACTAGATTAACCTGTAGATATATGGTTCCTTGATTACTGATTGTCTAAAATATTCAATGATAGCTACCTCTGTAATATAAAACCTTTAAATCACAGAAGTAAATTCTAGTAGAATAATATTTAACTTAAAAAATTAGTAACAGCTAACTTATGGGGTACTTATATTTCATGAAATAAGTACTGTTATTATTCCCACTTTACCAGTGGGAAAATTGAGGCTTACTAGGTTGCTCAAGTTTTCATAGATAGTAAGCGATAGAACTGGGACTCCAATGCTGTTCTGTTGTCTTCTATGCTGATAACCACTACGTTATTCTTTCTCCCATATTTACACAGTTGATGTGAGCCTTCTATACTTAAATTTCTATTTTTTCAACTTTAAGTTTTTCCAATTTAAAAAAGAATGATATGGGTCTCAGTAAATACAAATCATTTTATCAGACTAGAAGTCAGTCTACTGCTACTGCTATCAGAATAAATGCAATTCCAAAGTTGAAAATAGAGCTGAAAAAGAAAAACTTGGAAATGTAATATTGTAACTGGTAATATTTTGTTCTTTTTGCTGCAAGCTTTGGATATTTTATTTAAAGAACTGGTTGGAAAACAATAGCCACAAAAGAATTGTGAGCGATGGGGTTAGTCTCTGGAGGGTCCCTTCAATATTAGCTGATTCCCCATTCTCTAGTCGGGCAGTGTCTTCCTGTTGCTGGCCCAGGGACCTTTTCTCTCCCCTCATTGTTAGTCTGTCCTCTGAAGAAAAACTTCATGTCTGATTTCTGCTGTCTCTCTAGTCTCCTGTCAATTTTTCCTACCAAGTTGGCCACTGATTCGTTAACATGCAATAAATCCATCTCTGATTATGTCATGATGGACATGGATAAGTTAATGTGTTACATAACCCAGGTATATTTTAACATGGACTTCATGGACACCATGCTTTCACCCAAAGATTCTCTTTGTAGTAGTGGAACATGTAATCTCAGTAGTAGAAGAAAGAATAATTCCACAGCTGTCTCAAAGCCTGTAGGATTAAACCTAGAGGTAGAAAAAAAATCATTGCTCAGAAAAGAACACGGTTTAGTGCTTATGTCCAATGATTAGGATCACTGAACAGATCAGGTAAAAAGAGAAAAACAGTAATAACACTCAAATCTCCTGACCCCAGTCTGTGCTTTGGTTACCAGTTTACCTCCTTTAAAGAATACATGCTAGCCCGGCTGGTGTGGCTCAGTTGGTTGGAGCATCATCCCATAATTGAAAGGCTGTGGGTTTGAATTCTGCTCAGGGCACATATCTGGGTTATGGGTTTGATCCCTGGTCCAGGCACATAAAGGAGGCAACCAATCCATGTCTCTCTCACATTGATGTTTCTCTCTCTCACCTCCTCTCTCTCTCTCTCAAAAAAAAAAGAAAAGCAATGCAAAAATATCCTCAGGTGAAAATAAAAAAGTTAAAAAAGAATGCATGCTATAGTGAATCTTCTGAGTTTTTTTTCATTTTGATGTCTCATAATCATGAACAAGAAATTCTTGCTTGTGGTTTTGTAGATATAGCTGAATAAATTATATTCTTACGAGGAACTACTGAAGCAGTAAAAATTTCTAGTCTTCCATTTCACCTGAAAGCCTTCCTCTGAACAAGCTGTTAGAACACGTCCAGAGATGCCTATCATGGGAATATATAACAGGATAAATTGACTGTGGGAGACGAAGGCCGAGATTAGTCACTCACAGGCTGGCAGCATGAAGACCAGTGAAGGGCTGCGTGCCAGGCTGACAACCACGGGATGACCTGGTATTCAACCTTGCTTTGGTGAGGCACTTATTTCTTGAGTTTTCCACAGACTTTGTTAGTAAAACTACAAAATAAGGAAGTTTGGAATACAACTTTAAAAGGAGACATAAAGAGTTTATTTATGGTGTATTCCTTACAGATTGTTAATTTCCCAATAGAGAAAACAAGGGTTAACTCAGGTGGATAAAGTTTGAAACTAAAGAGAAGTGAATGCTGAACATGTCAAGTACCAAATACTAACTTAATGAGCACTTTGTGGTTTGGTTATGCACCTGCTAGAGACCATCTCAGAGTACCTGGTCTAGGGTAAATTCTTTCTAGACAACCATTCTGGTTTTCAAGTCTCCAATGACAGTCAAGATAACCAATCTGTTAGCTATAGGCTTACTTTACTCGGTGCTTCTGAGATAAGGCTTATGCTAGCACATTCTTACTGGTCTCCCACCATATTTGATCCCTCCATAGGCTGCTGTGGATGTCACTGTGTAGGAGGATGGTGAATTGGAGGTGGTTTTAGCTACCCAAAGAGGTAAAGGGTCAGTCTGAGACTGAAGGTACTTGGAAGCAACAATAAATATGCAAAACTTAACTGCCAGATTTGTCATCCTGGTATTTTGTATCATGTCCTTTATATTTTTGAAATTAACAGAAAAAATAGATCCTAAAATGCAGTGGTTCATCTCTTAGACCTCATTATTCTGTCCTCACAATGTGCATCACAATGAAATGACTGACTAAGGATTTTGAATACAAGTAAATATAGAAGCTCTCTATAAATATGCTTGTTGAATCAAGAGAAAGAAAGAAAAAGCTCTGAAGAGCTGTTTATGCTTTCTTTCATCTGAAGTGCCATTTTCTCTGTGCATCAGATAACATATTGATTTCAGTGTACTTCAGTTCTCAATTTTCCATAAACCATGAAAACGTTAATGATTTCTCCAAAGCTCAAGTGAGAAACAATCAATTAATTTTCCCAGTAGTTCAACTCTGTCAAAATTAAAGTGCTATTTTAATGAATTTTCAGACATTTAGGATCTACACAGCAGCAGTTTAATGCCAAAAGCCTTTCTTTTACCATTGCAAGAAAAGTTTAAATATATACCAATTAAATAGAGAGTTCATATGTTTTAAACTTTGTTATAGGCATGAAAATGCAAGTTGCTTTACATGACGTTCTTCTAGGGCTGAACCGAATGCTGAGTTCACAGCAGTTTTGAACAGAACTGGTGTAGAACCATCTACAACAGTGAAGTGCATCAGCTACTACCCACATGACACTATTCTCTGTGTTGTGATTTGAAGGATAACAAAAAGGGCTGTCCCATTTTTCCCTATAGGACTCATCTTATTCCTTCTGACGCAGCGATTCCACTGTTGGGAATATATATCCTAAGAACCCTGAAACACCAATTCAAAAGAACCTATGCACCCCTATGTCCATAGCAGTGCAATTTATAATAGCCAAGTGCTGGAAACAGCCTAAGTGCCCATCAGTAGATGAGTGGATAAAAAAACTATGGTACATTTACACAATGGAATACTACGCAGCAGAGAGAAAGAAGGAATTCTTACCTTTTGTGACAGCATGGATGGAACTGGAGGCTATTATACTAAGTGAAATAAGCTAGCTGATGAAAGACAAATACTATATGATCTCACTTATAAGTGGAATCTAATGAACAAAATATACTACCAAGCAAAATAGAACCAGAGGCATAGAAACATGGAATAGACTGACAGCGGTAAGAGGGGAGGGGAGAGGTGGCCACTGGTTAAAAGAAGGGGAAGGGATTAGTCAAAGAACATGTATGAATGACCCAGGGACATGGACAACACTGTGGGGATTGACTGTGGGATTGGAGGATGGGGTGAGTAGAGGGGGGCAAAGGAGAAAAATCGGAACAGCTGTAATAGCATAAACAAGAAAATATTTAAATCAAACATGAAAAAATAAAATAAAATTCCCACAGCTAATAGCACCTCTTACAAATAAGACAGTTTTTAAAGGCCAGCAGTAAAACTTCCTGGAAGGGAAAAGAGACTGGGGAACTGAACATGGTCTCCCGTGCACAACAGTGGGCAATAGTAAATTAACAGACTAGTTTATCAGACTAGTTAACAGTCACGTAGAAAGTGAAGATTGCCATGGGGAAGGTGCACTTTGGAGAGAGTGGGGAGGAGGTGAGATTGTCTGCATCTTGAAGTGGCAAAAGGAAGGCTTCAGGGAGAAAGAACAAACAGTAGAGATGGAAAAGAGATTACTGAGAAGGGTCAGAATTTGAAAAGGCTGAGGGCAGCCTCAAAGTAAAATTCCTTCCAGGCTGCTCTGAATACAACTAAAAAGAATAAAACACTACAATAGTAATTGGAATAGTGAAATGAGTTAAAAATAGAAATAAATTACAGGCAGATAGGAGCTCCTAGTCCATTTCATTAGCAGAATATGCAGTACACTTT
This sequence comes from Trachops cirrhosus, assembly GCA_028533065.1. Lineage (NCBI taxonomy): Eukaryota > Metazoa > Chordata > Mammalia > Chiroptera > Phyllostomidae > Trachops > Trachops cirrhosus. The sequence continues at coordinate 56,422,653 of CM052539.1, read as the reverse complement.
GCTGAAGTTCAGTGTTGTTGCTTGCTTGATGAAATTCAATTTGTTGTGGACACTGGAAAATCCACTGTGATCCTGAGACGGTACCACCACGGCATTTCGTTTGGGTCTGCTGGATTTTTTCCTTTTTTTTTCTGGTTTGTTTGTTTCTTTCACTTGGGTTATAATGTAAAACTCATTTAATAAATTAGTGAATTTAGGAAAGTTGTTTTGAAGCATCTTTAACTTGTTTATGATTTTCCCTTTTTACAAGACTGGATTTGTCACAGTTCCTTCACAAGGAGAGGCATTTTCTCTCCCATACAACCATTAAACAGACCAATTTGCAGTCTAGCCTTTCAGGGTGGCTATAAGTGGTCACACTTCTTGGTGCTCATCTGGTCTATTATTGTTCATTAAAATTTTGAAGGCATTTCTCTACCTACCTGTTAATCTTCTATAGGCATTTCCCTAATATAGGTCCTTTCTGGTCTCCCTGGGGCTGACTGTAAAATGTAGTGCTAGGAGAACTTCCGAGTCAAGCTTCCTGCCTCTTCACTTAAAGTGGGTTGGCATTTCTTCTTGGAAGCTGACCTGCTTCATGGTTTCTAGGAGGCGCTCACTATTATCATTCTGAACCAAGAGCGTTTATTTCTCCCTCCACCTTCACTTCCAGCCACATGGCTTCTTAAAGCTTAGGCAAAAGGGTGGGCAAATGGAAGAGACTTGATTATTATTCAAGGCATAAATAAAAATGAGGAGGCAACCTAGTCACCAAGTGCAAGAAGGAAAATCATGCCATAAATCTTGCATTACTTTCCATTTACATAATCAGTAGCAAATATCACTGGTAGTGCTTAAATAATGTAAATATAAATTAGAAGTAACTCTATCCATGGATCTTAATGAAACATCACATATAATAAGTATGGAATAAAAAGGCTCATTGAGCAGATTTTTAAAAGTCAAAGAGAATATAAAGAAATGCTCATACATGCATAATACGTATGTGTTAGGCATTTCACCGTCAATGCTGAGACTGAAGTTTTCAGGTTGTAAAAATAAATAAGCTTACAAATCCCTAAGGAACCCTTTTTTTTTTTTTTTGAACCTTTTGGTATATCATACAGAACCTGCTCTGAGTTAATATTCCTGGGGATTTCAATGGATTGGCTGGTTTGGGCCCCAGAGTTAGCATGGAAATAAATGCTACTTAGTGTTAAGTTAAATGGGAGGTAGATTTGACTTTACAAAATGCTTTATTCATGCTCTTTGCTGGGACTCCCTGCAATTATGATATAATCTACTTGTTTCATTCCAGATGTTCACTCACTGTTACTTTGAAGGAGCGAGTGAACATTATTGAATATTTCCTGCATATGGGAATAGAAACACTCTAGAAAACTCAAAGCATTTATAAATGACTAGTCTAGCAGATGCAAGAACAAAACTCAAACTTCTCAAATTCAATTTCTTAGCCTATTTACTTCCGAATTCCTCATAGATATGTTAACTCCGGAGTAATTGGAAAAAATCACAAGTCTTCAAGCACTTGTTTTCACTATTGTTTTTAAAAACAATATTTACTAAGATTTCTCTATTAAAATGTAATACTGCTTTTTAGAAAAATTGAAAAATATAAAAATGTATGAAAACGTTAAAATTCACAAATAATGCTAACACCCAGAGAGAACATGTTTTGATGTATCTCTTCCCCCACTAAAAAATAATTGGATTCATAATATGTATATGAGTACATATTGTTTTTCATTAATCTGTAGATGTAGATCATCTATATTAACATCTACCATAATTTTATGTACTATTGAGAATCGAGAGAAACAAACTGCAAATGCTAGGTCACAATACTCAGACTTGTGGAAAGAAATCCTTTAGATACAGTTTTTATCAAATGTTTTGAGCTTACATAAATAAAAATAAGTGAAATTAACTGGTTAGGTATTCCTAAATTTTTATTATATTCCACTTTAACTCTTATGATTCACTCTGTGATTCACTTTCTGATGTTTGTGTTTTTCTGCACAATTATCTTCACTCTCCACCAGGGTACTGGTGATGTAGTATTTCTTAAAAATATTCTGCTATTGTCTCCAGAATTTGACTTTAGCTGATGTCCCCCACCTGCAAGTTTTAATACACATGCACAGGCACTGAAACTACAAGAAGTATTATAATTTTAAGTATGTAAAAATATGAAAAACTATGTATCTTAGAATCCATGAAATATAGTATATGTATAACTCTGTTTTCTATTTTTCACTGAACTTTATATCATGAGAATTTACTATCTTTTTAAAAAAGATTTTATTTATTTATTTATTTTTAGAGAGGAGGGAAGGTTAGGAGGAAGAGAGGGAGAGAGACATCGATTGGTTGATTGGTTGCCTCTCTTATGTGCCCTGACTGGGGACTGAACCTGTCCAGGCATGTGCCCTGACCAGGAATCTAACTGATGACCTTTCACTTTGCAAGATGACGCCCAACTAACTGAGACACACCAGTCAGGGCTAGATTTACTGTGTTTTATTTTATTTTATTTAAAGATTTTATTTATTTTATTTTTAGAGAGAGGAGAAGGGAGGGAGAAAGAGGAGAGAAATATCAATGTGTGGTTGTCTCTTGAGTGCCCCCTACTGGGGACCTGGCCTACAACCCAGGCATGTGCCCTGACTGGGAATTGAACCAGCTACCCTCCAGTTCTCAGGCTGGCACTTGATCCACTGAGACACACCAGCCAGGGCAAATTTACTATTTTTTAAATTCATGGTATTTAAGCGTTTTATGACAGTTAATACAATTTTTGTAAACAATTCCCTATTATTGAACATTTAGGACCTTTCCATTTTTTGCCATTATAAATAAAGATGTGATAAACATCTTTGAGCATAAATCTTTGATAATTTTCTTAAGAGATAGTTCTAAAAATAGCACAATATGTAAAATGATATGCAGTTTGCATTTCTTACATATTGCCAAATTGCTTTCCAAAATGACTGTATGAGTCTGTACCCTAACTAGTAGAATAAGTGGGCACACTGTCTTTTAACCAGTGTTTTTCACTATTACCAACAGTATGTACCAATTAGATCTTGCCTCTTGACCAACCTACACTTTCCTTTAATTTATTTTTATTTATCACCTGTCAACATGATAAAGAATTCCTTCCCCTTTCTGGCACTTACTTTTCTACTGATCCTATGAATTTCAACTAAGAAAGCTCTTAGTGATTGCTTCGTCAATCTATACTAGATGTAGCTAGCTACCTTAATTTTCCCTCTGAAGTCAGTTTTCTTAATCACTTCATTGCTCTAATTTTTTAGATACTCCAGGGGCTAAACCTGAATTCATTATTAGAAGCTTTTTGTCATGAATGTAGGAACCATCTATTTAATTTTCCTGATGAAATGCTTATTTATGTCTAGTCCTCCATTCCATTAGTCATTTTGCTCTTGTTTATCATCATAATAATTTTTAAAAAATCATTGTTCTTCATTCTGACCTAAAAAGCTTCTTTCGAAATATTGTCAAGCTGTATTGAAATAAGCAAAATTCCCATCACTAGTATGTTTGTGGGCCAAGTCTTCATGATCATTGGAGATTTACTTAGGAAACAACAACTATTCTTAACATTCATCCTTTCAGCAAGCTTCCAAGGGGCACACACTATGGGATGCAATGCTTGATGCCCATGGCAATGCCAAGAAGCATAAGGAACACTCCTGGCCCTATGATAATAATAGTAACAAGCAAAACTTAATGCGTTCTCCCTGTGTGCCAGGCACAGGTCTAAGTGCTTGACATGCACTAACTCATTGAATCCACCCAACAAAGATATGAGATTGGCCTTATTATTATCATCTCTATTTTATAGATAAGGAAACAAAGGCAGAGAAAAGCAAGTAACTGCCCAGGATTATACACATGAATTTGAAACTAGACTATTTTATTTCAGAATCTGTTTGATGCATACTTCCCTATAAAAACTTATAGTACAGTAGGATAGATCAGACTTATACATAAGCTGTAATAAAATACCATGTACACGAAGACATGGTAGTACGGCGGGGGGGGGGTGGGAAAACGAGAGAAGTTAAGCTCTAAAGAAGAGGTAGACTATGAATTGGCCTTGAAAGGTAGAAACAATTAAGTGTGGGGTAGAGATGACACTAGGTAGAAATGAAAGTGGATAGTTTAATGTGGGGTGGAAAGATTAATTCGAAAGCCCAACACCCCTGGGTTCAAATTCTGACTCCAGCAGTTGTAAGGGGACTTCTTTTAGCCTCAGGCACTCAACCTATTTAAATTCTAATGAGCAAAGATATATAAGTTGAGAAGCATATTATATATTTAGGGAATAGAAGTAATACAAGTTAGAGGGGTTTTCAGGGGGTACTGGGGCATTTCAAGGAAAGAAGGAAGGAGGGAAGGGGGAGGCATATGTGGGGAGCAGTTGTGGCTAAAGACAAGTTGAAATAGGTTGATGAATTATTGGAAGACTTGCAAGAGCAGAGAGATAACTTGTGGTTTTATTAAAAGGGAAACAACAACAAGGCAATGTTCCTGGGAAAAACGGAGAGAGACACCAGAATTATTTCAAGAGTAGATTTGAAAGAACTTGGTAACCAGTTGGGGATTTGGGACTGAATCAAATATTCCTCCAATTTTCGCCCCAGGGGCCCAAAATGATGATAATGCCTTTTGCAGAGAAAAATTGCAGTTAGTTTAGGAGTGAATCAGTGTTGAAAACTTGGGTGTCAGCAGAATAGATTACTTTTTTGAAAAGTTTGACTGCAAAGGGAGAGTTTGAATGTCAGTAATCCTAATGTTAATTTAGGAAAGCAAATCTCTTTTTGGATTAACACTTTGTTTTCTTTAGCAAAACCGATGTTAATTGTATATTATGGAATCTTCTCACTCTTCTCAGGGACCTTTATTCTTTTTCTGGATTAGGCATCCCTTTGAGAACTTGATAAAAATTAGAGAGTTTCTTGTATCCAAAAGTGTGTCTGTGTGTGTAGAGGGGAATAATAAACATACATACAGAAATTTGCATACCATTTTAGGGAGTGCTTGAAGCCTAGACAATGAATCCCCAGAGACTGTCCTGGATAACTTCTTTTTTAACCAATGCACTAATATCTATTCCCAACTATAATTAACGACATGTCAGTAGTGTGCTAATTGCCTTACCTTTAATAGCTCATTTAGTGCTCACCATGATATTGTCATGTAGGTATTACATTTGAAACAGGGGAACTCAGAGTTAGGTTAAGGAAATTGCCCAGAGTTGTAGAGTTAGGCCAGCAGGCTCAACACCTAAGGAGAGGTGATGTTTCAGTTCAAAGGCAGCCAAAGGCCGACATCCCTCTTCAAAGGCAATCAGGCAGAAGGAATTCTTTCTTTCTTGGGGGAGGGTCAGATCTTTTGTTCTATTCTGACCTTCAGCTGATTGAAATAGGCCCACCTACATTAGGGAGGGCAATCTGCTTTATTCAGTCCACTGATTTAAATGTTAATCTCATCCAAAACACCCTCCCGAATAATGTATGACCAAAAATCTGGGCACCTCATACAGCTGCCCCCACCCCACAATCAAGGGTGACACATAAAATGAACCACCACAGTCTCCCGGACTCCAACCGCTGTGCCCTGTGTTGCTGTTTTAAAGTACACTCAACTGTTTTTCTTAGACGAACTTTCAGTTTGCTTTCACACATGCCTTACTTGAATGAATCTTGTTAGAGTTCTTCTCTTTCATGTTCCCCCTTTCCTCAGTTATATTCTCCTCACTGAAGATTTTAAAGTGAAAACCATTTTCATTCATTTTGTTTGCTTTCTGTTCTCTTTTTTTCCCCCCAAGAAGACAAACTATCCAAGGAAGCTTCAGGGTTTTGAATCAAAAGTGAGTTAACGGCATCTAAAGGAATCTGTGGGTACCCACTAAGACAGCATGTCAAGTGTTAAAAGAGTTTTCAAGTTCACTGCATGCCACAGGAAAAAAGGGCATGCTTTCCTAGCTGTATTGAAACTTTCAGGTGCCTGCTAAGTATGCAGTGAGTGTATTCAGAAAAGTCAATGCACGATTAAAAAAAATATTGTGGATGTTTTTAGGCCCTGGAGCAAATCCAAAATAACAGCTGGGATTTTATGTCTCCTAGGGGACTCCTCAGACTCATGAAATTCAGTCCCAGGAAGTCATCATCACACTGTTAGAATGAAAGCCCTGTGAGCAGGAGACTGGAAGCTCAGTTGTCAGAATACAAAGGAGTTGAAAGGGAGGCTGTTCTTTCTATCAGTTACATTTTCAATTTTTTAAGTGGGTGCATCCACATAAGTTTGAAAAGTAGATCAAATGCTAAAATAAAGTTTTTAAAGGTTTTTTTGTTTGTTGTTTGTTTTTTTTTTCTACCAGATGACAGAGGCACTAGCAAGAAGGGAACAGGTTTCTTCTTCACTTTATTTAAAAAATTTTAAGTAGAAAAGGAAATCAAGCAAGGCCACACTTAGGATTACGTCCTATGGCCTATGCAACCAACTGTGTATTCTGGTTAAGGTAAAATAATTAATTTAAACTTTCAGTTTTGCAAACCCATAGTATAAGGCCTTTCAAATAGTACAAATAACTTAGAATTATGTTCAAAAACGGAGCACAAGCTCTGACCAGCGTGGCTCAGTTGGTTGACTGTTGTCCTGCAACGCAAAAGGTCACTGGTTCAATTCCAGGTCAGGGGACATGTCTGGGTTGCAGGCCAGGGCCCTAGTTGGCTGCAAGAGGCAACCAATTGATGTTTCTCTCTCACATCAATGTTTCTCTCCCTCTCTTTCTCTCTCCCTTCCCCTCTCTCTAAAAATAAATAAAATCTTTTTTAAAAAAGGAGCATAAATTCTTAATATTGTATAAGTGAGCTGATGTCTAGAAACAGGCACTGCAGCTGTAATTGCAGTTAAAGCCTTTAAAGGAGACTGAATTTCAAATTTAGTAAGCAAAAAAATAATATACCTTATTTTTATCTTACTGGCAGGTGGGTATCTTCCTCATAAAGGTCCCTAGCATTACAATTTCCTTGGAATACATTTTCATATATGATGTTTTGAATATGAGATGACTTCAACAATAGATAAATATATGACTAAGTTTTCAATGATTTAGTTATCTCTTTTGTTTCTGGTTTAATATTATCAAGTGATAGATAGCAGTGTGGAGGAAAGGATTCATTAAGGGCCGATTTCCCTGAGGTGATATTCTAGGGGTAGCCCAATTGAGGTTAAATCCTATCATCATCAACTATCACTGAATGCTTGCTGTCCCTGGCTCTGAGGATGCAAAGAGATAAGCCATATTCCCACCTGAGAGAACTCAGAGCCTCGTTGATAACTTAGATGTCCATACAAAGATGATGCAAGGTTGGATATTGTTGAAGGAGAGTTCGGATAATGAGTACTCTGAGGTTGGGGAAGATAGAAATCTATTCTTCAGAGTTTCTTTACCAGTCTCAGTTGCATGATCTATAAAATCATATCTGACCCTAACACATAACAGAATGTATTAATTTGATCTTTGACTATTTAATTGTAATTCAGATCCCAGGTTTTTAGTGCAGAGTCTAACACATAGTAGGAATTTTGTCTACCTGAGTTAAAATACTATTATTTTAACAGTTTTGCCCTTGCAATGTGGCTTACTTTGGTTTGGAGCACCAAAGATTGAGGATTCAATTCCCAGTCAGGCACATGCTTAGGTTGCAGGTTTAATCCCCAGTCAGGGCACGAATATGAGACAGCCAACCGGTGTTTCTCTCTCTCTCTCTCTCTCTCTCTCTCTCTCAAAATGTATTTTAACAGTTGTCAGCTGGAATTCCCTATCAACTGGTATTTGTCACTCATCTTGGCAGGACAAGTGTACCGCTGAATGTAACCACAAGAGTATGGTTCAATCCATACCTTAGTGTGTAGGTTTCTAGAATTATGCTTGTTAGAACAACCACACACATATAAAATGCTATATAAGATACTATTAAAACAAAAACAAACGTGACCAATGCTAAAAACCTGGGTCTTTGCCAGCATACATACACCAGCAGGTTACGGCTGGGTTTGCTCTGTCCTTTTTGGGGAATCAATGACAAATGCCTTTCTCCACATGAAGGATAGTGGAACTAGATCCTGAAACAAGATTAGGCCAAGACTATTTCAGGACAGAGGGTAGATCATTTAAGGGTCACAGGTGTGATGTTCATATTGATTTTCTGGATTTTACTTCTCGAAGAATCTGGAAAGAAGATTTGAGCAGCGCACACCAGATTTCTGCTGATAACACCCTGGAATGGTTTGACTCTGCCCTTCATTAAGCCCTTCAGTTCTCTCACTTTGGAAGCTTCTGGACCTGGGCCTCTCTATTGCTTAGGAGAGATGGCCCCTTGTCTTGGCATCTGGGCATTTCTGTAATGACAGTCAGTCACCCAGCCAAGAGGCAGCAGCAGGAGCAAACATCTCAGCCTGATAGGATTGCTTATGCAATGTCAGAGAAAAAATTCTATTTTGTCTTTTGTAGTTATTAAATTCTCTGGCTGTATTATTATGTCTCCAAGAGAAGAGATCAAGAAGTCTGGTAAGAGTCAATGTCCTCTATTTGGGAGAGCAAACTGCAGTTCCTTCAGAGGCCAAAATAAACTGCAGGTCAGAGAGAGTTACAGCTATGCAGTGGTTGGTCCCCAACAACTTACAAACCAATAGTTGTAGCCTCAGGGTCTGAAATTCCTCAGTCCACATCAGACACTCAGGAGGTGAACACATAGGCATTATCTAGCCAGGACCCCTGCCTTGAGGACGATGGCTGTCATAAGTCTGCAGGATGTGCAGTTGCCAAGTGTCATTTGGAAGACTGTCAGGAGCCCCTCTTAGTCTTCTTTTGAAATCACAAGCAAGTACCCTCATGTCTGGGTAGAAGCTTTCAGACTCTACTGTTAGGCTGTCTCCCCCACGCGGCCCCACCGCCCCATCCATTTTTCCACCGATATTCTATGAGCCTATGACAACGAGAAGCAACTAATCATAAAACCTGATCATAAAACCCTTCTTATTCTTTAAGACGCAATGAAATATTCACTCAGTCAAGGTCTCCTTGCTTCATTTAAAACAAAAGAGGTTCTCTACTCACACCTTTCCCATCCCACCAGAAAAATGTATTGGAACTATTGCTGGTCATTCCGAAAGTTGCTATTTCCCTTAGTTCAGGGGCGAACTCAGAGGATCCATAGCTGCAAAGTCTGGACTTTGGGGGAGGGGGCGACAGGCAGGGCGGGGGAGAGCGGCGAGGAGGAGGGACTAGAGGGAAGGACACTGCCCTCCACTCCTTTGAGGTCGTCGCCTAAGCCGGCGGAGCGGCCAGTGGGTTTGGCGAGGGAGGAGTGGTAGCTGTGGGGGAGCGGCGTGGGTTCCGCACCCACGGCTGGGTGCCAGGCTCTGTACCTGGCGGGCCCTTCGCAGGCCTGCTGCCCGGGGCGCGGAGGGTGTGAGCGCGCGCGCCCCCTCCGTGCTCGATCCGCTTCGCGCGCGTCTCGGGAGAGGCTCCGCCGAGAGGCGGTCCGGGAACCCGCAGCCTCAGTCCATCCGCCCGCGGAGCTTTGTGCAGCGGCAACCAGTCCCACCTGCTGGTGGCGGGGAGACGAGGAAGGGGAAGAAGCGGGAGGAGGAGGGGAAAGAGGCGGTGGCGCGATCCCACTCCTCCCACCGGCGCCCACCTCCCGGGGGCTCCGCAGTCCCGGCTCTGGGCCTGCACGCGCCCCCCACCCCCGGCCCCCGGCCCGGCCTCGCGTCCTCACCGCGGCAGACGCCGCAGCAGCCCCTTTAGCCCGGCCCGGCCGGCCCGGCCCGGCCGCCGCCACCCGGGGCCGCCGGCGAGTTTGAGGCGAGCGCGGGGCGCGCGGCGCCACCTCGATGTGCCCGGGAGCCGCCTCGGCGCCCCAGCCCCGCTGAAGAGCCCCGAGAGCGCAGCAGCGGAGGGAGAGGGCGAGAGCGAGGCGCGGCGAGCCGCGGAGAGAGGGATCGAGCAAGCCAGCGAGAAAGAGCGAGCCTGAGAGCGAGCGCAGAGAGCAGGCACCATGCCGGGCTGGAAGAAGAATATCCCCATCTGCTTGCAGGCGGAAGAACAGGAGAGAGGTGAGTGCGGCGCTGCGCGGGTGCGGCGAGGATGGGGGTCCGGGCCGGGGCCGCCCCCGGTGCCTCCCTCTCCCCAGTTCTCTCCCGAAGTGTTCGCCGGCCGACGGGGGAGGGGCGCCGCGCCCACTGGTGTTGTGTGCGAAGCCAGGCAGCGGCATGCGAACTCAGATTTCTTTTTTTTTTGGGGGGGGGCGGTGGGGGATTGGGGGAAAAGGGATGGTGGTGCAGCAGCCAACTTCTCGCTTAGAGAAAGATATTTGTGGGGAAAACAGAAGGGGAACTTTGGCTTCTCCAGGACCCGCTCACACGTGGAGCCTGGAGCGACTGTGTGTGAGGTGGGTGCTAGAGGTAAGGGCTGTGGGGCGGGAGGAGGGTGCTGCAGTGCTTTAAGTGACTTTTCAAACTTTCCACCTCCTCCTGGGGCCGCCTTTGCGGTGTCCCCGCCGCTCGGTGAGCTTCGGTGGTGCTGCCAAGCCCAAAGTTGCTGGAGATTCTGGTTGGAGGAGGAGGAGGAGGAGTTGGAGGAAGAGCGCGGGGGCGGGAAGTGGGCGCTGCCGCAGGTCTCCGGAGGCAGTAGGGGGAGGTGGAAGGCTGCTGCTAGGCTGAGGGTCTGGGCCTGGGAGTGACGCCTCGGAGATGAGTTATGCCTGTGTGTAGTCCCGGCTGTCAAGTTAATACCGCAGGACTGCGGGCTTTTCACAGTTACTGTCTATTTTCTTTGAAAAAGCGGCTCTCCTTGCCAGGTTACTTGTAGATCTTTTGTGCTTGACCAGAGTGCTGGGCTCATTGCTTTTAAGTGACTTACGGAGAGGAAAGTTGAAGGCCTTTTGCACCTTAAAGGCTTAGTGCTGTTGAGGTCATTTCATGGTGTTTGGTTTGTGCCGAGGTTGGCCAGGGAGTTCAGCTCGGTAACCTGGATATGACATGCTGAGTGCACCAGAATTTCCAATACAGGCCCCAAGGGGCTGGCGAGGTGTGCGCTGTGGCTCTGCTAGCATCCAGAGGGACCCTGGCTGGCAAGGTCCACCAGGATTGTTCCCCTGCTCCTCCCACCCCGGCCGGCCTGCCCTGGCTTCCAGGAAAATGCTTTAGACTTGGATGGGTTTCAGGATGCTGGCTTCTCATGGGCTGTGGCTACAGTGGGCGCTGAGGTTAAAGGGTCCTGCCAGGGAAGGTGGGTGAGGAAAGCAGGAGGCCAGTCTGGTGTTTGAAGGCATAGTTGTCAGGGAAGCTTACTCCAGCAGCTTCATGATTTGGTATGGAGGGTGGCTCGGTTATTGGATATGCCAGAAGTTTCGGGCTTTTGAAATAATGCTTACTACTGAACTGCCAATGCACGGTTTCCAGTTTTTCTCTAGGTGGCACAACCTGTCTGGCTTATATCCTGTTTAATGACTCAGGGAATTCATCCCTTATTAAACCACTTCCTTAATAGAAATGTGTGTACATTTCCAGCACATTTTCTGGTGAGCGACTTTATGTTTAGCTACTCAAAATGCATCCCAGGCTTAGAAATGCTTTTCCTTTTAGTTAACTGTATCTTGAAAGTTGCAAATAGTGGTGCCAATTTATAACAAGGTAAAAGCACTAAACGCAAGCGTTCTGTCAAGCATGGAGTGAACGGCACAGTGCACTTGGTGTTAAATGTATCTGTTTGCTAAAGAAAACACCGCAGTGCTGCCAACACATTTAATGGGAATGCTGAAATGAGTAGATTTTTGGATTGTGACAAAATGTACCTTTTAGAAATATATGGTAACTTTGAAAGGCAATCAGCTGATCTGTTTGGTGGAGGTAAGACTGAATTTTCTCCAGAAGGTGAAAATCTGAGTCAGAAGCTGTGTGTTCTGCCATGTCTTCTCCCATAGGAGAGAAAAGGGGACCTTTCTTAGAACATGTCTTTTTTCACTTTAAAGCTTTCTTACTTTTTGCTTATATTATGTGATGCTTTTCTAATTGGTATTGTTTTTGTTTATGATGCTTCTTTTTGAGGTTCTGCTTCAATGGGAATGCATAAATATGTGTGTTTTGTTTCTTAAAATCTCCTACTTTGTGTTTCAATTGTGCATATACATATATAAAGATATTTAAATTAACTGATTTTTAATGCATGTGTCAGAGCACACTGCCTGAGACTGGCTTATCTTCTGAAAGAATTTTATTGTAAAGTAATGAACAATGTTTTCTATTTGTATTTGAAATCAGATTGTATTTAACTTTTTTCTTTGGAATTTACAAATTTAATTGATTCAGATAGTATTGAATGAAGTTCTTGTTAAATATAAACATAAAGATTAAACTATCAGGCTGGGGAACAAACACATTTTAAATTTCGTCTGGGCGTAACATTGACCAAAGTCAATTTCTAATATGTTACCATTAAATTCTAAGGTTCCTTGTACTCATATAACCATTGCTCTTTCCACATTCTCTACACTCAATGTACGTTGAAATATTGTAAAACTCATTATGGAGACTGCTCTTAACATGACTTTTTTATGCACATTTTATTGAGCTAAATCTTTCTGAAACTTAATGCGAGTTAATACAGGCTGCTAGCTTCTTTAAGGACCACATATTTGAACAAGTATTTCTCAGTATTATCCTTTTTTTTTGAGTACTAATCTCAACTCAAAGATTTTGGAAACTCACTTTCCTGATACTGGCACAGACAAAGAGAGGTTTGGACAGTCTGTATAAACTCATGCCATACCTATACAGCATTTGTGACTTGGGTTCGTGTAGAAGGCCTCTGTGAAGATGATCCCACGCAACTGTTGCTACTGCGCGCAGTGCCGGGCAGGGAGACTGTGGCGCATGGTGGTTGCAGCAAATGTGGTTGCTTCAAAAACGACATGTTAAGATTCACTCATGTACAGCGACATACTAATAAAATTCAGGACACATTTCTCTGTTCTCCCACCCCTACCTAGTTTTCTGCCTGAGCTGATAAACCTGATTCATTTAAAACCACCTAATACACTTTTGGGTGAATGTTTTGGGAGAAGTAAAATGATTCTGAAAACTGTTCTATTTCACATCTCTTGCAATCAAATTAAATTAATTAATTTATTAGTTGTTTAATCTTATTAGCTGATCGTATATAATAGGAATATAGTTGTTAAGGAAAATCTCAGTTTTAAGGGATAGATTCCTTAGTAATTAACAATGCCTTCCTTTGGGCTTATATGCATACAAACATGTATACAGAGTCTGGCACAAATAATGCCTCCCCTTTTTATTACAAAATCATATGCATGTAACTCTGTAACATAACAATATCACACTGAAGCACACCATATGACATTTTAGGTGAAATGTTCAAATTAAAACTATAAATTATTACACCCATATTATTACCCTACCAACCTCACTCAGGCAGGCGTTACTTCTGCCGGACCCCATATATTCTCCAGGGGAAAGTGTAGGCATTTTGTGAAGCTAGCTCCTCTTCCTCTTGCCTTTCTGCTCTTCTTGTAAGTTTTGGAGGTTTACAAGTGAACTCAGGAAATTCTCGTTAGGCTTCTGGAGGAATTACTGTGTCTGAGATTTTGCTTCTGTTTTGTTGAGTGAGAATATTTGGATATCCTAGCTATAAAGAATTAGCTTTTATAAACTATCTCTGAGAAAATACAGGGTGCTTAAGTAGTGTGTCTTTATATTGTGTTGGTCTGTTTCATTTTCCACATCATGAGACAATCTAGTGACTGCCACACACAACCTGCTTAACAAAAAGTCCAGTTTGAAAGTTGAGTTTTGATCTGGGGGTGCCGTGGGGGAAAAGAGCGGAGAGTAAATGCCTGGAGAGTCTGCTGTGTGTCAGGCACGGTGCTCGATATTTCTCGTGCATTGTTTGGTGCAACCTTGCCTATAAGGTAGGTATTATTATTATTTACCCCGACAGATGAAGAAACTGATCATCAGAGAAGGAATAATATTTAACGAAAGTTGCAAAGCCGAGAGTTAGGGCTCCAGTTTCTGAAGAGATAATTCAAAAAAGTTAAATTTCCTGAGATGTTTGTAATTATATTTCATTGTAACATGGGTTTTTTTGAACAGAATTTTAATAAACTGCACCGAATTTTTCATTAGAAGAGTTTTTAAGTTACATATATTTGAAAGAGGCTTCCAGAGTATATTTTGGACTTTTGACAAAAACTTACTTTGCTACATAGTTTTATTAACTCTAACCATAAGCATTGAAACACTAACATATTTTTAAGTTGAATTATTTGACTAAACTTAACTCATTTAAGTGAGTGGTTTTGCCATCAAAGATTTGACATAATTACATACTTTTCCTTCTTTTCAAAAAGTATTTGTCTTAAAGGCAAGAATTAACAAGAATTAGGTATTCTTCCTTAGTACAACAAACTGGGAAACTACTATATTGTGCATTTGCTCTTTTTCCAGCATTTTATTTAATTAAAGCCATCCCTCTGAACTCTCAGCCTGACCATCTCTCAGAAGGCCCAGTGGCCAAAGGGCCTTGAGACGCTGCTTCCTTCTGCAGCAGCCTGATCGCAAAAGTGGTATCCACGGTAACTGACTGGTAAAGGATATTGAAGATTGAGTATTGTGAGTTCTAATGCTGTTATATTAAATGCTGGTGATGGCTGATGGTAGAAGGCATTTAGGATTTGATCAATTTATTTTCAGTTAAATTATAATAGTAGTTTAGTAATATAAAGTGCAGAAGTAATAGTAGTGCAAAGTAACACATCTAACAGAGAATGCTATTCAAATGCTAAAGCAAAACCTGGTTTTCAGTGTCCTGTTTTATCTTCTACTGAAGTGGATTTCTTCTTAAATTCAAATGTTTCCTAGCATAAAAATGTGTCAATACTCTTTTCCTTATTCCAGAGAACTGCATGTTTAGGCATGTCAGTGGCCAAACGGTGCTGTCAGTTTTATGGGAAAGTTAACATTCTTTAAATATATCTACCAATTAAAATGCACTCAATTGATTTTCTTACTGCCTTTCATTTCAACAGTGATTAAACTTTAAGCACCAAATCAGGTGCTGAATGGCACGTGAAGATTTGGCTCCTATCCTACATAGATTCCTTAGCCACACCCACCAGAGGGGTGGACCACAAGATATGGGAAGTTGAATAGCAGTGTGTTTAAATCCACTTCAGCACTTCTAGCTCTTTTTACTATGCAGAGCCATTGTACTCTCTTCTTTAAGATGAGGACAAGTACCATCTTCCTCATGGGAGGATTAAATGAAATTAACAAGTGTGGGGGAATTTATGGCTGTAACTTGCAGAGTTCAGGGAATTGCCATTAATTTTATATCTTGACATAGATCTGTAAACTCAACACCTCAAGGTGCCCTGATGATGAAATGATAATTTTTATTCTTTAAAGACATCATTTAGTTAAAAAAAAAAAAGCCAGTGTTTTATGAAAAGCTACACTGAAACACAGAACTTTAAAAGGCCAAGGTCTTTGATATATTCTAGTCTGACTCTCATGAAAAAGAAGAAACCCAGTGTATGGGGAAATGTATCCAAGGCAACATTTTGTGCATTAAGGAAACATTTATTGGCCACTAACTGCCATGATGGATACTAGAGATGAAGAAATCGTGGCTGTCATTTTCGAGGAGAGTCAGTGATACAACAGATGACTCAGGTACAGCCTCCCTTCCTTGGTGCAGATGAATGCTGAGGGAGCAGAGAAGAGGGGGGCACTGTGCTGAGGGCAGGTGGGAAGAAGGAAGATTTTGAGGGCAGTTCTCAGAGGAGGTGGGACAGAGGAAGTGTTAAAAGATTTGAAGGAAGGGGAGGAGTTTAGGGGGGATGTGAGGATGGATATTTCAGACAAGGGGCATGGTGTGCTTTCAAGTTCTGTGGAAACAAATATTCCAGGAGCCACTACTTGTTTCTTAAGGGGGGTGGAATATAGAATATGCACATACATATTGACTGTTGAATATGAATATGCATTTCCCCATGAAGTGGGGAAAGTGGGTGGGAGAAGATGAGACTCTCCAGCCAGCTCTGGAAGGACCTTACAGGACACATTGAAGAGTTCTGATTGTATTCAGCAGGTGATGAAGAATTAAAGGAAGGACTTCCAAGGAAGAAGTGAAGGGATCAGATTTGCATCTTAGGTCACCTGGGCAGGAAAAGGGAGGGATGGAGGTAGGGTAGAGATTAAGTAAGAGGCTGCTGCCCTGTTTCAGGCCTTGCAGAGATACTCAGGAGGCGACTTGGTGAGCAGGTGAATGTAGGAAATGTGGAGGTGTGGGTCTCTGGTTTAGGTAGTAATTAGAATCAGAGTTGTGTCTGGAGACCCAGTGCCTTGTTACAAAGCCTGGTATTCTCTCCACCACATATTGCCTTTCTTTTCCCTCTCTTCCCAAATCTATGTAGGGGGACAATGTAAATATGATCTGGTAGAATAATGTAAAAATAGAGGACCACCAAAGTGGTTGGATACCAGCCTGGGTCATGATGCTAGCTTAATATACATTAGTTTTTTGTTTTAATTATATAAAATCCATATGGTCTCTAATCCTAAAGGAAAAATAATTATTAATCTGTGCATTTATCTCCTAAAACTACTTTGGAATTTTAAGTGATTGTTTTTAAACTTGAAGAGAGAAAAGTAGTAATTATTTTATAGAAATGTCTTCCCTAGTAATAGAATTTGGTGTATTTAAAAATTATTAATAAAGTTTTAAATACTTTTTATACTGGACTCAAGATTGGAAAACCAGAAATAAAGTTTTCTCTTAGCCGGGTTCCTGATTATTTGGTCTAGGCACAAACTGCTTGTCTGAACCGCCCTTTTCTCATCTGTCAAGTAAGGAGGATTCTTACTATACTAACCGCCTGGGGTTATGTTGCTGGTGAAAGCTATCATTGTTACATGGTTACATTGCAAAGGGAAGAAGTTGTTGAAAGACTGAGATTCTTAAAGTACTTTTGTCTACGAGTTGGTGCTTTCTGGATGAAGGCATTATCTGCATAACTTATTTCATAAACTGGAAATTTTCATTAAAAAATCTTAATTCTTAGTCTTCCAAAATGAAGTTCAAATATGTTACGTTTCCCCCGTAGGCTTCCATTTATAATAAAATAACTCAAATGATGCAAATTGCAATACATAGCCTCACAGTTCCTCAAGGCAGCCTTTTTCTTGGCTGTGCTTGGAAAAATCCAGCTCAGATGCTGAGTGGACCTTGCCTTTACCCTCTATCCTCCATTCCTGCTTCTCTCCAGTCCATGCTTCTGACACCAACCCAATACCCAAGATAGCCTTACTTCTCTGATTGAAATCATGGATGGAATCATTGTAATGGAGGTCCCCGCTGCTGACTTTTAAAATTTATTACTCTATTTAAATATTTACTAACATAAAACTAGGACTAAACTCCTAGTGGTTATAGTTCTCATCCAACCACAAAACCAAAACAGAATTTACAAATGAAATAGAAACAGAAGTACCAAGAAATCAATAACTTTAGTTAACATTTATTTCGTGTAACTTGATATTGTTTGCTGGAAACTAAATTCCCTCTTGCAGTGTGAATATGGTACTCGCTCCTATGGAAAGGAATATTGTCTTTTTTTTTTTTCTTTTTAGTTGAACTCCTATGGAACCTTGGTTTTAACAGTATGTTATCTCTTTGGGCATGGGCACCTCATTTACATGCAAAGTCCTCTGTTCTCATTGGTCTGTTTTGCAACATTGTGATCCTAAGGAAAAAACCCAGCATGGCACTGCAGTTGGTGGCAGTATTAGGCAGCATGCTGATCTACATTAATACTTTTGAACTATTTGTGATAGGGGAGGAGTCTTTTTTTTTAAAAAAAAAAGCTCAGTCTGGTATACAGTCCTGAAGCACACTGAGTGTGCCATGTGCACTCCCACGTGTGTCTGGCCAGCCCTGTGCTTGTCCATGTCCTGTTCAGTGAGATGAGCTCATTCCTTACAGGCTTAGATGTTGGGCAATGTCAGAGTGCTCTAGGATTTCTAATCACCTACCCTCATTTCCAGTACTCATCCAGCCATGGACAGGCCATTAACAGGGTTCTGCCTGGTGTTGTCCACAGACCACATTTCTTTTTAAAAAATTGTATTTTATTTTAATTTTTTGAAAAATGGTAACGTCTTTCATCTATTTTTTAATGGTTTACCTGCTTAGTTTAATCTTTTCTGTATTTTTTTTCTAATGATATTTTATGGATTTTGCCATTACAGTTGTCCTGATTTTTCCCCTTTCACCCCCTTCCACCCAGCACCCCCCCCCCAATCCCCCAGGCGGTTTCCCCACCATCGTTCATGTCAGTGGGTCATGCATAGGTTCTTTGGCTACTCCATTTCCCATACTGCACTTTACGTCCCCATGGCTATTCTGTAACTATCTATTTGTACTTCTTAACCCCCTGACCTCTTCACCCATTTCCCTAAATCACCCTCCCATCTGGCAACCATCAAAACACTCTCTGTATCCATGATTCTGTCTCTGTTCTTCTTGTTTGCTTAGTTTGATTTTTAGATTCAATTGTTGATAGATGTGTATTTGTTGCCATTTTGTTGTTCACAGTTTTGATCTTCTTTTTCTTAAATATGTCCCTTTAACATTTCCTATAATAATGGTTTGGTGATGATGAACTCCTTTAGTTTTTTCTTGTCTGGGAAGCTCTTTATCTGCCCTTCGATTCTAAATGATATCTTTGCTGGGTAGAGCAATATTGGCTGTAGGTCCCTGCTTTTCATGACATTGAATACTTCTTGCCATTCCCTTGTAGCCTGCAAAGTTTCTTTTGAGAAATCAGGTGACAGTTTTATGGGACATCCTCCATAGGTAACTAACCGAATTTCTCTTGCTGCTTTTAAGATTCTCTTTTTATTTTTAACTTTAGCATTTTAATTATGATGTGTCTTGGAGTGGGCCTCTTTGCATCCATCTTGTATGGGACTCTCTGTGCTTCCTGGACTTGCATGTCTATTTTCTTCACCAAATTAGGGAAGTTTTCTTTATTATTTTTTCAAATAGATTTCCAATTTCTTGCTCTTTCTCTTCTCCTTCTGGCATTCCTATGATATAAATGTTGGAATCACTTGGATCACTTAAAGTTGCCCCAGAGGCTGCTTATACTACCTCATTTTTTAAATTCTTTTTTCTTCTTACTGTTCTGATTGTTTTTTATTTTTGTTTTTTTGTTTGTTTGTTTGCTTCATTATGTTCCAAGTCATTGATTTGATTCTTGGCTTCATCAACTCTGCTGTTGTTTCCCTGTAAATTGTTCTTTATTTTTTAAATTAGTGTATCCTTTGTTTCTGACTGGATCTTTTTTATGCTGCTGAGGTCCTCACTGAGTTCCTTGAGCATCCTTATAACCAGTGTTTTGGATTCTGCATCTGATAGATTGCTCATCTCCATTTTGTTTACTTCTTTTTCTGGAGTTTTGATCTCTTCTTTCATTTGGGCCCTATTTCTTTGTCTCCTCATTTTGGCAGCCTCCCTGGGTTTGTTTCTATGTATTTGGTAGAGCTGCTGCATCTCCTGAGCTTGGCAGTGTGGCCTAAGGTAGTCGGCATCCTATAGGGTCCAGTGGCACAGCCTCCCCTATCACACAAGCTGGGTACTTGAGGTGTGTCCTTTATGTGAGCTGAGTACTTCCTCCTCTTGTAGTTGAGCCTTGGTTGCTGTTGTCAGGTCAATGGGAGGAATTTACCCAGGCCAGTCAGCTGCAAGGACTAACTATGACTACTGACCACCACCATTTGCCCTCCATGGAGGATCAGCTGTGCAGGGGCATGGTCGTGCTCCGATGTGGTCTGTAGTTGTCCACTGGGTGTGCAGGTTCTGAGGTTTTCCAGGTGGGACAGGACAGGGTGAGCCGCCACCTGTGTTTCACCCAGTGCCAACTGCTGGAGATGTAATGTAATCTGAGATGGCTGCTACTTGTGCTGGGCTTGGAGGTTCCCAGGGGAAGCCAAGCTGTGAATCTAGGCTGGTTCTTGCTAGTGCCAGGTCTGGGGCCCCTTAGCAAGAGGTATGGGGGTCTGGGGGCTCACTTTGGCTTGCTGTTGCTTGTTTGATAGGCTTTAGTAAATTGTGAAGCATGAATCAAGACCAGACATTAATATGGAAAACCAGCTTGGATGGGCCTGTAAGTTGGGTGGGAATGAGACTTTGGGGATCTCCAGGGTGGGGTATAAACAGTGTCAGCCAGGTTGATGAAGTCCCAGTTATGGCACCAGCCTGTCAGCTCTGTGGCTCTGTGGAGGGAGGGTTCAGAAATGGGACATTGGCCCACCTCTCTATCTTGAAGAAGGCTGTCCCCCAGCTCTTGCCTTGATGCCAGACACTTCAGTTTCTCCCTATATGCCACTGATGCCTTTTGAGCTGTTGCCCCGGTGCTGGAGCTCAGAGGGAGTGAGTCTGACTAAGTCTGTGTGTGAGTTCTTTAAGAAGAACTGCTTGGGACTCCAGAAGTTTCTTCTGACAATTCAATCCCCACTGGTTTTTGCAGCCAGAAATTATGGGGGCTTATCTTCCTGGCACTGGGACCCTGGGCTGGGAGGCCTGATGTGGGGCTGGGACTCCTGGCTCCCGAGATATCCCTCCTAAATTTTTAATTACCACACGGGCTGGATGTGGGACCAGCTCATTCCGAATCTCTGTTCCTCCTATCAGTCTGGATGGATGTGGTTTCTTTAATTCTTTAGCTGTCAGACTTCTATTCAACTTGATTCCTGACAGGTCTGAGTGATGGTTGTTCTATATTTTAGTTGTAATTTTGATGTGGTTGTGTAAGAAGGCAATCTGTGTTTACTGATGCTGGAATATTGACTGGACATCTGGAATTTCTCCAGATCACACGTTGAGTAGTACTGGATTAGAATATGTTCATGTAACTGGGGGTTAGGGAAAAGAGTTTAGAAGGATGGGTGTATGTGTATAAATATGGATAGTACTTTTAAGATGTACATAATTTATTTTCTATAGCTGCTTTCATCTTACCTTCAGGATCTCATTCCCACTGAAGATGGAAAATGTCTGACGATGGACCTGGAAGGCGTTATGCTGAATGAAATAAGCCTGTCAGAGAAAGACAAGTATCATATGATTTCACTGATATCTGGACTCTAACGAACAAAATAAACCAACAGACAAAACAGAAACAGACTCATAGTTAGAGAACAGACTGACAGCTGTCAGAGTGGAGGGGGTTGGGAGCTGACTGAAGAAGCTGAAGAGATTAAGCAAAAAAACAAAACAAAACAAACAAAACCTCAGAGACGGAGATAATAGTAAGATGATTTCCAGAGGAAAAGAGGGTCGGGGAAGTAGAGGAGGGTAAAGGGGGCATAAATGGTGATGGGAGGAGACTTGACGTGGGGTGATGAACACACAGTACGATATACGGATGATGTAATAGAATTGTGTACCTGAAAGCTATTTAATTTTATTAACCAGTGTCATCCCCAAAAATTCAATAAAAAAGAAGAAGGCAAAAACCCAGCACATTAGTCTCCGGTTTGAAAACTCTTTGCTTGGTTCTCTTATTTCTCAAGGATTTCCTCTTCTCTCATTCTCAAGATGGCATTTGGGTGAAGGGGAAAGCTCATTATTCTCATGGCACTGGGTGAAGGGCATTTTATTCACTGTGTGACCCTCACGGGGTTCACTGCTCTGGACTTGGCACACATTGTGACTGGGCGTTGTGCCCTGGTTCCAGTGAAGTGAGACTGTTCCCGTTTGGTCTTGTCACCTTGGTAGCTGGACCTCGCCATTGTGTCTGGTGGCACCTTCTGCAGATATCACCACTTCATTGCTCCAGTGCCGTGTTGAACGTTGCCTGTGTAAAGAAGGGACCATCATGCTAGATGATGAGTGTTATTGATCAAAAATACTCACTAATGCTTTTAAAGCTACACAGGTGTTAGTTTTTCCATCCTTTTGCACTTGTCAAGGAGTTCTGAATTCTTGTAGGATATTGGACACCTACCTCTCATCTTTTGTCTCCCTCCCTTCTCCCTCCTTTTTCCCGTTCTCTGTTGTACCAGATATCTGGTATGGCTTATGTGACTTAAAACCTTTAAACTGGAAGGGACAGGGGTCAGAAGGATAAATGAGTGATACCGGGATGAGTCCTGTTCTCATCGTTAGGTGGGTACCTCTCCCTAAGATCTGAACACCAGGGAAGGAAGAAATAGAGGAGAACTGTCAAATAGCTCCGAGATGACGTAGCTTGAAGCTGACAAGTAATTTCAGCCAATACCTTCTACAGTTCTACCTTGTATACAAACCTTTCTCCCTTAATAGTTTATTTTAAATATGCCCTTTATATTTCATCAGCAGATGTGTGAACATGAGAACTGATGTATTCTCAGCATTGGTAGTGTAACTACAATGTGCATTATCTATTAGATATTGATGTATTTTAAAGGTTTACTTTGTATTTTGAATAAAGGCATTTAGACACTCGGTATACTAAAGACTTCATGTGTGAATTGATATTACAATTAATAATTTGGCCCTGACTGGTGTGGCTCAGTGGATTGAGTGCCAGCCTGTGAACCAAAGGGTCACTGGTTCGATTTCCAGTCAGGGCACATGCCTGGGTTGTGGACCAGGTCCTCAGTAAGGGGATGTGTGAGAGGCAACCACATATTAATGTTTCTCTCCCTCTCTTTCTAAAAATAAATAAATAAAATCTTAAAAAATTAATAATTTGTTTTTTTACTGGTGAAGTATTCATTTCTTTTCATTTCATGATTGTTAAATATAGCAGACATAATGACAATTTGACAGAGTTTGACGGCATAAATTACTAGAGTTTATGTCTTTTTAAGGCAACAGTTCATCATTTGAGAAAAAGTTAATATAGTTTTCACCTGCTAGTACATTAAAGAACAATAACAAAACAGTAGAAAATAACATAGGTAAACATTCAGAAGATAATGTAGTAGATATTTATTTGCCTATTTTTCTGACATAAGCTGTGAATAGCTTTCCTCCTTGATATCTTTTAACATCAAGTATTTATATCTCCTGTTATGGATATTCAGAGACTCCATTGAAAAAGACTGGAAGAAGTGGGCTAATATCTTCCTGAAGTCAAACTTGGTCACAGGATTTCTACGTTGCCCTCTTTGGAAGTGTCAGGATTCTCCACTAAAAGAGAGTGGCATTTAACATTAGATTTTTCAGATGAATTCAAACGTTTCTTTTTAAATGTATAATTTTCTAGTAAATGCAGAGCACATTTTCATTAAATGAAACCCTTGAACGAGGCAATATAAATTTAGTTTCTTTGTTACTATTTCACTTTATTCCTCCTATAATTTTAGTTAGTAGAATGAAAATGTGCCAGGCTAGAATCAGACACCTGTAGTGCTCCATCTGCTGAGATAGCACCTCATCTGGCTTTGTTAGTGATCTTAAATGCTAATTGTGTGTATATATGTGTATGTGTGTGTGTGCACACACATAGATACGTATACATATATATAAAAGCCCTACCATTGAAGTGTAGCCCTGTTTTTTTTTTTTTTACCAACAGTTGCATAAAATTACTGAGTATGATCTGGACTCTGCATTCAATGACTGCGTTTACTCAAATCCCCGTGCTCTCAGCCTATACTGATTATACTGCTGATAAAGAAGGGAGGGCAAGGTATTTGCAGCTCAGCTCAAGTTTCCATAACAAAATACCACAGACTGGGTGGCTTAAAAGACAGAAATTAATCTTTCAAAGTTCTGGAGGTCAGAAGTCTTGGGTCAAGAGGTCAGCGTGGTCAGCTTCTGGTGAGAGGTCTCGTTTCAGGTTGCCAGTGGCTGCCCGTGCTCTGCGTGAGCTCACATGGCCTTTCCTTGGAGCGTTTGTGAGGTAGGGGATGGAGAAAGCTCTCTATTCTCTCTTATGAGGACACTAGTTCTGTGGGATCAGGGCCCCACCTTTAGGACCTCATTTAACCTTACCTACTTTTTGGAGGCCTCATCTCCAAATACAGCCACACTCTAAGGGCTTCAATGTGTGAATTTTTGGGGAATACAATATTTGGTCCATAACAGACAGGAACAGAAGATTAATCAATGGCTTCTATAATGTTCCTATACATTTCATCTTTAACTGTCTGGAAACTGCTCCTTTTGGGGAAAAGGTGATGTGCTGCTTTTAACATTATGGATCCAAAATTTTTTTGGACAGTTTTCCCATAGAGTATCTGTGTCACCTGCATTTGAATCTGGACTTTAACCAATTGGGCATGCTGGAAGTGATACTCTGTGAATTCTGTGCATGGGATACAAAAGACTTCAGCTTCCCCCTTATTAGCTGGAACAGTTGTGTTTAGATTCCTGAGCCACTAAATGGCTCTCCTGCTTCCGACTACCCTGAGGGCACCATGTGAGGAAGCTAGTTCACCTGGAGAGGCCGGGTGTAGGTGCTCTGGTGGGCCAGCTTGGTCTTCAGCCTTCCCAGCCCAGACACCAGACGTGGGAGTAAATGAGCCTTTAGATGATTTCAGCCCTCAGTTGTCGGAGTTACCCACGAAACTATTGAGTTTTCACAGCTGAGGCCCTAGATAATAGAGGATAGGTACAAGCCATTCTTACTGTGCCCTGTCCGAATTCCTGAGCCACAGAACCAGTAACATAATTAAATGGGTTTTAAAAGGCAGCTAGGTTTTGGGGTAGTTTGTTTCACAGCAGTTCCTTCTCTCTCATTCTGTTGCATTCTCTGGCACTCATTGTTTGTCATCAGCAAAATCCTTTCAGGGGTGTCTAATCTTTTGGCTTCTTTGGGCCACACATTAAATACACAAACACTAATGAAAACTGATGAGCAAAAAAAAAAAAGGTTTAAGTAAATTTACGATTTTGTGTTGGGATGCATTCATAGCCATCCTGGGTCTTGGTTTGGACATCCTGTCCTCAGTCTCCTGCATTCACTTCCCCTTCACCTTCCTCTCATTGAGACTTGACTCACCCTTAGGGCATTGCTTCCTCTGTGCCCTCCCAGGTGGTAGCAGTTTTCTTCCACATACCCCTGGAGGCGGGGTAGAAGGTTCTGCTTTGCTACTTCCACACTGTTCTTCCCTCCTTTCCAAAAATCTCTACTTCTGAATCTTGTGACACCACACTGCACAAACCACTGTTCCTCCTTGTCTGAGTCACTTCAGTCTATGGCCATTGTAACTCCTGGCTCACTACCACTTGTTCCCATACTGCTTCTGTCATAATTCTTGGTAACTTCATTATTCACATAAATTGTCTCCCCCGTTTCTTGGTTTCTCAGTCCTCTGTCCTCCCCTCTTTTAATTGTTATAGCCACCACGGTACCTCAGCTACTCATTTCCATGGCCACACTCAGACCCCCAGTTCTCAGTGAGGTCCAGTGGCCTCTGTGGGTCCCTAAGCACTTTTCAGAGATTCTCTTAGATTAAAAACCATTTCAATAATAATAATACATCATTCGCCTTCTCAAGCAAATAATAACACTCATTTGCTTGAGAGCACACAGTGTAGTTTCCCAATAATAACATCCATATTATTATGTGATGTGTGATGAACATCTTCACTCTGGCAGCTAATGGAATGTGTACTTGAATATTCTTGTGTTTAAATTTTTCCTCTCTTAGTTTTAATATGATAAATATTACTGGGTATAACCCACATAACCAAAAGTTTTTTGGAGTCCTTGCTAACTTTTAAGGATGTTGTAAAGCCGCCTGAGACCAGCATGTTTGAGAACCGCTGCCCTAAACTTTGCTGTTACAGTGACGGCAGCCCACCTTGTTTCATCTTTAGGCACCCTGCGGTCCAGTCATTCCCTCTCTTTCTAACTCGGTCTCCGCCCTCCTGACTCCAGCCATCTTCAGGCCCACTAGGACCTAAAATCCACAGACCGTGCTCCCTTTTGTACTGTTCTATACCCCTCTCACATCCTCATTTTCCTTCTTCCCAACTTAAATTCCTTCATGTATCTTATCAGTCTAGTGGGTGTATTCTTAATGTCCTCTTCCCTCTCTCATTTTGTAGGATTCATCTGGAATACCTGGTTAAATCTAACACTGCCACTCTAATTTGTGCCTGTGTACTTATATGTGGTTGGAGAAAAACACTCAGCCAAGCTGACTGGTTTCACGTTAATTTCATGATCACTAATCTCAGATGGGCCTTCAGTGCTGCCAGGTCTTCCAGCTGCATTTCCTTGGTCAATTCATTCATGACCCCTCCCTTCTTAGATGATGAATACTTCCCACTCTCTCTTCTTCCCTCAAATTTTTTTAAAAAAAGATAACTTATTTTTAGAGAGAGGGAAAGGGAAGGGAAGGAGAAACGGAGGGAGAGAAATGTCAGTGTGCAAAGGAATCATTGCCTCTCACACACCCTCAACCAAGGACCTGGCCTGCAACCCAGTCATGTGACCTGATCAGGAATCAAACTGGCGACCTTTTGGCTTGGAAGTTGGCACGAGCCCACTGAGCCACACCAGTCAGGGCTCTCCTCAAATCTCGAACACCTCCTCTTCCATTCTCTCCCTCAGCCAAAGCCTCTGCTTCTTATTTCACTTATAAAATAGAAGCAACTAGAAGAGAACTTGTGCTTGAATTTGTGCTCATGTAATCCTGTCTTCATTCTTGTTACTGTGGTTGAACTTTATTCACTTGGCCTCTAAGCCATCACATTGTGTTCTCCTGCTCCTTCATCTCATTTGGTGGTTTTCCCCTCGGGTCCCTGCTGTCCAAATATCAGTACACCAGGGTTTGGTCTTTGTGCCTCCTCTTCTTTCATGCTCTTATCCGGTCTCATCAATATGCTGACCTTCCCAAATTTGTATCTCCAGCCCAGTCCTTCTCCTGAACTCCAGGCTTCCCAACTCACCTTTCAGCCTCTTCATTTGCATGTCTAACAGACAAGCATCTCAACTCACATATCTGTAATCACGCTACTGATTCTCTCCCTCAAACCTGCTCCTCTCTTGTGTACCCCATCTTGGTCAATGACAAGTCCATCTTACTCCTTGCTCATGTCAAAGCCCTTGGTATCTTTCTGGGCTCCTCTATGTCTCTCACACTCCACATCCAAAATGTCGGGAAATCCCATTGATCCACCTTCAAAATATATCTAGGATCTGCTTATTTTCACCCACCTCCACCACGTGCAACTCAGTTCAATCCACCGTCATCTATTTGCACCTAGATTATTGCATTCTCCTCCTGTTTTTTCCATTTGTCCCCTTGTCTTCTATTCTCACAACTATTTTCTGCAGAAAAGCCACAGTGATCCTTTAAAAATATCTCAGATCTGCTCTGAACTATTTCATGGCTTCCTGTCTCCCTCAGACTGAAAGCCAAAGTATCATGCCCTACATTACCAGGCTTCTTGTTACCCACTGGTCCTTATTTTCCCGTACTCACGCCCCACTTACTCCACTTCCGTCACACCGGCCATAGGAACACCATGTTTGCTCACGTCTCAGGGTCTTTCTCTGCACTTACCCTTTGCTGGTACGACTCCCTCTTTGACCTTCTTCAAGTCTGCACGAATGTAGCTTTCCTAGTGAGGCCTTCCCTGACTATCTTCATTGAAACGGCAACCTCCCTAACATTTCTCCTCTTTCTTGCTTTAATTTTTTCCATGTTTATTTTATTTACTTATTTATATACTATTTACTTATTTATTTGTGCACTCTGTGTGCCTATTGTTAGTGCAAGCTCTGTGAGGGCAGGGATTTTCATCTATTTTGTTACTGCTCTATTCCCAGCACACAGAGGAGGATCTCGTTCATAGTAGCTGCTCAGGAAATATCTGATGATTTGAGGCTCTAAGGCAGTGTTGCTGAGAGAGTCAGAGAAAGGATTTTCAGATGATGGAGTGGTTATGTTCACATTTAGGTTTTCCACTACTTTCAAGGTTTATGTTTCAGTTTTGAGCTTCTCAGTGCCAGGGGAAAAAGAACCAGGAAAAATTTTAGTACCATATTATGGTACCATATTATTTAGTACCATATTATTAGTACCATATTATGGCCATTTTTGGCCTGTCCTTTGGGGTTGAAGAAGAATTGGGGACCTAAATAGCCTGCTCTTACTCCAAGAGAGGAAGACGGCAGTTGAGCAGGGAGATTCTCTTCCACCAGTGGCGATCTACAGACTGGCTCTTGAAGATGTTCTCTCATGTCTAAAGCTATAAATGTTTTCTGCTGGAATTATCCTCTGTTGATGATATAGTTGATGTTTTAAAGCATAAAAATGATAGAAGGGTGTTTTACAGTGAAAATCTTTTTCTTGATATTCTAAGACATGATTGCTCTGTCAGTTGGTAGCTGTGTCATAGTTTTCTTTTTTGTGTCCACCCTGCCAGCCACGATGCAAGGCTTGATGTAGATATTTAATATTTCTTAAATGAATGAATACATGAGACAAAATGAGTTGGTACTATGAAAAATTATGCTAGGAAAAGGTTAGACCAATCTTTTGCTCTCTGTCTAGATTCAAACGCTATGTAAAAGCTAATAGTGTATTACCAGCTAGTACCAGGACATGTCACTGAACTATATCATGCAGTTGTTTTAAGTGAAAACTAATTTTTGTTTTTATTATATGTGGCATTTGAAAAAGGTTTTCTAAGTACAAGGTATTTTTTAAAAAGAAACAAATTTGAATAGTTTACATATTTTCTTATCTCTCTCTCTATATATATTTTAAATTTGTGATTCTTAGAAAAGAACTGAAGGCAGTATCTTTCCAATAGCCTTGTTTTGTCTCTAGATAAACCTAATAGGTTTTACCAGTGTATAATAACATGCCAGTAAAATGAAGATTAGTATATTTTGCCCTAATTTTTCTAAGCCAATTCATTGTACTCTAATGGAGTGAAATAAAAAATGGTCTTTAATTGAATAATTTATTATGCCATTTGTTTTTTCTTAATATCAAACACAGGAAGTAGTACTTAATCAATTTCCTTGCTTATTACCGAAACCAAAGGGCTGCATAGTATATGGCAAGCCTATTAGGGAATGTTCATATATTTTTTAGGGAAACATTTGTAATGTTATTATATAGCATCATTCTTTGTTCTAAGGCTGCATTGATACATACATGGACTCTTAACTGCATCATTTTTTTTAGATACAGCTGATTGCATGGTGAATAATCTCAAATTTCAGCATAATCATAAATCATACTTAGATTAAGGCAGTTGGTTTAATGCAATAGTTTTTGCCCCCAAAGCACCTCTTTAACAACTGATTTTCCCAGACTCCTATTGCATGTAAACTGTCATTTCTTGTGATTCGGTGTTTCTTTAATCTTAAAGGATCTCTCTTCTATTTCTTTCTAAATTCCCAAGGTATTTTCTTGGTTTCTCCCCATACCCCCCAACATTAGAATGCCAGAATAACAATCAGTTCTACTATGCCACTATAATTTTTTGTAACGCCTGGCCTAAAATCTCAGGCATGCAACAAACGCTGGTTGATTGACTGATGTGAGCCCCGACTCCTCCTGTGGGCTCTTTAACCCATGGAAGACTCCTGAGCGAACCGAAGGCCCTCATGGACTCTTCCTCATGTCAGTGTGCAACAGGTGAGGAAAAAGTGGTCGGTGACCAGAGTTTTACTTTTAATTATCACGGGAAAACAATTTAGGAAACTTGACTTTACTGCAGGCTAGTTAGAGATTTGAGCTTTTGGAGGCAGAGCTGGATTTGAATACTAACTCCTGCACTAAGTGGCTCTATGGCTTTGGACAAGGCATTTGACTTCTCAGTTTCTTCCTTTGTAAACGGACCATAACAACACCTGCTCGGCAGGGTTGTAATCAATTTTAAGACTATCCATAAAAGTCGCTGTTAGTGGTAGGCCCTCCGTAATGGTAGCTGTGTATAGAACTGTGAAATCTAGATGAGTGTGCTAATTTCGAGATCATTTACAAGAGGAAGTCCAGCTTTTCATGTTCTTGTGAGTGGTGCAGTTACCTGAGGATTGCTTTAGAAGCTAGATTCCAGGATGTTTCTAAGATCCCTGTATTTCATGAGAAGTAAGAGTGATATTCACAAAGTTCTCATGCTGAACTAAGTATTTGGTAGCACCATGGCAATTGGGTAAAATGGTTGAAAAAATAATTATGCACATAACCTAGGGGCTTATTGAAGCTAACTTGTGTCATATGTAAAGGCCCCAAACTCATTGTAGAACTATGTTTACCTGGGTAAAAGGATTGGTTATAAAACCATGACTGTTTATTTTGTTGCTGTTATGTGGTTCAGCCTGACATCAAGCTCTTGAATCAGAATTTCCCACTTCTCCTGTCTGTGACTTCATTTGAAGAGTAGTTTTGTTCAGTGTGAGGCTTTTAATATATGTTAAATCAAGACAAATAATCACACACCAAACAATTTATTATCTTTCACTGTACAGAACCTGCAAAGATGTGACAATTTAGATTTTATCAGTACTTCAATTACAGAAAAATACAAAATGAAAACAAACAGAGCAAAAACTGCCGAGTGCTCTGTAACTTGAGGTTGTGGAAAATCTAACCTGGGATCTTAGGGGTTCAATTGCCAGCCCAGACCCCTTCTGCCACTGGACTTTGCAATATTTACAGCCAATTAGAGCTGCCCGGCTTCCCACTCTACTGGCTGTGAGATGTACTTCCTGGGCCCCCCTGTGTTCATTGTGTGGCCCAGTTCAGAGTCTCCCAGGGACACCTCTGCCTGGGAGAACTTCATTTGTTACTGAAGTCGGTATTGGTGGTCTCTTTCCCTTTGTACTCAGTCCCAATCACAGTGGAATTAAGGGTTCTGCTATCAGGTACCAGTTTAAATAGATGCTGCATATCACTGATATAACTCAGGAACATGATGTTAGTTAATTCAAGCCTTCACCCATAACCCTCCTTCCACAGTGGACAGACTGTCAAGCGAAATTTAAAATAATCCCTCTGCAGAGTGCATCAGTCTTGCCCCTGGTAAATGAACATTGAAAAACTGGCCTGTCTGGGAAGCAAATGATTGGTGTCTGCAGGGATCCCACTACCTACTGTGGTCCAGCACAGCTCTTGGTGTTTGGGGTACACATTATTGCCAAGTCCCTCCACTCTATCTTTAGGGTCTGCCTCGGTCCCTGCTCCCTATTCTTGTTCCTGGTTCCAGGATGCTGGTGTTTATTTCTTAGTCATACCACCACATAGCCTAAGTCCTGCCAACATCCTTGAATGCCTTCTGCCTGGTCTGTGTCTTCTTCAGTCATTTGTCCCTTCCTGTGTCCCAAGTGTGTGCTTTTTCTAGTGTCTTCCCAAATCCCAGAACACTGATTTTACTTTTTATTAGGATCCAGAATTTCCCTGGTTCCCTCCTTTCTGTCTGGGCACCCCAGACAAACTCTGACCTTAGCTTCTTTCTCTGTCTCCTTTTAAAACTAAAACCTGAAGATTTCTCAGAGTGTTTATTTATATGAAAATTCATTGTGCCTCTGGTGTGTGGGTGAGTTGAAGAGAAGGGGTAAAGTAGTATGCAGTGGGTGCATTTATTTGATCATACAAGGTTGTCCAGAAGGTATCCAGCCGTGTACTATGACAAATAGAGACATTTATTGAAGAAGATACAAGATACAAGAAACATTGTACATAAGACACTGATACCTCAGTCCCCTGTAAAGTAGGCACCTTGGGACTTCACACAGTTCTCCCAATCACCATCAGTTGCCCTGTCATATTTTCCTGAACCTTATCAATGATCTGAAATCTCTTCCCTTTCAAAGGTGATTTTAGTTTTGGGAAAGTCCAGAAGTCTCAGGGTGCCAAATCTGGGCTATAAGGGGGCTGAGTCACCTGGGTGATTGGATGTTTTGCCACAATCTCTGCATGAGATGTGATGCATGAGTGGGCACATTGTTGTGATGAAGCTGCCAGTCACCACTTGCCCACAGCTGCAGCCTTCTGAATCATCCTAATAGTTTCTGTGGGGGAATGTTGTAGTTTAATGCAAAATTTGATGCAGAGTCATTGTTGTACTTACTCAGTCATTTTGAACGCAGCGGCCACACAGTACACATGCTCACTCTATGGCGTCTGCCACCCCACTGACTAGTACAGTGAAGTTGTCATTGTTTATACTTGCACATTATAGTCCACTCTCCTTGACTGCGAGGTTGCATCAATGTCTCACAAACTATTCTTGTTGTATTAAAAATAGCTGGACCTTTTCCACACAGATCTTGTTGGACTTGCTGTTGGAGCATCTTGGTAGATAATATAGTTCAGAACTCACTTGGAGAAATGCTGCCGAATAGAGTAGTTGAGATATCGGGGCTTGGAAAAATGTTAACGCAGGTGTTATCCCTTCAAACACTGAAGAACATGAGTGCTGTAGACAGTGTATGATTTTGAACTTTCTCAAGTTTTCTCTGTACTAATGTCACCCTAATTAAAATCTTCTCACACTGGCTGGTATGGCTCAGTTGGTTGGAGGGTCCTCCCATGCACTGAAAGGTTGTGGGTTTAATTCTTGGTCAGGGCACATACCTGGGTTGCAGTTCTGTCCCTGGTTGGGGTGTGTACAGGAGGCGACCAAGCAGTGTTTCTCTATCACACACATGTTTCTTTCTCTCTCTCTAAAACCAACAAATGTATCCTGGGGCAAGGATTAAAAAAAGTCTTTCCTCTCAATTCTGATATTTGGTTTCTGACTTTGCCCTTCCTGATTGCTCCTTTTTTCTCTGTTCAGCAAATTTAGCATTTATTGAGAACCTACTACATGTCACATGCTGTGCTAGTTGCCAGAAACACAAATGTGAATAAGCCAGCCTGCCCTTGAACAGTGAGTTACAGTGTAAAGCGAACATTTTATAAAGCTGGTCTATATCAAGCCAGTTATTTTTTCTCCATTTCTGGCCTAAGACTTTTGTTTTTAATCCTCACCTGAAGATATGTTCATTGATTTTAGAGAGAGAGGAAGGAGGGAGGGGAGAAAGAGAGACATTGATGTGAGAGAGAAATATCAATTGGCTGCTTTGATAGATGCCCCAACTGGGGATTGAACCCGCAGCCTAGGCATGTGCCGACTGGGGATCGAACTGCAACCTTTTGGTGTGCATGACAGCACTGCAAGCAACTGAGCCACCTGGCCAGGGTGACTGTTTTTTATTTTATTTTTTAAACAGGGCTTTATTCTCTTTCCACTCCAAATCATAAAGAATCCCCTTAGAGCAGAGAAGGAATTTCTGAGCACATTACAAAAAACTGAAAATAGAATAAGCTGTATGAATATTTAATATTTTTATACCTTAAACCTACCACAAACAAAATTAAAAGGCATGTAGTAAACTAGGAAGAACATTTGTAACTTAAAAGACAAAAGTTTACTATCTATAAGGAAGTGAGCACATAGTTCCTTCCTTCCTTCCTTCCTTCCTTCCTTCCTTCCTTCCTTCCTTCCTTCCTTCCTTCCTTCCTTCCTACCTTCCTTTCTTTCTTTTTTTTGCAGAGAAGAGAATGAGTCTTTTTTTCCCCCACAGCTAAGATAGCAAAAGAGATGACTTATTGTACATGTTACATTTAGCCACAACTTGGAACAGAACAGGCCAGAATGTCACAGGTCCAGAGCAAAGGACCAGCAGGGATGGTTTTTGTACAAGCAAGGTGGGTCTCTCAAAAGGGGGTCGTGCTGATACGATGGCGATGAATATTCTGAATCCATTAAAAGTTCCAGTTGGATATGCAGCCCAACAGTTTGTATCAGTGCCCCTGGCCTCTGGCTTCCCTTATTTCTGCTCCTGTGGCTTCCATGGGTGCACCAGCTAGCAGTTTACTTGGACCTCTGCCTCATCTTTCATCTTTTGTGGCTTCAGTCTGTGATAGGGAAACACAAGAGTTAAAGATTTTAGCTTTAGTTATTGTTCATAGGCTTAAGTGATCAATGCATGTGGAAATCTGTTGTTCTAGAAACTAGAATACATGACCATGTGACTCCAGGAGGTAGACAAGCAACTCAACCTTTGTGCCCCAGGGAGCCTGCAAGCAATCGAGATGTTTTCTGAGCCATTGTGTTCCAGGGAGGGCATGTCCCTGATGCAGATAAAGAATTGTCCATCAGTAGATAATGAAATGCAGTCATACCTTGGTACTTATCAGCTTCAGACCTCATCAAACCCTATACTTGTTGCATTTTGATGAGAAAAAAATGTTTCAGCACTTAGCACTTGCTCGGGACTCAGTGTACTTGCTAGAAGTTGTATGACTCACTATGCCGCCACAAATGAAATGCTCAGGCATGGCTGGATCCAGGCATGATCCATCTCTGGTCTGCTTATTTCCTGTGTTGGCTTCATTCACGGGCAGGCTCTCAAGCATCTCCAGACTTCCATCTTCATCTATCAGCAACCTCTTCGTAGTTGCTTTTCGTAAGTCATTGTTGAATGAATGAATGAGTGAATTTAAAGCAGTAAGGGTTAAAATTATCCCAGTAGAGAAAGAAAGAAGATCTGAAGAGTTGGCATAGCCCAAGCCACTCACACACACAGATGTACAAATCCAAATATACAAAAAAAAAGCAAAGAAAGGCAAATTAAAACAAAAAACTTTTTCATCTGTCCTTCATTAATTTGATAAATGCTTAGTAAGCACCTATTATCACCACACTGTTAAATTGCCTTAAAAATTATAGTTTCATTTAATTTAAACAATCCATCTGAAATAAATGTCATTATCTTCATTTTATCAATGAACAAAGGGTTTAAAGAAGCTGTTATAGTTAGGATTTTGTAGGCGAGATTTGAACTCATACGCGTATGCCTCTAAATTCTACACTCTTATCTACCATGGTGTTCCATTAACGTTAACAGTATCATGAAGAGTATTTGCTGATATGGCAAGTTGTTTATGAAATAGAATTACATAAAATGAAATTTCGAAACAGTATACACATATGATCCCACATAAATTCTTTTAAAATAGTATAACATTGAGCAAAATTTGGGAAGATACATACAAAAACATAAATGGTGCTTATCCTTGACTTTTATTTTCTGCTTATCTGTGCTTTCAATTTTTCTATGATACATATGGTTATAAGCAAAAACATTTTAAAATCTTATAAATATGTGTGTATCTGTGTGTTTGTGAAAATGACAAAATATTTTGAACGTTATATGAAAGAGATAACAGGACCAACTCTTTTCTGCAAGAGAAGCATACAGAGGAAGCGTGACTGGGCACATGGGGTGTGTGCGGCTGCTGCAGGGACCCGGGAGCGGGTCAGGAAGCCCGTGAATGCTCCGACTAGACAACCCAGAGAGTGGGAAATGCAGGTGTCTGTGCGGATTTGGAGAGATAGTCAGTGTTGGTCATTGAAGCCTTGCGAGTGAAATCATCATGAGATAACTGTCACCTATGAAATCAGAAAAGCTTTTTCAGAAAGATTGCTGAAGTAGGTACTACAAAGCTACTGTTTGGGAGAAAGCAATTCGATGGTAGGTATTAGAACTCAAAATTGTTTATATAGACCTTGATGCAGTAGTTCATCTTCTGGAGTGTGTTACTAAATAAATAATCCTAAATACTGAAAAATTGTTGCATACCATGATATGTGGCATTACCAATAACTGTGAAAAATTAAAAACAACCTAAATATGCGGCACTACGGTCATGGGGTAATAAATGACAGGATAAATAATTTATTCACTGATTTATTCAACAAATACCCACTGATTGCCTGCACTGAACCAGGCGTTGCTTCAGAGCTGAGGAAATAGCAGTGAACAAAATCTCTTCCTCAAATGAATTTTTAAAAGAGGGTTTGCATAACATGGGAAATGTTGATTTTAAACATGTTAGGTATAAAAAGAATATTCAATGATGTGCATGTTGACCTCCGCTGTGTGGCAAATAAACAGAAAAAAGCTGGAAAGGAAGTGCGTGAAAATATTAACAGCTATCTTACAGTTGGATTGTAAATGAATTTTTCTTTATATTTTCTGCTATGTCCCAATTTTTTACAATAAAAATATATTGCTTTTTAAGTTAGAAAAATAAACATAAAACTCAGTTGTCATTATCTATTACAAGTGTGTAGTATTCTCTTTAAATAGGAAAATAGGAACTTATGTTCAAGTAATGATGGGAATTTAATAGATAAAACTACCAGAATTTGTGATTTTATAGAGCTCCTAAAACATCTTTAGTTTTTACTGATATGTTTAAAAGCCTTTAGGATGCTTTCAGTAAAACACTTATGTAGTAAATGGTAATTTTGTATTGAACAAATAAAAACTTACATTTAACAGATCAAAAAGTCTAACAGTATGTCATTTTGATTAGGTAAATGCAAATTTAACAACCTAGTAATTCTTTAGTCTTCTTATTTTGCATGCCATAAAGAATATAATAATATAATTAAAATTCTGAAAATGGCTATTTAGGGTAATGGTGTGTTTTTTTCCTTTTCCCCTTTTACAGTAGGATGAGGGAATTTAAATTTCCACTCAAGCATTATTTCCTATAGCGAAGGATCCCACTACTGTGATTCTAAGTAAATTTTAATTATGTTCCATACTTAATAGAAATTTATTTTGTGTAATTGGTTTGTGTTTTGAAACATTTTAGATAGATTCCCTTATGTTTTGGAATTGTTTTTATACTTTGTGTTTGGAAATTGGTTTTAATTAAAAATCAAGGTATTTAAAATTTAATTTAAAATTACAAAAGTGTTTCATAGCGGCTTAAAATGTTGAACATAGGTCAGGTAATTCTGTATTTTGGTAGTATGAGGATTTACTATATCCTGTATAAAATATTCTCTAAGATTTAAAATTTAGGGCTTAAAATTTTAAAAGTTAGCATGCAATTCAGTCATGTTAGAATTAATAGTAAGCAAAAAGCCTAGCTAGAGCACAGAAAATAATGTCAAGAATATTGGGTAGAACCCTTGAAAATTGGATACTGTCAGAATTGCTGTTTCACAGGAGCCTCTGTCACGGAAATCCTCTGATTTTCCTAAGGTCAAATGTCAGGGGCAGGAGAGAGCTGAGGATGGAGCTCCAGTCTCCACAGCTACTGTTCTCTGCACTATACACCACACTTGTTTCTGGGCCTTTCCGGAGGTGGCGTTTTCGTCTTTGACTTTGAGACTGACTGAACTCAGTTGGGAAATGGAGGTCAACTGAAGACACCTCAGTGGTCGTTCCCCTTCCAGGAGTCCATCTATTCAGGCCTGGCCAGGGTCAGTACAGCCTCTCCCTCTAATCGATGCGGGTCTGCTCGCCGCCTTGGCTGTGGCCGGAGTGCCAACAGCCCCAACACCGTCACCAGCATTTGACTGGCGTTGGGTGATGCTGGACAGCCAGCGGGAGGTTTAGCTCATGCGAGCCCAGCCTCCAAACAGAGTGGTCTGGACTGCCCCACTGCCACTACAGGCGTCATTTTGCTGTCTTTTCTTAACGTAGCTACAGCTGGGAGCTGAAACTTGAGACAAATTCCTTAGTGTGCCAGAATTCCGTTAGATCCCACATTGGCTTACTCAGATTTTACTCCAGGGTAGTATCTGCCCTCCTAGACCCAGAGAGTGTGCAGGCGACTCCCTTTCCCTTCAGGGAATTAAAATAAAAGGACACTGTGTCCATAATGGCCCTTCCAGGAAAGCTGTATCCAGTAACAGACATACTTTGGGGTTGGAAGAGCAACACAGCAGAAATTTTTTCTAAGTAGTGTACTATTTCCTCTTAACTTATGTGGGCTCTTAAGCAGTAGAGTGATGATTTTTCTGCTTCCTTAAAACCATGCAAAAGATGATGTATAGGATCTCTTTCTGTTGCTCTGTCTTCTCTTTCCTTCCCCATTCTTCTTTTTGCCTCCGTCGTCCCTCCCTTGCTCTCCTTCGAAACAAAATTACCAGTATTTTGCTTCTAATTAGTTTCAGGGAAAAAAATCTGAGAATGAAATGGCCCACTCTTCCCAGTGTAGTTAGACATATCTTGATTTCCCCCCATAAATGGCATAATTTTAAATCCCACCTCTGCTGTGTTCATGTTCTCCATCGGCAGAGCTGACTGCTTTCATTCAAATCCTGACTGCTGTTTATTAGCCGTACGACCTTAGGCAAGTCTTACTAATGCCTCTGTGCCTCAGTTTGCCAGTGGTTAAAATGGAGAGATAATCACCACACCTTCCTCATCTGGTTATTATATGAGGATTAAATGGACTAATATATGTAAAACTTAGTGCACAGTGAGTACTCAGAAAGAATTATTCTGCTCCTGGTCAACTCAGTGTTTCCTTTGAGATGAGTACAACACAGACAAGCTTTTAAAAATGTCTTTAGAGCACAGATTTTGTTGTAGAAGTTTCTGATTTTTTTTCATAGAACAGTAAAACTCTGGATTAGATCGTGTTTCAATTCTAAAACAGAAACATTGTGACAGTCACTGGAGAATTAGATATAACTGGTGCCTGCGTGAACACAGCAGAAGGAGGTGAAGAGCGACTGTGATACATAACACATCCTGGGAGTCGGCGGGAGTTTTACAGTAATTATGGTTGTGACAACAGTTGTGCTGGATCTTCACAGTAGCTTTTTCATTTCGAAGGTTTTTCAAGGGAAATGTACAGCCGCTTCAAAAAATCTGTATCAAAAATTAATCACTTTAATGTCCTATAGGAGGTGTGTGTGCAGCAAGAAAGTGGTTGAGTGGTTTCCCCAGAAAATAATACCGTGTTGATAAATGGTAAAGCCAAGCAGCTTAATTTCTTATTTATTTCTTCAGTATTTACAAATCCTCGTTCTCTCAAGACTGGAACAATTTTGCATGTGTAATCTGAGGGAAAAACATTCTTTGGATTAAATCCCTTAACAGAATGTAACTAGGTTGCTTTCTGCAAAGATATTATTTAACTAGTGGAAGAAATGCCCCAGTACCACACCCGCCTGCCCCCCTAGGAAGAGACTGATGGATGTAGCTCCTAGGGGAAACTGGAAGCACCATTAGCTTTCTCTAAGCATTAGTGTGTTTTTCCAGCTCTTCTAGAGTTGAACATTCAGAATTCATAGTCAAATATCTTAAGGTTAAAACTCATCCCTCTATTATCAAATGTTCTCTCCGGGTCAGTGTTAACCTGTGGGTGCAGTGGGCCTCAAGATAAGTTGTTTCAATTCAGCAGTTGAGAAATGCCTTTGAGTTCCCTTCAAATAGCTTCTTTATCTACTTACTGTTTGAGATTCCACATTAGAAATTCTCCTCTTTTTTTAAACTTCAAGTTTCCTATCTTCTGCAAATGCAAACAACACAGGCATAACTAAGTAATAACTTGCTCAGCCTTACAGTAACATGTTAATGAGTTAATAAACTGTTTTCTGGATTATGGGGTTTCTGTTTGGCCTTAAATAGTACTGAGTACAGAGAAAGCATCATGATTTTTGGTTGTTGGGAGAAGGAGTGGGAATGTAAGAAGGTGTCACCCCAACTGTGAAAATGGGGGTACATAAAAGAAAAGCTGGGTGTCTGCTTTTCTCTCTTGCTCTCAGCTAAGCCTTCTTTTTTGATCTTTGAGAAATCAACAGCATAAAAACCCTCTCACTTATGCCTCAGCGCTTTTAGTTGTATCTTTAATAGGGGCTGATATAGTTTGCTTTCGATTAAGAGCTTGGGGTCACTTTCCTATTCTCTGAAAAGAAAGAAGATTTTGGGGACTGAACAGTTATAGTTTTAGTGAAAGTGGGAATATTTTTGGATTCTCCCCAAGTTCTCATAGCAGAGTTTAGGCTTCTTCCAGAGTTTAATCATTCCTCCTATTAACAGGCTCCAGAAGATAAGTCTGTGTGATAAAGATGAATACTTTAATTCATGGCCCTTAAGAGGGTGAAAAGCAAAGCAAGAGTGTATGCCATGTCAGTTTCAACGACGAGATAGGACACAAGGGCTCCCTTGGCCTCCCTCTCTGCTGCAGTCACTGGCCCCTGCAGAGCCAGCTTTGGCCTCTGTCAGTGAACAGCTCACACCTGCTAGCCTTTGTCTACCCACTGTAGCCAAGCCATTTAAAGTCGAGACAGCAGGCAGATGGCACTGCCTTGGAATTCTTTGTCATTCCAAATTGTGCTGTCATTGTGGACAAGTCCATTTGTTCTATGTGAGGCTCTTCTCTCTACCTGTTTCCTTGCAACTTGCCCCAAAGATACATTCTGCTCCTGTCCAGATAGGTCCCCTGGGCACTGACCCTTTCCTTCTCACTCATGCTTAGAGTCTGACCCTTTCTGTTTTCCTCTATCCCAGCCCCTGACTTTAGTCTAACTCACAACTCATAGGCATTGTACACCCCTGCCCCCTGCCCATCAGAACTGTCCCTTCAGTCTTCAAGCCATCCTAATCGGTCTCACCCGGAACCTGGCCTCAGGCCTGGCCTTCTGACCATGTGCATCCTGGCCCTCTTGCTGACTTCGTGTTTCTGATGATTAAAGAAGATGTTTAAAGCCAAATACCAGGTAGGAGACTGGAAATTTAGGATGCACCAGCTATGAGATATGAACAAGGAAAGAAATAAAATGCTTGGCAGAGAAATAAAGGTATTTATATCCTGTGAGTTGAAATAGAATAAAATTACAAGATTTTGGGATATCTTTTGACCCTCTGCTAAAGAAAAATATGAAAAGAGATTGTGAAAAATTCCATACTTCAAAGGCATGAAGCCGATTTATTACCTTTCATAGAAAAAGAGGTTTCATTTTATGATAGTTTTATGAGCAAAACCCAGGTCTTCGAAGCATATGCCTACTAACTCAGCAGGCAATAAATGTGTAATCATGTTGTTAACATTACTGTAGGTTTGCTTGAAAGATGCAAGCATTGTATTTGCCGTTGAGGAGCTGATAGTGTAACAAATACAGCAGTGAGAACATATAAGACAATTAATTTATTAATTGCCGGTCTTCTTTCGTTGTATCTTTTCTTCCTTAAAATTTCTAATAAAAAGACAGAAATATTAAAATTATTAAATATGTTTGCAATACCGAGGAATGGGGAAGTGACATTTTGATGCCGAGATATTCTTATATGCTTGGTAAATAACCTTGGGACATCTACGGAGATGTCTGGTTTTGTTGAGGATCATCTGGTCCTCTTTTTGTTTGAAGAAGTTTGAGGAAATTATGTTTTTTTACCTATCTCTTTTGCACTTGAAATTAGAGGACGACCAGTAGATTTGGTTTAATGGTGTAATGATGATGATTATAATAGTAACTGTATTGGTCAGGGTTCTCTGTATATATGGGGAGAGGGGGAGAGAAGAAGGGTAGGGAGGGAGGGAGATGGAGATTGAGAGTGAGAGAGAGAGAGAGAGAGAGAGAGAGAGAGAGAGAGAGAGAGAGAGAGAGATTGGCCTCCACATGATTGTGGAGGCTTGGCGGGTCCAAAATTTGATGGTGTAGGCCAGCAGGCTGATGGCTCAGGGAGGAGCTGCAATTCTATCCAAAGGCAGTCTGCTGGCAGAATTTCCTCTTGCTTGGGGGAAGTCAGTCTTTATTCTGTTCAGTCCTTCAGCTGATTGGATGAGGCCCACTCACATTATGGAGGGTAATCTGCTTTACTCAGAGTTTACTTAAATGTTTCTTAGCCAGAAAACAGGTTCATAGAAACATCTGGAATAATGTTTGGCCAAATGTCTGGGTGCTGTGGCCTAGACAAGTTGACACATAAAATTAACTATCACAGTAACTAAACTCTTTTGAGCATATTCTGAGCACCAGGGCCTGTGTTAATTTCTTTTCAAATATCTCATTTAGTTCTCTTTTTAACTCTGTCAGTTGGGCATCTTCTTTGCTCCATTGTCACCACTGAGCAAATCTAGGGTGAAGTGGGTAAGTTACCTGCTGAAGGTCATAAAGGAAGGAAGTGGTTGTGCTGGAATTCCTATTTCTACCTTTGTATTTAAACGTGAAAACGACAGATACACTGTGAACTCTCTGGGGTCCCATGAATGGACATCTAAGTTGAGTTCCAGAGAACTCTCTGTGAGTACATTATTTATTCATTTACTGAGATTGTGACCCATTTCCATGATATGATCACAATAAGATTTATGTCTTTGTGGGAAGGATTTCAGGACAAGGCTCAGAAAGACCATTTGAAAATGTTATTGACAGAGTAAGTAATATATGGTTAAAAGAATACATTTTGTGTCTGAGGTTGTATTGAGTCAAAGATTATTTTGACTTGCTGAATAGGGACCGGCCACATACTACTGGAGCTCAGCACAACTTTCTGGGGAGGGGTGGTGTGCGGGATAGAATCTACATGGGCGCTAATTAACCTGCAGTTACCTGGAATGTGCCTGAAAACCAGAGAGGATGTGAAAAAGGCCCATTGATGCCACAGAAGTCATGGACTGTGGCATAGGCCTCGAGTCAGCCTATTTGCTCTCACCTGAAACATTGATTTCTAAGGTTACAGCGGTGTGAGAAGTTGTCAACTAGAAGGGGCGAGAGGAGACAGGCTTCTCAGTGGGCAAACAGCTTGAAAATAGTAAGAAATAATAGCTGGTTGGCTAAACTGGGAGAAGAGATAAGCTTAATAAAGCAAACACAAGCCTAAAATATACCACAGCCAGGGTCCATGTAGCATACATTAAAACATCCTTGCATACCAAAGATCATTGGACACTATATAATGATGTTCATTCATAATGATTCCCAGGGCTCACTAAGAATCAAGTTTTGAGCATTCTAGTTTAGAAGGCCTAGAGGTGTGTAGTATATTCTAGAAGGGGCCTTGGAAAATTGATAAGATGTTTTTAGTGCTTAAAGTAATAAGCCTTCAGTGATCGAGAAGTGACTTTCTCCATAGTGTTTCATGCTCCTAAGGTTCGCCATGCAGGTATCTTTAGGAAACAATGATCATTACTATGACACTCTTCCACAGTCCTCCTACTGGTACAGAATCAGTGTTGCAGCGTTTTTTGGAAATGGAGCCGTTGGCCTTAATTGGCTTTGGACTAGCACCCATGTTGACTGTAGTTTAAATAGATTGAGAGAGCCCAGCTGTGCAGAATCACTTCCAACGTTAAAGCTCAAATTCCTTCTGACTCTGCAGCTAACCCGACTGCCTTTTATCCTGTCTGAAACAAATTTATTTTCATTTTATATGCTTATAACGGAAGAGTCACTATTTAGAATTTATTTATTGCCCACGTCTGGTAGAACGTGGCATGTAAAAAAGATCCAGGGTCTGTTTCCTTTTATGTAAACATGTTGTTCAGATGTCTGAGAATAAGCCTGGTGTTTAAGCAGCCACTGAATTCCAGTGGTGCATTTATCAGTTATGCTTTTGGGGAACTTCCCAGAGAGTTAAAAATACAACATTCCACCTGACCCAAATGTAAGTCTTGTCTAACTCCTGATTTTCAGTAAGGATGTTTATAACTAAGTTTTCAGGACCTCTTTTTCACTCAAAATTGTTTCAGGAATAAGTGCTAAGAGCTTATGTGTGTGCGTGTGGTTTGTGACTTTTTCCTGTTACATGTTTACAGCAATTGGGGCATGCGTTTGGTCCTGTGGCTGTGGTGCGTTTTAAGGCCTTGCCTGGGACTTCAGAACATGTGTAGTATTGATTCATAGTGAGTGTATTAAAGTATTGATTGATCATATTTTTAAATGTCAATAGTGGATCATCTAAGGCAAAATGTGTATTTGCGGCAACTGAATTAATTCTGAGGAGGAAAATGACCTTTTGATTTGTACAGAATTTCTGCCTTTGCTAAAATAGAACAGGCTGATACCTGTGTCAGTTTCTTACTCAAACCTTCCCTTTTACAACCATATTTTCAGATGCCTTGGTTGAGAAAACACACTGTATAAGTTTATATGAATGTATCTATCATCGTTTTTCAAAAAGGTCTTTGGGGTAGATGTTATGAAAGAAAGTTCTACTGGTTTGTTGTCTCAAAAATACTGAAGGAGTTCTCTGAAGCTTTTTATATTAATGTGTGTTGTGAAACTCGAAGGAGACAATTTTGTTTTAGTTTAATAGTTAAGGATGTTTATTCCAAGCCACAGACACCAATTGGAATTACATTTAAGAGGGAGATGATGTATTATAAGGATGCAGAGACATCTCATGAAATGTGAAGGTGAGAACAGAGCTAGGTCGCAAGGAA
This sequence comes from Trachops cirrhosus, assembly GCA_028533065.1. Taxonomy (NCBI): domain Eukaryota; kingdom Metazoa; phylum Chordata; class Mammalia; order Chiroptera; family Phyllostomidae; genus Trachops; species Trachops cirrhosus. The sequence goes on along the minus strand of CM052539.1, from coordinate 56,378,379 downwards.
GGTTTGAGGAAACTTTCAGGATCCTCCTCCAGGTCCTCACTTCTGCTTCTCTTGGTGCCTCTGCTCAGTTTCTCCTTGGAAGCCCTTCTGCTTTGAATACCAATATAGGAAGCTTTTAAAAGTCATTGATTAGTCAGACAGTGGTTATAGATACAAGATGGCCAATGGGAATTGTATTGATGAGTTTATGTTTGTCATCAGATTGAATATTTAAAGTGGATAAACAGCTTTTACCAATTTCAGTCTATTTCAAGAAGGTGCATAATTTAAAGTAGCTTCAGTCATACTGAATCTTCCTCTGTTGAAAAGTTATTTAAAGAAAGAACATGTGAAGCTGTAGGAGACCTAATATTTAGCAATCTAGATCAAATATGCTACAGTCTAGGTTAATGTCCCAGTGATAGACTGAAATATAATATAAGAGAAAATTCATAACTTTAACATTTTTCTTGAGAACAAAAGGTTGAGTAAACTTTTCTGGTCATGGCCCATGAAAAATCCAATTATACTTTAATGATTTAGGAACTAGATGTAGTCTTTTGCAGGTAAAAAAATGATATTTAATTTAGCTGTTTTTGTTTGAAGTGTAACTAATTTTCTTTGTCTGCTTTTGCTTCATAGAAGAATATTATAAGTCCTCTTTGTCAAAATGCTGTAAAGTTCCATTAATTAGGAATCCAAGGACTTAAGTAATTATATTTTATTTCTATAACAATACATAGAGAGAATCAATATTTGTAATAATGTCCTGCAGGCACTCTAAGAATTGGCTTCTGAATTTCCAAAAAAGATTACATTATGTTGATATGGCATCAGTATTAGAGTATTTTGTTCTTATTCTTACAGCATTGGTACATTATTCAACAATACACTCATATTCCTCAAACCTCACTGGCTTATACACTTGTTAAAGATTCTGCAGGGTTTTCATGCTTCCAGAAATATAATGCTTATTTCTTGTGCTCGTATCTTTGGATTCATATTCTTGTAAAGTTTGGAAGAAGTGTAGGGGCAGGAGTGGGTGGGTAGACCTCTCGGAAACCTCGTCAAGAAGTCAAGGCTTTGGGACTTGAAGTGATAGGTACACAAAGTCTCGGCATGCCCTGGGTTGGAAGGGTTAGTAATTTGGAGCTACACGAGGGAGGATTCTAGAAGCCAGCAGTTTATGAAAGAGACTTAATTACGATGCACAACTGAGAGTGCTGTGAAGGGACAGAAGTGCTGACGTCTTTATTCTCTATTATGATTGTATTCATTTAGTGGAATATGAGATGAGTAGGAAAGAACGCTAATATATTCCTCTGATGGTTATGGTCACGGGCAAAAAGAGTATAATGAAGTGCAAACTTGGCTACCAAGGGTTTTGTCCGAGTCCAGGCTAATTAATTATAAGCCTTCGGACAAGTCACTTTGCCAATCCAGGTCCAGTGGTGAAAAGATGAGGCTGAACTCGATACCATCCAGCTTGAAATAGTAAATGATTTTATGAAAATTGTAGATGAAGAGAAGTCGTTTACACCAAGTCTCCTCAGTGTATGTTGCAATTCATTTTTATCCATTTATTTATTCAGGAGTATTTTTTTGAGAATCTAGCATTGTGGAGAGACTGAGTACTCTTCTAGTGTTGAGGATGTAACATTATCCCTGCTCTCTTAGAACTTCCGTTGGGAAGGGAGGCACAACAGGCACAAGTTCAAAAACCTGTTTGTACATTTGATATGTCAGGGTGAGAGCAGTGCGCTATTTTAAATGATGGGGCGGTTAGGGAGATTACTTCCAGTCTCCAAGCCGAAGCCAGTGCATATGCTCTCTTCAGTTTTTATGATATTTTTGATGTCCCGTTGTCAGCCTCTTGTCAATGCTAACCTCTCCACCCACGGGATCCCGTTTTCCAGCAAACACACCACCAGCACTTATTTAAATGCCTAATCATTGGCAGAAATGCAGCTGTGTTCATCATTGTCGATTCTGATTTGTATGATGTTCCTATCCAAACATACCTCGGGGTACATTTGCACATCTAATTACAACATTAAAACTAATAATAGCTTAATAAAATACTACTCAGACAAATGTCTAAGCAAACAGCTGGCTGTTTCATTGTATCCTGGAGGACAGGCGGATTCAGACTTTGTTCTCTAACTCAAGGGCCTGAATTCTAAAGCGCAAACGCTCCTCCATGAACACCCTACTGAGGGAAGGCTTAGGCAGGAAGTATCTGTTCAAAGGGATGTCCTTAGATAAAACAGCCTGCATGAAACCAGAGCTGCATAGAACTACAAGGGGGAGAAAAAGCACTTTTCTTTCATATTACCCAGAGGACGATTGCAACTACATTAAAATTAGACCAAAATACAACAGAATATTGGTACAAGGTGTTATTAAAGTATGCACATTTCTGTAGAACCCAGAAAGTTAATATTAAAATTTCTGAGGCAAGAGCCCTGGCTGGTGTGGCTCAGTGGATTGGGTGCAGGCCTGCAAACCGAAGGGTTGCTGGTTCCATTCCTGGTCAGGGCACATGCCTGGGTTTCAGCCAGGTCCCCTGTGGGGGTGGCGTGTGAGACTCAACCACACATTGACATTTCTCTTCCTTTCTCCTTCTCTTCTCCTCTCTCAAAAAGTAAATAAATAAAATCTTAAAAAAAATTTCTGAGTAAAGAAGCTCTAAGGGGTAACTTTCTAGTGTTTTTCAGATATCTGAAGGAGTCATGCTGTATCTCATGGAAACAATGGCAAGCTCTATTTTCCACGAATGATTGAGTTTATGCTTCTATTGAGAGAGAAGAGATTTGGTAAAATTGGTTTGATCTTATTGGCACAGTAAGCCTTCCTATTAGCCAAACCAGGAAAGATGGAATATTTAGGAAATAGAAATTGGTCCTTCCTTCAGGGTAGGGTTTAGTGCAGGCAGCAGGCTGTGACCCTAATCCACTTAAGTAGTAGGGGCTTCTTCCTCTGGTGCAGTGTCCTCTGGCAGGTTTTGTTTGCCCAGGTGGATTGAAGCTAATGATTAAACTCTTTCTTTTTCTGGTTCTTGAAACATTGACTGAAAAATGTAGATATGTAGGAAAACTTACTGATTATAAGAGTTGTTCCTTATTGGAATGTATCGTTGAGAGAGGTCTTATAATACAGGGTCTGGCAGAAGTAACGCCTGCCAGAGTGTGGTTGCTAGGGTCATAATATGAGTGTAATAATTTATAGTTTTAATTTGAATATTTCACCTAAAATGTCATGTAGTGTGCTTGAGTGTGATATTGTTATGTTACAGAGTAACATGCATATGATTTTGTAATAAAAGATTTTGTAATTAAAAAGGGGCATTATTTGTGCCAGACCCTGTAGTTCCTTGAAGCTTTTAAATAACAATTTAAATTTTCACAAGCCTTAATTGATTAGGCATAATATTCCTGAGAGGTAAGAATGGCTTAAAATAAATCTCCAGGTTACTCCTTAACCTTTTGATTCTGTTATGTTTATCCTTTCCCGATTCAGCAAACATTTAGGATCACAGGAGCACTGTGCTCTGTATTTTCATACATATTGATTTATTGGGAGTAATTCTCACGAAGAATGTGCAAAATAGATATCACTGTTTCTGTTGTAGATATGAAGAAACCAATGGTATAAGAGGTGATGTTACTCATGAAAATTACACAGGGAGGAAGGGGTGGGAAGAGGGCTTGGAAGCAGAACTCTGAACTTGAATTCTCGCTTAGACTTCCATTCATGAGCTCCAGGATGTCAGGCCGATTTCTAGTCCTGTTTCTAGTTTCCTGACTCTAGTTTCTTTATTTGTAGAGTGAGGGATTGGAATGAGATGTGGAGTAAGTTTCTCTCCCACCTCTGCCACATATGACTCACTGGAAACTTGAAAGAGATCAGTATTTAGGGTTCTTGTGCACACTGTGAGAACACCTTGTGTCGGGTATAGCGATATATGTTATGTCATAATATAGGTATTATTTCTGGGTTGGGAATTTTGAGTGTGGAAGACATCTCTGTATGACCTAATGATCGATTGCACTAAGCTAGTGAAATGGAATCATACAGCCATTTCTTGATTTTTCCATCTTTTTTTATAACTACTTTTTAAAAAATCCTAGATCTCCTATCATGAATTTCCTTTGAAATTTACTTAGTTTATGGCTGATTTGAATCTTGCTATATCTGCTTATAGCTATGAATGACTAGGGGGGAAGAAAAGAGAATATTTCTGTATTCTTCTTGAAAAGTGATTTCTCATCCTAGGGAAAGCTGTCTGTATCTGAACCGTCCAACACAGTAGTCACTAGCCACGTGTGGCTGTGAAGTAAATGGGATGTGAATAGTCTGAATGACTTTGTGTTATACATATAAAATACACACTGGATTTCAAAACCTGTTAGTAAGAAAAAAAGAACAGTAAATATTTCATTAATAACTTTATTATATTGATTACTTATTGAAATGATAATATTTTGAATATGTTGGCTTAGAGAAAATATGTTACTAATAATTTAATGTTTCTTTTTATTTTTAAATGTGGCTTCTAGGATATTTAAAATTATACTTGTAGCTTGTATTTGTAACTTTAATTATATTTCTGTCTGATAGTCCTGGTTGAGATACGATAGACCCTTCTCCCACTCTCCAGAAAGAATGATCTGGTCCAAAGTGTCAGTAGTGCTGAGGTTAAGAGTTCCTGGTATAGACGTTTCAGAAAGGAGAAGTAGAGAAAAAACATTGGGAACTAAAACTGCTTTTAGATTAATTTTATTTGAAATATTAGAGTGCATGAGTATTTAGCAACATTAAAGGAGGACTATTATTATAGGAAAGAATAAGGAATTGTATGTGGTTGTGGTATAAATGTAAAAGCAACTGGTTTTGTTATTTCAACAAATATTTACTGAGGGAAGAATAAATACATACATACAAGCGAATACAAAGATTGAGTTTGGTTTGTAGGCAAGGCTTCTACATGGAAAATAAAGGTATAAAATAGACTCCTGCCTTTAAAACGCCTACTGGCTAGTAGGGGCCGGTGTGAGAAGTGGTTTGTCCTTCTAAGGGAGCCTTTGATGTCGGAAAAGAGATGGTGGGGAAAACAACAACAACAAACTATGGATTTCAAGGTGGAAATAAGCCATGTTTGGTTGGGGGAAATCAGGTACAGCTTCATGAGAGGACCCTACTTAAAATATGCCACCATTGGGCAGGATAACAACCCATGGAGGTGGCGGAAAGGTGTACACAGCAGAGGGAACAGCATGGCCCAAGGCGATGAGGAAGGAAAATATGGGGTGTGTTTGAGGAATAGTTAATAGTCAAGTGGGCTTAGAATCCCAGTGGGAAGCAGTTGAAAATGAGACTAAAATATGAAAGCCCCACACAAAAGAATAGCAAACAAAAATAAAGAAAACAGAGGTCATTTACAATAGATTGGTTAGGTGAAAAAAAGGAGAGATGAGAGAGGAAAATACAGGCAAAATGCAAAGGACTAGGCACTTGACTGGAAATATAGGTAAAGGAGAGGAAGGGATCAGAGATGATCCTGGGGCTTTAAGCTTGGGTACCTGAGACCGTTAATTAGCATGGAGGGCAGGAAGATGGATTGGTTCAGCAAGAATGGCAGGACTGTGAGTTCAGGATTGCCTTGTTGAATGTGAGGTAACAGTAAATTATCTAGATGGTAGAGAGGTCAAGGAAACCCCTGGGAATCAGATGTGGAGTCCTTGAGAGTAATGAGGACTAGAACTAGAGATTTTGGAATCATCTCTACAAAATTAACGTGCAAGTTTAGGGAATGAATAAGCTTACTGGAGGTCCAGTGAGAAGGCTAGCCATGCCCTTTCGGTGTGACTGTGTTTGGGTGATGACATAAAGAAGTCAGTAAAGGAAAAAAAGATGTAGCAGAAGATTTTCTGTAATTGAGCCTCATAAAAGTTGAGAGGTTTCCAGTGGGAACATGCAGTGTTGAACAGTACTGACAGAGTGGAGGGTGAAGCTGCAACAACGTTTAGGACTTGGGTTTCCCCTGGGAAGGCTGTGGGCAGCCTTCTAGTGAGGGGTGGAAGGCGGATGGTGGGGAGCAAAGAGGAGGGTGGACCAACGGTGTCTGGGGTCACAGCCGGTCCCAGGGCCTCTGTGGGGGAAACAGGCACATGCTCGTGTTGTGGCATTTTTTTCTCTTGGGTCACTCATTCCCTCAACAGATCTTTACTAAGCAAGTATTTATTAATTATTTTACCTAGTGTGGGATGGGTAATTAGAGGCATATAAAGAAACTAAGGTATTATCTCTGTCACCTCCACCTCTGGACTCAAGAAAACAGAGCTAGCGAGGCCATTAATGGGAAAAAAAGAGCAGAAGGAAACTTTTTAGTAATTAGGTTCCTAAATCCTAGAACCTTTGTAGTTGTCTGTATTTCTTTTCTAACAAAGCTCAGAAAGTTTTTAGAGTTGACATTCTGAACAAGGAACCGTGTCTAACCCATCTTACCGTTATGCTTCTTGGGCTAAAGAGAAAGACTACTTCTGGTTTAAAAAAAATTGAATAGAAATTATCAATGGGGGAGTGTTAAAAATTAAATAAATAAACTCACTCTAGCACCAATCACTTTTTCATAGTTAGGAGTAATTTTAACTTTTAATTTTATCTGCTGCTTTCAGAAGGTTTGGTGAAAATGGAGACCTAACTGCCTCATTTTGTTACTTATTACTGAAGGGATATGGGAAATAGCGGAACAGATATTTATGAACCCAAGAGAGAAAAATAGTACTTTAGAAGTACAGGTCCAAATTGGAAACTTTTTGCCATTTGAGTATAAAAAATATGATAAATAGCTAGTTTTGTTTTTTTCTATAGGTACCACATTACCCGAGTTACGGTCCCATGAAGAGATGGGTGTTCCTCCGTGTGTGCTGGGCGGGGGGTGTGTTTATAGGTCGCCTTGAGGTTTGCATCCCTGTGCATGTTGTTATTCACGACAGCTTTGACTTCCCTACAACAATATTATTTTCTGGTGTCTCAAGGAAAGTTTGTAGTCAGATTCTAGACTGATTTTGATTTTTTCTATATATTGTTACTGGAAACAAGAAAAGCGTGCAAGCAATTCACATTTGAAGAACTTCAATGTTTTAAAATACAAAAGTACAGAAAAACACAAAAATAAAAACATGGTTGCCAGAAATTGCCAGCAATATAGTCAAAGTTTCGGTAAGCATGACTGGCATATGTCAGCTCCTGCTTTAAAAAAGGGACTTTTGTTTTAAAAATAGATGGAAAAAGTCAAAGCAATGTTATATGGTTGCCAGAATTTTGACGTGGTAATCAAAATATATCAGTTTTACTTTCAGATTTGCCAAAGGTTTATTTTCTGACCTTGATTAAATTTTCTGTAAACCTAGTAAACATGTAAGCCCAAGATTCCATGTTAATACAATGAGAATACCAATGAATCTCATTATGTTTCCCAGTAATTAAGGCTGTATCATAGGTACTCCAATAAATGACAGTGGTAAAAATATTGAGAAATTCTCTAACCAGTGTTTTCCACAAGTGGTATATTGACTAATTTAAAAGTTCATTGGTAAAGCACTGGTCCTGTAAGATGAAATCCTGTGTTTACCGCGAGTGCGGTAAACAGGTCCTGGGGGAATTCTTCAGAGCGCCCCCTGCTGTCTGCTGGGGGACATGCTACTCCTCACATTGAAATCATGGTGTGGAGGAGAGAGAGGGAAGGAGCTAGAACATTTCATCTTATTAGTAAAAAATATCGAAGCAGTGGAAACTATTGACTAAAAAGTTTTTAAAATTACTCATAATTGCCTGTTTGCCACACTAAGCTGTATTCTGCATTATAGTAGATAATAGGGGTATGGGAGATGTTTCCTTTTTTAGCAATCTTTTCACAACAATTTCTACTTATATGGATGCTGAAAATTGCTGATATAATTACAACTATCCATAATGTGCTTGTGAAGAGGTTACTAAAAATACACCTGTTTAAACGTGGCTCTGTTCAGATGTGGTTTTTTGATTTGAATGTTCAGTTTTCAGAACGCGATATTTGAAACCTCGGGGTTTGGAGGTTGGTGGAAGCAGAGCCCCCAGTACTCCCCAAATTCCTAGTGGGATGGCTGATGGGCTACAGAAATAGGGGAAATCAGCATTAACAGGAGAAACCAGCAAAGAATATAGTCCCTGTGGCAGAAGGTGATGGGGGTTTTTGTTGCTACTTCCTCAGATGATCCAGATTGAAGGATGTCCTAGAGACCCTTCCCCTCAGGGCCAGACAGTGACCTGGTGACCTGCGTGATGCAGTGTTAGAAAGTCGGGGCAGGTTGAAGGGTGGCCGGTGAACATGTGATCATGGCATATTGAGATTTAAGTTGCTCTGTGTGTCTTCCTGCATCTGTCTTGCCCTCTTCTGATTCTTTCTCCTCACTAGACTTCCATGGTCCCTTTAAGGGGCAGGTCTACCATGTGATCTCTGCCTAAATGTTTGAGGTTTTTAAAAAATGTTATTTATTTATTTTTAGACAGAGGGGAAGGGAAGGAGAAAGAGAGAGAGAGAGAGAAACATCAATGTGTGGTTGCCTCTTGTGTGCCCCCTACTGGGTACCTGGCCTGCAACCCAGGCATGTGCCCTGACTGGGAATTGAACCAGTGACCCTTTGGTTTGCAGGCCACACTCAATCCACTGAGCTATACCAGCCAGGGCTGTTAGAGGGGTTTTGACTGTTTTTATATCAAGGCAGACATCCAGAACATGAACCTCTCCTGCCTTCTAGCCCTATGTCCATGATGGCTTCTCTGTTGCAGCCATACAGACCTCATGGGCACCACTGTCCTTGGGGCTTTGCACTGGCCTTGAAATAGTTCCACTGCCTGAGCAGCTTCTTAATTCCTGAAGGATCATTGGAGACCTATGCTGTTACAGCAGTCTGTGATTCTAATTGTACAGCCATTTTAATGATTACTTACTTGGTATTTATCTCTTGTATTAGACTTTGAGTGCCAGAGGGCAGGATGGTATCTGGTGCTGTACCATATTGTGTCCCTAGCATTCAGCACAGTACTTGGCACATATTACTCAATAACTATTTATGGAATGAATGGATAGATGCATTGGTAGTCCCAGCATTTGTAATTCAACAGCTACCTAGGGTACCCTTGACCTTTGCTTCCTACATAGTTGACTAGCACAAGCAAAGCACCAGGCTTGGTGGTGGAAAAGCTCTTCAGGTTCCTCTTGGTGTGGCTGCCACATCAGACAGAGGTTTTGGAAAATGGGTCATTTTCCAAGGAACAGGATCCACATGGGAGGTTCAGAGATGCTCATTCTGGTTCCTTTACTGTCCCCATGGGCTGCTGGCTGTGGTTACTGATAAACCACTGTCCTCCTCCTTCTCTTCCCCTATGCTAGACCATTTTCTCTTCAGTCCAGATAGGGATGTGTGTCTAAGAAAGATTTGGAATCCACAGCAAATTCTGCCAGAAAGCAATTCAACTCAAGAGATTATTTTATTGGAAAATAAGACTCTCTCATGGATTCTATTCAGAGATTCTGTTATTCCAGAGAAAGGGATCTGCATTTTCCTAAGGGTTCAGAGGAATTGTTTTCTGTAACGGATTGTTCATAAGATAAGAGATGATCTTAGAAAATGTGTTTCACTGCTTTCAACAACACTTGAGGGAATGTTGTATGTGTGAAACTATAGCCAGCTAAGAAGGTCATCAGAAAAAGGAAGAAGAGGAAAAATTACACGGAGTTGAAAAATGTGAAAGCCAACCTGTGTAGATAGAAATAATGACAAGAGCTGGCATGTACTGAGCACTTACTAGGGGCCAGGCGTTGGTCTAAAGGCCTACATATTTTTTTAAGAAAGATTTTATTTATTTCAGTGAGAGGGGAAAGGAGTGAGATAGAGTGGGAGAGAAACATAAATTGTGGTTGCCTCTCGAGCGCCCTGTACTGGCATGTGCCCTGACTGGGAATCAAACTGGTAAATCTTTAGTTCACAGGCCAGCGCTCAGTCCACTGAGCCACACCAGCCAGGCCTAAAGGCCTACCTATTTTAACTCATTTAATCTTCATAACAAACCTTTGAGGGACATACTTATTAACCCCATGCAGGAAACCTTTGTAGAGGAGTCAACAGAAATGGAGCACTGAGAAATATCACAAGTAGTGAAGTAGAAAAGAAATCTGACGGAAAAAATATCAAACAGGGGGAAAAGGTTAATAAAGAGAACTATGGAAAAAAACCTGTAGCATCTTTTGATGGTGATATCTTTGGGTGATGAGTTTAGGGATGGTTTTTATTTTCTTCTTTGTACTTTTTAATATTTTTAAACAGGAACTTGAAAAAAGACACTTTCCTTTTAACAAAAAGCACAATTAGCAGAAAGTATCTAAGGTATTCAATAAATAATCTTAAGTTAATTCAGTGACAATGAAATTGCATTAGAGGCGGTGTTTAGGGATTTAGACAAGTGTGAAGCAGCCCAAGGAGGAAGTAAGCCTCCTAATTGGGAAAATAGACCAGAGAGATTCATGCTGCTGAAGAAGCTCTGTGACTATACACTGTTCCAGCTGAAAAAAGAAAAAAGAAAAGAGCAACAACAACAAGGGAAGAGAACAGCACTGGCTAGTTATGGCTATTTTGAGAAATTCAGATTACAGTGCTGAGAAAGCACTTGTTATACATGATAATTGAGAGCTACTTAATAATTTATGCTTGCAATGTAAATTATGTATTTATTTATTCATTAATTTTAATAGAGTGTGCATACTTATGTATTCTACATTATGTACTGACCCTTATCATTGTGACTCAAGATACCACCTGGTGGCAGGTGTAGAAATTACAAATTAAAACCCTGGGAGAAATAAACCCCTCCTAGTCTAGCCTTAGAAGTTCAAATCTATGAGGTGATACTAAAGGTAGTGACCATTTGAAAGTGCTAGGATTGTCTTTCTACTTGCACCTGATATGATAAGAGAAGGCTAAAGTGTAAGCTTGCTTAAAAGAGGAAAAAATTATAAATCAGTGGATATGGAATTTAAAATTACATATTTTCTTAGTATCGAATAATAGCATTTTGTGTTTTGAAGAATTTTTTTCACAGGCTGTGTGATTGTTCCCTTTCTTATTCTTAGAGAAGGGATTTTGTGCTTTCTAATACTCAAGCAGAGATGAGTTCTTTCAGAAATTGGCATAGGTTCTCGACCACATCTTTTGGAAGTATCCCTGGGACAAAATCAGAGAAAATGGGAGTCATAATTTCTTCAAATTGGAATAAGTTTATGGCTACTGTTGGTGGGAGAAGCACTGACTGGGAATAATTACGACAACCATGTTATTGTAAAGATCTTTTGATTAAAACACATATATACCAATAATTTTCTTCCTTTGACTTTACCAAAAATTAAGTAAAATTAAATATAGAAGAGTATTCATTTGTATTTCTGGTTCTTTGTAAGTTTTAAGAGATACAGAGACTTTAAAAATTTCAGGTAGTGGTCAGGGTCATAAAACCTCTCCTCTCTACAATTTATAAGTTAAATTGCACTTGGAACACAAGATAAATAAGATGGTAATTTTTAAAAAAATATTTTATTTACTTATCTTTAGACAGAGGGGGAAGATAGGGAGAAAGGGAGGGAGAGAAACATCAATGTGTGGTTGCCTCTCATGAGCCCCCTACTGGGGACTTGGCCCACAGCCCAGGCATGTGACCTAGACTGGGAATCCAACCTATGACCCTTTGGTTTGCAGGCTGGCACTCAACCCAGCAAGCCACACCAGCCAGAGTCATAATTTTTTTAATAGTTATTCTATTACAGAGGCAGCCCTGGACTTAAGGCGAGGTCCTATGAATAGCGAAGGGCCTTTAGGAACAGTGTAGTGGAAAGTCCTATTTCAGATATGCTGCCTCTGCCAGGATTTTCTCCCCTTTCTTCTTCACTTCCCTTTCATTGCTCACTTCTCTCTCCTTTCTTCCCAGTGGTTTCGTGGCCCCTTTCTGTGGGTGCAGGTCTGTCCTTCCCCTTACTGTTCCCTGTGTGGCCCCAGCCAGAACTCCTTTGAGGCAGCATCCTTGGAAATACACAGGAATCCTCATTCCTTTGGGCCCTCGTGGTTTTAATCCTTTGTGTTTTATCTTTCTCTAGAGGTATGGGAAGTATAGACAGAGAGGAAAACATTGTTATTTTTGATGACTTGCTCAGATAGGACCCAAAGATGGCCAAATGTGTGTTCTCTCTCAAGAGGGCTTTTTGCTTGTGCCAAGGACCTGAGAGTTGAGAAATGGCTCTTAAACTTTGGTTTCCAACCCTGGCTGGAAGGTGCTGGTGTTAACGGAAAGCAGGGGAACTAGTCTGTAATATGCATGAAAAGAAGGAGAGGAGGAGAAGAGAGAAAATATCACAGAAAGGAAAGCATAGATAAAGGAAAGGAAAGGTGATAGAGGGAACTAGCCTGGGGTCCCCATAGAGACTTATTATCAGGAGACATCTTACCTTTTCGTTTCATCTCAGGATTCCACCCTCTAGTCCTTAGTCCACCACTGGTGTGAGGCCAACAGGGCGGGAGGAAAGGATGAAAGTGGAAGTTCTGATTCCTGCCTTTGATTATGTCTCCCCAGCTGACCTGTAGATTTCGTACAATCTCAATCAAAATCCCAGTAGACATATTTTGTAGAAATATTGACAGATTGATTCTAAAATTCCTATGGAAATGCAAAGGACTTAGAATACTAGCCAAAACAACTGGAAAAAAATAAAAAAAGAATGAAGTTGGATGGCTAGTTAGTTGATTTAAGCATTAATTATAAAGCTATAGAAATCAAGGCAGTGCGGTGGTATTGGTACCAAGATAGATGAATAAATCAATGGAACAGAATGAAAAATCCAGAAATAGATCCACACATACACAGACAGCTTCTTTTCTATGAAGATATAAAGGCATTTTAGTGGAGAAAGGATAGTCTTTAACAAATGGTGCTGAAACAATTGAATATTCAATGTAAAATATGTACTTCAATCCACACCTTATACCATATTTTTGAAAAATCTCAAAGTGTGTCATAGATCAAAAAGTAAAACCTAAAATAATACTTCTCTAACAAAAACATAGGAGAGATCCTTTGTGACCTTGGGTAAAGTAAAAATTTCTTAGATATATTACCAGAATCACAATTCAAAAACAAATTGATAAATTAGACTTTATCAAAATTAAAAATGTCTGCTTTAGGAAAGACATTGTTAATAAATGAAGCGACAAGCCACAGACTGGGCAGAAGTATTTGTAAGGCCTATATCTGATCTTCTATTCTGAATATATAAAGAACTCGCAACACTGAATAATGAGTAAACAGAGAACCTTTTTTTTAATGGGCAAAAGATTTGAAGAGACATTTAAGCAAAGAAGATACGTGGATGGTAATTAATTGCACGAAAAGCTGCTCAACATAACTGGTCACTGAAGAAATGCAAATTAAACCCACAATGAGGTATCTGTATGCACCTATTAGAATTGTAAGATTAGAAAGATTGACCATACCAAGTGTTGGAAAGGAGGTGGAAGAATTGGAACTCTCCTACAGTGCCGATGGGGGTGTAAAATGGTATAACCACCGAAGAAAATGGTTTGGCAGTTTCTTAAAAAGTTAAAATTTTACCTACAAAACCATCGAGCCATTCCACTCCCAGGTGTTTGTGCAAGAGAGATAAAAACACGTGTACATTTGAAGACTTGTATGTGAATGTTCATATCAGCTTTATTTGTTAAATCAAGACTGCAAGCAACCCAAATGTCTATCACCAGGTAATGGATAAATAAACTGTGGCATATCTATAAACAAGCACCATTAAGCGAATAAAAAAAAGGGATGCACTATTGATACGCGCTATAGCATGGATGAACCTTAGAACTACTTGTGTTGAGTAAAAGACCCTCAGACCCTCCCAAAAGAATGCATGCTGTAAGATCTCCTTTATATAAAACTTGAAAAAATGCAGAGAGATCACTGTTTGTCTAGGGACAGGATGGGGAGGAATGGAAGACAGGGTGTGGTGGGAGGAAGGGGCTCGCAGAAGGTCAGGGGGAAGTCTCGGGGGTCATGGATCTGTTTATTATCATGATGGTAGCAGTGATTTCTTGCATGTATACAGAAGTCAACACTTAATTGAACTGTATATTTTAAATACATGTAGTTTATTGCATGTCACTTATAGTTTAATAAAGTTGTAAGGGAAAGAAAAATAAACTGCCTTACGTTTGACCCACTAAGTGGTTTAAATTGGCGTTAACTATCTGCTCTTAGTTTAATACTTCCTGACAGTTTAAGTTGATCATTCCTTTAGCGTTAGTGAGTATTTTTAGACATTAAAAATTATGTACAGGCTTAAACTAGCACAGCCATCGAAGGTCCAACATTTCCTGAGTGATACTGTGAAATGAAGCAAGATTAATGATTTATTAAGTCAAAACTTTCCCCACACACCATTATGAAGAGCACAGTGTAATATCATGCTTTGTACTCGGGTTGAAAACTGCCTTCCACATTTATTAGTTTCTCAGGTATTTCTGTTGTCAAGTACTGGTTGTTCATTTCATACATAACGTGAAAGAAAAGTAGTCACAAGAGAGAACTGACCTCTAAAAGGGTTCATCTTTTAGTTGCAAAGCTGAGATTCATGTACATATTCAAGCAACATCAGAGGAAGCCTGTCAGCGAGGTTGAGGTTGACATTTGTTTTCCATAATACTTACCTTTTTCAGGTATCGATTTCGAGATCCAAATGTCTTCTGCAGAAAACAATGGCACTTGCTAATGTTTCAGGGCCTTTACATTAATCTTTCATTTGTATATGATTTATCATGAGTCACCTGCCTTTATTTTAGTAATTATATCCAGTGGTTAAAAGAGAATTTAATTCTACATTTCTTCTTTTTCACATTTTTCCCAAGTCCAATTTGAAAATCGATAATGCTGTTGCTAGCCTAGTCACCCTCACTTGAAATGATAGCAGTAACATTCAGTAATATTAGCATTTTTTCTAGACGTTACCTCTCCAGCTGTGAAGATTTTTTTCCTTAGATGATTCATGCGATGCTTAGAAACTGAAGGCACTTGCTGGAGAAGCACTTTTCTTTTCTACTGCTCTTACTTTGAGTGTCTTTCCAGTGGCCATTTTTCATGGTGCACATCTTTAACATATTCCCTTCCTTCCTTCATATTTCATCCCTGAGTGTTACAGCTCTGGGTCACCAGGGCCAGAGGAGGCGTGAGTCCCGGTGTGTCTGTCACTGGCTCCCAGGCCAGCTGGTTGAGGAGAAAGTGTGTGTATTTACATCCTGTCATCACCCAGGGCCCCCTGCGGTGCTAACAAAGGCTGCTTGCCCTGTGCAACTGGGAAGATTGCAGCGAGGCAGATTCCTGGGCCGCCTGCTTCTCCTGGAGATGTGTGTGCGTGTGTGCGTGTGTGTATGCGTGTCTCTGTGCCAACTGCAGGCGGATTGTGAAGTCAGAAGTTTGCTTGTTGTGCCCAAACCCTTGTTTTTGAAATCATTTCTCTGTCCCCAGCCCAGGACCCGTTTTTACCTCTTTTCATACTTGGTTGTTGTGCTCTGTTCTCCTTATGAAAACCTGTTTTTAGGGGAAAATTTTTCTATCATCAGCTCCATTCCATGTGAATTTAAGTCAACTTCCCCGCGAAGTATTTGCGTTTCAGACTTGCCCTCTTGAGTGTGGTGCGCCACACTGAAGGGCTTCAGGCTCGGGGAACCAGTGCAGAGGAGGAGGCCTGGGGCAGGGACTGATGGCTGGGTTCCTCCAAAATCCTGCTGTGGGTCAGTGGGTTTCCAGCTGTTTTCAGTCACACATCCCTTTCTGCTGAAGCTCTGGTAAACTTGGCTTTTAAAAATGCAGCTGACTGACTGAGACAGTAGTGAGAGTTGGGAGGCCCACTCATTCACCCCACCCCACCACCACCCTGGGGCTGCCCGGATGCCTCTCTGGGTAGCAGTTGAAAAAGCAACTCTGCACTTCTGGCTTCTGCCTGGTACGTAAAAACCTGATCCCAGAAGTATTGTAATAGCCCAAATTGAAACTTTTCTTGAACCAGTGGCAGAACTGAGGTTGCAGGGCAACAACTGCCCTAAAATCCAAGGGCAAACAGACACCTGCCAGGAGAGACTGAATGCAGGCCTTGGCTTATTTGTTGCAACTTGGGAGGGAGGAAGGCAGGCCTGCCATAGAAGCAGATAATCTGAATTCAGCTAAAATTGTTGAAGGATCCCTAAAGGCCAAGTGAGATAGCAGGAGAGAACAGAACCCGTGTGGGTGGCAGATACGAGGGGAGTGTGCATTCCGTTGGAGGCTCTCTCCACAGGCTTCCCTGGGGGCTCCTAAGAAAGACTGAGGGCTGGGCAGGTGTCCCGGTAAAGTCTCCCCGGTGATGCAGGCGTGGGTGAGGAGAGGAAATGGTCTTGGGCCCAGACTGGAGGGGGGAGCGAACCACTGAGAAAGCCTGCCTCGGAGACATAGGGATACAAGGCTTTCCTAAGATTGAGGCTGGATAGAACCACAGAGATAACCACCTTACCAAACACACATCTGCTAAGCTTAAGTTCTCGTGTTCTACTCACTTAGTGTTCCAGGTATTTATTGCAGTTAGAGCAAGCCACCTTAGAATTTAATGGCCTAACACGTAGGCATTTTGTTATCTGTCTCAGAATCCTGCAACCCAGGCAAGTGGAACGGTTGTTCTGCTGTGTGTGGTGTCTGCTGGTGCTGAAATGGCCTTAACCGCTTCTCCATTCATAAACTGGCACCTCAGTGGGGTTGGCTGGAACAGCCTCAGGCTGATTTCACATGCTCTTGTCCCTGCCTCTGTCTTCAGCTTTCTGGGTTGCTCTTTTCAAGAGCAAAATGCAGAAGCTGCTCAGGCTCTTCAAGGCTAGACTGGAGCTGGTTGTGCATTACTTCCAGTGCTTTCTGGTCAAGGCAGGTTAGGGGGCCAGCATAGATCAGAGGAAAGAGATTCCATCTCTCTCTTTTTAATCCTTATCTGAGGTTTTATTTATTGATGAGAGAGAGAGAGATATCAATTGGTTGCCTCCCGTACATGCTGCAACTGGGAATTGAACCCAAAACCTGAGTATGTGCCCTGACGGGATCGAATCCACAACCTTTTGGTGTACAGGAGTACACCAAAGTACACCTGAGTATAACTTTGACTCTCTGAAACCTTAACTACTGATAGGCTACTGTTGACCAGAAGCCTTACAGATAATACAAACAGTTGATTAACACATCTGTATTTTGTATATGTATTATATACTATATTCTTACAGTAAAGTAAACTAGAGGAAATAAAACAATATTAAGAAAATCATAAGAAAGAGAAAATATATTTGCAGTACTGTATGTATTTATTGAAGAACTCCATGTGTAAGTAGACCCGCTCCGTTCAAGTTCAAGTCCTTGTTGTTCAGGGGCCAGCCGGGACACGGAGGGAAAGCGGACGGCTGCCAACGCCGTGGGTTATCCGTCACACCAGAGTGGCCGAGCTTTCTCCTCCTGCCTCTGTCTTTGGCTTTCTTGTTCCCCCTTTTTTAAAAATTGAAATATTTTATTGTTGTTCTGCTTGTTTCCTCCTTTTTATTAATATTTTTTCCAAATCTTCAGCCATTAAAATATACCCCAGTCATCAAAGCCCAACCATAACTTCACTCCCTTCTTGAAAAGCTGATCCTGCAATTTATTATACAGATCGGGACAGTTTGAGAGAGGGGGAGGCTGCTTCGAGGACAATCGTCATGAACTGGGGGTGTTCCTGGCAAACTGGTACCTGTAACGACCATTCACAAACCTCTCCTTGATGCCTCTATTCATGGACGGTCTTCCCCTTCTGTTGAATTTGTTCGTATCTAAAACAGGACACATTTAATTCTTCCTGATATTTCGAGTGCCAGTAGTTGTCAGTCCTCTCTTCAACTACAAATTCTTACGAAGAAGATTCACTGTCTTACTCACTTGCCTTCCCAGAGCACTGGGTGCAGGGCTGTGCATACAGTAAGTCCTCCGTTGTGAATGGAAGAGGAGAGAGTGGAAGACAGAAAAATACCAACACCGATGTTCTTAGGTTAGTAAAATCATCCTATGGAATTGAGTAACCACCACTGGGTCTAAGGTCTCGTAATTCTACCCCCTTCAATATCTAGGTGTCTAAATTTCTTCATCTCAAAAATGGGGGAAAGTATACCTGTGCTAAAGGCAAAGGAAATGATGTAAGCAAATCACTTAGAACTATTATATGTGAAAGGGTCTCTATAGTTACAAAGCAGTATTATTATGCCAATTTGTTTGTTTCCAGTTGAGTGGCCCAGATAACCTCTTCATCAGTTGTCTTTTTCAGTGGAAGTTCAGACATGAATTCCTTCCCCTCAAATTCTTAACTGTTTAAAATAAGATGAAGGGGACAGCTGGTCAGGAATAATCAGTTACAAGTCTCAGCCCTGCCATTCCCATCTACTGTGAAGCATGCAAGCTGATCATTTAGCTTCATTGAGTCTGTTTCTGTTTTGTTAAAATGGAACAACACTACCCTGTCCAAGGGGATAGTGTGAGGCTCAGGTTAAATGCATGTGAATATCCTTCTGAAATAAGTACAGAGGGTCACGATACTAGTGAGTATTTCAGATTACCCCTTTGTACTTTGGCTTCCTGCCTTATGCTTGGTTATCTGTCTGTTATTCTATGTACCTACCTACATACCTGTCCTTGCATGTGTATATGTGAATTTGGAGTTATCAGATATTTGGAATTGTTTAGTTGCTTAATGCTTTAATTTCTCAAGTGTTTATAATTTGTTCCGTCTTCTTTAGAGAAAGGAACCATTTTAACCCAATTTCTTACATTTACATAAACATGAACTATGAAGCAAAGTGATGTTTTCTCTTTCAAGAGATAGTATGTGCCTCTTAAACAAATATATAGGTAATTAAAATTGTGATTCATCATGGCAGGAAAGACCTTAGACCCTTCTCCTCCCCCTCATAACACGGAGTTACGTGATTCCAAGTTTAAGTGAGATGCTGCTGCCCCCTTAAAGCCTTCCTCTGGCCTCCTGAGAAGTCCTCAGAAGTGAACACACTGGGGTTCTGGGTGTCCAGGACTCATTGTCGCCAACCATCAGGGTCGTCTCCACCTCACGCTCTAATCTAGTGCCGCTTCGTTGTTGCCTCTGTCATGTGGGGGTGATGTTGTTTCTAAGTACCTGCCCCCAACAACATTTTCTTATTTTATGCCAACTTCCTTTGTCAGCTGCTAAGAATCCCCCTGCAGCATGTACCCCTCCTCCTGTAGGAATTGAAGGGAAATTGCTCTCTCACCATCATAATATGGTTGCAGCCCTTAAGCCAGATTGTTTCTACTCAGTATCCATGGAGGATTATTTCTTTCTTTCCTTGGAAGACTTTTGTGTTTGATGCTCTAGTCAAGCCCTGCATCCTCCCTCCTTCCTCACTCCCTCAATTTCAGACGCCTAGCATGGAGTTCCTGTCAGAAGTCTTTTTAAAGTGGTTCTTGAAAGCTCCGAGGACTTCCTGAATTATAAGAATTCAACAGGCACACGTTGTAATGAAGATGCCAGTCTGTGTGCTGTAAGCAGGATTTATTTTAGTGCATCCCTGACGCGTTTTGTTTCATTCTGCTCAGAGTCAGAGAACCCCTCTCGGGGACAGTGGAGTATACCCTGGCACATTTCTCCTGAGCAGGTGTTTATATTTCAGCACGAAAGAGCCCCCCCCCAGGCTTGCTGAGAATTTATCTAGCGCAGATCGACATTTCTCAAGTCCTTCTGAAGTCATTAAGGTTGATTTGATCTCTGGAATGATACGCATCTTAAAATGCTAAAGAATATCAGGTTGCGCATTTCTTGGTCAGTATAGAACTCTACTTAGATTTAATTACTGATGTTTATATGTGCTTTTCATAGCTTTGTCTCTCTCCTGGGTAGTAAGGACCTGTGTCCTAAAAAAAGCCATTCCACCTTAGATGGTGCTATTTTAGTTTTGAAATTGAAATTCTGTTATTCACCATTCTTAAGTAATCACTAAGAGAGGTGAGGTTTTATTTTTTCATTTATTTAATTATTTCACACTTAAAAATGTTGAGCATTTTGACATCACTAGCCATTAGAGAGATGTAAAAACCACAATGAAATACCACTTCACACCTGCCAGATTGGCCATCATGAACAAATCAACAAACAAAAAGTGCTGTTGAGGATGTGGAGAAAAGGGAGCCCTAGTGCACTGTTGGTGGGAGTGCAGACTGGTGCAGCCACTGTGGGTAACAATATGGAATTTCCTCAGAAAACTAAAAATGGAACTGCTTTTTAAGCCAGCGATTCCACTGCTGGGATTATACCCTAAGAACCCTGAATCGCCAATTCAAAAGAACCTATGCACCCCAAAGTTCATAACAGCATAATTTACAATAGCCAAGTGTTGGAAACAGCCTTGGTGCCCATCAGTAAATGAGTGGCTCAAAAAACTGGTACATTTACACAATGGAATATTACGCAGCAGAAAGAAAGAAGGCGCTCCTACCCTTCATGACAGCATGGATGGAACTGCAGAGCATTATGCTAAGCGAAATAAGCCAGGCGGCAAAAGACAAATACCATATGATCTCACCTATAAGTGGAAGCTAATCAACAAAACAAACAAGCCAAATAGAATCAAAGACATTGAAATAAAGAGCAAACGGACAGTGACCAGAGGTGAGTGGGGAATGGTGATAAATGGGGGAAAGAAGGGTCAGATCAAGAAACACTGTAAAGGACCCAAGGACAAGGACAACCAGCTGTGGGAGGCAGGGGGTGGGTGGAGTGGATGGGGCAGGGGAGAGCAACAGGGGGGTGGAATTGGGACAACTGTAATTGAAAAATAAAAAAATATGTTAGGCATTTTGTAAGAAAATTTTTCTAGAATATATTAAATACTTCTCAACACTGTAAATCAAAACACTAAATAAAATTTGATTTTTTTATCACTCCGAGTCATTAATTACTGACTACAGCTTTTCCCAAATTGGTGTCAGCAGAAGAGTTATCTGCAGCATATTAATAGAAAAACAGTGTTCTGTGATCAAATAAATTGGGTAAATACTGAGTAAACAAAAGTAATTTTTTTTCAGGATCACTCAGAGCCTTTACTGTATTTATGAGTATTTTAAGTCTCCAAGGGGAGTCGTAGACTGAAGCTTTTCTCAAATACAATGGGCCAGAAACCCCTGCTTTGTGTTGCATTAGTTATATAGTTTGAAGAAAATCTTTAGAGCATTTGGGGAAAATGCTGCTTCAGTGTGATGGTCTCTAGGGCTATTAGTATATATGGGACGGTTTGTTGTACATCACAGGACCCAGACTGCTGCTGAATTTTATGTCTCCTTTTAAAATACATTTTCTGTGCATTCTTTTTTTATGCTTGTTCAATTACTATTGTCCCTGTTATCTCCCCATTACTCTCCTCCACCCTCCTGACCCCCACCTCCCGCATTCAGTGCTCCCCCCACCCCCTTTGTCTTTGTCCATGGGTCCTTCATATATGTTTGCACGTGTCACTGTGAGTGCTCTGGCCTTTTCTAACTGCCCAGTACCCTCCTTTTCTCTCACATGAGTTATGATTTGGGTGCCCATATAATTGGCCATTCAAACCAGATAACTCTTGGAAGTGAAAGGGAACTCTGTTAATTGTTGTACTGGGACAGTAGCTGTAAATTGTGACTCTCCGGGGAAAACCAAGATTTTTATGGCTAACACAGAATCCAATACAAACTAACTTAATTAAACAATGCAGGGGTTTTATATTGGCTCAAGTAACTGAAAATCTCTGAGGCTAAGTTGGCTTCTTTGGTGGCTTGATCAGAGAACTGACTTAATTTACCTGGCTCCACATGTAAGGTTTATCCTTGGGCTGCTCTGCATCATGGTGAAAAATAATCGCAGACATTTTAGGTTTTCCATCTTGCATAGTTTGCTGTCAGAAGAGCATCTTTACCCATATTGTTAGTAGAAATTCTGAGCTTTGTGCTGACTCGACAAACTCCTGAACCAATTCCCGAGGAATTCTAAGTGCTTGTTGGTTTGGATATGATGCAGCAATGACTCTGCAGAGAATGTGGGACAATTCTGATGTTACCGTGGTTATCAGAGAATATCCCTGGGGGAGGGACTCAGTCCCACCCGGATCAAGTGGCTGTGACACACTGGGGGGATAGTTGTGTTGTCTGCTACGGATCCCTTTGTGGTTGGTTCCCCAGCTCTGTAAGCATTTGGCAACCAACTATCTAGGTTTGTTAGAACTTGCTGTGAAATAATAAAAAAGGTCTCAGAAAGCCCTCCTATGATGAATGTACATGAATACTAGATTTATCACATCTGTTTGGGTTGTTCAGAGGCTTTTTTTGCTTCCTTCACAATTTTCAGTTGTGTTCTAGTAGATGAGGCCAGATAACTGAGCAGTAGATAGATGGAGTAATTAAAAAGGATTTGGTCAATAAATTACTGAGAAAATATTAAGAAACACATACCCTAATCAGATTGTTTTGACCATTTTATTACACAAGTAATATGTATCATTAAACATGTAGAAAAGATAGATGACCAATTTGAAGATAATTAAGAGCATTTATAATCCCATTGCTCTGACTTAAACATCAGATTAGCTTTTGACCTCCTTCTGAAATAAAAATTGCCATTTTTGTATAAGCATTTGCATATGGAAGCAGAAAGTCTACTCTCTCTTTGAAAATCAGAAAAAGCAATACTTATTCTGTGCTGTAGTTGGTATTTTCTTTCCCCAACAAATGTTACCCAAATTATGTGATGTAATAATTTATGATATTACCTAATACTTTACCTATTTTCCCTTCTATGAAATATAGATTGAAAAATAATAGGTTTTCTTGCAAAGGTGAAAATGTTTCTTAGACGTAAGTTATTTTCTATATACAAAGCTGTTATATGTATTCAGCATATTTCAATGGAAAATTGTTTTAAAAAATGATTGTGGAAGACACATTTCTTCATCATTCCATCAGAACCCCTATAATGAATGTGGTGCACACTACTTTTTGAGGGGCTAATCTTTCAGTCCTAAGTATTGGGACGTGTTAGGAATTGCATGTCTACATTTGGGGGTCTGGGTGTGATGCCTGCGAGGGGGCCATGTGGCTGGGGAGGTTGTGGCTGCAGGGGAAGAGCGCAGTCACAGTCTGTCTGGCTCCTGGCCCTGCACCTACCCCTTCACCTTAACATCTCTCACTCTCAGCGTCCTGTCTGCAAAATGAGCATAATGCCATTTAAACTTGAAGGGTTGTTTCAACAATTAAGTAAGTCATGGCACATAAGGTTCTTTTTTACAACGCAAGGACTTAGTAAGTAGATTCCTGCTCATAATGGGAAGGTCCCAAGTGATGGAGACGTTGGAAGGCATCTCGAAGGTCTTCTGGTCCAACCTCTGACCCACCAGTGCAGGAGTCTGTCTTGGTGCACTGGCGGACCGGTCTTCAGGCTCTCATTAAGTAACTCAGGGACCCCACTGCCTCAGGGGGTAACCAACCTATGTTTTTGGTCTGCTGTAGAACTATCAGTTCTTACTGATAACAACATATATTTTGTTTGTGGTTTAGAGAACATTCTTCACATCTATTATTTTGGCTAAACTATATGGTAATTCTGTAAAGTTGGCGGAACATGTAGGAAGTTTTTCCTTACATTGAACTCAAATCTGCTCCCCTGTAACTTGTACTCATTGATCTGAGAGCTACATGGAGCACATTTTATCGTGACAGTCTTCCAGGTTGTGTCCATTCAATGCCTGCTGTGCAATTACTGTATGCCAGGCACTCACTGGGTAACAGAGACACAGTGGCAAGCATGAAACAGTCTTGTCCCTGCCTCCCTGGAAGTGACACTCTAGAGCGGGGGTCTGCAAATGAGGGCTTTTAGTTCAAATCCAGCCCACTGCCTGTTTTTGTGAATAAAGTTTTATTAGAACACAGCCATTTCATTTTTTTACACATTGTCTATGGCTGCTTTTGTGTAACAATGGCAAATGATGGGTGCAACAGAGACCCTGTGGCCTGTAAAGCCCAAAATATTTATTTTCTGACTATTTTCAGAAAAAATTTTGCTGACCCCTGGCCTGGTGGATGAAGTTGATATTCAATTATTGAATACATCAATGAATATGTCATTTCAAATTTCCGTAGTGCCAGGTGCTATGAATGAGATAACAGGGAGAACCAAATTTAGGTTGGGCGGTAAGGTCTGCCTGAGAAAGTGACATGTAAGCTGGGCCCTGAAGGATGAGAGAGGGACAGGGAGGGAGGAAGGAGGAGAGAGGGAGACAGAGAGAGGGGAAGACACAGAATTGTGAGGGTTTGAGGAGCAAATAAGGCAGAGGGACAGTGCATTTGACGGCCTACAGAAGGACAAGAACTTGGCATATTTAAAGAACTAGAAGATGGACAGGGTGGCTGGAGCTGAGTGAGGAGGAAGGTAAGTGGTTTGAGCTTCAGCTGGAGAGGTAGGCTGGGGCAGGATCTGGCAGGGCATTGTTAAAAATACTGTTCTTTCAGTAAGGGAACTGAGATATTACTGATGTTTTTCAGTAGATTTGTGTATCTAAGCAATTACTTGGAGACAGAGAGAAGCAACTGAGTTGGCTACAGTTGACCTTCAAATAACATAAGTTTGGGTGCCAACCTCCATACAGTTGAAAACCCATGTATAATTTTTCACTCCTCCAAAACTTAACTACTAATAGCCTCTTGTCAATCGGAAGACTCAGGGATAACATAAACAGTCGATTAACACATATGTTGTGTGTTATTATACATTTATTATATACTGTATTTTAAAAAAATTATTTGTGCCCCGACTAGGGACTGACTCACAACCCAGGCAGGCGCCCTGACTGGGAATCGAACCAGTGACCTTTCACTTTGCAGCATGATGCCTAACCAACTGAGCCATGCCAGCCAAGGCTATATACTGTATTTGTAAAATAGAGTAAAAGGAAATGGTATTAAGAAAGTCATAAGGAAGAGGGAGTACATTTACAGTACTGCAGTGTGTTTGTCGGTACTGTGAATACACCTCATCTGTTCACAAGATGAGCCCTCTGTTGGTGCCCACGTGAACTGATAACAAAGCAGCAGTAGGATTGCTTTGTGGTAGCCTAGTGTAACAGATACGATTGCTTCACAATAGCTGAGCCTATATACTAATGCATGAGTCATTATAAAATTTTTATGGCATATAGTATTACAGTCATATCCATAGTACGTACTGGAAACATTGTTACATTTTTTAAAAAAACTGCTTACCTGTGATGATCAGCTAATACATACTTTCTCCAATTACGAGAGAGAGAGAGAAGCATGCTGTACGGTAATGTAATTGTCTGAAAGCAAAGGTGTAAAACAGTATAAAAAGAAAACTAACACATTATCAACTTTACATTAAACATCACTCACCTTCTGCCTTTGGAAGTACAGGTGATCTTCCATACATGCCTTGCACATGACGTTCTACAGTGAACACTTAGGCAGTGATGATGCTGATGACACAGAAAGTCTCACAGGGTTTTTGCCATACACTTACTAGATTTGCACACAAAGACACACATACACAACAGATACGTTTATTAACTGTATGGTGTGGTGATTATTTGCTATTCATTAAGTAGAAGTGGATCCTGATAAAGGCCTCACTCTCATCATCTTCCTGTTGAGTAGGCTGAGGAGGAGGAAGTGCAGGAGGGTTGGTCTTGGTGTCTCAGGGGTGATGAGTTGGAAGACGTGGAGGAGGTGGACGGGGGGCAGAAGAGGCAGAAACATGGTGTCACTGCAGAAATACATCACGATTTGTGTGACTGTTTTGCCTCCTTATTTCTGTAAAAATATTTCTATACAGTACCAGCCCTTCTTCCTTTGTTTGCTGTAGTTTCAGTGCCTGTGTCATAGAAGGGTCCATGTCTGAAAGGAAGTCAAAAGCCATCTTGAATTTGGGAACTCTTCTTCCAGGCTGTCTAATGCCAGTTTGTTTCTGGCCCTGCTCCCGCTAGGTCTTCTTCCTTATTGCCTAGCAAGGGTCGGAAGCACTGGTCTCCAAGTCGTCTTCTGTTAATCCCTCTGGTGTGGTGTCTGTTAGCTCTTGAATTTCTTTAAGACTCATACCTTAAATCCCTTCACCTCCCTCCTCCCCCACGTGCCATATTCACATTCTTTTTCATGATTGCCGTGATTGGCTCTCTTGTAAATCCTTTGAAGTCTTGCACAGCATCTGGTCAGTTTTTTTCAGTGGGAATTTGGCTTTTGTGGCTTTATCTATAACGACATTGGCAACTTCAGTGCTGTGATTCTCCCAGACTTTCCCATTGTTCTCTCTGTTGGGGTTCTCTTCCATAACATTTATAATCCTTTTCACAGAGTACCATGTCTAATGAGCCTTAAAGGTCCTTATGACCCCTGAACTACAGGCTGAATTAGAGACTGTGTTTGGGGGCAAGGAGACCTTTTTGATGCCTTTGCTGTTGAACTCATGGGGTTCTGGGTGGCCAGGGCCACTGTCCACATGAACTTTTACTGGCAAGGTACTGGGTTGGCCAAAAAGTCCATATGGTTTTTTCTATAAAATAAAAGGCACATTTTCCATTTTCACCAATAAGTTTATTGATTTGGATATTTTGAGTTAATCTGGTGTGGACAGATTATCTCCTGCATGCTATAACATTGATCATTCTCAGTTAATGTCTCGATTTCATCACTGTCAACTTCAACTGGTCTACCCAACCGTGGGGCATCCTCCAGTGAGAAATCTCCAGCACGAAGCTTAGCAAATCACTTTGGACACATACGATCATTTACAGCACCTTCTGCATACACTGCACAAATCTTTTTTTGTGCTTCAGTTGTGTTTTTACCTTTCTTGAAATAATAAAGCATAATATGTGGAAATGATGCTTATTTTCTTCCATCTTCAATGTTAAAATGGCTACACAACAATTTACCAATTTTGGTAAGTGTTTTTTAATGCATGTTAATATGACAGCTGTCACAGTACAATCTAACCAAATTGTTTCTAATGAAGTTAAAGACAGCTAAGCACTATTAGATCCATCTTACGGAGAAAAACCAAAAGAACTTTCCGGGCAGCCCAGTAGTTCCTGACTTCAGGGACAAAGTGTTGATGGAACTAATCTAGAAAAAAGGTTCTCCTTGTCCAGGCCTTGTTGTATAACCAAAAGACTGGAAGCTGGTGTTTTACTTTTCCCTTCAAGATTTGGGGGTTGGCACCTTTATAGATGAGAGCAGTTTTGATCATAAATCCAAGTGCATTTGCACAAAGCAGTGGAGTCTGTGTGTCCCTTCCTGCCTTAAATCGAGGTGCTCGCTGCTCTGCCTTACTAATATATGTCTGATGTGGCTTTTTTTTTTGTCCGAAATAGGTTAGTTTTGTCTGCAGTAAAAACTTATCCAGGCAGATATCTTTTCTACTCTGTGATTTTCTTAATCGTGCTTGGGAACTCATCTGCTGCCTATTGATTGGGAGAAACCGTTTCTCCTGTTATCTGGAAATTTTTTAAAAGCTAAGCCTCTTTTTAAAATTATGAAACCATCCTTTGCTGGCATTAATTTTCCAGCATTAGATCCTTCACATTTATTTTGCCTTAAGTTGCCATGTAATGACTTCACTTTTTCTCGAATCATATTAAAGTTTATTGCTATGCCTTTCTTGTGGCAATCCTGCATCCACGTAAAAGCTGTATTTTCAATATGAGATAAAAAAGGTATTTTGCAAAAAGTGCAAGTTTTTCATGCCTGTTGGCGTAACTGCGGTGATGGCTTCATGAATTTCTTTTCTTTTTTTACAGTGGTCCTTGGGCTGGATTCATTTGTTCTGAAATGGTGGGCACCCAGAGCTGCAGCTCTCAATTCACAGGATGTATCAAGCAATTCAGCTTTTTCTTATAATGTCATGACTTTTCTCTGCTTCTTGGGAGCACTTTCAGCATCACTAGTGGCACTTGATATGGGTCCCATGATGTCATTCAGGATTTACAGTATTGCACAAAACAATAAAAAATACATGAGAACTGCAGATATGTACTGCTCACATGATGATTAGCATTACGTAGCATTTCAAGAGGATGCTTGCAACACTTGAGCTCACTGCAGTAGCAGTGAGTGGCTATGAAGTGGCTATGAAGTTATTACGGCAGTACAGTATGTGTTACTACAGTTAACTTTATGCAGTTATGATTTAAGAGGATAGCTTTACATGTGTTTACATTTCTCTTGACTGCAGATGGCACCATGTATGGTCTGTGTTTGTAAGTCTTAACAAATTTCAACTTTTTATAATTTGTGTATATTTTATGGTAGTAAATGGAAAAATAGACTAACATCTACATACATTGTATGCATTCATGACATACCATACATATTTTTAATTTTAAACATATTTCTAAACATAAAATAAAACATGTTTTAATTTTAAACATATTACATATGTTTTATGCATTCATGACGGACCAAACTTATTCATAATTGTAAAGATTGTTCATCAGTGAGTTTTTCAAATTCTGACAGATCTGTAAAAATCTTTTCAGTATATTCACTGAAAAAATCTGCATACAAGTGGGCCCACACAGTTCAAATTTTTGTTGTTCAAGGCTCAACTGTATTTGGTAGACCAGTTGCTTTGATGGGTGAGTAAAGGTGAATAAGGAATCTGCGATGACTCCCAGCTATCTTATTTAAGCAACTGGATGAAGTTGCCTTTTAGGAGATAGGGAACCTTGAAGGGGAGGCACAGGTAGTGAGAGATGATCATGATCTGAGTTTTGGAGATGTTTAGCATGAGATGTCAGTGAGATATCTAAGTAGAAATGTCAAGAAGACAGTTGGATGTGCAAATGTGGAGCTTAAAGGAAAGATATAGGTGGTAGTTGTAATTCAGACGTCATTGGCATTTATGGTTCTTTGAAGTCATGCTGGTGGGCGAGATTGCCTGGGGAATGGGTACATTTGTAGTTTGGGTGGAGGAGGAGAGGGAGCCACCAAACAAGACTCGGAAGAACAACCAGGGGAGTAGGAAGGAACATGGCAGAATTGGTTTCCTTATGCTAAGTGGAGAGAATGTTTTAAGGAGGAGGCCTGGTTTCATACGTCCTGCGCTGTTGCTGATGGAAGGCAAAGACTGAGGCCTGTTGGGCTGGAAACATGAAGCACAACAGTAACCATAGCAAGAACAGATGCAGCCAAGTGGCGAGGGCAGGAGCCAGATTAGGGTGGGGTGGGAGGTAGATGAGCAGGAAGTGAGGATATAGAGACTTTCCCCCCAGATATTTGGTTGCAAAGAATAGGACATAGAAGGTAGCAGCTAGAGAAGGAAAGGAGATCTACAAAGGTTTTCTTTGTTTTTAAGATGTTTGGGTTGACACACGAAGGAAAGAGCAGGGTGGGAGAAGTGATGAGGCAGCAGAGTTAAAGGATAATAGACAAAGCTTCTGATATGACTAAGTGGCGGCGGGGCTGAGATCTCATAGGAGAAAGGACACTTCCTCCACTGTAACTGGAAGGAAAGCAGACAAGTGATTGCAGTTGCAGGTAGATTTGCCCATGTACTCGCCGGATGTTGAGGGAAGGTCTGTGGCTATGGGTGCCTTCTGTTTTTTCTGTGAAATATGAAACAAGGTCACCTGCTAAAAGTGGGAGGTGGCAGATATCAGGAAGGAAAAAGGAAAATGGAGTAATAATATATGACATAGTTGGTTGCTGAGAGAAGGACAGCATGTTAATCAGAGAAAGAAAGTAGGATTGCGGTCTTCTGGCCAAGATGGAGGCATAGGTAGACGCACTGTGCCTCCTTGCACAACCAAGATAAGGACAACAACAATATAGAAACAAAATAACAACCAGAACTGACAGAAAATTGAAGTGTATAGAGGTCGGACACCCAAGGATTTAAAAACAGACACGTTCATCCAGACTGGTAGGAGGGGCGAAGTCTGGCCACGCGGAGCGGAGAGCTGAGCAACCGGGGCAGAGCGCAAGTCTGCAGTAGGTGGACCCTGGGTACACAAGCAGCGATGGCTGGTGGGCCCAGGCCAGGGGGTGGCGACCAGCAGACCCAGCGAGGCGGCCATTGTGAAGCAAGGCACTGCGCGCAACTCAGGGTCCTAGCACCGGGAAATAGAGCTTTGGGTCACTGACTGAAAAGGAAGTCCTGCAGGGTGCACAGGCCAGCCCACATGGGAATTGGTGACAGAGGGGCCCAGTTGGCTTGCGGAAAGTGGCGGAGGGGTCTGAGGTCCTACAGAGAGCAGAGCAAGTGCCATTGTTCCTTCTCGGACCCCGCCCCCACATACAGCGTCACAATCCAGCAACTGGGGTGCCCCGCCCTGGTGAACTCCTAAGGCCCCGCCCCTCACTACAGGAGCTCGACAAGACCAAAAAAAAAAACAACAACAAAAAACAAAAAACAAGCAAAAAGATGGCTCAAACAGAAGAAGAATTGAAAACCCCAGAACCCATCCTTGTAAGTGACCAAGAGATAGCCAACCTATCAGATGCACAGTTCAAAGCACTGGTGATCAGGATACTCACAGAATTGATTTTGGTCACAAATTAGATGAATAAATGAAGGCTACAATAAGTTTAATGAAGAAAAATGCACAGGGAACCAATAGTGATGGA
>CM052539.1:56314917-56347102 GCA_028533065.1 Trachops cirrhosus | reverse complement strand
TAAAGAACTTATGACACATGGACATGAACTAAAGTGGGGGAATGTGGGTGGGAGAGGGTGTGCAGGGTGGAGGGGAGTGAAGGGGGATAATAGGACAACTGTAATAGCATAATCAATAAAATATATTAAAAAAAGAAAGGATTGCTAGTGGGTTGAGGGTGATGATTATAACTTTATTATAAACTAATCTCAGGTTTTGTAATTTTTTGCAAGAGAACTCAGCTACTTGAATTCATGGACTGAAAAGCAAATGGGTGGGTTAGGCAGAGGATGAGATGGAGGGGCAAAGGACAAGACATTTTATCGTGTCTGAAAGAGAGTTACTGGGTAAGGGTGATAATGACTACATGCGTGGATTTACAGACAGGGATAAAGGAATCAGGGGATTGAAAATGCCTCTGACACACACACACACACACACACACACACAATGTAACATACATTATACACACACTGTGGCGGTACTTGAGCTAGCAACCTGGAAGAGTAGACTGTGGGTGGAGATGAGATATTTGGATCAGTGGCTTTGGTTTTAGTGATGGTGAGGGCCAATATGTGGCAGCAGAGTGGGTAACTGTGCTCAGGGGATGGTTACCGAAGGTGAACAGGTCGAGGAATTGTGATACCAGTGTATTGGCTCACGTAGGATGATAGAAGGATCTGTGGTAAGAAGAGACTGAAAAGAGTCCTTAAATTTTCAGTGAATAAGGGGAATTGATACAAAAATGAGAGGGGAAAGTGAGTGTGCACCTTAGCGGAACAGAACAGTGGTCTGGAGGAAGCCTTGGGAGATCAGGCTCTCCCTGTACAGTCCCCGAAGTGCACAGGTGTCAGGACTAGACAGCTGTAGCAGACCTGAATCCTCTTGGGTAGCCAGGTATCAGTTAAGGTAAGGAGAGGAAGGAAGGCAAGGCAGTGAAAATCACTGTTCAGAAATGAGGCTCAGCAGCTGGAGAGACTATAGCTGTGGTAGCCTGTACCATGAATGACCCCAGGGAACCATGTCTCCTTGTGTCATGTTCTTCCCTAGAATTTGGTCTGAATCTATGACTTGCTTTAATCAATAGAACATGCCAATAGTGAGGGGGTGGCTATTTTAGGACTAAGCTTTTAGTCTCTTACAAGCCATTATATGCCATTAAAGAGGTCTGGCTACCTGGCTGGAGAGACTACATGGAGAGGCCATGTGAAGAGGGAGAACCCCTAACACTACATAGAGAGACAGGGAGACAGAGAGAGAGAGCACCCAGGTCATCTTAGCTGAGCCCAGCCCCCAGTCTGCCAGCGGCATGCGGCCCCTCAGAGACCACCAGCAAGGTCAACGGAACTGTCCAGCTAAGCTTAGCCCAAATTGCACAATCGTGAGACAGCAAAGATAGTTTTAGCCCCTAAGTTCTGGGGTGGTTTGTTAGCAGCAACAGAGAACTTAAGTGACATTGGAGAACAGAAGCCTGCACTTAGGAGGCAGCCAAGGAAAGCAGCGAGGGTTAGGCATCGGTGGATTTAGTTTTGATGTTTCCCTAAAAGTGGGTGGGCCCTGGGGCATACCGTAGTTCAGCTGTGGCCTGGACCAAAGGCTCAGGAGTTGTGGTGTGTGTGGGTGGGGTGGGGTGGGTGGCAGTTCTGCCTGTCCCATTGCTACCCTCAGCTCTTGTTAATGGCTCCTTGGATCAGCTGCGATGGGGATGTGAACACACCACCACTGGCCTGTTCTTACAAAGGTTTTCCTTCCAACTAATATCTTAATTCCCTTCCATCCTTTCTCGTACTTGGTTTTTAAACTCCTTAACGTTCTTGTCACCTTCCCCAGATATATTCCAGCTTATCAATGCCTTTCTGGAATGTGGCACCCTACACTAAACTCATTAATTCCTGGTGTGGTCATAGCAGTTTGTACAAAAGAACTATTGCATTTTTTTTGCTTTAGACACTTTTCTCTTTTAATGTAGTTTCAGTTTTTTAGTTTTTTTTTTGCGGGGGGCAGCTATAACACTTTTGACTCATATTTATAGCTTGGAAGGCAACTAAAACAACTATATCTTTTTCTTTTCTTTTTAGACACAAATTTCTATTAAGTCAAATCCTATACTTGTGCAGTCAGTATTTTGAATATAGGAATGGGGAATTAAACTTAGTCTGCTGTGTTCTGGCTCATTCATCTAGTCCATTTCTCACCATTTGAATATTTTTTTCTTTTATATTACCTGTACTGTTAGCTTTACACTACCCCAACAGTTTGACACACACACACACACACTCACTCATTCTCTCTCTGAATCAACGGTGAACACTGCGGAGAAGGAAGGTTTGGAAACAGTCCTGTTGCATACCCATAGAAATTTATCTCAGTTGATACCAGACCATTAAGAAGCGCACTGTGAAGAGTGGTTCATCTGCCTAGAAGTACCTTCTTGTATTCATCACACCTGTCCTATTAGTAAAAAATCAATGTGGAGATGTTATTTGAAAGTCAAAAAAGAAGTGACTATTGTACTACCTGGAGGTATCATGAGAACAGTTAAAATCCTTTCCAAGTGATAGAACTGATATTTGTCCCTAAACTACAGTTTCTTTCGTGTGGACTCAACCTTTAGACCAAACTGTTTTTGAAAAGGATGGCTTTTGGTTTTCCCTTATTACAGATCTACCATTTTGCTAGGTGCGCATTCAAAATGTACGACTTTCTCAGCAGCCTTCACTGAATCCTATAATCTGTCCTGTATGAGGGTCGACAAGCTGTGTCTATTTCAGTAAGATGTTCAGGAGCAATGAAGGACTTTGACAGCGTTGAACAATCCATCTGTGGTCAGTCTCTAATCCACAAGCAGAACCATTTTAGGGTCAGCTGTAATTCAGCATCAATCACAAGCTGTTAATGCTTCTGAAGAATTTATGTCATATAAAGCCATTCTGAGGATAATAGTGGGTAAGAATATATTCTTTGTAGATCAAATTCCAATCCTTGAAAATATCAAACAGTACTGTCTTCTAGGTGTCTTGACTTTTAACTGCACTAAATAAGTTTATTTAGCTTTTAGATGAGCGTACACAGGCCCTTCTGTCAAAGTCAACTGAAAGATAAGCTTCTTTCTCCATATTGTAATCAAGGCAGGTGAATGCAGTGGCTAATTACTCTCAAAAAGGAAGCTCAGTAATCTCCTCTGTCAAAATCTTCAGCAATTATATGTACAATATCAAATAAATTACTTTTTTTTCTTGATCCTCAGGGGAAACAATTTATGGCTCATTCAGTCTGAGGACACAAGAGGATGCAGTTTTTAAAAATAGAAATCATGATTAAAGTAGCCAGCTGGTAGCTCCTGCTCTTAAAATATTTCAAATCAAAGTCATTGCTATTTGTTTCATGATACAAAACTCTACTGCCTCAATTGCTTAGGTCCTTGAAACAAATGTAAAATTAATTCTTGAAGCACTTTTTCTCCAATGTTTGCAGATTCTCTTAGAGGCCACTTTTGTATCAAAGTGAAATGACTTTTTTCTGCAGAAGGGGTGAGGTTCTTCAATTTTATAACTATGTCATGCACCTATTTGTTAGAGAAAGCATATGGATTTTTTTTCTTTGTTAAGTGGTTAATAAGGATAACCTGGCAATTTTGAGAGTTGTAGATTTTTTTTTACTATTATTAGTTACAAAATAACAGCCTTGTAGTTTCTTGAGCTCTTACTATTTCTTTTTTTTTAAATAGTTTATTTTATCTTGAAGACAGTATATTTATGGATCTTGTTTTCTCAGCTACCCTATGTCTTTTGGTTGGAACATTTAAACCATTTACATTTAAAGTTATTGATAGATACATATTTATTGTTATTTAATTTTTTAACTATTTTCTTTTTTTTCTTTTTCTTCTTCTTTTTAAAGCAAGCTCTTCAACATTTCTTGCGATACTGGTTTGGTGTTAACAAACTCCTTTAGCTTTTTCTTGGCTGGGAAGCTCTTTATTTCTCCTTCAATATTAAATGATAGCCTTGCTGGGTAAAATATCCTTATTTGTAGGTCTTTGCTTTGCATCATTTTGAATATTTCATCCCGATCCCTTCTGGCCTGAAATGTTTCTGTTGAGAAATAATAGGATAATCTTATGGGAGCTCTTTTGTGGGTAACTAATTTCCTGTTGCAGCTTTTGAAGTTCTCTCCTTGTTTTTAAGCTTTGCCATTTTAATTATGATGTGTCTTAAAGTGGGCCTCTTTGGGTCCATCTTGTTTGGGACGATGTGCTTCCTGGACTTGTGTATCTTTTTCCTCCACCAGGTTAGGGAAGTTTTCAGTTATTATTTCTTCAGATAGGTGCTTGATCCCTTGCTCTCTCTCTTCTCCTGGTACCCTATGATGCAGATGTTGTTACACTTCATGTTGCCCCAAAGGTCCTTTAAACTATCCTCATTTTTAAAAATCCTTTTATTTTTTTGCCTCTCTGATTGAATGTTTTTTTCTTCCCTGTTGGGTTGCGATTGTTGAAGGTTGGGCAGGTGTTTGGTATTCAGGAAGATGGAAGAAGATTCATGGAGCTGTTGGGGTGTCTGCTTTTATACAAGGGTGGGCGAGCCATGCATGCCACAAGCTGTGTGTCCCCCTCCATGTCTCTGTGTCTCTTCATGTCACCTGTCCGCTCTGCGTGGCACCCAACCTGGCCCTTATGCCCCAGTGTGGCACCTGTCGTGATACCCTACCCCCTTAAATACTAGAACACAGGCAAAGCTGGCAGGCTGCCAACAGATACTGTGCAACAGAGCTTCATACTACGTCTGTGAGCCCACTTCATGTTATGGGAACAGTTTATCAGGCCCAGTCTCAAGGCTCTGAGCACACTACTTATCAGGCCCATTCTCAAGGTTACGGGGAACTGCTTCCCTTAGTGGCCCAGACACCTGGGCGAGGAAGCCAGACTGCCTCCGTTTACCCTATACTTACATTTCAGCTCACTGATTCAGCCCTCTAGTTCATCTAACCTATGGTTTATTCCATCCAGTGTATTATTTATTTCAGATATTTCATTCTTTATTTCTGACTGACCCTTTTTATGGTTTTCATGTATTTTTTTCATGCTATTGAACATCCTTATAATCATTACTTTGAATAACATATTTGGTAAGTTGCTTGCCTCCATTTCATTTACCTCTGCTTCTGGAAAATTCTCTTGTTCTTTCATTTGGGGTCTGTCTCTTTGTCTTCCTGTTTTGGCTGCCTCTTTGTGTTTGTTTCTGTGTATTAGGTAAATCTGCATAGACTTTGGTTCAAACCTACCTCAGATGCTGCCTGTGACTGGCCCTGGGCACCCTTTTTGCAGCTATCAGTGATCCATAGCACGTGGCTCCCTCTGTTGGGCCTGGATGCATGTGGAAAGGACCAAGATGTGCACTAAGGCTGGCTTTTGCCAGTATCTGGCCTGAGGGAGGGTTAGCTAAAGTCTCAAAGAACCAAGAGATCCACTTCTGCCTGCAGGCTGCCTGTTAGGCTTAATCACTGCAAGAGCCTCTGGCTGTACTCAGCAAGGCTTAAGCTCCAGGAGGTGAAGCAAGAGAGATTCCTACAGGTGGGGCTATTGCTTCCCCACAGCTGATTCCTCATGGAGTAGCGGGATCTGCCAGAGAAAGATGGCTCCTGCAGGATGGGGAATGACTCAACACAGAGATCCTGTTGGCTGTTCCTTCAGTTCTCTCCCCAGAGCCACCAACTCCAGACTCTCCTCATGCAGCTCTAGTCTGCTCTGACCTCCCTCTACCAGAGCCCAGGGTAAGTGACTGCAAATGGAATTTTGTGCATTGGTTCTTTAAGAGGCTCCCAGTGTCTCTAGTTGTCTCTTCCTGATGGACAGAAACCCTGCTGCTTTTCACAGCCAGATGTATGTGGGCACCTTTTTTGCTTTTGGTGCTTCAGCCTGGGGAGGCCAGCTTGGGGTTTAGACTCTACAGTTCTCAGGGGAAACCCCCCGCCACTGATATATCCCTCTGAAACTTCAGGTGCCACCCGTGGGAGCCCTGCCAGCCTTGTTGTGCATCCGCACTTCCTACCAGTCATGTTGTGGTGAAGAGGTTTCTTCTAACCTCTTCTGAAGAGGTTAGTTTCTCTCCAGCGAGTGTCCAGTTTGTTATTCAGGATGATTTTTCTATAATTAAGTTGTTATTCAGGATTATTTTTCTATAATTAAGTTATAATTCTAGTTTGGTCCTGAGAGGAGGTGAATGTACCTTCCACCGACTCCACCACACATCTGGGATCTCCTGAGCTCTTACTATTTCAATGCTAACATGGCACTTTATGTTTGTTTTATATGTTATTTCACACAATCCTCTCAGAGCTATGTATTAGCATTTTAGTTTTATAGGCAAGGAAATCGAGGATTAGGGATGTGAAATAACTTGCTCAAGCTCACAAAGCTAGTGCACGTGGAGTTTAGAACCCATCCTACCTCCAGAGTCTGGGCTTATAACCACTGCACAAACTGCTCTTTTATCAGCTCTGATTTGATGTGTCTTTTATTGCACATGGAATCAAATTCTGTTTTGAAAGTCAGCAGAATGTAAATAATATATTGAGCAGCCTTCTATTAATTTGATTCCATAGCCTTATTTTTGGAAATCTTTAAGAGAAATCTTTATATGCAATATGGTGAACGCACTTGAGACATGCTTATATAAAGTCCATGTTTTTCCTCCCAGAGAGTATGCTATTTCTGCAGATTTACTTTTCCTTTTTTATTTTATTTTATTTTTTTGTGTTTAAAACTGTACTCTGAGCATGAATGGGGGGCGGTGTCCCCACCACACCTGAAAGAGGCAGTGGATGTTGTCAGCGTTTAGACTGGCAATATCTTTTCAATGAATGCAGAGGGATTTTGATGATGATCTGTCATTTGTCAAAAAGAAAAGTTTAAATACATGCATATTATGCTATGTCATAGAAACCTTTATTATGATTGATTCCTTCTGAGACAATATATGTGCAGATGTTTTATTCATGAATTGTTATTTTTGCAGAAACTCTGTGGGTTTCTATCTCATTTTCTTCAGCTGAATATGCCATGAATATTTTTTTGTTAAATTCATCCTTGTGTAGTCAGTGTTGTTTCTGAGACATTGATGCACGTTGTAGGGCTAGAACACAGCGGTTTGTAAAGCTTAATGATTGTTGACTGTAGTTAAGTCCTCATGAGTTTATAGTATAGATATCAAAGGCATTGATGGGGCAAGAAAATTCCACCTTTGATTTAATGGCAAGAATGCTCTCATACCATGACCCTAATTTTCCTGCGGTGGCAGGAATGTCAGTGGGGATGGTGTTGGAAATGAAAGATGAGATTAGTGAAATCAAGAAGTGGAACGTGGGATGTGGAGTGAACTTATCTGTGTTTTAACCTTGTATATTTATTAAAACAATTGCATTTTTAAGTCTGGACAGCAATGTCATATTTGCCCTACACTCTTTTTTTCATTTGCTTCACTCTTCTATTTTTTGGGGGCGGGGGGAAGGGGTAACTCCTTAAATTGCTTTCTGCACATATAAGAAATACAGTGGATTATTGAAAATTATAAAATAGGAAGATGGGTTGTATCTGCTGGTCACACGCATTTTGGATATTACTTTTCTGAGTAAATGCCGAGTAGATTCCTTTTCTTCTCCCATATGAATCTCGTTACTCTGTAATTTGGCAGATAATTGCATTGCACACTGGTACAGAGTGTCCCTTTGTACTTTTGTGTATTCGTGTGTGTGTGTGTGTGTGTGTGTGTGTGACAACAGAGAGAAAATTGTAATAGCATCTAGTTAGTAATTTAAGGCACTTCTTGCTCTTCCCCACCCATCACCACTGGGCTCTCCCTACCCGGGTTTCCCATTCTAGACACTAAAGGGAACCTGAAAAGGTAGGCAGTGGTTGTCCGAACTTGATCCTGCTTGAATTCATAAGAACCAGAGAAAACATTCTTCATAGATACACTTGACTGTACAAACCAAAACTATAGATTACCTTTATGAGCTTCCTCATGGTAAATAGGAAAACAACACACACGCACAAACACGTGCCTTTTTTTGGTTTACTTGGTGCTTATCTCTGCTTCGGACCAAATTATTTCCTCTTTTTTCTCTTTGGAGTCTGCTCTCTTCTGTCTTTAGGTGTGTGCCAGCCAACAGCCTCTTAGATGCATCTGAAAGTCCCCTCAGATGAAGGACGGCAGAGTGGCTTTTCTTTCTTTCTATTTTGTTGATGTTGTTGTTGTTGTTGTTGTTGTTGTTGTTGGTACCTACCTGACTGAGTACAGGAAGTTGTGGGAAAGTTATTTTAGACTTCCTTTTGGTGCTTGTATTATTTCTGACTTGTTAAGGGATGCTTCCGTCTAGTTTTTTCCTTATGTATACTTACCCTTAGAGCATCGGGCCATTAGGAAACCTGGCACTGCTTTCCCCATTAAAATATATTAAAAGTGACAATGCTACCTAATCCTTTCCTTTGAAAAGCTGGGGAACTGGCACAGGGGTATTGTGCTTAGAAGTCAGGGGAGACGGAGGTTTCAGGTAGTCATCCTTCAACAGGCAGATTAGGTGGCTGGGTTCCCCTTCTGTGCTTGTTCAGAGGAAGTCTTATTAAATATGGCATAAGTCACTGGCCTTGGCTGTTGGCCTGCTTGTCAGGTATGCTGCCTTTAGAATTTTCTTTGCTGTGTTAACATGCTGGTCTGCCATTTGCTAACTGTGTGACCATGGGTAAGTTACATTATCTTCTTGTTGGCAGTTTTCTTAGCCGGGTTTAATAATAGTGCCTCCCTCCCAGGGAGGTTGGGAAGAGTATCTTTAAGTGCGAGGTCCCTGGGGCAGTGCCTGGCACACAGTAAGCACCAGGTGCTCAGCAGCAGTAATAGATGCGAGCTCCACTCTGGATCTAGACAGACTCCCTGTGCTTGCGTCCTGGCTCAGCTACTGCGGGTCTTGGGATCTTCACTTCATTTTCCTTTGCTGCAAAATTTCCTTGAAAATAGTAGCTTTCTCTTAAGGTTTTTGTGAGAACTTAAATCACTTAAGTGCTTATTAGCACAGTGCCTGATAGTACACATTCAATGAATGTCAGGTAATCTTATCATTGTAGCGAATTTCTGATAATTCTCTTACTGTCATGCTGTTTCAGGACTTTTCAGATCATATTTTTGAATTGTCAACATTGTGTCTGTGACAGGTGGAAGATGTTATTGCCAGACTGCTTCCTCTCTAGGCTGCACATTCAGATCAGATATAGAAGAAGGACTGGACACTTAATGAAACATTTGAGTGTGTTTCCTAAAGTATTTGAATTTTATGAAGGGGAATGAGTAGCAAGTTGTTAGGTAAACTTTCCAGGTGGGCTGAAGAATATCTCTGCAGCTCGTACTTATGATATAGGACTGCTTTGATCAGATCTTCATACAAAGAGTGATACTTCTTACTTTCAAATTTTCTGTCCACAGTGATGAAAAGAAATCGATATTTTATTGTCTTCCTTTAAAGTTAATGCAACAAAGCTCGTTTATGACCTTTCAGAAATGCTCTCAAGGTTTCACTGGAAAAGAGCTTTTTTCCATTGCTGTTAATCCTTTGGTAATTTATTGAATTCCTCTCTTTCTGCAGTGTGCACATTTCAAATGTTTTTGATTTTACCCTATCTTAGATAAAGCTTGACCAAATTAGTCATATACTATATATTCCTATATTTTCTCCAAAATGAATTCCATTCCCGACTCCATAACACTCTTACTTCTTCCCTTCAAGCATAAAAAATATATTTGTAGTAGTTTTTGCTGTCATGCAGTGCTCAACATTTAACTCTTGGGTGTTCGTGTGGTGTCCCAGAAAGGATATTTTGTTACCTCTCTTTTTCTTTTATTTTCATCCAACTGGAGTGTTATAGGTGGATCGTATTTCAACCTGTTATATTCCCCTCTCCCAAACCAGGCTTGTTGGTTTTGTGACAATAGAACTTTATCCTATTCATGGAGTACCTTCCAGACTGGGTCCTCATCAAGTTCTGAGAGGTATAGTTTTGCCCATTGAATTTTTTTGTAATTTAGTCCAATACTTTGCCATCCAGGTGATTTTGCAGTTTAAGTATCTGGAATTTTTTCAGCTTCTAAATGCTGAGGATGACTGTTACAACTGGTGCTTGTTTATATTCATAAGAATGTAGAATCTGCAATATGCTCTTTAATTGAAAGGTAGCCTGTGGGTGGCTAGTGCTTATCAGACAATTGAGACATTTTACATGTAGTACTTCACTTATCTTATAGTAGGATAGATAATGGCCACCCAAAGATACCAAGTCCTAATTCCTGTAGTTTGTAAATGTTACCCTATTCAGATAAAAGGCCTTTGTTGATGTAATGAAATTAAGGATCTTGAGATGGGGAGACTGACTACCCTGGATTGTCCAGGTGAGCCCTATTTGCCGTCCATATAA
The DNA here is from genome assembly GCA_028533065.1 of Trachops cirrhosus. Classification (NCBI taxonomy): domain Eukaryota; kingdom Metazoa; phylum Chordata; class Mammalia; order Chiroptera; family Phyllostomidae; genus Trachops; species Trachops cirrhosus. The sequence continues at coordinate 56,336,663 of CM052539.1, read as the reverse complement.
GAGAGCGCAGAGGGAAGCCACACAAACAGAGAGAAATGTGATGTGAGGATGGAGGGAGCTATTAGAATGATGCAGCCCCAAGCCCAGCAGTGCCAAGGCCTCTGGGAGCTGGAAGAAGCAAGAGAGGACTCTCCCCCAGAGCTCCTGGAGGGAAGGAATGTGGCTCTGCCCGGTTCCAATCTCCTGGAGCTCTGGACTGTGAGAATAAATTTCTGTTGTTTTAGGCTGCCAAGTTTGTGGTAATTTGTTATAGCAGCTTTAGGAAACTAATGAACATCTCTCTCTTGATATTTTCATTCTAAAATAGATGAGGAAAAGAGGGGGGAAATGATAGAAATTGTTATTTTTGAGATTTCAGTCTTTATTTACAGAATTAGCAGTAGAAAATTACATATTCAGGAAGCTAATTGAAAAATATGCTTGCACATATACTAAGTGCAGCGTATTTATTTTTTTCTTTAGCAGTGGTTTGCCACTTAGAATAGAATGTAACATGGTTAAGCAAATCGCTACTGTTGAGGTTGGGGCAGGGAGGAGATGATACATAAATTACTGAAAGATGGTGCTGCCACTGAGAATTTTACCTGAGGTTGCACATGGAGGATTTGAGCAGCTTTGCTTAAGGGGGAAAGGAAGCAGGGGCTGCCTTTGCAGACCAAGGCTGCATGCACACTAGGGCATAGCATGCGGAGGGACCAAACGCCTACCACACTCAGCCAGGAAGAGCAGAAAGTGAATGGTGGGGAGAAGTCAAGGTGCTGAGGGGCAGGGCGCAGGAACCAGCGGTGACTGACTCCTCTCCCCCAGATATCCTTCCCTGGTGGCAAAGGCCATCTGTAACTTTGATTGAACCCTGATAGGAGCAAAGGACATTTGCTTTAGAAAAGTCTGTGAAGTTAAATATTGAGAAAAAAGGAAGGGGAAAAGGGAAAGGCAAAAGAAATTACTAAAGAAAAGAAAAGTAGAAAACCATGATTCTGGTACCATTTTACAGGAAAAGGGTGTGTCTAGATTCTCTCAAATGATCGCATGCCTTTCTAAAAATGAGAAAAGAAAATGAATGTACATACCATGTCCTGAATCATGAACCCAATTAATGATATATGGCTGTTAAACAAATCATTATTTATTTAAACCGATTAGAGAGTTTTATTTACTTTGTTGTATGAATTGATTTGTGAAAAAGGGCAGTATCGTCTTCAATGAAGCTCTTGAGATAACTACTTTTGCAAAGTTGCAAGTTTAGGGAGTTTGCTGAGTAAATGTGAGGTAATGTGCTACATGCGCTAGGAGTCTGTAATTCCAGTCTGCTCTGTTACTGGTGTGCAGTGTTTACTAATTATTATATTGGTATTGTTGGAGGTGGTATCTCACATTCTTTGTAATATTCAGGTCAGGAAATTTCAACATGAAGATTTGCTGATTTAAATGCATTACATCTGGTGGTCTTCAATTTTTGACAGATGTACAATTGACAGACACTATTTTGAGCAGGAAAAAAATAGTTGTGCTGCAGTTCTTTTGACTGCAGAGCAATGGTTGCATTTATCATTGCTCTAATCACAGCGAAAGCATTGCATTTGTTCCATTGCATTTGCATTGTAACACTGTTCATTTAGTATGCAGTACTTACAGGCTTCTAAACCTCACATTTCCCTCTTGATTTATAAGTTGGTACTCATTTTCCTCAGGGTATTTTGTCCTTATCTCATGGGCAACACTCTAAATCTTGTGTGGAATTCAGCTTTATTTTACATCTGGGTGAACGAATCTTCTGATCAGGTAGGACATTGTACAAATGACTCGTAGGGACAGTGGGAGGTAGGGATCTCTAGGTGTGACATGCTTGATTAGCTCACGAAGTTTCTGCAGATGGGGAATAGGAACCAGGGAATGGACTTGTGAAAGTGCAGGGTTTATACAAGAGGGTCACAGACTCCAAGGTATCCGTATGTGTAGTGGGATGCAGGTAAGACCGTGGTGAGTGGTAGGTTCTTTGGGGTGCTGGGGGGCCTTCAGCTCCAATCTCTGCTTATCATATAGGAATTCAGGCCCAGAGCTGCTGAGTCTATTTTTCAAGAAAACCACAGAGAGAGTTTTAAGGTAGTATCCTGATTATTAAGTTTCAATTAATTGAAAATTCTAAAAAAGACACTATAGACAATTATACTGTGTGGCCAAATAAAGTGCATCTGGGTCTGGAAGCTTGCAACCTCCGTGAGACATGGATTGAATGTACTGAACTGTGTTCTCCAGCACCAGTGTCTTATAGGAAATATTTATTGCCTTGCATCTGCTGTGTCTCTCTCGTTCCATGACTGCAGATGTATTTTGATTACAATTTTTTCCCCTTCTATTTCACTCCTGGAGCCTGTGGGAGAGAATTTAGATAGTGCAGGAGGCCTCAGAATAGTTTATGTTGCGAACCACTGGTGGAGACTTGGCTCTTTTAAAGCAAAGAGCTGAGCTAGAGCAAAATCCGAAGAGGTAATCAGAACTCATTTCAGAAGTCTCTAGCAGGAACAGAGCTAGGATAAGCAAGTAGAGTAAGAGAGGGATAGATTGCATTAGCCAGGAAGCATTTCTACAAAAATGCAGTTTAGGCAGTGTGACATCAGGACTAAGTGCAGATGGAGATGTGGGAGGTCTGATTTCTATCCTCCAGGGCCAAGCTGACAGATAACACACAGGACATCCAGTTACGTCTGAATTTCAGGTACATTACAAATGACCTGTTAGTATAAGGATGTCCCATGCATTATTAAAAAATTATAAATACACCTAAAATATTGCATGGAACATTGGAATACTAACATTATTTGTTATTTGTCTAAAATTAAAATTAAACGTGGCATCTTGGTTTTGTACTGTTTGTATTTGCTAAGTCTGGCAACCCTATACCACGAGCCTAGGCAACACTCAGAGTCTAGGCCAGAATATCCAAAATTTACAAGTCAGAAGAGTTGTAACAAATTCTTTCAACAGTGTTTGGACTGACTAATGTGAAGTGTTCATCTAAATTTTAAAGTAACCTTTACTGAACTGCTGTGGGTGAGGTCGCAGAGCAGTCTGTGTGTGCAAAGCTGTTGCGGAATTTGTGGGAGAACAGAGTGCAGATGCTTGTCCATAGCTGATGGACGTCTCTCCAAAAGGGTGACATTCTTAAAGAATGCTGGGGAGGCTGATAGTAATTATTGGGTAGATGTATTAGTAAGACATAAATTTTAGAGAGTATTGCCATCTTAATGCTATTACATCTTCTGATACACGAACAGACTTTCCATTTATTTAGATTTCTCTCACTTTTTCAACAGTGTTCTCTAGTTTTAAAGTATAAATTTTATATGATTTTTATTAAATTTACTTCACAGTAATTTATTTTTTGATGTTATTATAAATGGAGTTGTTTTCTTAATTTCATTTTCAGATCGTTCATTGCAAGTACATAGAAATGCCGTTGAACTTGTGTTTTATCTTTTACGCTGTCACCTTGGTTAAATCACTTATTAGTTCTAATAGTTTTTTAGGTGGATTTCTTAGGGTTTTCTATGTACGAGACCGTGCTATCTACAGATAGTTTTTTCCTTTCCAGCCTGGATGATGTCAATCTCATTTTCTTGCCTAATTGCCCTGCTCAGAAACTCCAGTAGAGTCCTGAATGGAATTCATGACTGCGTGATTCTTGTTTTGCTTCTGATCTTTCAGTGAAAGCATCCTCCCTTTTACCACTATGTTTGTCGTTAGCTATGGGTTTTTGTAGATGTGCTTCATTACACTGAGAAATTTCTCTGTTCCTAGTTTGTTCAGTATTTTTATCATGAAGAGTATTTTATTTTATCACAAACTTTTTGGCATCTTTGAGATCATCATGTGGGTTTGTCCTTTATCCTGTTAAATAGTGTATTACATTAATTGGTTTTTAGATATTGTATCAACATTGCACTCCTGGGATAATCTCACTTGGTCATGGTTTACAGGCTTTTTCATGTGTTCCTAGATCCTGTTTGCTAATGTTCTGTTGAGGATTTTGCATCTATTGTATATTCATAAGGGATATTGGACCATAGTTTTCATTTTTTAACTTGTTTGGCTTTGGTGTCACAGTGATGATTAAATGTGTTAGGAAGTCTTCTCTCCTTTTCAACTTTTGGCAAGAGTTTGTGAAGAATTGGTATTAACTCTTTTTTAAATGTGTGATAAAATTCACTAGTGAAGCCTTTTGGGCCTGGGTTTTTCTTTGTGGGAGGTTTTAAAATCACTGATACAATCTGTGTTCTTGTTTTAGGTCTATTCAGGGTTTTTTTTTCAAAATTTTTTTTCTTTTTCTGTTCAAGTAAGTTTTCTCCATTTTCCCACCACCACTTTTCCCCCACCCCACCCACCCCCACCCTCAGTCCTACTCCCCTTTGCCTTGTCCATGGGTCCTTTATACGTGTCCCTTAATGACCCTTCCCCTTCTTTCCCCTGTTATCCCCCTCACTCCTCCCCTGGTCACTGTCAGATTGTTCTTTATTTCAATGTCTCTGGTTCTATTTTGCTTGCTTGTTTGTTTGGTTGATTAGGTTATACTTATAGGTGAGATCATATGATTTTTAGTAATTTGAGGGGTTTTTTCCCCTTGGTCAATCTAGCAAAAGTTTGTAAATTTTGTTGATCTTTTTAAACATCCACCTTTGATTTTGTTGATTTTCTCTATTTTATTAATTTGTGTTCTAATCTTTATTTCCTGCCTACTGCTTGCCATCGGTGTAGTTTGCTTTTCTTTTTCCAGGGTCTTATCATGGGAAGTCAGGTTCTTCACTAGAGGTGTTTCCTCTTTGTGATGTTGATGTTGTTGGCTATACGTGTTCCTCTGAGTACTGATATTGCTGCATCTGGTAAGTTTGGCTCTGCTGTATTTTAACTTTAATTTTAATTTATTTCAACGTATTTTCTTGTTTCCCTTGTCATTGCTTTTTTGACCTACTGGTTATTTAGAAGTTTTTTTTTCAAATTTTTGCATATTTGTTATTTTTCTAAATGTTGTTGTTACTGATTTTTAGCTTTATTTTACTGTGGCCAAAAAACATACTTTGCATGATTTCAGTCCTTTTTAATACATTTGTAGGCTTGCTTTATGGCCTACTGTATGGTCTCTCTGGGACAGTGTTCTGTAGGCACGAGAGAAGAAGGCGTGTTCTGTTGCTAAGTGGAGTGTTCTATAGATGCATGGCAGGTCTAGTTAGTTACTTATAGCACATGTCTTATCTTAAGCATTTGCTGAATATAGTTACCAAGTCGTTTTAATCAGGATGTGTTGGTATTTAAAGGTCTCTGAGTCAACTGCTGGCTTGGTTGCCCTTCTCTCTAAAGTGACAGACTGAAATTGAACTTATAGCACAAAGCTCACCAGAAACAAAGCTTTATTGTTAGACACCTTAAAATGATTGTTTAGGGTGCAGGTATTAAGCTTCCAGTGAGGAGTATGGTTGCCGAATGCAGCCTGCTTATTTATACATGTTCTGTTGCTGAATTGTCTTACAATCAATAGAATTATTGCTTCTTTAAGAATCGTGCAGCGCACTGAGAATAAATGCAGTTTTAGAAGAGATGTGCAGATTTTGATCAACATGAGTGATGCTTTAAGTTTTGCAGTTGTCCCTGAATATCTGCATTGGCAAACCACAGTGCTTAGTCATGAGTGGGATTCAAGATTCAACTGAGTGCAACTTATGCCTATGAAGTAAAACATACCCACAACATTCTTGGAAATTTGAAGATGGTTAAAAGTACCACAAAATTTCTGTGTATCTAAGTCATATTTTGAGAGGAGTTTGAATGTATCCTGTTCTGCGAAAGCACTTTCTCTCCATGAAGCAGCTGGAATTGAGGCAGAGAGTTTCTGTTAGTGTCGTTAATCTGGAATCAAATTGAGATAGGTGGTGGTGGAATACTTTCTAGAGAGTTAAAAAATAGTTCAGGTTGACGAACACCCGTGCTCTCTTTGACATCATTAATATTGATTCAAATATACTTATTATCACTAAGTATGTTTTTAGGTTGAATTAAAAATTTTTTGCGCAGCTTTTATATTACCATTAATATCTAACTGGCTGTATGTCAGCATTGCTATTAATAAGTCATCTGGTCCTCACAATATGAATTTGTGAGTATGTTGCTCCTTGTTGAAAAAGGTGGTTGTGCCCAAGCTGTCTTCATGCTTTTCTCTACTCGTTCATTCAGAAATAATAATTACTTAAGGAAATTAATAAGGCATTTTGACCAATAGTTCTGTATTTTGCTTTGACCCTTGATGTTATTTTATATAATTTCTTCTTTTCCCCTCACTTACTTTGTGGAAGAATTTTTTTCTTCCCCTCTCAGTTGTGACAATGCCTTTTTCTCCCTAATTTCAAATAGAAGCCATATCTCCAATGATTACTCATCGATTTTTTTCTAAGGCAGATTTCTTGCCAGCCCATGTAAGTGGAAAGCTGATTATTCAGGAATGTAGTATGTCTTTTAAGCAACGCTTGCCTTGCAGCCTGCTGTATGTTGTTCTAGACATTTGTTTGAATAGTAGAAAGAACAGGGGTAATGGTCTCAAGTCCCAGTTTAGCCACATTACAATGTGATCCTAGGCAAGATACACATATTTTTCCTGAGCTTTGGTGAACTCTGTGTAAAATGGGAGTAATGCTGGGAAAATACTTGCACATTTCCTGTCCCCCTCTTCCTCCTCCTCCCAGGTGTGTTACCTTTCCCTTTCTCTCTCTTTTTCCTGTGCTCCAAGGGCCCTTCTTATGCCTCTGTCATTGGTTTCCTGAGCCCATTTATTTTATGGCTCACTTCTTCTCCCTCTGTGACTTTCTAAATAAGCTTTCCTTTATTAAAAAAAAATACTGAGACAATAATGTAACATGAGCATAATTGTCCAGGTTGTTGTGTAAAATGAACTCTGGGCTGCAAAGCTGCTAGAACAATGCTTGGTATACAGAACACTCAACATTTGTTAGCTTCCTTTTTCTTCCTGCCCTTTCCGGCAGCAGATTAGTTCCTTCGCACTAGTAGGTTTTATTGATTACCTCTGTTTTCAAATCCGGCCCCGACTAAAACCTAGTAAGTGTTAAATACATTATTTTTACAGCGTTAACAATCTTTCCCTAGATATTCAAGACAAATCCCATCTTCCTAGGTTTCTGACTTTTTAGAATTTGAGGCAGTATGTACTTCATCCTTGAAACGGTCCATGCCTTTTAATGAAATACAGTGTGGGGCAAAAGTAGGTTTACATTTGTGAGTATCCAAAACACATAGCTATTCTTTCTTTTTTACTTAAAAGATTTGATTTATTTATTTTTAGAGAGAGGGGGTGGGAGAGAGAAGGAGAAAGAGAGAAGCATGGATGTGTGAGAGATACATCAATCAGCTGCGTTTCGCACACGCCCCAGCTGGGGTCCTGGCCTGCAACCCAGTCTTGTACCCGGACTGGGAATGAAGTGGCGAAACTGGCAGCCTTTCAGCTTGCAGGCCTGCACTCAGTCCACTAAACCACACCAGCCAGGGCTGCTTGTATTATTATTTAATAATTATTGTGTTATTTTGCATATGAACAACTCTAGACTTACTTTTGCCCCACCCTCTAGATTGATATATTGCTAATCTGGAATAGGCACAATATAATGATCTTAGAACCAGCAGTAATGCTTCCATTTATTTTCATTCTGTGAAGTTGCACCGAACAACATCTAACTGTGTATTTGCAGTTTTATCATTTTCCCTTGGAATTTGTAATTCCTTTTTAATCATTTGTACTTTTCTTCCCTGACTCCCACATTGCAACAATTGATAGAGCTGATTGTATTTATTACAATCTGGTTGTAACTAAAATTCCATTAAAGGTGTTGGTGCTGTCAGCCAGGTTGTGTTGGAACCAGGGATTCCAACTCCCACTAACAAATACTGTCTTCCCGGATTTTTCTTTCTTCTCTAGTGACAGTGTTTATTGTTTTTCCAAAGCCAATTTGAAGCTTAACTTTAGAAACATTGGAGTATAAACTGACCTTATTAGGCCTTTAAAAAAGGTTTCTAAGTGTGAAATAAAGATTTTCTGTTTAATGATGATTAGTAACCTATTTAGATGTATTCATTTGAGGAATTGAAGATAATTTTGCTATCAGGCCATTTGCATAAGGGCAGAACAGATGGGTCTCACTCTGAACCCTGAAGGCGAACAGACCAGACACCCCTTTAATTGCTTGGGGAAGATGATTTCTATGGCCATGGCTCTCTCCCAAGGACACACTGATCTTCACTGTGACAACTCTCAAATTTGATACTATCAGCAAGGCAAAAACTACATTCATTCAGTAAAAACTTCGTATACTGTGCAGCAACCGGCTACTCAGAGTATAAACCAGGAACAGACTGTCTGTTGAATAAGTTTGCATTTTAATTGTGAAGCTGATGAACAGAAATTTAGGAAATTAGAATGTTGGTAGAAAATTCCCTATGACCTTTGGGAATCACAGCTTTTGAGTCAGGAAATTGTGAGTCACTGTACAGTCTTTTACAACCTGCTACCTCTTTTGTTGTGCATTTGTGGAACTAAATACCTTTCTTAGAAGGCTGTTTTGAAGGTAGAATATAAAGTACTGGTCCATGGGCAGTGCTCAGCAAATGGTAGTTATGATGACATTTAGTATTTGGAAACATTTGTAGATGAAAGTTCTGATTACCAATTAACTTGTCTATCTATTACTTTAATTCACAAAGTTGAGCAAATATCAAACATTAAACATCTTGCAGTATTAAGTAGCCAAATCAATTGTTCTTTATTGAGAGTTGATCAACGTGTCCTTACTTTTTAAGTCTCTTGAATAACTGGTAAATGAACAAATCATATAATTTATCACAATTTGGAATAAGAACCTGAAATTCCCAAAACATGGGTGAATGTTCAAGCAGATACTATTCCTAAATACAAGTTCTGGAACATCAGAGAAGGAGCACAATGCTATGTATATAGCAAGTACACAGTAAACATCTGGTTAATTATTGATCAAAGAAATAAGTGGCATGATTGGATTACAGGAAAGAATTAACTAGCACCATTGTTTCTTTACACTGTCAGGAAGATTATTCTTTGGACTCCTTTCTTCATTACTTACTGATTTCAAGAATTTGTGACTAGAGGAGACTTAAGTTTATTTATTCCTGATCTCTAGTTTTATAAAGGAAGGAGCTGAGCCCTGGGGTTAAGTAACTTGGACTTAGTGACTGAGGCAGGCTTGGAAATAAGGCAGATTCACTGAGAGCATAAAGAAGAAATAAAACCCATCTCACAGCCTGTGCTCACGTCAGGCTAATAACAGGGCATTCCTGAGAGCATCCGTGGTTGTCAAGATGGGCAGAGAAAACGGGAGCTGAAATAGGACATTTTCTAAGAAGAAATCTTTAAGTGAAAAAACCTCTTCCTTTCCCCTTTTTCAGTGGACTCCAGTGAGAGTGGAAGATGTGTAAGTGCCACACTTTGGTGACTGTGCTGTGGCCTTTTGACCCTGTCAGTAAAAAGTCAGCTTAGCATGCTATTAATAAGCTCAGACTCCTGGTACTGTTCCTTTCCAGAAGGTGGGGATGCTGCAGTTGGACCGCAAAGATGGCCTGTTGTGCTCAGTGGGTAGATTTTGGCATGTATTCCTTTACATCTGTGATGGGGAGACACAACTCTGCACTCTACGTCTCCAGTTCAGGGAGAAGGTTAGCATCCTACTCTGGCTGAGACACGTGAGGAAGGAGAGAGAATGAGTAGGTTGTTTAGAGGGCAAAGGTCCAAAGCCCCATGGTCTGCTCTCAAAAGAGTAATCTCATGGATGCCCACCTCTCATTGTATTTTATCTAGAGGATTACTACTCTCTATAAATATCATTCATTTATTCACCAAGTACTGGTTGCATATTTGCTACCTGTCAGGCACTGTTCTAGGTGCTGGAGGCATTCCAGTGAACAAACCAATAGCTACCCTTGTTTTCACAGAAGCTAGCCTGGTAGGGGAGACAGTGGAGAATAATTCTCCCCTCCCCCACCTGCCCACTTTTATACCTTGCCTCCTAGATCCTTATTCCTTATTCTTTCCTAGAAACATCCAGAAGTTCAGCTCTACTGCAATTCATTTCACCTTCTTCTGACCCCTTTTAAGCTTTTACCCTTTCTTAAGTCAGAAGGCTCAAATACTCTTGTCAAACCCTTTATTTGCCAAACTGATCCTAGATAGAGAGAGCACTTGTGTATTATCTCTTTCCATTTACACGGTGTCTGTGAGCTTTTTAGAATTTCCATATGGCTCCAAATCATTTTCAGATAAGAATTTTGCTAACACAAGTGTATCTCTTTGCATGAATTGTAGATGTGTACTTAGAGGGACTACAGAAACAAGATCTCTGATTGAGTTAAGTAATGGCTAAGATTTTAGGCCATTTGGGGGAAGGGATTTTGGGTTGCAGCACTGTATCTCTCAGGGGTGAAAGTGGTGGTGAAGAGAAAAGTACACAGCACATTTAAAAATATTGCCCTGAATTTTAGCCACAAAAAAATACTGAGCCCTTGCAATCAGGATGAAATCAGTAACTAGTGCTGACCATTGACCAGAGGCGCTCGAATTACAGTGGCAGAGTTGTTTTCTCATGTCCTCAATGAAGGATCCACAAATGACATGACCTCTTGGCTACAGCAACCTGAGATTCTGATTTCCAGTGCTTTTTTCCGGCAAGTTGAAATGTTTCAGAGGTAGTAGTAGGTGTTACTGAAAGTGACACTTTTATCTTTGAAAGCCTGAATGACAGTTCTTATTTTTCCAGTTAAACCAATGATAGAAAAATTCTGATGTTTCATAGTATCGGTCCTTGTTTCCCTAACTATTCCCACTGGAAGGGTGATTTAACCTCAGATTTGGTCCCCAGGAAGTTGAAATTGGATCACATACAATTAAGTTGTAAATTGAAATGTCTTAGAGCTCTATAATAGAAGGAAATTTAAGCAGTGAAAATTTTATTTTTAAATTAACTCATAATTAAAAATTTTAATTAGGATGTTGTTGACATCACTTTAATTTTTTTATTGTATCTGTCCGTTATACTCAGCTTTTGTAAAGCTGTAATTGCCTTGTTCTGACAGGTTAGATTTGCCACCACATATCTCCTACTGCAAGCTGTATTATCAAAGGACATCAGCACTTTTTCCATTGAGTGGTGAGGTCTGTGTCTTCTTTAAACTTTAGCTGACTTGATTGCCTTAATGGTGATACCATGTGACTTTTGAAGCTAAGTCATAAAATGCCACCTACTTCTACCTTATTGTTTTGGGATGCTTACTCTCAGAATCCATTCAACATGCTGTGAGGAAACGTGCCGGTAGGTATGCTTGCTGACCACCCGAGCTGACCCCTCTACCTGACAGCTGCCTCTACCTGACAGCCGGCTACTAACTATGTGAGTGATTGAGATTCAGATGGTTATAGTCTGCAAGCACAGAGTCAGTCTTTGCCCCAAAAAGCCTTTCAGCCACCCTGACTGACACTGTGTGGGGCAAAGACACATCCTATCCAATTGCAAGTTTATGGGCAAAATAAAATGATTGTTGTAGTTTTAAACCACTAAGTTTGGGATAGTTTGAGAGAGTTTTTTTCACAGTAGTAGATAGCCAGAACACATGGCTAACATACTCAGATTTAAATGTCTTGTTAATTAAACTTCTATATCTGGGGCTGCTTACTAGAGAATAATAGCCTGACTCTAATAGCCAGGTAGAGTCCTTGTTCTAGTCAACAGATAACATCTGGATGTATTTTTAGTGTAGCAGTTAAGAGTGAGGCTATCTCCACAGCTATATCACCTCCTACTTTATGGACAAGTTACTTAGTTTCTTGATCTATAAATTGGGGATGAAACTAATACACTTAACTCAGAGTTGTGAGATTGAAAGAGTTTGTACACGTAAACAAAACAGCACATAGTAAATATTCAATCGATGTTAGATATTATTAGCATCATTATAATTCTGGTGCTTTATGAAAACAATTCAAGACTTTGTTGAGAGCATTTAAACCCATGACTGATTATGACTGTCCCATACTTTTCTACATGTTCTTATATATGATAAATTGTTTTTGACATATAATGATTTTTTTATATTAGTCATGGGCTTCTCCTCAGTAAAGAGCTCCGGTAAGAGTCTTTTAACCAGGGGGCACATGAAAATAATTTTGGTCCAGACTAGAACCTCCCTATGCTTTTGTATCTGCAAAAGAAAGAGATGCCTTTCTTTTCATTGTAACTGTGTCTTCCTCTTTACTTATGTTCTTGAAATATAGTCCTAAGTATAGAGCAGAGGCTTGATTTATCTGTGGATTTTTAAGTGTGGCTTTGCTTCTCTTGAGTTTGTACTGCAAATTGCTGGCTGTGGTCACATATCTCTAACCTGACCGTCCCCATCTGGGTTTTCTTTGCTGTAATCAATGTCTTCTGTGTGCTGCAAAGATAGGAGGTGGGTTTCAAATCTCCCTTGGTGGAAGATGTGCTTCCTGCCCCATAGTTCAAAAACATAGCCACCATGATACTTCCTGGTAACACCCTTCAGGATGCCTGTGATAGCTGCAGCCAAGGGCGTACTGTGCAGTCACTCCATGCAAAGTACCCTGTAAGCTACATTGATGACACTGGCTAATGAAGCTCAGGTGTTGGGTTTAATTTGCTGCTTATTGGGCTTGTGTTTCAGATTTTTTGTGAATTATTTTGAAAACATAGATAGAACATCAAATCCATATATATAGCACAAGGTAGATTTAAAACTCTATATTGGGTTTATTGTTGAGGTATATAAGTAAAACTATATTATGATGTAATTATGAAAATAATTACCTATAAATAATTTGTTTTAGTTTTCAAAGAGTTATTAGTAAATTGTTTTTTAAAAAATGTTGCTAAGAGTTAAAATTATTTATGCATATGTATTCATTGTCAGTAATATGCCTGGTGTTGTCATTAAATGTTAATAATATTTTGAGTTCTTAAAATAAAATAACAGTAGCGCCTTATATTTATATTGCATTTTATGAGAACAGAGCACTTCAACACACCTGTTCTGGGTAAAAAGAGAGGATGTTATTAACCTCCAGTTTCACAGAAAAAACTGAACATGCAGCCAAAGCTGGAAAAGGAGTAAATTAGTTAGTATTTGCACTTAACTCTAAATAACAAGACTCAAAGAAGGTTTCTTTTTCTGTTGTAACAAACTGTCAAGAGGAACACAGCCCGGTGTTGGTATGGCAGCTCCACGGTGCCATGAGGGACTCATATTCTTCCCCTCTGTTTTGTCTGCCTTTCTTAGCATGCAGGTTTTGTGGTCATGGTTATGAGGTGATGGCCTCAACCTCAGGCATCAAACCTGCATTTGCAGAAGGATGAATGGGAAGAGAAAAGTGCCGAAAGCTCATGGCAGCTGCATTTATCCCTTTTAATTCGAAAGCAGTAGCTTTTCCAGTCGGCCCATTCATTGGACTTCTGCTTACATCCCATAGGTCATGTAGCACCCCTGCCTTCAGAGGAATGCTGATAGTTATCTGTTGTTGCATAACAAATTATCCTACCACAGAAGTTGAAACCACATTGATAATCTCAGTTTCTGTGGGTCAGGACAGAGGCTTAGCTGGGTGCCTCTGTCTCAGAGACTCTCACAAGTCTAGGTGTCCTCTGGGGCTGTGGCTTCATGTGAAGACTTGACTGGGAGAGAAACCACCTCTAAGCTCACTCATGTGATTGTTGGTAGGTACCAGGCCCTAATGGATTGTGGGACTGATGGTCTCAGTTCCTTCCTGGCAGGCGGCCAGAGTTTCTCTGTTCCTCGTCACTGGACCTCTTCACTGGTCAGGTCACAGCACGACAGGTGGCTTCCCTCGGAGTGAACAAGGGAGTGGGAAAGGGTGGTCCAAGATGGAAGCCCCAGTCTTTTTTTAACTTAATTTTGGAACTGATATCACATCACTTTTGCTCTATTCTGTTTGTTAGAAGTGTCACTAGACCCAACCCACACTCAGTGGGAGAGGTTTACATAAGCGAAACAAGGTGGGAATTATTGAGGACCATCTTAGAGGTGAAGTACTTTTTCATTGGGGTATTACCATCGCACTCAAAATCAGGAAGGAGAATGGGTATTAAATAGGCAGATAGCCATTGGTACCTCAAAGGACAGAGAAAAAGCACAGAGTTTGGAGATAGAACTGGGTTTGAGTTCTAGAACTGCTATGTATTAAATGAATGAACTAAATCTTTGACCTTCTATTTTCTCAACAAAGTCACAGGGTTATTACCTATAATGAGATAGTACAGTATAAAACTGTGGTTTGTAAATTCTTAATGGTAGCTCTTCTCTGTTCTGTGTAGAGGAGCTAGAACTAGAATCCAGTTCTAAAGGTAAAAGAAAGCAGTTTCCCCCAAAATACCAAAATGCAGCCCAGGTGTATGAATTTTAAGTCTGAGAGTAGGAAGCCTAAAACCTAGGCTTTATACTTGTTTAGAAATTGCCCCCTTTTTGAGTAAGCCACCTCACCGTCCAGGAAAATGTAAAGGACCTGTGTGCCGCAGAGTCGAGTCCTTTCTGCAAATATGCTGCTAAAATACCTGCAGCTAAGTGTGTGCTTCCTTCATCTTTGCAAAATTATAGGTTTTTGTTTATTTTCTTAACCTATCTTTGGTTAAAAGTGGCTCAGGACCTTACTGCACAGGTAAATGTTGTTTTTTTCTACTTTTCAATGTTAAATTTAATTTAGACTTTGGTAACAGATAGGAACTGATTTTTTAGGTGAATTTTCTTTATGTTGCTTTCAGTGGATTGAATAACCAATCTGTGTAGAATTTAGCATATTATTAGAGTAGAGGCACTCGCTTAATATTATGATCATTATATACTTATGCAATTATTCATTGAATATATTGAATGTATTTTGAGGGCCTGCTTTATGCAAGCACCAAGGAAATTGATGCAGGGAAACAGACATGGAATATGGTTTTCACATCTGGAATTTACAATGCAAAAAGGGAAGTAACACGTGAAGACAAATAATTACAATATAAGGTGGTTTCTGACCAGCATCATGAGAAGCACTAAATGTTAAGGGGATTTAGACAGAAGAAGAGACCACTTCCACTTGTGCATCATCGGGAAAACCACTCGAGTGCATAGCCAACTCCTGATTAGAGATTATGCACATTAACTATGTGAAAGGAAGTCTTGCTGACATTGTCACCCTTTCTGCTAAGTGCTTGGGTGACATAAATAGGAGCCTTGTTTACTATAATTCAATGGAAATAGAAGGCCTTTTAAATCAAAATACTTAACCTCTCTGCCCTAGGAAAAATAGGAAATGGCACATTTGCACAAAGAATTCAGCTCTGCTCTGCATGGGTCCTTAAAGTTGTCTAGTGCTAATTTGGCTAGTGCCAAAAATGGGTAATGGAGAACAAGGCAGGAGGAAAGGAGGAAGATGAACGGCATTGAGTAGAAACAGTAACGTGGATAAGCTGAATGATCAAAACTTCATCTAGCGATACAGACACTATTGCATGCTAGTGAACAGACGCTCTTGAGTCAGGCTGCCTGGGGTGTCAAATGATGGATGGTTCCGCTGCTTTCTACCTCTGTGACCTTGGGCAAGTAAATTTTTTCTTGTCTCAGCTTTCTTATTTACTGTATATAATAAGGGTAGTAAGTTTCTTAGGGTCGTGGTGCTAATTAAATGAGTTAATGCATATGAATTCTTAGAAGAGTGCCTGGCCCATGGTAAGCACTCAGTGTATATTAGCCATTGTTGTTCAAAGTATGTATTTCTAGAATGCCGCTCACTCACTTTCAAACAGAAGTACAAAATACTTTCTCAGAAGCAAACTGATGAGCTGTTTCTGTGTTTCATCTCATCACAGAGAACTGAGAATTGAACAAATGTGGTGAATGCTATTGGATTGTGAGTGTTCTGATTTGGCAGCCTGGGGCTCTGTACAGGAAGGAGAACTAGAGAAGACTTGCTGGCACTCTGCTTCATGTGCTCAGCATGGTGTGTATTCATTTCCTGGGGCTGCCTCAACAAGGCACTACAAACTGGGGGGTGTAAAACAAACTAAGTTTATTCTCTCACAGTGCTGGGGGCCAGAAGTTCAAAATCAAAGTGACAACAGGACTGTCCTCTCTCTGAGATTCCGGGTAGAATCCTTTCTTGCCCCTTTCTAGTTTCTTATGTGGGCTGACAATCCCTGCTGTTCCTTGGCTTGCAGCTGCGTCAGTCCAGTCCTTGCCTCTGTTATCACATGGCATTATCCTCTTATAGGACACCATTCATATAGGATTAGGGCTTGCCGTAATGACTTCATCTTAATTTGATTGCATCTTCAGAGATCCAATTTTCCAATAAGGTCACATTCCAAGTAAGAACACACTCACTCTTAAAGGTATAGGTACATATCTTTTTGGAAGACATAATTCCTTCCCTAACCAAAATTTAGCCCACAGCCAAAACTAAGATTTGGAGCCGTAGGAGGCATTGGGAGAAGCTTCGATGAGTTCATGGAAACAGGAGCTATATAGCTCTAACTTTTTAGTGTTGCTGAATATGGGCTGCTGCTATATAAACTAGGTTAAGCAGTCTCTTACTCTTGAGTGCACTCATTGAGTTTATTTCTACCTTCTACCTTGTATGAATTAACACATTTCTTCCCAAAATGTGTTAATTCATATAAAAGTAATTCTAGAATGATCTAATGGTGCCTAAAAGAGCACAGGGTGTTCTGTGTTTGCTTGTTTTGTTTTTTTTGTTTTTTAAATAGAAGAGAAACTTTGTGGCTTTGTGGGTATTGTGTGAATCCTCAAGTAGGGTCACGGGGATCAAAATGTGTAGAATTGATTGATGTTTAGGGAAGCAGTGTATTTTCTATTGAATTCTTTGGGAAGAGTCACACATGGGATCGCAGTGGGTTTAGTAAATCATATATCCTGGGGCGGCAACCCAGATGGTGTACAGTTACTGACCCAGCACAGAGGGCTGAGGCACGCTGCCCGAGGCATAGAGCTTGGCTGGCTTCTGTGGGCTCGAGCTGTGGCCCTGTCACGGTCTACTACTTTGCCATTTGTCCCCATGGAACCTGAGTGCTGCAGATAAAAGTTTCAAAAGCTTAGTGGCCTGTAATTTTAGAATGAACTTGGTTAGAAGTCAGATCAAGTAAAAGAAAATGAAAATGTCATTGCACAAGAGAAAAGTGAACAATCTGATGGAAATACAGTATTTTTAAAATAGAGTTTTTAAGTTTCTCCTTAGTTATTTTTGTTTACTTTTTATCTTAGCTTTTGAGGCAAATACAGAAGTATTTTGGGGCTTAATCTAGTAACATCTAATGCTTTGGAAAAAATAGAAGACAGCTGGTCTGGGACAGACGAAAGAATGGCGTGCCGAAGTGCGCACTACCATTCACCCAGCAGCGTGGCGTCCTAGGGAGACGCAGGGCCAATCTGAGGAAGACCGGAGCTGTTCGCGTAATTACCGAAGGCACAGGCTGCTGGGGGAGGAAAAGAGTGGCTATTTCAAATTACACAGTCAAAAGTGGGTAAATCAAAATTGTGTGATTTTGCTATATATGCATTGATTTGATCTACAACTCAAAAAAATTTATTTCTATAGAATTGCTTTTAAGGTAAACTTCCAGAAATTTTAGCACATTGTGCTTCATTATTACTTTTTTGGTTCAATAAAAAGGTAGTTCCCTTTTTGTATGTGTAAATTTGTACTTTATTCTATAAAAAAAGTCATTAATACCCTCTAGGGTAGAATCTGTGTATTAACTCCTGTTGAGATAATTTCTGGATTTAGATTAAAAGAGTAAAATGTAAAACTGTATTAAAAGAAGATCCCCAACTTTGGAACTAATTATAGTTACTGAAGGAAAGCATTCTGTAGTGATGTATTTAAAATAACCTGAGTCATTAGGCTAATATTGTTGCCTGAAAAGACATAATTAAGAGAGAAAGACCCACATAGAAAAAAGTATATGTTCGATGATTCCCATTTATGTAGAGTTCAATTATAGGCAAAATTAATCCGTGGTGTTAAAAGTCAGATACTGGTGTACTTTGGGGAGAAGTGGTGAATTGGGGTTGGCATGAGGGGGCTTCCCAGCCTCTGGTAGTGCTGTTTCATCAGTGGGGGGCTGAGGACTTGGAAGTGATCATTTTGTGAAAATTCACCAAGCTGTATACTTAATCATTTATGCATTTTCTGTTACATTAGAAAAAGTTTAAAAGATATGATATAGAATTTAATGAACATTCAGAACTTTTCTCTGTCCTGAAGGAATTAAGATTTGGTAGGCTTGCTGATGGATGTTGATGAAAATTTGTCGTGATCTTGAACTTGGAATATTTGGAAATGCTAATATTTATATTTTGTATTTTTCATAATTGAACCACAGTTGAGAACTTTTTCTGGGAGCTGTTCATTGATATTCCTTACAAATAACAATTTTCATCTGTTTTGACATTGTATTTTTAATCATATAAGTGTGTTCAAAGGCCTGAATGGGGTTCAGGATTAGCTAAAATTTATATTCAGTTCAAAAAACAGAATTTGTTTTTCAAATTTCCATTAGCTTTATGGTTAACAAACTTGAATGTGTATAGATGTGTATGAGAGTTCTAGGAATCTGAGGGCCAGACAAAAAAGAAAAACTGAGAAATTATGCAGGAAATGTAGAAGAGTTCAAGAAGAGTAGAGTTAAGTGGAAATAATGAAGACAAGTCTTCTGGTGTTCATTTAAAGCAAGACAGTGGACTGTTTTCTTGGCAGGACTTGTGACACATTTGTATTTAACTCCTAGTGATTGAATGGCTTTGCTGTTCAGACTAAGAAGTGGTGGTGGTGGCGGTGGTGGTGGAGGTGGTGGCATTGGGTTAAGCAGTTTAGATTCTGTTTCAGATATTGCTTATTTAAAATACTGTCATTCCATGCTTGGTGAAAGATATGAAATATTAAGTAGATATATGATATAGTATAATATGGCTCCCCATCAATAACTTTTTCTGCCTGTTGAACTTATTTTCTAGTTGGAGAAACATGGCATTCAGAAGTAAAAGGTTTAAATGAAATATATGTACAAATACACACAGAGTACCAATATTTGACGTTTAGTAAGCATTTATTTGTGTGCCCGTCAAGTGACAAAGACCACATTTCTAATTGAAAAATGGCAAATGACTAGACCAGGTAGACTATAAGGAAAGATTTTCAAATGGGCAGTGTATTTAAGGAAATATGTTCAGCATCTTTAGTAATCAAAGATTCACAAATTATAATTTCATTTATCAGATTGGCCAAATTTAGAAAAATGATATTATTGATGAAGTCTAAAGAAACTAGGAGTATCAACTGGTGTAATCTTTCCTGTTGGAAATTAAGCACCCTGGATCAAAACTTAAAACGTATCTATTCTATCACCAGGGGCAGATATAGAGCTTATGAAGCCTGAGACTTAGTAAGCATTTTTGCAGGGGAGGTCTTTTAAAAATATTCTTATACAAAATTGGATATGAAAGTAAATATATTGCTTTAATGAGAAAAAATTTGTAACAAGTTTTTATGATATTGCTAAACACAAACATAACATCACAAAATCCATCTCTAAGTGGCAAACTTGAATGAAACAGGCTCCAGGGCTTGGTTCATAAGAGCTGTGCTATGACTGTCTCAGAATGCATCTCCTTGTGTCCTTCAACTATTAGAGACCAAAATACATTTGCAACTTCTCTTCACCTCTGCTACTGGTACCCTGCCCTAGACCTCTATCCACCTTGTCTCTCATGGGTCATTGAAATAGCCTGCTGGCTAATAGCTCTCTGGGTTTCACCTTTGACTGGAATGTACATATTGTGTTTATGAACATCTTTAGTAGTTAACTTCATGATATTCATCGATAATATTTTATTTCTTATATTATTTTGGTCATTTTTTAATTATCTTTTCATATGACAGTGGTTTTGTATTTTCTACGAAGGCACAGGAAAGGTAGTTAAGTCCTCTAGCATGGTAGATGGAAATTTCTTTTTATTAGTAATAGGATGCATAAAACTTGAAAGTTCACATGCACACATATTTGCTGGTTGCTGTACTGTTACAAGGTTGTTGTGTTTATAATTGAATACACCACATTATTGAATATAATCCTAACAGAAGATTACTTCCATTTAGTCTAGACACTGATGAAAATGGAATTGAATTTTTTGTTTACAATTTCAGACACCTGATGATTGGAATAATTTTCTACAGATGAGCTCCTGGCTCTGTAAATACCAAATCTGGTTTCTCTCCCATGACCCACTTCTGGTGCCAGGTTTGGTGAGAGGCATTCTCACTGTGATACGACCTTTGGTCCCTGGAGGGTGAGTTGAAATGATGGACCATGGGGATATTCCTGGCCATTTCAGTTTTGAATAGCTATCACTAACTATCTTCAGAACTGACCTCAAAGTCCATTTATAAATCCCATTACACTAAACTAAAATATAATTCTCTACTTGATTTACCCTTCCTGGATTCCAAAAATGCCCATGGCTTCTCCATAACCACTCAGTCAGAGGGTGAGCCTGATGAAAGGAAAATTGGAGTGGAAGGCAACAGCAGTCATAACAGATGCAGTTAAAATGTCTTATTTTATGAAAAACACATGGACATGTGAATATATTTTGAGGCCCCTTTACATGTCTTGGAAGAGGCTGCAGCAAATGAGGAGCCCTGATTAAACTTTATTAGGCACTTAATGTATATGCCTCGCTCTATCACCAGCAATTGCACTTCCAAGAATTTACCCCAAGGAAAGTGTGCAGTAAAAAATCAGTAATAGCAAACATTTCTTGACTGTTTACTCTGTACTAGACACCCTGCTAAAATGTTGATATTTTAAATGAGCGTTTTGATTACTTTATAACACAAAAACTTATTTCTATTTAAAAAAATTTCAGAGAATAATACCAGTATTTAAATGAAGAGTTGAATTTAAACAGTGTTTAGATTATGGTCATTTTTACTTTACCTTTTTACCTTGTCCTGTGTAGTAACCTTTTCATTAGATATATGCACCAACTACTTCCTTATTGGATGCTAGGCAGCGTTCTAGATGTTCCAGTTCCTGGATTCAGGAAGCTTACGTTCTAGATGGGGGAGATACTAGATAAAGAAGTCAACAGATAAGATAAAAAAGTGAAGTCTATAATTTGTTGTTAGATTTAAGTAGTAAGGAAAAGCAGGGCATATTTACATTAGCCAAGGTAAAAATGAAGGAGAGAATCCTAGAAGCAGCAAGAGATAAGGGGATAGTAGCCTACAAAGGAGTTCCCATCAGACTGTCAGCTGATTTCTCAAAAGAGACCTTACAGGCAAGAAGGGGCTGGAAAGAAGTATTCCAAGTCATGAAAGACAAGGACCTACATCCAAGATTGCTCTATCCAGCAAAGCTTTCATTTAGAATGGAAGGGCAGATCAAGTGCCTCTCAGATAAGGTGAAGTTCAAGGAGTTCATCATCACCAAGCCCTTATTGTATGAAATGTTAAAGGGACTTATCTAAGAAAAAGAAGATAAAAAACATGTACAGTAAAATGATAGTAAACTCACAATTATTAACAACCACACCTGAAACAAAAAGAAGAAGAAACTAAGCAAACAACTAGAACAGGAATGGAACCA